>JARQOC010000002.1:479372071-479980262 GCA_033576535.1 Allobates femoralis
GTTAAAGGGCAATAGTTTTGTTAATAAACGTACACATCAGATATACAAAATCAATCATTTCCTTACTTGTGAATCTGAATATGTCATATATATACTGGAGTGTCCTTGTGGCCTTTGGTACATAGAGGAGACCACCTGTGATTTCAAAACTAGATTCAGTAATCATAAACATGCTATACGTAAGAAAAGGGTGGATCTCCCAGTGCCGAAACATTGTGTGGACAAGGGCCACAAATACACTGATGTTAAATTCAGGTTGATAGACCATGTACCACCACAAAGACGAGATGGCAATAGAATAGCTATATTGAAAAGAAAAGAATTAGAATGAATTTTTAAATTACAAATTACCTAATGGCCTCAACGTGGATTTTAAAATTCATACTCTGACCTGAAGGTATCTTTATATACTGTATGTTGGATATGGTTATTGGAATTGTATGTAATAACTCTCTTTTTATTCTTTATCATATGATTCTATTCATTGGGATAAGCACAATAAAATGCGTTAGTATTGATGTATATATACTCTAATGGGTCATTCCATGTCAAGTGATCCAAAAATGAATATTTTTTTTCCCTGACGTCCTCAGATTTTTAAAAAAATTTTTCTATCTGAAGAACAACTTTATCTAATTACAAAAAAAAAGTTTTGAATTGTTTTCTTTATCTGTTAATTTTTTACAGATTTTTAAAGTTTTAAAAAAGTGCGAATTTTGGCCTGGTATGGCTTTACATTTTCTATCATATCTCGGGCTAGAAATAAGATAGAGAAACAAAATAAACACCAATCTACTCGAACTGTCCAGGCTTTCATCAGATATGTCACAAGAGGATATTTGTTAATATTTTACCCATGTGATCGCAAGCGCAAAACTTTAAAACGCATTTCCGAAAAATTGGCGCGCTTTAAATATTTCAAAAACTGCCCATGTGTCTGCTGTGCTCTTAGCCACATCTGTACCAAATTTGAAGTTGGGATCGCAATGGGATCATATTTTAACATATTTTACTAGTAAGAGCGTCAATGGGTCATTCCATATCAAGTGATCTAAATATGAATATTTTTTTTTACCTGACGTCTTTAGATTTTTTTTTTTTTTTTCCTTTATGAAGTACTACTTTAGTTAATTACAAATTAAAAGTTTGGAATTTTTTTCTTCATCAGTTAATTTTTTACAGATTTTTAAAGTTTAAAAAAAGGGTGAATTTTGGCCTGGTATGACTTTACATTTTTTTATCTCAGGCTAGAAATAAGATAATGAAGTGGGAGAGGTATCATTTTACTCAGAACGGTAACAGCTTTCATTTGAGATGTTACAAGACTTTGTTTCTTTATATCAAATTCAAACTATTGACGGGCAATTGTGAAAAAATGACTGATTGTGTTCTTGGTGACTTTTGAATTGACACTATAATAGTTAAATATTTTGCACTTAGGTCCAATGAATGCGTCCATGGGGTCAAGCTGGGACAGAGTCATCACAAATTAGCCTTATTTGCAGATGACCTGCTACTTTACATCTCCCAGCCCCTGGTCTCCATCCCTTCGGTCTTAATGGAGTTTGAACGGTTCGGACAATTGAGCAACTTTAAAGTGAATTGCTCCAAAACCGAGGCACTCAATATTTCTTTGCCTGGAGAATTGGTTTCTCATCTATCTAAACAGTTCCCATTTAAATGGAAAGTAGAAGCCATTAAGTACTTGGGAGTCCTTATACCAAAAGATCTTAAACAAATATTCAATTTAAATTATCAACCCCTTTTGACTAACGCGGAATCGGCATTTACCTCCTATAGACAATTAAAGCTATCCTGGTTCGGGAGAATAAACGTAGTCAAGATGGATGTCTTGCCCCGACTCTTATATACTTTTCAGACAGTTCCTGTTCTATTGGATAGAGGTTTCCTCTCCAAAATGCAATCTATGATCCTTAGATTTGTCTGGGGGGGCAAGAGGTCCAGATTGCGAATGAATATCCTATCCTTGCCCAAGACCAGAGGAGGGGTTGGACTACCCAACATACGAGCGTACTTTGAGGCTTCCTCTCTTGTTAGAGCTCTAGATTGGCATTATCATGCGTCCTCCAAGAAATGGGTAGGGGTGGAGCAAGAGGGTTTGGGGATTCCGCTGAAACACCTGCTTTGGATTTCCCCTAAAGACTCCACAGACCTAGTACCTTTGACAGACATGACCAGAAACACCTTGAAGGTATGGCACCTAGTGACGAAAACCTTCCGCTTAAACGACAGACTTAGCCCTTTGACTCCCCTTTTTTCCAACCCATCTTTCCCACCCAGATTTGACAGGCAGAGATTTTTATGTTGGCGGATTGTGGATGACACCCGAGTAGGACAGACTCTGTCCAGTGGTGGTTTGCCCCCGATGGCAGAGCTACAACTCAAAGAACCTACGAGACCTCTTAAGTGATTCGAATTTCTCCAATACAGAGCATAATTATATTCAGCTGACCACTCTTGCAGGGTAAGATTGACGCCCAACGTATTGGAGAGGTTATTCCAACTGGAGGCTCCACCGAGGCGCAAAATATCAGTTCTATACCAGGCCTTAGGGTCCATGAGAGAGCAGGGCACCCTTTACTTCCAACGTGCTTGGGAGAGGGAATTGGGGTGTAGCATTTCAGAAGCTAATTGGCAGAAATGCTTTATATTTACTCACTCACTAGCTAGCGCTTGTTCTGCACAAGAAAGAAGCTATAAGCTGCTCACTAGATGGTACTTGTGCCCGACGACACTCCGGAACATGTTCCCTGGAACCCCTGATACCTGCTGGCGCTGTGGGGAAGAGAAGGGTACAATGATACACATTTGGTGGAGTTGTGGGGAAATCCGGCGGTTCTGGTCTGAGGTTTTCAATGCATACGCCCGGATAACAGGTAAAGAAGCCGAATGCTGCCCAGAATCGGCAATGTTATCCATCTTTCCAGGTCCTATTGGGCTACAGAAGAGGGATATTCTCCGCTTTTGCATCTCGGCTGCTCGTGCTGTGATCCCGAGGTTCTGGAAATCAAGCCGGGCTCCATCTCTACTTGATTGGTTCAAAGAATTGATGGACACATATCGAATGGAGGAGCTCGCAGCTGATGCGTCGGGATCTCGGAACAAATTCTTAGGGATTTGGGTTGAATGGATTCTTTTTCACGACTCTGCAGAATTTAGGAGTATCTTTTCCAGCACAGATAATATGGCTCGACCTCTGGCTGATGGGGAGCCAGTGGGATGAGTACCCTTTCTCCTTCCCATACCTCACCCGTCCCCCCCCCTCCTTTTTTTCTTTTTTTCTTACGTGGCTTTTCTTTCCCAGTATAACTTTTTCTAATGGTTTTTGTTTCTCTTCTCTCTCTCTTCTTTTCTATCTCTCTTTTCTTCCCATCTGATACATTCAGTCTAGGTATTTCCTTTCTACGCCTATACCTTCAGAATTCTAGTGAACATTAGACAGGTATCGGAAACTCTGAGCTGTGAGTAGATCATTAATATTTCGGCCTTCCTTTCCGGTACACCAGTCGCTAGACTATTCCAACTAGGCCTCAACGGGTAATGACCCACTTACGTGGTCAACCTGTTAGAAGGGGCCAAGTGATAAAAATCGTTCTGCTGGGGCTGCTTGTCCCCTTGACATCAGAACATCTCAAAACCCTGAGAAAGGTTGTATACTTGAGTGTATGGAATTATATTTAGATTGTAGTATATATTGCACCAGAGATAAGCGCAAAAGTAAATTTGCAGCTTATCTTAAAGTTACTAATAACTTTGTGAATTCTCTTTTTGTATATTTTATATGTCTCAAGATTTTGTTAAAAGATTGAATGTATGTCTTTCATATGTTTTTTCAAAATTTAATAAAAATGAGATTAACCATAGTTAAATATTTTAAAATATGATCCCATCACGATCCCAACTTGAAATTTGGTACAGATGTGGCTAAGAGCATAAAAGACACATGGGCAGTTTTGGAAAATTTTTATTAAAATGTTTTTTTCGGAAATGCGTTTCAAAATGTTGCGTTTGCATTCGCATAGGTAAAAAATTAAAATTAACAAATATACTCTTGTGACATATCTGGTGAAAGCCTGGACAGTTCTGAGTAGAATGGTGTTTATTTTGTTTCTCTATCTTATTTCTAGCCCGAGATAAAAAAATTTAAAGTCGTACCAGGCCAAAATTCACCCTTTTTTTAAACTTTAAAAATCTGTAAAAAATTAACTGATGAAGAAAAAAATTCCAAACTTTTAATTTGTAATTAACTAAAGTAGTACTTCATATAGGAAAAAAAAAAAAAAAATCTAAAGACGTCAGGTAAAAAAAAATATTCATATTTAGATCACTTGATATGGAATGACCCATTGACGCTATTAATAGTAAAATATGTTAAAATATGATCCCATTGCGATCCCAACTTGAAATTTGGTACAGATGTGGCTAAGAGCAAAGCAGACACATGGGCAGTTTTTGAAATATTTAAAGCGCGCCGATTTTTCGGAAATACGTTTTAAAGTTTTGCGCTTGCGATCACATGGGTAAAATATTAACAAAGATCCTCTTGTGACATATCTGGTGAAAGCTTGTATAGTTCTGAGTAGAATGGTGTTTATTTTGTCTCTCTATCTTATTCCTAGCTTTAGTTATGAGGAGAAACGTAAAGGCAGGCAACAGCGAAATTCACACTTTTTCCGAACTTTGAAAATCATTTAAAAAAAAAATAAATTTTTTAAAAAATTTTTCTCTTCACATTTTGCATTGTCTGACATGCTATTATCAAATAACAAAATCTCAAAAGAATTAAAAATATAGAGGTAATAATCATTGGTTCACTTGACATGGAATGACCCTAATGTAATAAGAGATGTATACCTTATAATATATGTTTTTAATATTTTTTTTTATCTTTTTTTATTGGTGGGACCCCAGAATTTTACCCAATATCGCCAGTTTAAATTCTATGATTGGGCTGTGTTTGCATTAATAAAAATCACAATTTTTGATAAGCACAAAGCTTTATGCATAATCTTTTGTGTTATTGGACCAGTATGAATGGGAGAGTGATGTGGGTTGACCAGGTTTAAGTGTAGAGTGGTGACATTGTGGTGGACTGACCATCTACCATCCTGTTCATCTCTCACTCTGGGATTCCTTGGTGGTTTGTGATGAACCATCTGGGGTCTCCTTCCTGGCCAGCTATAACATGTGTCTTTGGTCCTAACTTACTCTTACAAGATGCCCTAATGTAATCTGAATAGAAAGGTTTTTTATAACAATAGTGCGTGGGCAAAAATCGCTGCTTTGCCATTACATAAGATGGTTGCGGTGGACGCGCACATGCGCGATAGCACTGTAGTGTCAGATACCTGCGCATGCTCAATGAAACCCAGAAGACGCCGGAAAATATGGCTCTGGTAACACACATGGCGATGGGGAGGATCAGGTAAACCGCACTATAGAATGATTAATTATATACACAGGTGCCGCTTATAACACATCAGTACATGATATGTGAGTACTGTATTAACAATTACAGCTTGACTGTAATAATTAGCACTTTTGGAGCACATTAGGAATGTACCACTGTATGGCACTATAATGCACTTATTATTGAGATATGTATTAGAGTTATATACAAGCTTTATGCAGCTGGTGATTAAGCTGTATATGTATATAAGATCCTTGATTCACTTGTTGCACTATGCTTGAGGATGGAGGACTAACTCTGAAACGTTGCACACAAAGCTGGAATAAAGAAAAGTCCACTTGGAGAAAGTAAAGGAGTGCTGCCTGTTTTTTGGAATTTATGGTCATGACGGATAAAGCACCGTTGGTACAGGGAGTATTGGATCCACTAACGAGGATGAGGTTGTGCGGATTCTATTTTTTTCTTTTTCATATATATTGTATATATATTGATTTGCATGTGTTACTCCTCTTATGTGCCACATATCTCTATAGGCCACTGAACACTTTCTGTAATTAAACTTTAGGGTACAATTGGGGTTTTAATTTGTAACAAACACCAAGCAATAATTGTTTACATGCATGTTGCTTGGTTACAAGTATCCTTGGTTGTCATCAGATTCTCCTTCTTTTTGCTTGATGTTTCTGTATGCATATATTTGTGTTTATTCTTATCTCTGTGGCAGATTTCTAATAACTTTGGTGTTTCGTTTGTAGGTTTTACATATATATAGCGTTTTTGTAAATGCTGCTTTTTTAAGCTCATTAGTATGGCTGTCAATTTGTAATATGCAACCCAAAAAAGCACAAGTTAATTTCAGGGACATAAAAAAAAGCAAGCAATTTCTGCACTAAAAACGCAGCACCCAATAATGCACATAGTGGGCACAGCTTTTTGAAAATCACATTGACTTTAATGATAAAACTGTGGGTGATGCATTTTTGCTGCAGAAAACGTAGCACAAAAATGCAGCAGAAACGCACAGTGCACACATAGCCTTAAGGAGACAAAAGAGGCTTCACCATTTTGAGATTCAGAAAATGTTTTCACCACAAATACGATTTTGGGAAAAAATTAAGCAAAGAAAAATCAAAAGATGCACTGATCTGTAGTACTAATATCATATAAGCCTACCCTTAACAACCCAATGGTCAAACATTTAAAACCTTTCCTTAAACATTTATAAAATTGTAAATGCTAGTGATATATCTTCAGACAAAAGGAGTAAAAAATGTTTCATAGGTCAAAATTTAAGGCTAATATTGTACTTTTAGGCTATGTTCACACGAGGAACGTTTGGCCACGTATTTGACAGTGGAGCTTTTTTGCACGCAAAAAAATGCTATGCATGCCGACGTCATTGTCACGCGCTTAGATGGCTCTGACATTGCTGGATGCTGCTGTGTATGTGTTTGTCTTTAAGAGCTGCATTGTTAATTGTTGTGAAGATCTTTGCCTCCTGTGTTGTGCTCCAGAACTGCATTCACTGTTAGGTTCAACTGCTGGTTGAGGGGTTAATGTGTGACTCACCTGAACTGCCCTCCCCCTAGCCTTTAAGTAGCCTCTTCTTCCACAAGGTGGTGCTGCTGATAGAGTTTCACTCTATGCCTGGAAGCCGTGCTATGCTGACCTGTGTGTTTGTGTGGCTGATGCCCTTTCCTTTGGAGTTGCTGTATCCCAGTTCTGTGGACGGAGGTGAGGGGGGAATAGCGCAGGGCTGGTGGAGGAGTTTTAGGTAGAGGGTGGAGGCCCGAACCTTCTCACCATCAGAGAAACCTTCAGGATCAGGGCCATTCAGGGTTCCTAGACTAGGGTCGGACTAGTCTTCCCTGGTCACCCTGCCTGTAACTGCCATTGCCTCAGTAGTAGTCACTGCACCGTGACAGACGTGCTTTTCTTGGCGCACTTTCCCTGAGACCATGTAAACATGTATCCAATGGGGAAAGCACGCTGAAAAAATGCCAAGAATTGGCATTTCAATTCTTTTTGCATGGGCACTTTTGCAGTGAAAGCGCCCGCGCAAAAATATGCAGCAAAACACAGTGTCTGCACGCCTTCCAGCGAAAGCCTTAGCTTTTGTCAGAATGCGTATCCAACTTTCTTTAGCACTACTTTTACATTAGCGCTCAAAAGTGCAATGTAAAAGCAGGAATGTGCGGCTATTACGCCGCATGTGAACGTAGCCTAACAAAGCATTATTATCATTATTTGCTAGATTAAAACATCTTAAAACCCAAATGAGAACTCCAGTTTGCAAATCTAACAATATACAAATTGTGATCAAGGCATACCAAGGGTGTATGTAAAATGTTCACACAAGGACAAAAGGAGTTATAAGTGATATCTATTATATACACTACCATTGAAAAGTTTGGGGTCATTTAGGAATATCCTTATTTTTGAAAGAAAAGCACATTTTTTTTTCAATGAAGCTAACATTAAATTAATCAGAAATACAAGTCTATACATTGTTAATGTGGTGAATGACTAGCTGCAAACATCTATTTTTTAATGCAATATCTACAGTACATAGGTGTATAGAGGCCCATTTCCAACAACCACCACTCCAGTGTGTTAATGGTATATTGTGTTTGCTAACTGTGTAAGAGGCTAATGGATGTTTAGAAATCCCTAGACAACCCTTGCACAAGTATGTTAGCACAGCTGAAAAGGGTTTGGCTGATTAGAGAAGCTATAGAATTGACCTTCCTTTGAACTACAGTAGTTTAGAATCTGGAGCATTACATTTAATTGTTCTATGAAACTCTTAAATTGGCCAGAAATAGAGAACTTTCATGTGAAACTCAATGTTCTATTCTTGTTCTTAGAAATGAAGGCTATTCCATGCGAAAAAGTGCCAAGAAACTGAAGATTTCCTACAACGGTGTGTACTACTTCCTTCATAGGAGAGCAGAAACAGGCTCTAACAAGAATACAAAGAGAAGTGGGAGGTCCTGCTGCACAACTAAACAACAAGACAAGTCCATTAGAGTCTCTAGTTTGAGAAATCAATGCCTCAAAGCTCCTCATCTGGCAGCTTCAATAAATAGTACCCATCAAGGGTCTGCAATACTGTAATTGCTGCAAAAGGAGCATTCTTTGATGAAAAATTATTATTTCAAATAAAAATCATTATTTCTAACCTTGTCAATGTCTAGAGTCATGGCCAAAGTTTTGAGAATGATACAAATATTAATTTTTACAAAGTCTACTGCTTCAGTTTTTCTAATGGCAATTTGCATATACTCCAGAATGTCATAAAGAGTGATTAGCTTAACAGCAATTACTTGATAAGTCAATATTTGCCTAGAAAATTAACTTTAACCCCCAAAACACATTTCAACATCATTGCAGACCTGCCTTAAACGGAGCAGCTAACATCGTTTTAGTGATTGTTCCATTAACACAGGGGTGGGTGTTGATGAGGACAGGGCTGGCGATCAATCAGTCCTGAATAAGTAAGAATGACACCACTGGACACTTTAAAAGGAGGCTGGTGCTTGGTATCATTGTTTCTCTTCAGTTAACCATGGTTATCTCTAAAGAAACACGTGCAGCCATCATTGCACTGCACAAAAATGGCCTAACAGGGAAGAGTATCACAGCTACCAAGATTGCACCTCAGTCAATAATCTATCGCATCATCATGAACTTGAAGGAGAGAGCTTCCATTGTTGTCAAAAAGGCTCCAGGGCGCCCAAGAAAGACCAGCAAGCGCCTGGACTGTATCTTAAAACTGTTTCAGCTGCGGGATCGGACTACCAGCAGTGCTGAGTCTGCTCAGGAATGGCAGCAGGCTGGTATGAGTGCTTCTGCACGCACTGTGAGGTGGAGACTCTTTGAGCAAGGCCTGGTTTCAAGGAGGACAGCAAAGAAGCCACTTCTCTCCAGAAAAAACATCAGGGACCGACTGATATTCTGCAAAAGGTACAGGGAGTGGACTGCTGAGGACTGGGGTAAAGTCATTTTCTCTGATGAATCCCCTTTTCGATTGTTTGGGACATCTGGAAAACAGCTTATTCTGAGAAGAAGAGGTGAGGGCTACCACCAGTCTTGTCTCATACCAACTGTAAAGCATCCTGAAACCATTCATGTGTGGGGTTGCTTCTCAGCCAAGGGAATCGGCTCACTCACAGTCTTGCCTAAAAACACAGCCATGAATATAGAATGGTACCAGAATGTCCTCCAAGAGAAACTTCTCCCAACCATCCAAGAGCAGTTTGGCACCCAAGAATGCCTTATCCAGCATGATGGAGCACCTTGCCATAAAGCAAAGGTGATAACTAAATGGCTCAGGGAACAAAACATAGAGATTTTGGGTCCATGGCCTGGAAACTCCCCAGATCTTAATCCCATTGAGAACTTGTGGTCAATCATCAAGAGACGGGTGGACAAACAAAACCCAATAAATTCTGCCAAAATGCAAGCATTGATTATGCAAGAATGGACTGCTATCAGTCAGGATTTGGTCCAGAAGTTGATTGAGAGCATGCCAGGGAGAATTGCAGAGGTCCTGAAGAAGAAGGGTCAACACTGCAAATATTGACTTGCTGCATTAACTCATTCTAACTGTTAATATAACCTTTTATAGAAATGAGACAAATGCGCAATAGGGTCTTATCTCTATAATATAGAGGTATATATATGGCGACAAGGGCCTGCTCACCTGATCTGGTTGTGTAAACCCACAACCTGTATGAACGCTTAGTCAGTAGCTGCTGCTAGATCCACACATCAACGGGTCACCGCGGTCAGAAATCAGCATATAAGGACGAAGTGTCGTACGATCCGCGCTGCTACCAAGGAAGACCAGGACAATGGAACGTCTGGTTGAAAAGGTTCTTTAATCCGACGCGTTTCGGAGCTATCTCCCAGCTCCTTCCTGGTGTGTCCACAGACTCTGCTGCACTCTACATGCACGTTTCGGCTTGCGCCTTCATCCAGGAGTCTCCTGGATGAAGGCGCAAGCCGAAACGTGCATGTAGAGTGCAGCAGAGTCTGTGGACACATTAGGAAGGAGCTGGGAGATAGCTCCGAAACGCGTCGGATTAAAGAACCTTTTCAACCAGACGTTCCATTGTCATGGTCTTCCTTTGTAGCAGCGCGGATCGTACGACACTTCGTCCTTATATGCTAATATAACCTTTTGGTACTCATACTTTGATTGCAATTATATTTCTGTATGTGATATAAACATCAGACAAACACAAATAAAAACCAGAGGGCAGCAGATCATGTGAAAATATAATTTTGGTGTCATTCTCAAAACTTTTGGCCATGACTGTAGACTATATTTTATATTCATTTTGCAACTTATTTGATAAATGAAAGTATGCGTTTTCATGGAAAACACAAAATTGTCTGGGTGACGCCAAACATTTGAATGGTAGTGTAAATGCGGCATCCCAAAAAATTGGCTACCTCATGGAATATCAGACGAATAGTGTTTCATTCAAATACTGTGATTTCAGAATATATTGTGAGACTGGCTGACAAGGAGCACTAACAGGGTTAATCACCCCCCTCCCTTTGAAGGGTCTTGAGCACGCTCTACTTAGTCAGGTAATGATGACAGCTGTAAAAGTCACATGCCAGAGGAGGGGCAAATCCTAGCTACAGCGTGGTATAGTGAGTCGTGGAAGAGAGGAATGAAGATGGAGTTGTTAGCTGCAATGATAGTGATTTTCTGGATTGTAAAGTGACTGCCATAGAATTACTTCCGGGCACACCACCCAGACCTGTTCCAGTCCACACAGAACTTGTTGATTTTTATCAAAGTCCAAGGAATGTATATAGCAGTATGACTGATCAAGAGCATGTTATATCTGCCAAACGTGTTGTTTTTCAGAGAGCTCCTCAGCAGGCACAAGAATTTACTGAAAAGATTTATGTTCAAGTTGCTAAACTAATGAAAAGCCTTGCAATCCTGAGCAAACAAGTAAAAGAGTTGAAGCACCAACCCAGTCTAGAAGACACCTTCCCAGCACTACTTGACACTGGCTCGCAAGTTACTACCATCCAACTGCCACAATAAAAAGGCTATTAGAACACAGACCAACTAGCAAAAACCACCTCCACTGACCTTAATATTATAGCTAGCTATGGACAACCTGTTCCTCAAGAGCGCTACCAGGAAGCTACCTTTATAGTTGGCAGAACTGAGTTACCTAACCAAGGCCGTATTGTTGTAGATATAGGAGAAGACGATTTTTAACCTTTAGTTTTAGTAATGAACTTAGTACAACACTGCCTCCCCTACAAAGAAAACTATTCAGAAAACACTTTGCATTCTCGTTAGTCATCAGAAATTCACTAATTCCAGACAGGAGATTGGCCCTGTCAGGATTATGGACTTCAGGCCTGTAGTCCTGCAACCTTGTACAGGAACTATCGTAAGATGCAAAACTAAGACGGGTCTACTAGGTCAGAAGTATGAAGTCCTGGTGGAACCAATGTAATACAAAGTAAATACAGTCATCGTAGCAGGAAGAAGTCTGGCTACCGTAACCCACGGTCAATTACCGGTGCATCTTATAGATTGCAGAGACCAAGCTATGACCCTGCTCAAATATACTACTATAGCCAAATTAAGTAGGCTCAATTATCAAAATATCCTCCAAGTGTCTCAATGTTTTACCCAAGTGGAAAATTCTCCAAGCCCAGAAACTAAAAAGGAGTGGTGGCAAGAGCTAGGGATGGGCGAATCTACTCGCTAGGACTCGTTACTCGGCGAGTAGTAAGGGACTCGCAGGACTCGGTACTCGGCGAGTTTCCCAGTGATGACTCGCACGAGTCCAATGCAAATCAATATCAATCCTAGTTTTGTCAGAAACGCTGACAAAACTAGGATTGCCATTGTTTGCATTGGACTCGTGCGAGTCATCACTGGCTCTGAATTTCAGAGTCAGAGTCTCAGAGTCAGAATCTCAGAATTTCATGAAATAATTTAAAAAAAATGCGTGGGGCTCCGCGCAATTTCTATGTCTAGCCAGGTACAGCTAAGCAGCTGGGGGCTGGAATCCGCAGCGCAGGGATGCCCAAGCTTTCTGGGCACCCCCCGCTGCAAATTGCAGCCCGCAGCCGCCCCAGAAGATGGCGCGTTCATTGAAGCGCCATCCTCTGACGCTGAACCCCGCTCTTCCAGCGGCCCTGGTAGCGGTGGCACGCTGGGTAATAAAGAGGTTAGGGCCAGCTTTGTATTATCAGCTGGCCCTAAGCCCGAAATGTATGGTGGTCACGCCAATATTAGACATGACCGCCATGAATTTCTATTAAATTGTTTTAAAAAAAACACAACACAAAGAAATTTTTTTATTAGAAATAAAAAAAAAAGCCATTAGGGACTCCATCTTTAATTAAAAAAATCCTCTTCCCTCCGACGCAGTCCAAAACGCGATGTCCTCTCTGCTACATCCCCTGTGTATAGATATAGATCTCTATGCACAGGGAATGAGCAGACTGAGAACAATCTCAGCTCTGCTACATCATTTCTGTGCACAGACATTCATGTCTGTTACTGTACACAGGGAATGAGCAGACTGAGAACAATCTCAGCACTGCTACATCATCTCTGTGCACAGACATTCATGTCTGTACACAGAGAATGAGCAGACTGAGAACAATCTCAGCTCTGCTACATCAGGCAGCAGGCAGGCTCTAGGACCCTGGAGCTGGCAGCCAGCACAGAGGAGACAGGACTCTTATCTGTGCGAGTCAGCGATTACTTACAAAGTAAACGAGCAATGCAAATAAATGACAAAACTAGGATTGCTTCAGGCTGAAGCTTCCGAGACACATCTGCGAGTTGTAAATCTCACACTACTCGCTATTACTCGCTTCCCCATTCATTAACATTGGACTCGCTAGACTCGCAACGAGTAGCGAGTCCTGGGCTCGGACTCGCTAGAGTCAAGCGATTCCGAGTAATTTAGGATTCGCCCATCACTAGCAAGAGCTTCACATTGATATGGAAGAGACCCCTATCACGCAAGAGGATGGAGCACTGCACTAAGAGTTGCCAAAGAGTACCAAAATATATTCATTAAGTTTGCCTTTGACTTTAGGAGAGTCAGTACAATCAAAACTCACATCCCCACTGGTTCTCATCCTCCAATCAAACAGAAGTTCCGACCTATACCTCCCTCCATGTACCAGCCAGTGAAGAAGATGATATGAAGATGAAAATGAAAGATGCTGATGTTATTAAGGATAGTCGTACTTCTTGGGCTACACCAATTGTGCTCATTAAAAAGAAGGGTGAGAGTATTCGGTTGTGTGTGGATTATCACAAGCTCAATAACATTACCAACAAAGATGCATACCACTTGCAAAGAATAGAAGAATCATTGACTGCAATGAAATCAGCAGCCTACTTTTCCACCCGAGATCTCACCAGCGGGTACTGGCAAGTACCCATGGCCCCAGAGGCCAAGAGAAGACTGCATTGACTACCTCTATGGGCATGTTTGAATTAAACCGCATGCCCTTAGGTTTGAGCAGTGCCCCAGGGACCTTTTAGACATCACTATGGATGGATAGGTACGGTCCACGCTGCTGAGTACAAAATGACAAGTCATCCAAGTTGAAGTGATCTGTGCCTTTATTCAAATTCCCTAAGTGTTTCAAGGCTGTCCCAGCCTCTTCCTCAGGAGCACCATCATCAATAATGACCAGCAAGTCACATAAACAATATATAGATAACAGTGGCCAATGAAAAACAGCCACATTACAATGATGTATCTGAAGGAGTGTACAATGAGGTTTACAAAGTTCCTGATACGGGCAGAGGAAGGAGGTGTGTAGATAAAAATGGAAACAACCTTGAAAAAACATTTAATACAATAAATACAACTAATTTAAATATAAAATGTTTAAAATAAATATTATAATATGCATACTAAAATTTAATCACATAAATCAATACATTTTACAATTAAAATTCTGTTCTACCGGCCGCCTCCTTCTCCCGCCGCTTCAGTTTCTCTGAAGCCCAATCTCAGGCTGCAGAGAAGTGATCTGACAGTCCAGGCACAGTGATCCACTATGTGATCGGGCTGCAGAGAAGCTGCAGCAGCGGGAGAAGCAGGCGGCGGGCAGAAGGTGGTGCCGTGCAGAAAGCAGCACTGTGCAGAAAGCGGCGGCAGGAGAAGCAGGTGGCTGTGTGCACAAGTGCCTTCACCGCCGCCATGCTGAAGCTGATGGGGAGTGATCATATCATATCCTTGATGTGAGACCATTCCTGCAGCATGATCTGCCCTACCTCTAGATCTCGTTGGATCGTAACGTATTGCACCAGGGCTTGGCGGTGCTGCCACAGTCGCCGCAACATGTGCAGAGTCGAATTCCACCATGTCGGCACATCGCATTTCAGACTGTGAAATGGCAAGACTTCTGGAGCGATGCAAGTCGTTAAGCTGCGAGATGCAAACGGAGGAAGTGAGCACACAGTGACCGTGCCCTCTGCAGAAGCCCATCTAGACCGGGATAGTGGGTTAAAAATTGCTGGACAACCAGGTTCAAGATGAAAGCCAAACAAGGCACCTGTGTCACATTGCCCCAGCAAAGGGCCGCACCCAGGTTTGCAGCATTGTCGCACACGGCTTTCCCTGGGCTGCAGGTTGAGTGGAGACAATCATTGATGAAAGTTGGCATTCAGAGCTGACCACAACTCCTCATTTGTGTGACTCACATTTCCCAGACATTTCAAGGTAAAGACCGCCTGATGCCGTTAAGCCCTGCTGCCAGCATAGTGAGGAGGTTTGCAGGATTCCTTGTTACGACACGGGTGGCATTACCAAACATGCTTTGGAAAGAGGTGGAGGACCGAGACGAGGTTGAGGAGGCCAAAGCAGTAGAGAAACTTCTACATACAGAGGATTGACGCACAACTCGTGGGGACGGCAAGACTTGTACAGCAGACCCTTCTCCAGCTCTCACCAAAGTTACCCAGTGCCCAGTCAGCAACAGGTAACGCCCCTGTCCATACTTACTGGTCCAAGTGTCTGTGGAGAAGTGCACCCTGTCACGCACAGAGTTTCTCAAGGAAGCGGTGATGTTGTGTGCGACATGCTGGTGTAGCGAAGGCAAGTAGTGGTGACTGGGCATCTGGTACTGGGGCACTGCGACGGACATAAGGTCTCGAAAATCCTCTGTGTCCACCAGATGGAAAGTCAGCATTTCTGTAGCCAACGCTATGCGGTGCTGGAAAAAGTTCTAAGTTAAAACCGGATTGTTGTAGGCTAGGGTCAAAATGGAAATGCGACCCTAGCCATACTTATATCTTGAATTTGGAAAAACATCATATTTGATTTATCACTAAAGAAGGGTTCGGTGAATGTGCATATGCAACTGGTGGGTTCAGTATCTCAAACAAGGTTAAGAAACACTGTATTAAATATTTAATTTGTAAATTTGTCCTGAAAAGAGTAAAATGTATGATAAGCAATGCAATTATATGTAGAGATGAGCCACCACCCTGCCGTTCGTGTTCGTGTTCGATTCGATTCGCCGAATCGACGGGGTGTTCGACGAATGTTCGTCGAATGCTCGTCGAACACCGTCGAACATCCCGGAACACGAAAAAAAACAGGATTGTGGGGCTGTTTCACTTCCACAATGTATATACATACATTGTGGAAGTGAAATAAAGTCAAATAAAGTGTTAAAAATAAAAAAATAATGTATGCTCACCTGTCCGCGGTCCACCGAAGCCTCCGGTATGATCCTGTGTCTTACAGGACCTGTGGTGACGTCAGTTCTCGCGGGAACTCCGGTCACGTGACCGAAGTTCCCGCGAGAACATGACGTCACCACAGGTCCTGTAAGCCACAGGACCTTACCGGAAAGCTTAAAATACACATTTTTATGTTTCGGACACTTTCTTTTACTTAAAGAAAGTGTCTAAAACATAAAAATGTCTATTTTAAGCTTTCCGGCAAGGTCCTGTGCTTATAGGACCTGTGGTGACGTCATGTTCTCGCGGAACTCCGGTCATGTGACCGGAGTTCCCGCGAGAACTGACGTCACCACAGGTCCTGTAAGACACAGGACCATACCGGAGGCTTCGGTGGACCGCGGACAGGTGAGCATACATTATTTTTTTATTTTTAACACTTTATTTGGCTTTGTTAATGTTTATTTTGGCTGAAAATGCGGCAGATGCGGTTTTCTGACCGCATCTGCCGCATTTTCGAACCAAAATCGAACATGTTCTAGATTCGCCGAATTTGAACCAAATTGTTCGAATTCGGCGAATGACTCGAATAGCGCCAAAATCAACTCGAATTTGAGATTGGCGAACTATTCGAGTCGACCATCGCTCATCTCTAATTATATGTTCAACAGGCATTGGCTAGGATCACATTTCAGTTTGCAATCCAGTTACTGGATCCAATTTTTCATCTTGAAAACCTGATCAGGTATCTGACCCATAGACTCCAATGTTAACAATTGTTTGCCAAAGTGCAGTCTGTCTACTGGATCCAGTTTTTGAGAAGTCAGGTTTTAATAGGTCTGCAACATTTTTTGGCCTTTTAGCAAAACCTGATCAGTTTTTTAACATGGGACCCTATGGGAACCTGATCCAGTACCTGATGGTACATATAGGTACCATCAGGTACCTGATCAGGTACCTGATCCGGTAAAAATGTCTCCAAACAGACAAGGGGAAAAACTGGATCCAGTAATGCATCCAGTTAGTGGATGCAGGCTCCCAAGTGTGACCCTAGCCATTGTCAGATTTTAGACACAAGAGTGTACCAATAAACAGCGCACTATATAGGGCTAGGGTCATACTTGGGAGCCTGCATCCAGTAACTGGATGCATTACTGGATCCAGTTTTTCCCCTTGTCTGTTTGGAGGCATTTTTACCGGATCAGGTACCTGATCAGGTACCTCATGGTACCTATATATACCATCAGGTACTGGATCAGGTTCCCATAGGGTGCCATGTTAAAAAATTGATAAGGTTTTGCTAAAAGGCCAAAAAATGTTGCAGACCCTAGTAAAACCTGACTTCTCAAAAACTGGATCCAGTAGACAGATTGAACTTTGGCAAACAATTGTTAACACTGGAGTCTATGGGCCAGATTTCAGGATGAAAACTGGATCCAGTAACTGGATTGAAAACGCAAGTGTGACCTTGCCTTAGTTGTGTGGATCCATAAATAACACATCCTTCTATGGCTAGGGTTACACTTAAATATAGAATTGCGTTCACCGCATCTAGATATGGATGCGGTGAACGCAATTGGCTTCAGACAACGGATTGCTGAAGCCGCAATCCAGTAACCAGATTGCTCGGGATGTGCTGCTGCAGTGATGAGCAAACTGTTCTGTGTGTGTTTAAACTTTTAATTTTATTATTAAATGTTTCTATAATGTCTCTAGGGGGTGCACACTCCCCCTAGAGACCTTCCACCCACTCAGGTGGGCATATAATGCTTTATTTACTTATGTACAGCAGCCAGCTCCTGTCAGATGCTGTACAGTTTTATCAATGAAGGCGCCAGGCTCCTCTGAGAGCTATAGTATGTGCGCTGTCCGAGGTTCGGAAGCCAATTACAGTAGATCTATGGGCAGCGCAGCCCAAAGCTCAAAACCAGATCAGGTTTAAAAAAAAAAAAAAAACAGATGTGTGACCCTAGCCTATGAGGCTTTACCATACCCCATAGATTTTCCTCTTAGATTTCCTATCTATTCAACAGTAGATTAGTTGTAGTATTCTTTATTGACTGCCATGTTACTTGTGACTTATAATGGCTCACACCTATCAGATCAAATAAAATAAATCCAAAAACCCCACCAACATTATGATTTAGGGAATGTGGAGAGAAAGGTATTTTTACATTTTTCAGTATTTTTCTATTTATGTTTATCCAGAGCTATAAGGTTCTTTAACACGAGAAGTCCCAGAAATTTCGAACTCCCCCTTAAGTCCTGAAAGAGGGTCAAATGATCCTTAGTCCAAACTGACAACTCTGATGGCTCCAATTAGTATCCTTTCATTTGTAAATGTGGCCTAAATTTTTTCAGGTAATTTGACCCGTCTCTGGGTTACAAAGGTAGAAATATTAAATGACCCCTCTCTGGGACTTCTAGTGTTAAAAACCTTTGAAGCATACAATTAATTTATTAGCAAAAGTCATCAGCGTTTGGCCCCAGTGGGATATCTCTGGAGACGTATGTATGTTTTGTAGCACATTTTATCTCCAGGAAAGTTTCACCTGGTTAGAAATTCAAAAGAATTACTTAGGCTAGGGTCACATTTCCATTTTTTTTTTAAAACTTGATCCGGTTTTGAGCTTTTAAAAAGCTGAAAACCAGATCAGGAAGCTCCTCATAGGAGCCTATTATAAAAACCGGATTGCTTCACAAGCAATCCTGTTACTGCCTCCGGCTATGCAGCCTGCGTGAAAAATCATGCAGGCTGCAGTTTTCGGAGCAGTTGTAACATCCGCAATGCGGGAACCGGATTGCTCAGGATGTGTAATCCTGAGCAATCCAGTTACCGGATAGTTTGCCCATCCCTGCTGGACAGTGATTGTGCTTGGTTGCCATGCACATTAGTGTATGGCAACCAACTTGCCATCATAGGGTGTTAAATAAATAAATAATGAAAAAACATGTGGGGCTTTGCAGTATTTTAATGTCTAGCCCGATGAAAGCCGACAGCTGTGAGCTGCCACCCTCAGCTGCCTAATTTTATCCTTGGCTGGAAAAAAACATACGTGGCCTCTGCCCTATTTTTAATTGCCAGCAAAGGTAAAACTAGGTAGCTGAGGGCTGGTATTGTCAGTGGGGTGAGAGCCCATTGTTTTAGGGCCCCCCACACTAAAGAAGAGCAACCCTCAGACACCCCTGAAAATGGCACATATATAGAAGCACCATTTCCAGGTGCTTTACCAGGCTTTTCTAGCGGCCCTAGTGGCGGGTGGCACACTGGGTAATAAGGGGTTAATAACAGCTTTGTTTTACCAGCTGGTATTAAGCCCTGATATTCTTAATGTCAGGCCAAGTAAGACCCGGCCATTAAGAATCTCCAGTAGAAGGTTAAAAAAAGACACCACACAGAGTAAAAAAAAATTATTGGAAATAAATACACAGACACACTTAAAGATGCCATCTTTATTACTCCCACGCATCCCTCCACAATCCTGGTCTTCTATCTTCTTCAACTGATGCAGCTCTGCTATATCAGTGAGCAAAGAATGCGGCGTGGTAAGCTGTGACATCACCGTGCCACTATTGCCATAGTAGCCTAACGAGCAGTTACCATAGTAACGGAGATCTTGATCACCACTGTTAACTACCTGATTACCGATTCACGCGGCTCCGGAATGAGTCGACTCTAGAATGAGCCGGCTTATACAGGAGCCGCAGGAGTTAAATCCCTGCATGAATAGGAGCCACGGTGATAGCAGTGCCGGTAAGCATGTCAGTTAACTCCTTCGGCTCCTACAGGAGTCAGCTCATGCAGTAACCTGCTCATTCAGGAGCCGCCTGAACCGGTAATCAGGTAGTTAACAGCAGTGATCGGAGATCAATGTTGCTATGATAACTGCTCGTTAGATTATTATGGCAATGGTGGCAGCAGTGACATCACTGCTTACCATGCCGCAGTCTCTGCTCACTCGTTGTAATCAGCGGCACAGAGATGAAGTGTTCTTCCTCCCCATGCTCACTGATATAGCAGAGCTGCATCAGTGGAGGAAAACAGAAAAAAAGGATCATGGAGGGATGTGTGATAGTAATAAAGATGACATTTTTAAGTGTGTCTGTGTATTTATTTCTAATAATTTTTTTTTACTCTTATGGTGTCTTTTTTTAACCCTTTATTGAAGATTCTTAATGGCCAGGTCTAACTTGGCCTGACATTAAGAATCTCAGGGCTTAATACCAGCTGGTAAAACAAAACTGGTATTAACTCCTTATTGCCCATCGTTCTACTCACCACCAGTGCCACTGGAAGAGCCTGGGGAAGTGCGCTTCTTGTAAATGCGCCATTTTGAGGGTCAGCGACGGGCTGCTATTTGTTAGCGTGGAGGGACCCTAAAACAATGGGCCTTCAGACCGCTGAGAATTCCCGCCCTCAGCTGCCTAGTTTTCTCTTGGCTTTCAATTAAAAATAGGGTGGAGCCCACACTTTTTTGCAAGCCAAGGTAAAATTAGGCAGGTGAGGGTGGCAGCTCACAGCTGTTGGCTTTCATCAGGCCAGACTTAAAAATACTGCGGAGCCCTGTATGTTTTTTTTATTATTTATTTAATTAACACCCTATGACAGCAGGTTGGTTGCAATACACTAATGTGCACGGCAACCAAGCACAATCACCATCCAGATTGTGGAAATGCACTCGGACTACGACAGCTAATCACAGAGTGTGAGCATCTGTGATTGGCTGTTTGTCTAACAGTGCAGTGAATATGCAAGTATCTTAATAGGCGTCCCCGGAAGTGATTCAGTGGGAAACTGAGTGGCCCAGGAGCATCAGCGGGAGTCTGGTAATCCGGATCTACGTGTTCTATCTATGTATCTTCACCAGGTCTTGTCACAGCTGTATGGCAGAACAGTATGCAGACAGTGTATGTCATATCTGCATACTGTTCACTTGCAGTTTGAGCATGTTCTCATATATCTCTGCCTTTTTACTGCCCCCCACCCCCAGACCCCATGCTATTCGGTTTGAGCATTTTTTTTCTTTGGTTATACTGTGCCTGCCAATCACAGTAATGCCATTATCAAAGATGAATATGGCATTACTATTACTGGCAAGCAATCCCCGCATGTTTATTGGCTGAAAATCAGTTAGGAAACATACTTTTCAGCGCACACGAATATTACGAGTAAAATCCAAGAAACTCGCTGAGTAACGAGTATCGCGAATGCTGTACTATTCATGTGAATAGCGAATAGTAACAAGTATACTTGCTCATCACTAAATGTTACCATATTGAGTAAAAAGTAAAAGGAGGATGGAAGAGCTAGATTCAGATTTTTTAATCTTTACTCTCTCCATTTAGACATTTGTGGAAGTTGCAGCAGCTGATACAGTATCTTTACAATACCAGTGGTTTTGCTACACAATCCTAACAAGTGAGCACAATCCAATTGTTCTATCAATACATAACTTGAATAAGAACTTATTGAGCTTTGAGTTTTTATCATAGAATCCATCTAGTAGACTGAAGGGTTCATTGGAGTGCCCTGACACTGATGTACTAATTGCTTGCCCAACTGCGCTTGTTCGTGAACACATCACAGCTCTATCAGATTGTTGTGGAAAGTAGAGAAGTTGTATCCAAGTTGTGTTAGTTGTCCACAACTAGGACAATAATTTCTGTCGACTTCTTTCAACCAGTTAAAATAATAAGCCCTATAGTCACCTCCTCTTCTTCCATCATTCCAGCACTGTTGTTAACTGTGGCCAGGGGCTCGCATGACATTGCGATGTCACGTGAGTAGCAGATCCAATAACGTCTGGCTTCTTTCTCTCCCCACCTTTGGTAGCACAGTGCTCACTTCCTGTTAATAGCTTCTATGTCCAAACGTGGGGAGAAGCAAACTGGTGGTAACTGTACTCGGGGCACATGTGAAGTCACAATGTGACATGAATCCCACTGCATGGTTACCAGTAGTGCTACAACTGTGGCAGAATGGGAGATGAGCACAGGTTTTATTATTTTAATGGGAGGAACCAAGTTTATTCAGAAGGGATTGTCCTAGTAGTGGAAAACAACGAACGCAGAAGGAACAGAGGCACCAAAGCTACCGGTTTATCGGAGGAAAGACTGTGGAGCGACCGGTGTCAGACCAGGAGGTGCCCGTCACAAAGGCAACAGGCGATATAATCTTGAGTGCAGTCTGCTTTATTTCAAGACTAGTAGTGGAAAACCCCTTTAAGGTTTATTTCCCTCCCCCATCTTAAGAACACAGTTCCGGCTGAGCTAAACTTAATTCCCTTGTATTGAGAGAAACATGGTGTTTTTAATCAGCATGTGACTGCATGTATAAAAATCAAATACTTAAGGTCAAATGACCATTTTCACCAGCAACCCTGGAAAATCCTGACAGTATGGGGTGGGGGCACCTCTGCTGGATGCAGAGGGCACTGCACCTGATCTCGCTCATCATAGGCCACAAGCCGCAAACTTTCCTGGTGGATGTGGCTGCAGGGAGCATGCTAAAAGGTATAGAGCAGAGAAGGTCTGGGAGCCAGGGGCCACAGATAGATATGTGGGGGCCACAAGTGGGAGAGGTCAAGGGGGCCAAAGGTGGGAGAGGACAGGGTGGCCACATGTGGGAGAGGTGAGGGGGTCACAGGTAGGAAATGTTGGGGGCCACAGGTGGGAGAGGTCAGGCGCCACAGGTGGGAGAGGTCAAAGGGGCCACAGGTGGGAAAGATGAGGGTGCCACAAGTGGGACAGGTCAGGGGCCACAGGTGGGAGCAGTCATGGACCACAGGTGGGAGAAATAAGGGTGCCACACAAGAAGAGGTGACGGGGCCAAAGGTGGGAGAGGTGAGGGGGCCAAAGGTGGTATATGTCAGGGGGGCCACAGATGGAGAGGTGAGGGGTCCACAGGTGGGAGATGTGTGGGGGGCACAGATAGGAGATAGGGGGCCACAGGTGCGAGAGGTGAGGGGGTCACTGGTGGGAGATGTGGGGGCCACAGGTAGGAGAGTTGAGGGGGCCACAAGTGGGACAGGTCAGGGGCCACAGGTGGGAGCAGTCAGGGACCACAGGTGGGAGAAATAAGGGTGCCACACAAATGAGATGTGATGGGACCTAAGGTGGGAGAAGTGAGGGGCCAAAGGTGGTATATGTCAGGGGGGCCACAGATGGAGAGGTGAGGGGTCCACAGGTGGGAGATGTGTGGGGGTCCACAGATGGGAAATGTGTGGGAGGCACAGACAGGAGATAGGGGGCCACAGGTGGGAGAGGTGAGGGGTCACAGGTGGGAGATGTGGGGGCCACAGGTGGGAGAGGTCAGATGCCACAGATGGGAGAGGTCAAAGGGGCCATAGGTGGGAGAGATGAGGGTGCCACAGATGGAGAGGTGGGAGGGTACAGATGGGATAGGTGAGGGAGTCAAAAGTGGGAAATATCAGGGGGGCCACAGATTGAGAGGTGAGGGTGCCACAGGTGGGAGATGTGGGGGGCATAGATTGGAGATGGGGGCCACAGGTTGGAAATGTGGGGGGACACAGATGGAGAGGTCAGAGGGCCACAGATAGAGATGTAGAGGTGGGAGACGTGAGGGGGCCATAGGTAGGAGAGTTGAGGGGGTCACAAGTGGGACAGGTCAGGGGCCACAGGTGGGAGTGGTCAGGGCCCACAGGTTGGAGAAATGAGGGTGCAACACATGAAGAGGTGAGGGGGCCAAAGGTGGGAGCGGTGAGGGGACCAAAGGTAGGAGATGTCAGAGGGGCCACAGATGGAGAGGTGAGGGGGCCACATGTGGGAGATATGTGGGGGTCCACAGGTGTGAGTTGTGTGGGGGCACAGATAGGAGATAGGGGGCCACAGATGGAGAGGTCAGGGGGCCACAGGTGGGATATGTGGGGGCACAGATGAAGAGGTCACGGGGCCACCATCGGGCCGCCGTTGCCACCGGGATACCCCCGCAAGGACCCCTGCCACTGCTGCCGCCTCTGGGACAGAACCGCCGGAACCCCCCACTGCTGCCGGGACCTGCTTCTGTGGCACCCCAGGGGTTAATGTACCACAGCAACATCCAAGGGTTAACTCCCCACACAACACTGGACACTGCACTAGCGCCTATAGGCCAGAAGGGGGAGCTAAAGCAGCTCCCTTATATATTCTGGTCTGAGGAGGAAGTAGTGAGTTGACAGTTGACAGTTCAGCTTAGTACAGGGAGCACTAGGAGGAGGACCTGTAAATGGGAGCAGTGCTGAGCTCCTGACAGGGACCACTGACTACTTTAAGGCCTGAAGCCAGGGTCTAAGGAGAGGAGTACAAGAAATAGAGGAACATATCTGGGAGACTGAGTTATCTCATAACTCGCCCCAGAGGAGCGCAGAAGCCGGATACCGGATCTGAATCTGTGACTGAAACACGCAGCACAGAAAACACCGGGATAGTGGAGGTTACATACCTACACCGTACCTCAGCGAAGCAACACGGCGGGGTCAGAAGCACACGGAAAGACTCAAGTTGCGTAGCAAAGGGGGGACCTCTGAGGAGAAACAGGGCCAGCAGCTCAGCTAAAGCAGCAACAGGGCCACACACAAGGCGCAGGGTAGGAAGCTAGGACTCGGACAGGGTGGGAGCAACCCGGCCCTGGTACAGACTCTGTGGACAGTACTCTACTGAATATCATCATTAGTAAAGCCTTGGAAAACGACAAAACTGTGAGTCTATTTGATTCTTATGGTCAAGCCCTACTTTTCCTCACAAACTGCTATCGCCTCCTCTACCATCCCTATTCAGCATCCATCATAGACTATTACTACCACTGCCCTGGGGAATCAAGCTCTACCCACGGAGAGCCATTACATCTCCAGCTGCCAAACATCATCCCCGGAGGTTCTGCAGCAGCGGTGGTCCCCTCCACAACCACAACCCGTGGGTGACATCAAAACAAACTCCCCTGTAAATATTCCGCCATTACTTGCGGAACCCGGGACACGGTCCGGATCAAGACCGCCGTGATATCCCCAGCAGTATCCTGGTCCGGTACCAAGTACCCCGTCCCAGTAAGCTCCACACTGCCACCACTGTGACACCGCCTTCACTGCTGGGACACTCCCCCGATTCTGCCTCGCCCAACATCACCACAGCACTGCCTGCACCCACATCCGTACATCCAGGAATGTCTGCGGCTTACGACTTCTGGTAGAGATGGGGTGTGGGCGCCTCTGGTGGCTGCAGAGGGAACCGCACACAATCTCATTCATCATAGGCCACAAGCTGTGGACTTTCCTGGAGGCTGTGGCTGCACATAGATGGGTGCAGAGGTGGCAATGTTGGGCAAGGGGACACACACACCACATACATACACAGAAATGCATGTGCACACACCTATATACATGTACACACATAAACATGCATACACACATAGTATAATGTCCCCACACACACCTACACATGCACAGAAAAACAGACATGCATACGCATGCACACACATACACAGACACATTCATACACACAGTATAATGTCCCCACACACATACACACACACACAAACATACACACATGCACAAGCACGGACACACAGACACAGATACAACAAGCATGCATACGCACGTGCATACACACACAGTATAATTTCCACGTATATACACGCAAATATGCACATACACATGCACACACAAACACATGCCATGCATACACATGCAGATACACACATACATGCACGCATATACACACAAACACACGTTTACAAGCATGCACACACAGTATAATGTCCATGCACATACATGCAATCACGCATATACATGCACGCACATATACATGCCCATGTATGCACATGCAGATACACACATATATGCATGCACATACACACAAACAAGCTTACGCATGTGCATACACGCATGCACACACAGTATAATGTCCCCACACATGCACATACATGTATGCTCATTTACACAAGCATGCACATATATACACACGCAAGCACGCACACACCCGTGCTTAGACACACACAGATACACACATATGTGCACATAAATACACATGAACATACACAAACACTCATACACACAGAATAATGTCCACACACACATGCTCATACACACACATACATGCAAGCATGCACATACACACATACGCGAGAACATACACATATGCACATACACACAAACACACATGCTCGTGCATACACACACGTAGATACACACACGCACATACACACATACGCACTCGCATGCACACACAGCATAATGTCCCCACACATGCACATACACACATGCACATACATGCAAGCATGCACATACACACGCAAGCACACTCATACACATGCACGCAAACACACGCCCATGCATACATACACACAGATACACACATGCACATACACAAGCACACATGCACATGCACACAGCATAATGTCCCCACACATGCACATGCACATACACACAAGCAGCACATACACACGCAAGCACGCTCATACACATGCATGCACACTTTGCCTGTCTATACACAAATGCAGATACACACATGCATATACACACAAATGCATATACGCACGCGCATGCACACAAAGCATAATGTCCCCACACAGGCACATACACACATGCACATACACGCAAGTATGCACATACACATGCAAATATGCTCATACACATGCACACACACGCCCGTGCATACACACATGCAGATAGACACATACGTTCACAAACATACACACAGTATAATGTTCACGCATGTACATATGCACATTCACGCAAGCATGCACATACACACACATGCAAGCACGTACACACACAAACACACACCCTTGTGCATACACACATGCAGATACATGCACACACATATATACATGTACACACAATATAATGTCCCCACACATGCACATATACACATGCACATAAACGCAAGCATACACATACATGCAGATACACACATACATGCACATACATACACTGAGTATAATGTTCCCACACACGCAGATGCACACACGCACATACACAGTATAATGT
Source organism: Allobates femoralis (assembly GCA_033576535.1). Classification (NCBI taxonomy): domain Eukaryota; kingdom Metazoa; phylum Chordata; class Amphibia; order Anura; family Aromobatidae; genus Allobates; species Allobates femoralis. The sequence goes on from JARQOC010000002.1 coordinate 479,399,196, forward strand.
TCTTACACACATACAAGCAAACATGCACATACACATGTACACATGCAAGCACGCACACAAACACGCACATACACACATGCACATGCACATATATGCACATACACAAAAATAAACATACGAACACACATACACAAATACACACACAGTATAATGTCCCTACACATGCAGATATCCACACACAAATACGCATATGCACACAAATACCCACAGACATACATACAGATGCACACTCACACATACACACGAACATGCATACACACATATACGCACATACATACATGTGTAAATACATGAACATACACTCATGCACATTCACACACACCCACTTACATGCACATACATTCACACACATACAGCTACATTCACACATGCGCATGCACACATACTCACTCACATACACATGCATACATACACATACATTCGCATACACATATGCACAAACATACAGACATATACTTACACACATGTGCATACATGCACACATGCATACATGCACATGCAGATACATCCATGCGCAGACACACATGCATACCTACTTGCATACATCCACACATACACATGCAGATGCCATCTTTGGACACTCAGGTATACAAAGATGGCCGTTGCATGATGTGCACCATTGCAAGATTACATTGGAGGGGAACTTGGTAGGCGTTAATAAAATGGATACCGAGGTGGCTGCCTATTTTGTATGTAATAAAGGATTTCACTTTGTGTGTTTTATTCCCTCTTTACTAAAAGTATTGCTATTGGCTGGCTGTCATACTGGTGGCTGACACTAGCAATACTGCTTGATATCAGCTGGCAAAAAAAGCTGACATCAACCCCTATGTTACCCAGTCTGCCATTGCTACATGGAAGCTGGAAGAGCCGGGTAACTGCGAGTTTTGCCGTCTCTCATGTCAGCTGCAAATTTCAGTGTGGATGGCCCAGAACACTTGAGCCTTACCACGTGGAGACTATCAGCCTCAGCTGTCTGGGTTACCTTAGCTGGAAACAGAAAGTACGGCGGAGCCCACGACAATTTTTTAAAGTTCTATATTTAACTGAAAAAAAATATAGGACTTCCCTGTATTTTTCATTGCCAGTGAAGGTAACACCAGGCAGTGGGGGTTGGCAGCCAGTAGCTGCTTGGTTTACCTGCACTGGCAAGAGAAAATACAGTGAAACCCTACACATTTATTACCAAGAAATTAAATAGGTTGCCAGATTGACACTTTATTATTAATGTAAAAAGTAAGGAAGATCCGGCATCGCCAAAAAATGGGTTCAATTCTTTATTTCATTATTAAAAACACCGTATGTGACGTCAGACACCGGATTATCGTGGCAGCGATATAAGGGGCTGCTTTACAAACAGGGACCACCCTCCTCAGACGAAGCTAACGCGAAAACGCACGTTAGGAGGGCACACAGGCAGGTAACACATCTTTACCCCCTTGGTTTAATTGTGACACTTGTCTTTTATGCAGGTTGGCAGAGGTCTATTGTGGGGCTTGTGACTTTGGTATATATAGCTCTGTGCACTATGTATGGAATAAGGAGATGAACTCTGTGTAATATATATGATTTCACCTGTACCAAGTGGGGTAATTCCTGTTCTGTGGTTGCTTTTTGTATATTTTCATTTTATCAGTGTTTGATATTTGAAAAATAAAAAATATTATTTTGATCATATTGGCCTGACTCCTGGGTGTGAGTTTTGGAATTGTGTTGTATTGGAGGGCCATGTATTTACATTGAGGGTTCCCCCCTTTTTGAATTGGATACATTGGGAGAGAGCATGGTGGGCGAGGGGGGGAAAAAAAAAAGGAGGGATGGCCGCCACCCCCAACACCACAGAGACAGCCCCATCACATGTCACAGCCCTCCCGATGCGATAGCATCAGGCCCACATCTAGTTTCTACATAAAAGCATCAAACCCAAACAATTATTTTCTTCTGGTGGGTGCAAAATACTCCAGGATCACACTGTGAGACCAACATCACTAGACTCATTAGGTGGTCATTTTAGATTGAATTAAAAGAAAGTTATAACAATTATGTAACATCTAGACACAGGAATATAAATATTTTTTTAAGATTACAATTAAAAAAGTCTAATATTCAAATGTTATATTTAATTGTGATATACCTGTTTCAAATTGAACTAGCTTTATTTTAAAAAAATTCTATTTTCTTGTGTTTTATTCATTAATTGTGTTTTTACTGCATTTTTAATCTTACCTTTCTATTTTCTTTTGTGCCTTTACACTGAATGTAATGGTGTATAATATTAATGAGTTTTGAGTGATTAAAAAAATTAAAATATAATTTTTTGCTCCTTTGCTTTTTCGAAAAAGCTGTAAAAGTCAACGATACATAAAGAATAAATTTGATAGACGTTGTACTCTACTATGGTACTGTACCATATAAAAATTTGAGCTAAGTTAGACCATACCAAAAAGTTGAAAGTGATCAATTAGCTGAAAACACCTAGTTAATGAAAAATATACCCAAATTGTTGGGCAAATTTAAAAATGATGAGTAATTAAACATTAGAATGAAAAATGCTACAAAAACCAGAATGAGTTTGCCGCAAAAACAAGAAGAACAAAAATCCAAGCTCTAACTAAAAAAGGCCCAAAATAATAATGAATCAGGGCTAATGTCTTAGTTACATTACATAACATATAAGTAGCAAAATTGAATTATCATAATTTACTAAAAGAGAACCTAATTTGCTGTACATAATTCTGTATAGCAAGACTTTCCAATATCTCTCATTCTCTGACGTGTCCTTTCACTAAGCATTCTTCTTAACTCAATGTCCTCATGACCCTTTTGGTAACAGATACAATTCATTTCTTATGCAGACTGCCAAAAAGATTCACGATATATGGCACTGCATATCTTTACTTCATTATTTCCTTATAGCAAAAGCTTGAAACTGTAATGTGCGATAAAGAAAAGGTGCCAACACGACATTTACTACTGCTAATATGAATCTGATTTATTCTGAAACAAGTACAATCTTAACTCTTTCTATTCTCTCGCCTTGAGTTCAATACTGGGCTCAGGAAAAAATAAAATTGGACCAATTAAATGAACTTCAATAGAAGAAGGAAGGACGGAATTAACAGTATATGGAGTTTGTAAAAAGACTCATCAGATACATGCCAAAACTGTATTAAATTGTGTACTAATACAACACTTTCATTAAATGAAAGTGAACCTGTCAGCAGTTTTTTTTTGCATACAGTATAAGATGTGGCCACAAGCAGTATGTTCTTATATAAAGCATTCTGGAATGTTGTATAAACAGTTGTGGCCAAAAGTATTGACACCCCTGCCATTCTGTCAGATAATACTCAGTTTCTTCCTGAAAATGATTGCAATCACAAATTCTTTGGTATTATTATCTTCATTTAATTTGTCTTAAATGAAAAAACACAAAAGAGAATGAAGCAAAAAGCAAAAAATTGATCATTTCACACAAAACTCCAAAAACGGGCCACACAAAAGTATTGGCACCCTCAGCCTAATACTTGGTTGCACAACCTTTAGCCAAAATAACTGCGATCAACCGCTTCCGGTAACCATCAATGAGTTTCTTACAATGCTCTGCTGAATTTTAGACCATTTCTCTTTGGCAAACTGCTACGGGTCCCTGATATTTGAAGGGTGCCTTCTCCAAACTGCCATTTTTAGATCTCTCCACAGGTGTTCTATGGGATTCAGGTCTGGACTCATTGCTGGCCACCTTAGAAGTCTCCAGTGCTTTCTCTCAAACCATTTTCTAGTGCTTTTTGAAGTGTGTTTTGGGTCATTGTCCTGCTGGAAGACCCATAACCTCTGAAGGAGACCCAGCTTTCTCACATTGGGCCCTACATTATGCTGCAAAATTTGTTGGTAGTCTTCAGACTTCATAATGCCATGCACACGGTCAAGCAGTCCAGTGCCAGAGGCAGCAAAGCAGCCCCAAAACATCAGGGAACCTCTGCCATGTTTGACTGTAGGGACCATGTGCTTTTCTTTGAATGCCTCTTTTTTTCTCCTGCAAACTCTATGTTAATGCCTTTGCCCAAAAAGCTCCACTTTTGTCTCATCTGGCCAGAGAACATTCTTCCAAAACGTTTTAGGCTTTCTCAGGTACGCTTTGGCAAACTTCAGCCTGGCTTTTTTTTCCCTTTTCTTTTTTCCTTAGTCTGGTAGCCACACATGGACACCATTGTGAGGTCCTAACACACACCTGATCATTGTTTTTAATTACATCCATGGACATATAAGCCTATACACATTTCACCATCTCACTAGGGCATAGTGTCAGGACCTGGCAGTGGAGGCTCCTTGAAGTGGATGCCAGGCTTAATCTTTAATGGCCACTATCGAGACTAAGATCTCCGATTTTCATATTTAGCACAGGGCAGTTTCTGCATTACACATATGCACAATACAGTTTGATCCTCTTTTCTCTAGTGCCACTCATTGATCTACATTTCTCATAAATATAGTAGTGTTGCGGCAGATATCTTTTTCTGTAAGTATTATTATTTTCTGCCAGCATCTACGTCTATGGTGATGTCAGTCTTATACTTATTCACATATTGGCTTTTTTATGTCTCGGGGTAAGAAGTGCGGTCTTCCTGGGTCTCCTACCATACAGTCCCTTTTCATTCATTCCCTCCTACTGTCTCCCTCCCCACCCCCTTTAGACTGTGAGCCCTTGCGGACAGGATCCCTGACCCTGCTGTACCCGTATGACTAATTGTGATATGTCATCGTTTGTCGTCGTTTGTGGTCGTCCTCGACCACCTGTTTCTGTCTACCCCCCAAATTGTAAAGCGCCATGTATCCTAATGGCGCTATATAAATACCTATTAATAATAATAAATAATTCAGATGCCAACGGATAGTACGGGTTGACACTGTTGTACCCTCGGACTGCAGAGCAGCTTGAACTTGTTTGGATGTTAGTCGAGGTTCTTTATCCACCATCCGCTCAATCTTGCGTTGAAATCTCTCGTCAATTTTTATTTTCTGTCCACATCTAGGCAGGTCAGCCACAGTGCCATGGGCTTTAAACATCTTGATGACACTGCGCACGGTAGACACAGGAACATTCAGGTCTTTGGAGATGGACTTGTAGCCTTGAGATTGCTCATGCTTCCTCACAATTTGGTTTCTCAAGTCCTCAGACAGTTCTTTGGTCTTCTTTCTTTTCTCCATGCTCAATGTGGTACACACAAGGACACAGGACAGAGGTTGAGTCAACTTTAATCCATGTGAACTGGCTGCAAGTGTGATTTAGTTATTGCCAACACCTGTTAGGTGCTACAGGTAAGTTACAGGTGCTGTTAATTACACAAATTAGGGAAGCATCACATGATTTTTGTAACAGTGCCAATACTTTTGTCCACCCCCTTTTTTACCTTTTTTATGTTTGGTGTGGAATTATATCCAATTTGGCTTTAGGATAATTCTTTTTGTGTTTTTTTCATTGAAGACAAATTAAATGAAGATAATTATACCAAAGAATTTGTGATTGCAATCATTTTCAGGAAGAAACTGAGTATTATCTGACAGAATTGCAGGGGTGTCAATACTTTTGGCCACAACTGTAAATCCCCAGGCAGATCTGAATAATGTAAATAAATAGCTTTTATTATAGTCACGTGAGGAGGAGCCGTCTGGTCCAGTGGATATCTCTGGTCTTGGTCGGGCACCTTATTTGTTGTTGCGATTAACGTACTCCTCTTCTGCTTCTAGTGGGTGACACATCCTACGTCAACAGCACATAGTCTTCTACATTGCACTTCTGCGCACGTGCACTTTTTTCTAACTTGCTAAGGTCAGAGCAAAGTACTGTAATGCCCATTCTCGGGTGGTCTTTGACCTTTACCCTGCGTATTACAATACTCTTCTCTGCCCTCAGCTGGGTAGAGAAAATGAAGAACAATGGAGGAGAATATGTGTGGATGACATAGGACGTGTTATTCACTAGAAGCAGAGCGGGCAGTGATTGCAAGAAGGTGAAGGACCAAGTCTTGCAACACCCGTTGGACCGGATTGCCCTTCATGGGAGTAAAATAAAAGCTGTTTTCAACATTATGCAGATCGGCCTGCTGACTTATACACAGCATTCTAGCATATAAGGTCTTACTGGTGGTGGCCAAAGGTTATATTAAAAAAACTGCTGACAGTTTCACTTTAACACTAGAACTACTGCACTAGTGACACCTACATAGAAATACATAGTGCAAAGTAGTCAAAATGACTACCTCAGTAGTTCTAGTGTTAAGGTATACAAACTGCAATAAGCAGTAATTACCTTTGGGTTTTCATGGGCTGTAAGCCATAATCATCAACATTAACAGATATAAACAATTAAAATAGATCACTCTGTTTGTAATGACTGTATATAATATATGTGTTTCACTTTATGTATTGAATTACTGAAATAAATTAACTTTTTGATGATATTCTAATTCATTGAGATGCACATGTATATGCTTATTATCAGTGATGATGAGTAAAACGCCCTGCATTGAACTTTATCTTTATTTCAACATAAGTACAAAACATCTTGATATAAAGTGCTCCCTGATTTGTAGTTATACAAAATTCTTGATGTAATGTACTTTCTGCTTTGCACTGATTTTCATTGGAAACCTATGTACACCTAAATGAATTCCCCAAGATCTCAGTCTGATTACACTTTTAAACTATTCCAGTACCATTTATTTTTTACAGTTCAAAGGAATATGCACACAATACTGATAATAATTTTTTTCTATCGCACCAACATATTCCACAATACCATTCATAAGAGACATATGCTGATAATATAAGACATTACAAAGTAAGAAAATCCAAGAGGAATGAGGGTCCTGCTCGCAAGCCAGTATGTCTACAATACAGATACACAGTTCTATTAAGTGCATGAAAGCTGTAAACAGATAATAGGTGGCGCAAGATTTTGAAGAAAATTTTACAATGGCAAAACATGAACAGTTAGATAAGTGGGATAAGGTAATGCAAAAAAAAACCAAGGGCACAATACAAAAATGTAATTTCTTTAAAAAGATTGCCCCCACCCATTATGATCTGAATCGACAACATTCAACATTGCATGTAAGGAACTAAACCTTGGAGCCACAGGCTCTGGTGATGTTATTGTGAGAATTCTGTTTATTTGAAGCTGAAGTGTAGCCGCTGACTCCACAGACAGATTATACTAGTACATTGAGATACATTTTACACCCAGTGTATTTCTATGTCTCTTTATTTTAGAGGGACAATAAAAGAAAGATTTCTTCTTCCTATGAAATAACTAAAAAAAATAAAAAATCACTACAATAATTAAACTTAAATGTGCTTTTTTAGAAAATAATAAACATTACAAATTAGCAAATAACACGAATCGGCAAACATGGACATATTTTGTGACCCATTAAATGTATTGATCCACACCAAACAGTGAACAGATTATAATTTTTTATGTAATGGTTAAATGGCATAAATACATGGGGTGATTTGTTCCTATTAAGCCCATAAAATGTAATAGAAATGCAACAATGAGACTATGTTCATACAAAGTGTAAATACTGAGTTTTTTTTCTTCTTTTTTTTTCCCAGGTGTGCCCACCACACAATGCTATAATAATTGTGATGCCCTTGTGATCCGGCTGCCACAGATGATATTTCATGTACATCATTGTAATGTGATGTCAGGGAAGAATTGAGGCACCCTCTGCTGGAAACCTAAAGCATCCAACACTTTCCAAACTTCAGCTAGGAAGTTGAGGGTGGAAGAAACCCTATTTGAGCATATCCCAGCTTGTGGTTGGAGGGAGGAGTTAGGATAGCAAAGGTAGAGGAGGTAGGTAAGAGAAGTAAGCCCGTGTCAGTCCAGGAGGCAGACAGAAGACCAGCTTCTGTCAAGCACCAGGTCCTAGGTTGCCAAGTTTCAGGACCTGGCAACAGAATCTGAATGTTGCTGGACTTTATGCCTAGTAAAGGAAAAGAACTCAGAGACTGTCTTGTGCACCTCCTTTCATCCTGCACCAAAGGTCCCACTACTACTCCCATGTTCCTCATCTCTCAGGAGCCAGTCTTGGTTGGAGAGAGTTAAACATCATACTGCCATTTCACCTATCTCCCGAGGATAAATGTGCAGTGATGACCACTTACTGGCTGGAAACTCCAACTGTCATCACAAACTCTTTATTTCTCTTTTATTTATTTTCCTCCATTTTTACTTTCTCTTACTGGTGTTAGCCAAGGCTACTGTGTGCAGCCACCATGATCCTGACCACTGGCCAAGTTGCTGGGTATCCCAGCCCTTTCTGCTCTACATTTTTGGGGTTTCCCTAAACAGGATTCTGCAAAAGGGGTACAGTGTGCCTTACAATTTTGTAAAGACTGTGCATTGAACTGTATATTAAAAAACTGTAAACATGGAGAGTATTGTTGAGAGGGGACCATGTGCACAGCTAATGACATGTAAAATCATCCCATTGTAGGTGGAACCCCAATGGCGTGCCAAGAGTGGTGCTAACCCCCTGCATAGACTGTGTTAAAGTGTATTACCTCACCCTGCAAAACTGTGCTACCCCTCTCCACTAAAGACTGGACTAAGAGACTGTTCTGCCTCCTGGGAGGGAGGAAATTGCATACAAAGCACGTGCAACTGGGAGAGAGGGTGCAGCCATCTTGTGTGGAGTGTGTGCAGGAGACTGAGAACAACATGTTGACTGACGTAGAGCGAGAAGTTATGCGCTTACAGACACCAAGGGCCCATGCCGGCTATTTGTTTGCATGGCTTTGCAGGCAACTTGCTACAGTTGTGGCAAATGCTGCTGCAGAACTGCAGGAGGTAGACAGGGCGCTTTTCCCCACACTGAGTCGTGCAGTAGTTCACACCACCAATCTATCCCTTGCCATTGTCCAGGAGTTCCCACTTATTGACCCTGCTGCCGATTCACCTGCTGTCCCGGAAAAAGAGAGCCAAGACCCACCCGCAGAACTACCAGCTGTGAAAAGGAAGGCTTCCTTTACCATCTCGGATGAGGAATTGCTGCATAGGGTGGACAGGCTGCCGACTCCAGAGGCTAAAGTGGAATATTTACTGTCCTGCGTCCAAATTCAGCCATGGGAGAGACGGAGGTCTGCCTCTTGACTGCAGGAGGCAGGTAAAGTAACAGTACCCACTATAGCCCCTGCACCTGCTGGTCATATAGAGCCAGCCGAGGTGGTGCCCCCTGGTCCCAAGACTGAACCTAGCCTCCTCATCGCTAGCCAGGCACAAACAGATGGCCAAGTAATTGGCTTTTTTGTCCCATGTGTTGCCTAATAGCAGGTTCCTACTGCCCTGGCTAGGCAACCAATGCAACCAGTTCACCCATGAAGATCTGTCAGCAGGCAATGCCTATCCACTGGTCAGAGAAGTGTGACTGTGACATGATGCCATTCTCTCTCCAATGCCACTCCTTGTGACCGTGGCCATGATCCGCGAGTAGAGGGAACTAAGTCTGGCTGGGGGGGGTTGCTCCACCCTCCAACCCAGTATTGGAGGACCCAGTGCTCCCTATTCCTGTTCCAGCCAAACGGGAGGAGTTGCAGGGAGTACTAGGGGGAGGAAGCCATACTTACCACCCGGTATCAATTTCTAACTATGACCTGCATGGGATCATGTAAACACCGCAACTGTAGCTGCGGAGGGATATGCCCTCAGCTACATAGATGATGACCAAGAGGCCCAGTAATGGGACAATCAAGTCCAGTTAATACAAGAAAAGAAAGAGCAAACCCATGCTGCACAGGTAGACCCAGAACAGAGTAAGATGGGCACAGTGGTTGACTTCAACTTGACAAAAGGGTTTGTGTTTATTAACAAGCCAGAATCTTATCAGGACATATTCGTGAACCAGAGAGATGTAGATTGAAACCCTACTGGTGATCGATGTCGCACACTCTGGCCTAATGATCTTGTTGAACACATTAAAATATGGAGGTTCCTTGTGCTGCTTGATGCAGGCACAGAGCGAGGTATCTCTTCTTGCGGTCCCGGCCTCCTGTCCCGCCTCCTGCTGTGACGTCCTCTCCTTCCCCCGCCCTGCTTCGTGTTATGCTGTATACACGGAGTAGGGCGGGAATCCTGTGCTTGCACAGAAGTCCTCCTCACGCTCGTTATCAGAAGCCCTGCTTGAGGAGGGCTTCTGCGCAAGCGTAGCATTCCCGCCCTGCTCCGTGTATACAGCATAACACAGAGCAGGGCGGGGAAAGGAGAGAACGTTACATCAGGAGGCAGGACAGGAGGCCGGGACTGCAAGAAGCAATACCTAGCTCTGCGCCTGCGTCAAGCAGCACAAGGAGGCGCAGGCAAGGAAGAAATGATTGGCAGGAGGCAGGCGGCGAGGGCATGTAAACAAGGTGAAATGCCTCTGTGGAGCGAAGTGGCTCCAAGCATAAGGGCCTGCTTCCATGGCTCCTAACTGTAAGTTTATCAAAGCCTATATCTCGGGGTACAAGCCCACACACACATGGGTGACCTCTTGCCTGAATGCAGCATACATGTTGCATTCAGTGCTGCACTTAGATTCACATCCATTGGGGGGGGGGGGGTGACAGGTCCTCTTTAAGCCTCCCTGGAGAGTAAGGACATTTATTTTAATTTTTCCTTTATTTTGCAACTGTTGTGCCCTTTTCTGCTTGTTTCTATTAAAGGGATCCTATCACCCCCAAAACACCTCTAAACCTATTAAAAGCTGTCCCTAGAGCATATTAACACTTTCCCTACACTACTTTTAGCTCCTAAATGCACATAGTCAAAGTGAATAAAAACGTTATTATAGTACCTCATTACTGATGATAATGAGTGACTATGCTATTCATAGTCACTCATCCAGGCTGCCCCTCTTCTTCATATCATGCCTGAATAGGCATGATCTACATCACAGATTCAAATTCGCGCCTCCCTGCGCGCCTCCCCGCTCTCCCATTGCGTCCAGGCTTCAGTGTGGGGCTGTATGACGCGATCCGCGTCATTCCCGGCGCCGGGAATGACGCGGATCGCGTCATACAGCCCCACACTGAAGCCTGGATGCAATGGGAGAGCGGGGAGGCGCGCAGGGAGGCGCGAATTTGAATCTGTGATGTAGATCACGCCTATTCAGGCATGATATGAAGAAGAGGGGCAGCCTGGATGAGTGACTATGAATAGCATAGTCACTCATTATCATCAGTAATGAGGTACTATAATAACGTTTTTATTCACTTTGACTATGTGCATTTAGGAGCTAAAAGTAGTGTAGGGAAAGTGTTAATATGCTCTAGGGACAGCTTTTAATAGGTTTAGAGGTCTTTTGGGGGTGACAGGATCCCTTTAACTGCAACACGGTGCTAAACTGCAAACATCTGCACTTTACAAGTATTGAACTAATTTGCCTTAAAAGACTTTGCTCTTTTTATATGGACTGCCATTTGCACTGTTCCAGGGTCATTATCCAGAAGGACCAGATTCCCCTTTTGTACTACTTGAATTTTCTATGGACTAGAATGTTATATTAGGATTTCTGCATTTGTGACCTTGATGTACCGTAGCACGAGCCACCTCACATATTTTTTACCACTATGAAGATGAAAACAGCCAATGCAGTGAAGATCCAAAATATGGTCTTTGTGCCCTGCAACTGCACTCAGGCACGGTATCAATTCTCTGAAGCGGTTTTGGTCTGTGAGTCAAGAAACTTCTGCTACAAGTGTTTACAAATGCTTGAAATGTTGAAAAATGTTTTATTAAAAATGCTATTCAATATTTTATTACTGAAAAATGTTGTTTTTACCAATTTCTAGTTTTTGTTGTTGCAGTCCAGGGTGTGTTGTGCTTTACTTGGGGAATGTGGCACCCCTGCGGTCTGGCTACCACAGATATTATTTCATGTACATTGTTGTAATGTCATGTCTAGGGAGAACTAAAGCACCCTCTGCTGGAAAACCAAAACATTAAACACTTTCCAAACTTCAGCTAGGAAGTTGAGGAAGAGACTCTATTTTAGCAGACCCCAGCTTCCGGTTGGAGGGAGGAGTTAGGATAGCGAGGGTAGAGGTTGGCAAGAGGAGACGTCAGTCTGTGTAGGGCCGGAGGCCGACGGTAAGACCAGCTTAAGACAAGGCACCAGGCACTAGGTTGCTGGGTCTCCAGGACATGGTAACAGAATCTGATGGTTGCTGGACTTTATGACCAGTAGCTACACACCGTTGGACTTTCCAAGCCACAGTAACAAAGAATGCCAGAAAGCTGTTAGGATATACAGCTGCTCATAGGGTCCACATTCCCTGCCTGACTGTAAGTTATCCAATGCATCTAGAAGGCGTAAAGGAAAGCTTTCAAGCACCTAGAAACTTTAACTAAAAAAGCCAGCAAGGAGGCCACTATACCTCACACCAGCAGAGCGGACTTCAGTTCTTCCCAGACTGACTGAACCGCTATCATGGTGGTGCTTGTACCCTAGAATGTGACACAGCTACAGTAAAGGTAAAGAACTCAGAAGCTGTCTTGTGTGCCTCCTTTCTTCCTGCACCAACACTCCCACTACTACTCCCACTACTACTCACATCTTCCTCATCCCTCAGAAGCCAGTCCGGCAGTGCCGATCACCTACTGAATTGTAAAGAACTGAATTGTAAAGCGCTGCGGAATATGTTGGCATTATATAAAGATTATTATTATTATTATTATTATTATTATTACTGGCTGAAAACTCCAACTGGCCTCACAAATTCGTTTTTCTCTTGTATTTATTTTCCTCTAATTTTACTTTCCCTTACCAATGTAAGTAAGCCAGGGTACAGCACTGGGTGAAGCCAACATGATCCTGACCAATGGCTCAGTTGCTGGGTACCAAAGCCCTTTGTGCTCTACACAATCTTCTCTAAAGATTGTATTTGCTGCGTTTTTTATGCATTTTCCACCATTTTTATTATGTTTTTGGTGCAGATGTGCTTTTAATGCTTTTTTAACATTAACTACTTCACAGAAAATAACAAAAAATGAACATTTGACTGTTCAAAAAAATAGTGTCTGCATTTGTCTTTACACACTCAAAATATGTATCTTGTTTTTTCGGATTTTAGGACACACCTTTTTTCCCTCAAATTGGGAAGAAAACGAGGGGGTGTGTCTTAAAATCCAAATGATAAAAAAATTTTCAAGGGGGTTGCGGGGTGCATGTGGTGGCTTCATGGGTCCACGGAGTGTGGCTCAAAGCCAGGAGCTGCGGGGGGAGTCAAGGCACTTTCCGGTGGTCGCCGCAATTATCCATACCCCAGCATGCATTGCTGAGAGGCATTACATGCTGTGTCCAGACTTCAAGAAAATGACCGTGGGTCGTGATCTGTGCATGCGCCACCTCTGCGGCCATTTTCTGGCAGTCTGAACACAAGAGCATGTAATGCCTCCTCGGCAATGGCGGCTCCCACCAGAAATATAATTATAATATTTATTCATTTATATAGCGCTATTAATTCCATAGCACTTTACATACGTCAGTAATGCTGTCCCTATTGAGGCTCACAATCTAAACATCCTATCAGTATGTCTTTGCAATGTGGGAGGAAAACGGAGTGCCAGGAGGAAACCCACGCAAACACGGGGAGAACATACAAACTCCTTGTCCTTGGTGTCCTTTTTTGAGAATTGAGAACTCGAGACCTCAGTGCTGCAAAGGCTGCAGTGCTAACCACTTGAGCCACCGTGCCGCCCAAAAAGTTCTGCGACTTCCCCTGGAGCTCCAGGCTTTGTCCCCCCACTCCTCTGTGGACACGTGAAGCCACTGCGTGCACCCCCGCAATCCCCCTGAGTAAGCCATAGTGGCTATGTGCACATATAGGGGATATATTTACCAGGATGGGGGACATATATACCAGGAGGGGGCCCATTCATACACTGTAAGTCCCCCATCCTGCTATATATACCAGGATGGGGTGACATATATTTTAGGAGGGTGCACATATATATACCAAGAAGGGGGACATACAGTGTATATACCAGAATGGGGGACAGACATAACAGAATGGGGGACATATATTCTAGGATGGGGACCATATATATCAGGAGGGGGAACATATATACCAGAATAGGGGCCATATATAACAGGAGGGGGAACATATATACCAGGATGGGGGCCATATATACCAGAATGGGGGCCATATACACCAGGATAGTAGACATATATACCAGGATGGGGGAGGGCACGTACAAGGATGAGGGACATATATACTGATTATAAGACGGACACTGGCATTATAAGACAGACCCCATTTAACATTAAATTTTTTTTTTCTCTTTTCCTTCACCAAATTTGAGGTGTGTCTTATAATCCAATGTGTCTTATCAAGTGAAAAATGTGGTACTCTATTATTTTTAGGATTTAGCATTCCTGTGAATCACTAACTTAATATTTAATTGTATAACCCCGTTTTTTAGAACTGCTTCACATCTATGTTGTAAAAACTCAGTGAAAAAAATCCGCACAGGCATCACACAAAAACCTCTCTGTTATAATAAAAAATATCTTTTTTTTTTTTTCCAGTTTTTAGCAAGTGCAATCAAAAAAGTATCAAAAACAGGGCTATTGGTTTGACTACATCCACAATTTATTTTCATTTGTTGGCTTTGCCTCAGAAACAGCATTTTTTATGTCACCCCATAAGTGCTCTATTGGATAAAAGTCTGGGGATTGGGCTGGCCACTCCATAACCTCAATTTTGTTGGACTGGGACCAAGATGTTCCTAGTTTACTGGTTTGTTTATGGTCATTGTCTTTTGAGACACCCATTTCAAGGGCATTTCCTCTTCAGCATTAGGCAACATGAAGTCTCCAAGTATTTGATATCTGCAAATTAGTCAATGATCCCTGTATGCATAGGCATGGCACCCTGGTAATAGAAACATGCCCATATCATAATTCTTGCACCACCATGCTTTGGTATCTTTAGGTCTCTCTACCCCCTAGGCATCACAATGCATCATAACTGGCTGGTAACATGGTAAGCAGCATTTTGGATGGGTATGCTAATGTACTTGAAACGGTTTTTTAGGATTTGACAGGGGAGTCTGTGATGTGCAATTTTTTAGGAGGATTTGTTCCTTTTGATAGCTGGTATTTGGACTTATAGAAATTGTTAGAATCCCATATTTAACCATAGCTGTTCTGGAATTGTCATATTTCTTGCCCCGTGAATATTATTCTCTGCATTCCCATGTATTTGCATTATGCCCCTTTAGGGACATAGTACATATACTGGATGGGCATGATAATGTACTCTAGAACAGTTTTTTGAATTTGACAGGGAGTCTTTGATGTGCAATTTATTGGGAGGATTTTATCCTTTTTGACAGCTGATATTTGGAATCATAGATGGTGTGCGTTTCCCATATATCCCTAGCTATTCAGGAATCAGCCATATTTTTCATACCCAGTGATTAAAATGCTCTGTACCATATATTTGCATACTTGTGTCCTGTGTGGAGGGTGCATTTCTTCTTAAAGGGAAATCACCTTCACAAGTTTCTTACTCTGAGATCAGTCCATTTTGTACCTTGTTTTTCTATTTCTTGTAAAAATGCTCACACTTGACAATCTTTTTTTTTCGTATTCTGTGTTTGGAAATGAAATACTTTGACTACATATAAGTGTGATTTATACAGCAAATTTACAATGGGCTTAAACATTCCCAATTTAAATTTTTCCAGAGGAAGTAATTCAGGTTCCTAGCTGAAAACAGGACTGGTGACAGGTGCTACGTACACCGATTCACTCAGATGAGTGACCATCAGCCTTCAGGAGTCTGCACCCTGTATCTTGGGGAGGAGGTCATCTTAATGAAGGTGAGGGGCAGCAAGGAGTCATTTGCGGTAGGTGTAAGTTGGGTCGCTACAACGAACAAGTTCCAAGACTGGCAGCTGGAGGTTAACATGGAGAGAATGGAGTGTCATCTGCAGGTCTGGTCTGATCTGGTTAGCCAACCAGCTGCATAGAAACCCACAGGAGCCAGACATCCTGAGGGGCCTGTTGGGGTTGCGCAGGTACCTCCTGTGTCTCCTATAGGGGGTGGCCATCCCTTAATTCTTCCATCCACTTCACCAGCGGTGACCATGATGGGGTGTGCTGGGGGCAGGTGGTGGACCCCTGGAGGAGTAGACCCTGCAACCACCAAGACTGTCCAGTAGCAGAGTATAGAGTACTTTGTGGAAATGCGGCCTTCATCCTGGGCAGCGTTCATAAAGCTGCTCCATTCTTCTTGTCACTGATGCATCCTAGAGTTGCCCTCTTGGCCAGATAAGGATTGTTTGGTTTTCTCAGAAGAGACATTTAGCACCAGTTGTGCTTCCCCATGTGTAATAAGTATATTGGATAGCTTAAGAATCTTTTTGCGTGGGGCAAGACACCACTGAAAGAAAGTTTATCGGTGAAAAAGCTGTGTACTGTAACACACGGTGACTAAACAAAGTTCAGTGGAAAATCAAAGATCATAAAGACACAGGGAAAATATTAAATTAAGCCTTTTAGGAAAATGGCTCTTGAAAACCACACAGGACTAAGCAAATAGCAGAGCAGTCTTTTAAGCTCTGTACCACTAGGAGATGCTGTAAAAGGACAGTCTATGGTACTGTAACATGAGGTGATTAAACAAACAAAGCTCAGTGGAAAATCAAAGTTCATAAACTCACATTGAAAATATTAAATTAAACTTTTTATGAAAATGTCTCTTGAAAACCACACAGGATTAAGCAAATAGCAGGGCAGTCTTTTCAGCTCTGTACCACTAGGGGATGCTGTAAAAGGAAATTCAATGACAAAATTCACTCAGAGAAGTGCTGTAAGGGTGCCTTCACATTTCAGGACGTTTGCGCCGCGGACGGTGCGGCTCTGTGTCCCGAAATCCACATGCGGATTGCGCACCTATCTTTAACATGGGATGCGCAGTCATCCGCACATAGCCACGTTCGTTCGCGTTCAGCTACGTAACTATACGCATGCGGACAGAGAAGAAGATTTTATGCCACCAGGGAACGCGGCTTGTAGCATTTTTCGGTGCGTCTAAAAAAATGCAAGTGTCCGCATGCGCACGCTGCGGATACAATTAACATTAGCACCCTATGAGACTGTACGCATGCGGATGGTTTTGCGCACAGCTGCGGATGAAACGCATGCGGACACCTTAGTGCGCATGCTCAAAAAGAGTTTTTGGCGTCCAGCATAATCTCCACCCATGAACCAGCCCACAACACATCCTCTATATTGGGCTACGTTTAGCGAACGCATGCAGATGGAAAACGCATGCGCAAGGCTCAAAACGCAGACAAACGCATGTGTACGTTGCGGACCTGCGTGCGCAAAGCTATGGGCATGCATATGTAAAACGCAACATTTACATGCGTTCGCATGCGATTTCACCTGCGGCTGCGCATGTGCATGGGACGCAACGTAACCGTCCTGAAATGTGAAGCTAGACTAACAAAGTCAATGCCTCAGTAACATCCAGGAGGCCTGGATTGGTGGTCTCTGAAAACACAAGTCCAGAACCAGATGCAGTGCAGATTTACCAAAGTTTCCCATACACAAAACAGTCCTGTATACTGCTACTGCATCCATAAAAAATGAGGAAGCCAGGAGGTTATTAAGCAACAAGCTTATGTGACCCAGAGCTGGTCTGGCAAGAGCCAAAGCAGAGGAACCAACAGGAGCAACGTGGAGAACAAAACAAAACTACAGGAAATGTCTCACCTCTGTAGTTGTAAACAATGGTTTCTGTACCAAATGTTAATTCAGTTTTTTTATTGTATCAAACAATTATTTCATGCAATAAAATGCAAATTAATTATGAAAAAATCATACTATGTGATTTATGGACTTTGTTTTATATTCTGTCTCTTACTTCGAATAAAATTACAGTCTTCTCCATTTACAGTATTTTCCGCACTATAAGGCGCACCGGATTATAAGGCGCACCATCAAAAAAGGGCTGCTAAGCCGTCTTGATTCATATATAAGGCGCACCGGATTATAAGGCACACTTTAGTACCAGAAAAAAAACAAAGCTCAGCCCCCCATCATCCTCCAGTATCCCTCTGTAGCCCCCCCATCACCCTCCAGTATCCCTCTGTAGACCCCCATCATCCTCCAGTATCCCTCTGTAGCCCCCAATCATCCTCCACTATCCCTCTGTAGCCCCCCATCACCCTCCAGTATCCCTCTGTAGACCCCCATCATCCTCCAGTATCCATCTGTAGCCCCCATCATCCTCCAGTATCCCTCTGTAGCCCCCATCATCCTCCACTATCCCTCAGTAGCCCCCATCATCCTCCAGTATCCCTCTGTAGCCCCCAATCATCCTCCACTATCCCTCTGTAGCCCCCCATCACCCTCCAGTATCCCTCTGTAGCTCCCCATCATCCTCCAGTATCCCTCTGTAGCCTCCATCACCTTCCAGTATCCCTCTGTAGCCCCCCAATCATCCTCCACACACACACACAGTCAGGCACACACACAAACTGATTATTACTGGTTGCTTACTGCTCCTCAGCGGTCCTGCGCTGGTGGTACAGTAAGGCACTCACAGCGCAGGAGCCCTGAGTCAATCATAGCGCAGGAGCCTTGAGCCAATCACAGCGCAGGAACTGCGAGCCAATCAGAGGCTATGGACTGACGTCAGCTGGCCTCAGATTGGCTCACGGTTCCTACCCTGTGATTGGAACAAGGCTCCTGGGCGGAGATCGGAAAACAGCTCCGAAGCTGTGATTGGCTGATGGGCTGCAGGGCTGTGAGCGGCGCAGCTGCTGGCATACCGAACACAGTGATGCTGACAGCGGGGACGGTGGGATGAGTCACAGCTGCATGCCCCGGTCTTGTGATCGGTGGTATGCTGACCAGGTATGCCTTATTTTCTGGGGGGTGCCTTATATTTGCAGGTACATGGCACCCCCTAGCATGCATTATTTTCAGGGAAAAAACGTATATAAGGTGCACAACACTATAAGGCGCACTTTTGATTTCTAAAAAAATCTTAGTCTTTTAGGTGCGCCTCATAGTGCGGAAAATACGGTATTCTAGGTGGGAAACGTGCAAAATTAGCAGTGTATGAGATAATTATTTCCCATACTGTACATAGACAATAGATGGATCGATAGGTGGATGGATAGACACATAGATAAATAGATAATAGATAAATGACAGATAGATTATAGATAGATAGACTGATAGCTTGACCAGTGTAAACAACAGTTGATTTCACCATTTAACACCAAACCAGTATATTTGGATTCTGGAAAGTGACATATGGGTCATGTTTTTAAATAAAAACACATGCTGAAAGAGGAAGTTAAAGAGAAATAAAGGGGAAAATGTTTCTGTTTTGTTATTGTATGTCCTGAATGAGGCTTTTGTGTATAAAGAAGAAACCTGATCTTGCGCCTGGAGCCATGCCCTCAGGTACACGGACCACTGTGTCTGCACCAAAGTACCACAGCAAGAGAAACTAACACGGCAGGCATCAACAGACTGGCACTGGCTTGTGTAAGATCTAATTTACTTTTACAGAATTGACGAAAAAGGCTCTTTTGTGCCCTTCTTCCCCGGTAGCCTGTACTTGTACGTGTATGAGCTATTTCATGGGGGTACATGCAGCAGACATTATAGAGTGGTTTTGTTTTCCGATAATAAAACCTATACTCTTAGACAAGTTTCCAGAAATCTGCTGGTCTCATTTCTTAGTCCCATCTGTTCTCCTTTCCCTGGTGATATTTGTTAGTATTTCCTCCAGCAGAATGTTGTATTACCCTCACTGTGCTGGAGGGGAAGGGCACGGATTGATCATTTTACAGGACAGGGAGTTTATTTTGGGTCTGAGAGCAGTGCAGTGCATTTCTTCCCTTCCTGTCCCAAGATGCAGAAGAATACATTTCTTCAGTAAGAAAAGGAAGAAAAAAAATCCAGCCTGTTTAGCTATAATGGAAGGGGGAGGGAATGTAGAAGCAGCAATGTCAGGAGGCCATTAGGCTGCTTATCTGTCTTTTTACTTTGGCCTGTGAAAGCTCCCAGCTCAGCATGCCATGTGTCAAATCTATCATTTGATATGTCAGGAACTATTATTCCCTCTTTTGTCACCAGTTTTGACCAAAGGATGAAAAATTGCTGTCTTACACAGACAAAATTATTGCTGGGAAAAAGGGCAACTTGAGCACACAGGGATACACCAAGGTGAAACATGGGGAATCTCTCTTAGATTAGGTGTAGGTTAAAAGAATATTGATCTGTGTGTTAAAACTGTTGATCTCACTCAGCAGAGGATGACAAATAGTTGAGATGGCAAAATTGAAAGTCTCCAAGGACATCAAAGCTTTTCTGTGATTTTTGAGAGTGTTTTTTTTGGTTTTGCTGTTCTGCTCTAGGGATTTCTATTACTTGAGGAAGAGGATGCAGTGGTTCTCACGCATTGCTCCACTGAGCTGCTTTGTCGAAACTCTGAGCTGCAATTAAAAGCAATTAGTTGGCAATTAAAAGACAATGCTGTGCAGGGGAATAGCAGTAATAGCACTACACTATTGTCTGCTGTCTTATTAACCACTCGAGGAGTTGTTAAAATGTACAACTGCCCGGGATATGATTTTTTTTTAATATGACTTCAGAAAATGCTATAATATTATAAGAAAGTGATATATTCATGATTTTTTTGTTTTTAGAAACAAATAGGTTCACATAGAGACTTTGAGGACATGAAGCTTCCAAGGTCACCAGAAAAGGCAGATTCTATTATAAAAAATATTTCATATTTAGAAGATAAAGTAGATGATATAAAGTAATAATTATTTAGTGATTATTATTATTAGCCCACTCTGGTATTTAAAGACAAGACTAAAACAGATGAAGTCCTGATCTTAGAACAGCTGACTGCTGAGGCCAGTGGTTGGATGCAGTTATCAAGTGACTTGTAGGAGATGGTATTAATATAACATCTGTCGAGATCTCATTCTAGGCCTTGCTTCCACCTAGCCAGAATCCTACTCCACAATGATGAGGGGCAACACCCCGAAACAGCTGTCTGTGGATGGATACCAGGCCTAGGTATTCGCTTGTCATATCTCTAAGCTTGTCAAAGAGCTGGATATTGACTAAAAGGCCCACTTAATATGGTGGTTATGGTGTTCTCCGCAAGGAGCCATCCCTTTGCTGGGTCCTTCCCTGGAGGAATATCTGGCTAGTCCTGTGTTTGAGACTCCTAACCGAGGCTCCACATAGTCATTTGATCTCTATGATGTGTGGAAAGTGATATGGATTAATATTTTAAAATATTCATAAGTTGCCTGCCCCTGGCCTAATAGATATGGACCAAGCGCCAGCATGAAAGTAAGACACCAGACACACGGAGTCAGATGTACACTTTCCTTGGTCAGCTCCAAAGTATGGCTCCAAGTGGGTTAATTTAAAACAGGCATGGACTTATAAAACCTCAGTAAGGGGGTCAGCCAGCCCTACTAAGATGTATTCATTGGTTAGTAGGTTGGATAATGGGCTAGTCCGTGGGTGGATCCTTGATGTCATCAGGGGTGTGGTCTTGGTCAAGTATGTCCCGTGATGTGTCGTTCTGTGTTTGGTCACTACTTCTATGGAATTCAGCTTCCTCCAGGAACTTCTTATTAGAAACAGAATGTAGTCATAGATCCAGTCACCATCTTGCATACCATGACATGGTGTGATGAAACAGGAAATGACAGCCATGTTTAAGTCATAACTAAGCTCATGCAATGTAAAATAATACACTCTATAGGTCATTTTTCTAAACCCCTTATGTCTTAAGGTTAATTAAGTATTTGATCTTATGGCTCTCCTCAACAAAAGTATTACTTCTGAATGAGACATAGGACCCATAATAGATGAACTTCAAATGCCTGTGTTTGTATAGGTCTAAAGGGTAAACATTTCTCCTTGTAGAGAGTGACATGCCGGGTCTGAGATACCAGCAATGAGGAGACTTAAAAGCCGCAATGCTCCTCTGGGAAATTAAATATGCAAATTGTCTCTTCAGAGCAGAAGAACATGAACTCTAGTGCCACCATTGACTGTCAATGGAGATGGGTGAACTGGCAGTTGCATCCGGTTGTATCCATTTATACACTTATCCGTTTCTCTCCCACCTCCATCCTGCGAAGACACAAATCTGGAGACTACATACCAACCATAATTGTCAGATCTAATTCCAATTCAGGAGAGCTACCCATGAACATGAATGGAGCTCATTCCTCATCCAGTCCAAATTCGATAAAATCAACTCTGCTGATCTCCAGTTGTTTAACTTTGTCATATGATGCTTGTAAGGTTGCAGCTGGACAGGTCCTCGATGAGAGGTATGTGTGTCTGAAGTGGCTAGCCTCGGTGATGTAAGACCTCTAGAAAAAGGCTCAAGCAGATATGGTGCTGAGAGAGTTCTTTAAAAAAGCATAGATTTGGGGGATTTAGGAGTAGCCAGAAGGACAGAATGGGACTGACCACTCCTATACTTCCAGCTTCAGATTTCCAGGCTGTCAAGGTCCTATTAAAACAAAGAGAGAAGGGAGCGCACATTTATTATTATTATTATTATTTATTTATATAGCGCCATTAGGTTCCATAGCGCTTTACATGAGGATAAGGGAAACAAGAACAAGTACACTAGATCTAGGCGATCAGGACGTACAGGTACAGGAGGGGCAGGGACCCTGTCCACGAGGGCTCACAGTCTACGAGGGGCGGGTTGGGATACAGTAGGATGGGGGAATGTCAGGTATGGGGCGGTCGCCTGGGTCTCATGGCAGGTTGTAGGCTTGACGGAATAGGTGAGTCTTCAGGTGACATTGAAGCTTCTCAGGGTAGGCGAGTGTCTGACGTGTTCGGGCAGGGAGTTCCAGAGTAAGGCAGATGCCCGGGAGAAGTCCTGGACTCGGTTGTGCGAAGAGGGGATGAGAGGGGAGCAGAGGAGGAGTTCTTGGGAGGAGCGGAGGTTGCGTGAGGGTAGGTATCGGGAGACCAGGTCGGAGATGTATGGTGGGGCCAGGTTTTGCATGGCTTTGTACGCCATGGTTATTGTTTTGAATTGAGATCTCTTGGAGGCGGGGAGCCAGTGAAGGGCTTGGCAGAGGGGGGAGACAGGGGAATAGCAGAAGGACAGGTAGATTAGTCGGGCAGCGGAATTGAGGATAGACTGAAGAGGTGTGAGGGAGTTAGCCGGGAGGCCATTGAGAAGAAGGTTGCAGTAGTCAAGGCGGGAGATGGTAAGAGCATGAATGAGTGTTTTAGTGGAGTCGTGGGTGAGGAAGGAGCGGATCCGCGAGATGTTCTTGAGCTGGAGTCGGAGGGATGTGGTGAGGGCCTTGATGTGGGGCTTGAAGGATAGGGAGGAGTCAAGGATTACCCCGAGGCACTTGGCTTGGGGGACTGGGGAGAGGGCGCAGTCATTGATGCAGATGGATAGGTTGGGAGGTGGGGTGGAATTTCTTTGGGGGAAAGACTATGAATTCAGTTTTGTCCATGTTGACTTTAAGGAAGCGAGCAGAGAAGAAGGATGAGATGGCGGAAAGGCATTGTGGGATTTTGGAGAGTAGCGAGGTGATGTCAGGGCCGGACAGGTAGATTTGGGTGTCGTTGGCGTAGAGGTGGTACTGGAGGCCGTGGGACTAGGGATGGGCGAGTCTACTTGCTAGGACTCGTTACTCGGCGAGTAGTAAGGGACTCGCAGGACTCGGTACTCGGTGAGTTTCCCAGCAATTACTCGCACAGTAACGAGTCCAGTGCAAGTCAATGGCAATCCTAGTTTTGTCAGAGTTTACTTTTTCTCACTCGCTAGACTCGCTATATCACATCGCTATGTAGCTTGAATCTCCCCAAATCGTTTAAACAATCGCGCCGCTTCACGGATACCCGCTGTCAGCAGCGAGTCTGAGCGAGTCTACGAATCCGAGTCCTGTATACTGTATTCGGGACTCGCGAATACAGAATCTGTTATGTTCCGACAAAGCTTCCGAGACAGCCTAGCGTGTTAGGTCAGAAAACTTGTGAAGATGGACAAGCATGTTAGCCAATCATATTGAGTAATGCCACAGCCATGTTGGTTGTGGCAGGACTATGATTGGCTTCTGTCCATCGTGATGCCTATGTCATGTATGAGAGGCGAGGCTGTATATAAGCCTTGCCACCGCCATTTCCTCCACATTCCTTTGACGATCTGAGCTAGTGCAGGGTGAGGTAGATGCTGGAGCAGATCATAGGGATTGTCAGTCAGTGTAGGGAAACTTCAAGATTCCTTATATTTAAGTTTGGCCTCGGACACAGCAGCAAAAAACTGTTGCGAGTGGGGTTTCCAAAACGGCAATGCGAGCGCTTTCCGAGACACATCTGCGATTTGTAAATCGCACATTACTCGCTATTACTCGCTTCCCCATTCATTAACATTGGACTCGCTAGACTCGCAACGAGTAGCGAGTCCCGGGCTCGGACTCACTAGAGTCAAGCGATTCCGAGTAATTTAGGACTCGCCCATCACTACGTGGGACTCAATTAGTTGCCCTAGGCCGAGAGTCTATATGGAGAAAAGTAGGGGTCCCAGGACCGAACCTTGGGGGACTCCGACAGAAAGGGGGTAGGGTGAGGAGGAGGTGTGGGAGTGGGAGACGCTGAAGGTCCGGTCCGCTAGGCATGAGGAGATCCAGGAGAGGGCAAGGTGGGTGATGCCGAGGGATTCCAGGATCTGGAGAAGAAGGGAGTGGTCAACTGTGTCGAAGGCAGCAGACAGGTCAAGGAGGAGGAGAATGGAGTAGTGGTGTTTGTTCTTGGCGGTCAGTAGGTCATTGGTGATTTTGGTCAGGGCTGTTTCGGTGGAATGGAGGGGTCAGAAGCCGGACTGTAGGCGGTCGAAGTGGGAGCATGAGGAGAGGTGAGAGGACAGTTTGAAGTGGACGTGCTGTTCAAGTAGCTTAGAGGCGAATGGGATAAGAGATATGGGGCGATAGTTAGAGACAGAGGTAGGGTCAAGTGAGGGTTTTTTAGGATGGGCGTGATTAGGGCTTGTTTGAAGGCCGAGGGGAAGGCACCAGTTCTAAGTGAAAGGTTAAAGAGGTGGGTGAGGGATGGGATGACAATGGAGGTGTGGTTTGGAATGAGGTGGGATGGGAGTGGGTCGTGGGCGCTGGTGGTGAGGTGTGATTTTGACAGGAGGGAGGAGAGTTGGTCTTCAGTTATGGGGGGGAAGTGGCTGATGGAGGAGGAGGGCAGTGTGGGTGGGAGGGGGAGTTGTAGGGATAGTGGACCGAAGCTGTTTCTGATAGGGTCTTATCTATGACTAGAAAAAGGCCCGATGCGATTGCATCGGGAGTGCGGTGAAATGAATTGTGTGCATCCTTAGATGTGCTAACAGGAACAGTAAACATGTATGACACTCTTTGCGCTTGTGAAAAAAGCATAGTTTTTATTAAAATTTGCAAAATAAGGGCAAAGCATCATACTATAAAGTAATAGTGACAGAAAAAGAGTGTACATAAGTTTATTGAGTATATTCAGGTAGCTCTGTGGGTAGCAGAGTATACAGTCAGCTGCATGGGTAGCAGAGTATACAGGCAGCTGCGTGGGTAGCAAAGTATATACAGGTAGCTCTGTGGGAAGCAGATTATACAGTCAGCTGCGTAGGTAGCAGAGTATATACAGGCAGCTCTGTGGGTAACAGAGTATACACGCGGCTGCGTGGGTAGCAGAGTCTATACAGGCGGCTCCGTGGGTAGCAGAGTATACAGCCAGCAGCGTGGATAGCAGAGTATATGCAGGCAGCTCTGTGGGTAGAAGAGTATACAGCCGGCTGCGTGGATAGCAGAGTCTTTACAGACAGCGCTGTGGGTAGCAGAGTATACAGCCAGCAGTGTGGGTAGCAGAGTATATACAGGCAGCTCTGTGGGTAGCAGAGTACACAGCCGGCTGCGTGGGTAACAAAGTATATACAGGTGTCTCTGTGGGTCGCAGAGTATACAGCCAGCTGCGTGGGTAGCAGAGTATTCAGCCGGCTGCGTGTGTAGGAGAGTATATACAGGCAGCTCTGTGGGTAGCAGAGTATACAGCCGGCTGCGTGGGTACCAGAGTCTATACAGGCGGCTCTGTGGGTAGCAGAGTATACAGCCAGCTGCGTGGGTATCAGAGTCTATACAGGCGGCTCTGTGGGTAGCAGAGTATATGCTGACAGCTCTGTGGGTAGCACAGTATACAGCCGGCTGCGTGGGTAGCAGAGTATATAAAGGTAGCTGTTTCACAGCAGGACCTGCTGCTTCCTCAGGGCAAACAGTGTACATACATGAACAACTTCCTTAAATAAACTTTCATACATTCAAAAAACATCATAAGCTCCGCCCCCTGCCCATAAGTTCCACCCCCTGGCCAGACTCCCTGTGAAAACGCCCACTATTTGTGTATATATTGAACAAACTGGCCAAATGGCATCATTTTTGTTTTTTAGATTGTTAACGTTGGTTTTGATTTTAAGATAGATGATATTAAAAATACATTCATATGGTTGTATAATGCATACGTATGAAATCTTTGTAAAATTATGTCATTTGGTCAGTATGAAAGGTTATTTAAAGAGGACCTGTCACCAAACCAGGCATGGTGATCTAATTACAGCACTGAATGCAGCATGTCTGCTGCATCCAGGCAAGATGTCCCCCAGCCCTTGAGCCCCCCTGTACCCCAAGTAAATACACTTAGAAAATTTACATCCTACAGCCATAAAGGAGGTGGCTAGAGGCTGGATCCAAAAGGCAGATTCACACCCCCTGCATGTTTTATCTGTCCACCTCTGCCTCCCTGATGCCAATCATTGTCTCCCTCGTCTGCAGCATAACACAGAGCTTATTTAAGCAATGGCCACTTAGCCCCACCCCCTGCGGTGATGTCACCGCTTATACCTGCCCTGCTCTATGGTTAACATAGAGCAGGGCGGGAAAACGTGGTGATGTCAGAGCAGGAGGCCGGCCGCCCTGCCTCCTGCAGTGACATCACCGCTTATACCCGCCCTGCTCTATATTAACCATAGAGCAGGGCGGGTATAAGCAGTGACATCACTGCAGGGGGCGGGGCTAAGCGGCCATTACTAAAATAAGCTCTGTGCTATGCTACAGACGAGGGAGACAATGATTGGCATAAGGGAGGCAGCGGTGGGCAGATTAAACATGCAGGGGGTGTGAATCTGCCCTTTGACTCCAGCCTCTAGCCACCTCCTTTATGGCTGCAGGATGTAATTTTCTAAGTGTATTTACTCGGGGTACAGGGGGGCTCAAGGGCTGGGATGCCCCTTGCCTGGATGCAGCAGACATGCTGCATTCAGTGCTGTAATTAGATCAACATGCATGGTTTGGTGACAGGTCCTCTTTAAGCAAGTTGTTCATGTATGTACACTGTTTGCCCTGAGGAAGCAGCAGGTCCTGCTGTGAAATGCGTTGGCTCAATAAACAGACATCAAACATATCCTTCCTGCTTTATGGTCTGCGCGTAATCTAAACTTGGGCTTTTTTTCTACACAAAAGGTCCTATTAAAGGTAAAAAAGATAAGGCGGCACTCACCGGAATACACAGGATAGTCCTTTATTCCAAGAACTCGTGGAAAAACAGGGTGCAGGGAGGTGAGTGCCGCCTTCTCTTTTTTGCTTTTCAAACGCTGGTGCTCTGGCAGTGCACCGCCGGTTGGGAACATGCCATAACTGGAGGATTATCCGGACCTGAAAGAGGTAACGCTTAGTGCCACGTTCATCTCACTTTTCATTGTCCTATTAAAGGTAGCTGAGCTGTCTCAGAGGTTTACTCATTGTGGGAGGTAGAGAAAAAACATGGCCGCTTACAAATACCTTTGCATTTTGCAGGACGCCATAAGTTACCCCAGAGGTACCCCAAATCTCTCAGCACCGATGCGCCATCTCCTACAACCCTGGCAAACGGGGGCGATTGTAGCATCAGCTCCAGCCGTGCCACAAGGAAGAGACAGGTGGTGTCGCTGGACATGAGGTCACCACAGGGCAGCAAGCCACTCCACTAGTGAAGCACAGTGTCAGAAAGCAGCCTATTAATGACGCCCAGCTGTTATACAAGGCGGGCCGTTTCTGCAGCAGCTAATGCAACACAAGTGACTGTCGCCCCCTAGAGGACACTGATGTAAACTGCAGATAGAAATGCAATATATCACTACAGATAAAAAAATGCAATATATCACTATAGATGACAGTGAGGTTTTAGTTAGATATCTTGGACCAAAATAGCATAAGCTCGTAGCCCCCGTCACGGGACCTCACACCTACGAGTACCTAGCCACATGTTTAACACATGTATAATTTTATTTTACAGAAAATCACCGAATAGGTACATAATATATGAAAAAAGAGAAAAAACATGGCCGCTTACAAATACCTTTGCATTTTGCAGGACGCCATAAGTTACCCCAGAGGTACCCCAAATCTCTCAGCACCGATGCGCCATCTCCTACAACCCTGGCAAACGGGGGCGATTGTAGCATCAGCTCCAGCCGTGCCACAAGGAAGAGACAGGTGGTGTCGCTGGACATGAGGTCACCACAGGGCAACAAGCCACTCCACTAGTGAAGCACAGTGTCAGAAAGCAGCCTATTAATGACGCCATTGGCGTCATTAATAGGCTGCTTTCTGACACTGTGCTTCACTAGTGGAGTGGTTTGCTGCCCTGTGGTGACCTCATGTCCAGCGACACCACCTGTCTCTTCCTTGTGGCACGGCTGGAGCTGATGCTACAATCGCCCCCGTTTGCCAGGGTTGTAGGAGATGGCGCATCGGTGCTGAGAGATTTGGGGTACCTCTGGGGTAACTTATGGCGTCCTGCAAAATGCAAAGGTATTTGTAAGCGGCCATGTTTTTTCTCTTTTTTCATATATTATGTACCTATTCGGTGATTTTCTGTAAAATAAAATTATTTCATGTGTTAAACATGTGGCTAGGTACTCGTAGGTGTGAGGTCCCGTGACGGGGGCTACGAGCTTATGCTATTTTGGTCCAAGATATCTAACTAAAACCTCACTGTCATCTATAGTGATATATTGCATTTTTTTATCTGTAGTGATATATTGCATTTCTATCTGCAGTTTACATCAGTGTCCTCTAGGGGGCGACAGTCACTTGTGTTGCATTAGCTGCTGC
This sequence comes from Allobates femoralis, assembly GCA_033576535.1. Taxonomy (NCBI): domain Eukaryota; kingdom Metazoa; phylum Chordata; class Amphibia; order Anura; family Aromobatidae; genus Allobates; species Allobates femoralis. Next base: position 479,428,408 of record JARQOC010000002.1, read on the forward strand.
AGAAACGGCCCGCCTTGTATAACAGCTGGGCGTCATTAATAGGCTGCTTTCTGACACTGTGCTTCACTAGTGGAGTGGCTTGCTGCCCTGTGGTGACCTCATGTCCAGCGACACCACCTGTCTCTTCCTTGTGGCACGGCTGGAGCTGATGCTACAATCGCCCCCGTTTGCCAGGGTTGTAGGAGATGGCGCATCGGTGCTGAGAGATTTGGGGTACCTCTGGGGTAACTTATGGCGTCCTGCAAAATGCAAAGGTATTTGTAAGCGGCCATGTTTTTTCTCTTTTTTCATATATTATGTACCTATTCGGTGATTTTCTGTAAAATAAAATTATACATGTGTTAAACATGTGGCTAGGTACTCGTAGGTGTGAGGTCCCGTGACGGGGGCTACGAGCTTATGCTATTTTGGTCCAAGATATCTAACTAAAACCTCACTGTCATCTATAGTGATATATTGCATTTTTTTATCTGTAGTGATATATTGCATTTCTATCTGCAGTTTACATCAGTGTCCTCTAGGGGGCGACAGTCACTTGTGTTGCATTAGCTGCTGCAGAAACGGCCCGCCTTGTATAACAGCTGGGCGTCATTAATAGGCTGCTTTCTGACACTGTGCTTCACTAGTGGAGTGGCTTGCTGCCCTGTGGTGACCTCATGTCCAGCGACACCACCTGTCTCTTCCTTGTGGCACGGCTGGAGCTGATGCTACAATCGCCCCCGTTTGCCAGGGTTGTAGGAGATGGCGCATCGGTGCTGAGAGATTTGGGGTACCTCTGGGGTAACTTATGGCGTCCTGCAAAATGCAAAGGTATTTGTAAGCGGCCATGTTTTTTCTCTTTTTTCATATATTATGTACCTATTCGGTGATTTTCATTGTGGGAGGTAGCAAGACCTGTTGGCAATAGTTCGATTTTCCCAACACCTTACAAATGAGTAGTGTACCTGGACAGGTGAGCCCATGTAGCTTTCTGGGCTGTCTATTTCTTCTGTTATACCTGTTATTCAAACAGGTTTTGTTGAAATTTTTGATAAATATGAGGAAACAGAATATAAAAGGAGAGAAAGGTAAAAGAAGGTATAAAAAAGGAGGGAAATAAGGTTAAAAAAGGGTAAACGGATTGACAAGACATCTTATACAATGTAAATATGCAAAACATTATGTTATAAATGAATGATCTAACATTTAAAATATCTCTAAAAAAATAATAATTACTGGAACAAATAAAATAATACAATAATTGTACTTTACAATAAAGGAATGTTGAGATTAAAATGAAAATTCATATCCAAGGAAGACATCTATATGTAAATTTCTTGAAATTATTTTCTCTACTAGCATAATTGTATTCATATGCTGCATAAGTATTATGTGGCACCCCAGGGGTTAATGTGCCGTAGTAACATCACAAGGGTTATCTTCCCACACAACACTGGACACTGCACTAGCACCTCTAGGCCAGAAGCGGGAGCTCAAGTAGCTCCCTGATATATTCTGGTCTGAGGAGGAAGTAGTTAGTTGATAGTTGACAGTTGACAGTTCAGTTTAGTGCAGGGAGCACTAGGAGGAGGACCTGTAAATGGGAGCAGTGCTGAGCTCCTGACAGGGACCACTGACTACTTTCAGGCCTGAAGCCAGGATCTGAAGAGAGGAGTACAAGAAACAGAGGAACATATCTGGGAGACTGAGTTACCTCATAACTCACCCCGGAGGAGCGTAGAGACTGGATGCCGGATATAAATCTATGACTGAAACACGCAGCACAGAAAACACCGGGATAGTGGAGGTTGTAGATCTACACTGTACCTCAGCGAAGCAAAACAGCGGGGTCAGAAGCACACGGAAAGACTCAAGTTGTCTAGCAAAGGGGGTACCTGTGAAGAGAGACAGGGCCAGCAGCTCAGCTAAAGCGGCAGCAGGGCCACACACAGCAGCAGTGGGAAGCTGAGGACCTGGACAGGATGGGAGCAACCCGGCCCCGGTACAGACTCTGTGGACAGTACTTGCTGAACAACAACTCCAGTAAAGCCTTGGAAAACTTCAAAACCGTGAGTGTGTGTGATCCTTGTGCTCAAACCCTGTGTACCCTCACAAACTCCCATCATCTTTACTACTACCCCTATCCTGCAACATCCATAGCACCATCTATAGACTATTACTACAACTGCCCCGGGGAACCAGGCTCTACCTGCGGAGATCTGTTACATCTCCAGCTGCCAAACATCATCCCCGGAGGTTCTGCACCAGCGGTCGTCCCCTCACTGACCACAACCCGTGGGGGCGTCACGACAAACTCCCATGTAAATATCCCCCCATTACTTGCGGAACTCGGGACATGGTCCGGACCAAGACCGCTGTGATATCCCCAGCAGTACCCCAGTCCGGTACCGAGTACCCCGTCCCAGTGAACTCCACAATTACATGTAAGTGAAATTCTCTAGACTATCTTCGAAACTAAAGGAGGCGAAGTTTGTTTACACTTCGTGGCAATATAATGTTTCACAACTATAAGGATATGGCAAATTTTAGCTCTACAGTTAAAGAGGTTTTCCCATGAACAAAGTTCCTTTTAAAGTTAATTTTAATCAATAGATCTTGGAATAATATAATTTCTACAATTGGATGTGTTTAAACAAAAATGTTTATGTCTTGAAATGATCTTGTAAATGTGCTCCTGCTATGTATGGTGCAATGACTGTGTCTGACCATACAGACACATGGTATTTTTCAAAATTTTGATTAATTTATAACCAATTCTTATAAACATTATCAAGAATTCGAAACATTAATTTTTTTTTCAAATTAACATAAATTGTTTTGTTTTTGGTTGAGTATATTAGAGAGAAATTATTTCTTCCACTTTTTTCCCAGGTTCCAAGCAATATTTTTGGGAAAAAGAATTCAAGTGTAGAGATGAATGTAAAATATTTCCAAATTGAAATAGAAGATTTGAGTATAGGATATTTTGGTAAGATAAGTTTTGGATTGATTAGGTGGACTAAAATAAGAGAAGATAAAGGGTGATTATTATTACTATTATTATTATTATTATTATTATTATTAATAATAATAATAAAAGATTGTTCTATTTTAGGCAAACTTGGAAAATTATCTTTTATATATCTGTTTTGAGTTTGTTTTAATATATTAGAATAATAATAACTGGTAATATTGGGTAAGCTAAAACCTCCACTGCTTTTCTGCTGAAATAAAGTGGCTTTGAGATTCTAGGTCTCTTTGAAATCCAGTTGAGTTTTGTAAGTTGAGTTTATCTTTTATTCAGCCATATTTTTTGGAATCAATCATGGAAATAGGAACATCTTATATATAGTATTTTTCCCATCCAGGAAAATTCTAATTTGAACAGTTTGAGAATTTCTTCCTGTATATGTTTAACTATTATGGTACCTTTACACGCCGCTACAGGATGGTGGAATCAACCGGGTGCTTCACGTGCACGAGCACACACAAACGGTTTAAAACGGTACCTGCACCACCTTTACACGCCGCTACAAGGTGCGCTACAGTAGGTTACATCTATCTCTGGATACACCGCCGGGTGCCACAAGTTACCTTCTGTAGCTCACCTTACATCATTCACACGCCGCTATAACAAGGTAATATGGGCGGAACAAAGGCAGCAGGGAAAACACATAGGCGTGCCAGAATTGTGGATTATGAGACGCTCGTACGATGATTGGACAATGCAATAGCATCATGATTGGCCAGCCAGCGCAGCAGTCTGACTAATACATGACGCTCCTGCAATTGTGTAGTGTGACTGGTCAGCTCCTTAAATATGCCGCCCTATGCAGCGACAACCAATCGCAACGCAGGAGCTTCCACCAATGATCGCTGATGGGGTGCGGTATCCCGGAGCCTGTGTCACGCCCCAGGTAGATAGCAAGGTGTCGAAACAACCCTCCTGTTCCTTATTTACACGCCGATACAGGCTGTTACCATCGCCTTGAAATCAACCTGTTTTAGAGCACTGCTCTGAAACAGGTGCCGCAAGTGACGGGTGGAAACAACCGTCTTTACACGCTGCTACTTCAGGTTGATTTGGCGGTGCAAGATACATTTCTCTCATCTACCCGGTTGTTTCCACCATTCTGTAGCAGCGTGTAAAGGTACCATTATAGATAAGTTAGTGTTATGTTATACCTTTGGTACCATAGAATGGCTGCTTTTGTTTTATGAACTTTTAATACACCGTTTACTGTTTTAACCTCCCTGGCAGTATGATTATGTCAGGAATCTTGTACTAAAAGCGGTACAATTTTTTTGGTAAAAAATTTCTTTTATAAGGCAGAAATTTTATACATTTGTATTTCCCGCCCAGTTCTGCCTCCAATGAGCCGCTGCGGCTCACAGAGACGGAACCAGGAAGTCATATGGAGGCATCCGAAGGGGCTCTCACCGGCAATCACAGCGGGGACATTGCTGGATCACCAGGAGAATGTAAGGAGACCCCGCTGGCATTTACCCCGAGCGTCAGAGGTGGACCTACCATGGTGCAGCTGGTTCAGCTGCACCAGGGCCCCGACAGGGCCCCTCAAGCATCACTAGGGGGCCCCCGTGACCCTGTGACAGAGGAGGGTAACTGAGGGAAGCATCATGCTTCCCTTGGGTGTTCTCGTCCCTCCACTCCTCTCCAGCCCCGGACCTCAGACCTCCCAACCCCTGGCGGTAGCACCCCCCCGCTCCTCAGCTATAGCTGCTAGTACCTAGTACCCCCCCCCCCACCAGCCAAAACCACCTCCTCCCCCGCTCCTCACCTAGAGCTGCAACAGGGCACCCGCCGATATAGCTACTAGCACCCCCTAACCCCCCCCAAGCTATAGCTGCTAGCACCTTCCCCCTCCTCACCCAGAGCTGCAACAGGGCACCCCCTAACCCCCCTGCTCCTCAGTTATAGATGGTAGCATCCCCCCAACCCCCCTCAGCTATAGCTGGCAGCACCCTATTACGACTATAGCTGTCAGCTGTCAGGGGAAGAGAGGGAAGGCTTCCCCCTATGCCATGGGGGAAGAGAGGGAGGGCTGCCTCCTATGCCATGGGGAGAGAGGGAGGGCAGCCCCCTGTGTCATGGGGGAGTGAGGGAGGGCAGCCCCCTGTGCCATGGGGCCCATACAACTCGGGGGGTGGGAGCGCTGGGCACCTACTCCCATAATGGCTGCCGTGCTTGGGCATACACTGACCGCCTTCTCCAGGTGCTGGCGGGCCAGCTCACTGTTCTTCGTATGATGGTACTGCACCGAGCCCAGCTGTAGGTGAGTCCGGGCCATGATGCGGCAGCTTGAATTGGAAGTCGGCCTACAGGCAGTGCACACACAGGTGGATTTTTGGGGGACTAGAGGTGCGAAAGTGTTCTGCAAAGCCCAGCAAAGCCAAATACCAGGACTCCGAGGCCTCAGCCTGCGGAGCGACCACCGCCGTAGCCGCCATCACTAACACCAACAACAAGGCCTGGCCACGCCCCCAACCAGCCGCTCAAAGCTCGCGAGACCGCCACGGCCACCTTCTGGGAGCTGTAGTGTCGGCACCCCCCACTCCTCACCAAGCGCTGCAATACGTGACTCGGGATTACCGCTTCTGGCAGTGAGAGTTAACCCCAAGTTACGCTAGGGAATACCGCTAGCCAGGTTAAATACAAGAGTTGAATGCCTGTGTGTGCACTAGCATCAAACACAGAGGGACATCACTACACTTGGTGCATAAAGTACAGACAGTGAATCCCAAGCAGTACAGTTTAGGCTCATACAGCATCAGCAACAGCAGCAATAGCAGCAATAGCAGCAGCATTAACAGGTCCAACAGGAGACCAACAAATTACTCATGTGACAGTTCCAGATACATATTCAACAGCAGCAGCAGATGATAATCCTGGCAGAAGCTTTCTTTGTCAAGAAAACCACACCACCATCAAACCAAGGTGATGATAGTGGAGGAAAGAGTTGCATTGCAAAAGATGACTCCGGGGAATTATGTCAAGGCGTTCTTAACACTGCTAAAGAGGGTAGCAGACTGTGAATGATTATCTCTGAAGCAGTGAGTTGAAGTTTTGGCTCTATATTTAACTGGGGAACTTCAAAAAGCATACCTTGACCTAGCCCTTCAGGATGAGAAAGAGTATGGCAACTTAAGACAGAGATCATAGCTCATCTTGTTATAACCCTGGCAGTTAAGGCACATAGCCTGCCTCACCAGGACTATCACAGGGACTAGCCTCTCAGGCTGCAAATATTCAATCTCTTTCACTACTGCAGAAATGTCTTTAGCCTGAAACTTGTACCCCAGTACAGATAGTGAAGAAATTAGTGATTGACTGGTTTGTCCATACTTTGTCAAAGGCAGTTAAGTGCTGGATTGTCCATTGAGATCATCAGAGTGCAGATGACCTGGTGGGCCTAGTGGACAGATACAGAATGGTTAAGAGTTCTCTGGGAAGTCACTGGGCTTTGATGTCACCTTGCTGAGGTTCCAAAAGGGGTGCTACAACTCCAAAAGGGGACTAAAATCTCACCTATGGGGCGTCCAAAGGTCCAGGAGTTGTCAAAACCGCTTTCCAGAGATCAGTACTGTACCATGGCCTGTTATAAGTGTCATGCCCCAGGCCATATAGCCGCTCTGTGGCCTATTACCTCTAAGTCTCTAGACTGCAGCATATGATGACTGTCATGCTCTACAGACGGACCTGATGTGAGGACCCACTGGACCGCAGGCAATGCGGATGCTGATACCAGGATGAGTGAAAGAACCAGACAAGGAAGGTAAGTTCAAAGATTTATTGCACACATCAACAGCAGTGGGCAAACACCCCAAGGGAAGGCCACAGGGCCACCTCACCAGAAACACCTCCGAAAGAGTCCAGCCAGAGTGACCCCCATACAGGGATTTCTCCTGGACCAGGCTAAGGAGGGCCCGAGAGAGGCAGACACCCGTGTTGAACCGACCCAAGGGAAAAAAACCAACAGAAGGGAAACACGGAGGTGCAGGATGGGGTCCTTTGGGAAACCAGGAAACACGGAGGGCAGCAGGGAACAGGCACAGAGGTATCCACTGAAAGAGAACAAAACAAGGGTAAGGAATAGCACAAAACAGGATAACCTAACAAGACCTGGACTGGCAGCTTCTAGATGGCAGAAATTGCCCAGGCAATGTAAAGAAGTGAATGAGGACATTATATCCCCCTGCCTCTCAGTGATTGGCTGAGAGGCGGGGCAGGGCAGACTGGAACCCTGGCCCTTTAAGAGTGGCTGAGCGCACGCGCCCGCCCCCTACTGAAAGCTCAGGGAGGAAGTGAGGCAGCAGGAGCCCCAGGAAGATGGTGCAGCAGCGTGGAAGCCAAACCCTGGCCCCTTGACAAGCGGCGATGCACTCTGGAACCCTGGGGCCGCCGCCGGCCGACTGGGACCCTGAATCCCCGGACCAGGGCCGGTGATGGAGCGATAGGTAAGCGGGCAGGGGGACAGCAGAGCGTGCAGTGGAGGCGCCGTGCCGCAGGGACACAACAATGACACTGTTCCAACTTCACCTTCCCTGCCAACAGCGCTGTTTCTCATTCTGGAAAGTGACCTAAGACATTACTAAAGACTGTAAATAGAGTGCTTGTAATTGGATTTTTGGACCAAGAAAGTGGTGGGTGTCAGTTGTATCTATGGGGATGAGAAGAACTACCCTGTTGACATAAACATGGCCTGTGGTTTCCCGTTCCATGAAGTAGCAGTCGTCAAGCACGTGTTGCCCCATGTAATTATCAGATGGGATTTTACTTTGTTTTGGGACCTGTGAGGGAGAGCCATTTCACCTGGAAGCCTGGCTAACAACCAGGTATCAACTAAGGAAAACTCACCCCATAACAAGGCCGATAAGTTTCTGCTTTTGATGTTGACTGTGAAGAAGGATGAAAAAAAGTACTCCCTGAAGCCAACGCCCTAGAACTTGTGGTGTCCCAGGGAATATTTGAAACTACCCAACCTAATGTGGAATTTTACATTGAAAGGTACCTTGGAGAATGTGACAGTGTTAAATGAGTTTCCTCAGGAGTAGGGGGCTGAAGATCGATTTCCATATTTTGCCATGAATGGGATTTGTTAGATTGCTCTCAGTGGGTGAAACACAATACAGGGTGGGACATTTATATGGATGCACCTAAATATAAGTACAAGATGTGTAGCATCTGAAACAACGGATACTGGAAGCCTGTGCTAGCATTTCTTCTGCGGTGTTGCTATCAATGTGTCAAGAGTGGGAGAAGATGGTTGCATTGACAATCCAACACAATGGGCAGCACTTTGAACACATTTTATAAGTGGTCATAAACTTGTAAATAACTCATTAAAGAATAAAGGTATACTGTTTTTCTTATGAAATTCTCAATATGTTTGATGTGTTACATGACCCTCTTCACATTGAAAAAAATAAAGTTGGATCCAAAATGACTAACTTCAAAATGGTCGCCAAGGTGACTACCCATCTGGAAAAGTTTTCTGCCCTCCCATATACTAATGTGCCACAAACAGGAAGTTGATATCACCAACCATTCTCATTTTATTTAGGTGCATGCATATAAATGGCCCACCCTGTATAATAATCTTGCAAGTTTGATACCTTTTGACGGCTACCAAAAACATAATGAATGATAGTTGCAAGACAAGTTATCGAGACTGTGTACGCCTCTTCATCAGGTATGGCTTAAAAAAATATTTGAAGTAAAACAAATATATGCAGAATTAAAGTAGAGTCATGGTATAATAGATGGCTATTTACATAAACAAATACTGAGTTTAGAAATGAAATCCTTAATTGGCTAACATTAGGGATGTGAAATTTTATGGTCCCCATATACTTGTGAGATCAGAGGCCTTTTGGTGCCCTTTCACTGTCTCTGGGACCAATTGTTCTGATTTTGTAGTGAGTCATAAATCCTTCAGATAGATTTAGTTCTGTGTGAACAGAATCAAACATTGTAATGAATCTGTATTCCCAGACACTGCAATGTTTCTGTGATTTGCACTGGTGTTTCAATTGACCAATTTAATATTGTCTATGTTGTGACCTGAACCACAGAAATGTTTGGCCACAGGTAAATGGATTTCTTTTGTCGGTAATTGTGTGATAATGAGATTTCATCCCTGCTCTCACTCTATTTCCTGTTTCTCCAACATGGGAGGCCCCAATATTGAAAGGGCAAGTGTAGGTTCATTTTAACAGTGAGAGATAGAATATCAAAAATGAGGTCCAGAAAATCACATCGTCTAAATTATATAAATGTATTTGCATTCTGAAGAGAGAAATAAGAATTTGATGCTCCGTTCGCACGGTGAGTTGGTGGTACAGATTTTTGACATCCATAATCTGCTGCGCAGCCCATAGATCTACTGTAAAAGCCTACAGGACCCTGGACAGCGCACATACTATACGTACATTAGGTATAGTATGCACACAGCTGTCAGTGAAGCCGCCGGCTTCATTCATAAAATTGTACAAAGCTGCCAGGAGGCGGCTGACTGTACATAAGATATTAACTCATTATATGCACAGCTGAGTAGGTAGCCTGTCTCTAGGGGGGGGGGGTGGGCACCCCCTAGAGACATGATGGGCACAATTATTATTCCTATTAAAGCTTTTTTAACAGACTTTACAGTTTGCTCATCCCTGCGGCAGCAGGGATGAGCAAACTGTACAGTAACCGGATTGCTCCGGATTACACATCCGGAGCAAGCCAGTTACCACATTGCGGTTCCCTCCAAACATTTTTCATAAAAAATGTGTGGGAACGCAATTGTGTTCACCGCATCTGGATCTGGATGCGGTGAACGCAATTGCGCTATCAAATGTGACCCTAGCCTAAGACTCTTTTTTGTGGACTAGTCTGCAGCGTATCTGCAGCAGAAAAACAATGCACCATGCGGACAGGACTTCTCAAATCCCATAGACTTAGCTGGGAAAACATGCTGCTGCAAATTTAGTGCTGACCTGCTTCAAATATGCACCAGATATGCGGCAAAATATGCATCATGCAAATGACCCTCATACTTGAATTTACACCAATTTTGCAAATATTATGCAACAATTTTGGTGCATCTGGTCCAAAATCTGCCAGTGCACATGAAGGAAAACATTACAAAATGTATAAAAAACACTGATATTCAATCGGGTCATAATCTATTCTGAGATAATGTAAATAATGTCTTGGTAATTTTTTGTTTTTCAAGATGAAAAAAAAAATTCAATTACATGTGTTAGAGAAATGTGTGCATGGATGAAATAATAATGAAACTAAGCCAGCTCATATATCAGTATTACCTACACTGTTCACTTCACACACACTGCTTTCTATGTCCGTATTTTAACGTTTTACTATGTAACATTTTGAAATGTCATAATTTAAAATGAAATCTATAGGGATGTGCACATTTCAGTAATTCACTTCAACACATACATTGAAGTCAAATTCCTAAGGTACTTTCCATGTGAATAGCTGACTGCCTGTAGATATATTTCACAGCAAAGAGTAATAGGGTCAATATGAGTTTTACTCTAGACCGTTTCAGTAAAAAAAGCAAGCAATATAGCAGAACATTTTATATTTTGCACTTGAAATATGTATTCTAGTAAGATATGTGCTCGTTTTTACATCTGTATTCAGATCATAAATCCGAACATACAAAATAATAATAATAACAATAATAGTAAAAATACTACTATAACTATTACTAATAATAATGATTTATTTTAAAGATTTTTAAATTCTGCTTTTTTATTGTTATAGTTAGGAATGAGCATATTATTCCACATGAATAAACACTTTGTGATCTGATTTACCCACAATGATGAAGCAACAGTTCTAATATCTTTTTGCATAGCTGCTTGGACTTCCACATTATACCCTGCAGCTATGACATTTGGCGAATTACATAAATTAGTAACATAGTAAGGCTAGGGTCACACATCCGGATTTTTTTTTAAAACCTAATCCAAATTTTAAAAAGCTCAAAACCTGATCAGAAAACGCTCCTTATAGGAGCCTATGCTAAAAACCGGATTGCTTCACTAGCAATCCGGTTTCCGTCTTTGCAGCCTGAGTGAAAAATCATGCAGGCTGCAGTTTTCATAGCGGTTCTGTTATCTGCAATGCGGGAACCGGATCGCTCAGGCTGCTGCCGGGATAAGCAAAGTGTCCTCTGCTTGTTTAAAGTGTTAATTTTATTAATAAATGTTCCTATAATGTCTCTAGGGGGTGCCCACTCTCCCTAGAGACCTTCCACCCACTCAGGTGGGCATATAATGATTTATTCACTTATGTACAGCAGCTGTCTCCTGTCAGTTGCTGTACAGTTTTATCAATGAAAGCGTCGGGCTCCTTGGAGAGCAGCATGCATACTATAGCTATTGCTATAGTATGTGCGCTGTCCGAGGTCCTGAAGCCTTATACAGTAGATCTATGGACAGCGCTGACCATTCATACCCCCCGAAGAAGCAGGGCTCAGTACATGTGAAATGGACGTAGGGGCTCCTTCCACAGCGGTCCCTGACCTCACAACACCTGCGGTAAGCTCATCAGTACAGCTATACTTGAGACTTGCATGAGAGACCCCAAAAGAAGCTGTAAACAGCTAGATGCCATATATGCGTGGGATACATAGGCTAATACGCCCCTATGTCATAAAGATAGGCAGGTCTAGCAACTTTTATGGGCATAGTGCAATATCACTTTGTATTTATATGTACTGTAATGCATGGTTATTATGTGGACCTGGGACTGTGCAATGTTTTGATCTCCCTATCTGTGTTTTCCTGTTTACAAGTCCACTATTAATACATTTTGATAAAGCAACATTGTATCCTCTCTTCTGTATGAAATTCATTATATGAGGATTGCTATGTTTCCCCATAGGGTATAATGGGTGTAAACTATACTGTTGAGTGATGGATTTTATTCTATTTCTTATGTTGGGATGTTCTACCTGATGGGTCTCTGCCCACTTGGCCTTTCGTGCAATTTCTCCCAGATGTGACTTCGACATAACCTTTGTTAAGTCCTTCTCTCCTCCTCCTCCCCTTCCTCCCCGCCTTTTTCCCTCTCCTCTTCTCCCCCCACCCGCTGTTGATCCTTTCCTTCTTTCCCATCCCTGTCCTCCCCTTCCGTTTCCCTTTGCCTCCCCCCTGTTCTCCCCGCACTACGCTTTCTCCCCTTTTCTTTTTTCTCTTGAATTACTGTTGCCAGGGGTAACATATCCCCTTCCTGTAGTTATTGTTTAAACCCCATTTTCAAATCATAAGGGCCAGATATTAAGGAAACAAATAGATAACCCTCAATGACTCCGAGTCCAGGATCTCGACTAGGGGTGACCTCTGGGCTTGGCTCCTTTGGTTGCCCCCTCCTTCTATGAGCCACAAAAGGCCTTTCTTTCCGTGTGTTCACCTATTATTAACATGTCAGTGAGATGAAGATGTGTATGCATGTGTTAAATGTATATCATTTGTCTTTACTTGCAGTTCTTTTTTTTTTAGTCTGTATATTTCTATCTTTCAGTTGATATTATAGAGCCAGTTCCCTTGGGTGTGCCTGGCTGGGGATCCCCATGGGAGGCCTCATTGCTGGTCACTACCCACATAGGGAAACTTGGGTTACAAGTTCGACTGTACTTTTCCGTCTTTTTTGGAATATACTACAGTCCTTTCACCTCGTCCTAGGAACGTGGCGTAGCCTATCCTGTTAGTAGGCTTATAATTCTTTTCACTACTCTTACTTTTGTTTCTACTTTCTCTCTGCTATTTTCCTCCTTCTCGTCCTCACATCTTTCCCCCCACCCCCTTCCCCTTTTTTTTAATTATTTTTACCCTATATTCTGTCCCTTAACAGCTCCCTAACCTTACGGAGAGTCAATTGCCATGTCCTCCATAACGTTTGCCTCCTTGAACGTGCGGGGTTTCAATACTCCTCAGAAGTGCAACCAGGTTTTATATGGCATGTCTAAGATGGGTGTTCAGGTGCTATTGCTTCAAGAAACCCATGTTAAACTGGCCCATCTTCCCGATATCCGTAACAAGTACTACACTCAGTGGTTTCATGCTCCCAACCCTATTTCTAGGTCTAAGGGCGTGAGTATTGCTTTTCATAAAAATTTCCCCGGACTTTGGCAGAGGTGAAGATCAACCCAAATACCTGTTTGTCAATTTTTCACTCTTTGGTCAAGACTATACCGTTGTCAATGTTTATCTCCCTAACAGGGACCAGGCCACCACGGGTACACGATACCTTCGAAAGCTGTCGATCATTCACAGGCCCTGATCATAAGGGGAGACTTTAATATCCCCTTAGACAGAAAATTTGATACGTCGTCGGGTAAGTCGGTGATTCCTCATTCCCACATCAGTGCTTTTAAGTCTGCCTTGCACTCCCTCAGAGTTGTTGGTGTCTGGCACGTGCTCCATCATACTGACAGGGATTTTACACACTTCTCTCAAGTCCACTCATCTTACAGCTTTATTGACTACTTCCTCTTGACTCACTCCCTGCTGAGCTGGTCGCCTTTGGCCTCAATAGGATCTGTAATATGGTCTGACCACACCCCCGTGTTTGTGACACTCCTCCCTCCAGATAGCCCCCGTAGGGTTTGGAACTGGAGACTAAACCCCAATCTCCTCTTTGATAAGGAGGCAAAGAAAGTGGTGAAATTATCTATCTCTGATTATCCAGCCGAGGATTGGTATTACTAGGCAGGGAAGGCTCATGAACATCTGTCCCTTCCTAGCCTGATAATGTCAGCCCAAAGCTGTTTGCTTTACCTTACCTGGTTAACAAAATTGCATAGTAACATAGTTTTTAAGGTTGAAGGTAGACTTTAAGTCCATTTAGTTCAAACCATAGCTTAGCATGTTGATCCAGCGCAAGGCAAAAAAAACCCATATGGCAACATTAAGCTCCATATTGGGGAATAATATTCCTTCTTGACTAGAGATGAGCCACCACCCTAGTGTTCAAATTCGATTCGTCGAATTGGGGGTGTGTTTGTCGAATGTTCGTCGAATGTTCGCCGAACACCGTCGAGCTCCATTGAAATCAATTGCAGGCAAACACAAACACATACAAACACATTGAAAACACATAGAAAACACCTTCTAAGGTGTCCAAAAGGTGACAAACTACTCAGAAGATACATCAAACACATGGAAAAGTGACAAGTACATATAAAAATGTGAAAAGAAAAGAGATGGACTTGTGGTGAAATCGGCCACTGAACCTGGAAGCTCCATAGCGCCTTCTGTTAAACCCAGGTCAGTCAGAGAACTGCCTGAGGATAAAGAAGGGCCGCAGCTGCCCTGCCTGTGCTGGTTTATTAAGGCACCTCTCAATGACTGTGGTATATGCCTTCCAGCCCGCAGCCAGAAGCACATATATTCTCCTCCACCCCGTCACTGCCAGAGGCCCTGAATAACCCCAAGCACTAATGCTGCCACCAGCTTCTCGTTTAATATAAGTCCGGTCCGTAGTTGGGCTTATAATAGGTCAGAAACCAACCCAGGTAGCGTTAAATGAGCACACTGACGTGGGAATGCTTGATCAAGAAAAAAAGAGCAACTCAAGATTAAATGTGTATATTTAATCACGCTAATGGTACACTAGATATATTTACAGTTATTATTAAAATGTTACAAATATTACAGTCAGTTATGCAACTAAAAGGATAAATGGAATACACAGAATTACGCACACATGTGATCAGTTACCTTAATGCTGATGGCACCACAAGGGCGGCGTGGCACGAATCTGTTCCTAGGGTATTCTCTGGCTTTGGTGGAATAATGCCTCTTCAGAAGAAATACAATATGGAGATGGGGCAGATGATTTTTATACATTATGGGCTGAACCCTGTCTCCACCCATCTCGCACCTCTGGGCTGTCTCACAATTCCCACCCCTCTGAGGGGAGATACAGACACCCAAATTCTATAATCTGCCCTAGGCTTGTCTGTGGGCATCACAGATGGAAGACAATACTTTCATATTTTTAGTTATGATTTTATCTTCGTCTGGATATGAAACATGGCTATTCTGAGAGCAGCTTACTAGCCAATATCACGTTTAGATGGCTTACAGTCATCCTACATTCATATAAATATAGCCCTATTACCATCTAGATATGTAGAGTTCATATTTACACTCGATATTATCACAGGGCGGACGGCTTATGAGATATTAAACGTTATAACTCGTCTCCTCTCAGTCTAGCTGTCTGAAAGGGTTTCCTCTTCCACTGGCATTAAGGGGATTTGGAAGTGTCACCTAATCTCCATCTCCTAGGAAGTTCCATACACCTGGCTAAATGACATCTTCCTAGCTGATTACCATATCAAAGTTGAGGAAGAGTCCTTTTGTGTGGCCTGTTGGCTGGCATCTTCATGCTAATTAATCTACCACTGGCCAGAGATGAATGGCCTCTGGCCAGAAAAAGGTGGGCACTTACCTCTTTATGAGTGAGATGTGGCTTATCAAATTGCTTTCTGGGAGGAATGAAATCTGTGGAATATGGCAATATTCCTTACCAATACTGCTTATTCATTACACCTCCCCCTTCTAGAGAGCGATAGGGGGTAGCACATTCCTGTGTTCCCCCGCACGCCCGTCCGCTACCTCCCCTCGCCGGGATAACCTATTAGCGTTACCGTGGTCCTGGTCACTCTTGTGGCTAATGGTGAAGTTGAGTTCCTGGAGCGCAAGGCTCCCATGTAACAACCTTCCATTCGTCACGGGGACCGTGTGTAACCGCTGAGGGGGTTGTGGTCTGTCCCCATGATGGAGTGGCGTCCGCACAAGTGTGGCTGCAGACGCTGCAGGGCCCACACAATTGCCGGAATCTCCCTAATCCATCGTGGAGCAGGACACCTCCCTCCCGGGATCCCACAGTACCCTCTCTTCTCTGATGGTGGAGATGGCCGTCTCCGCGAGGCGGCTCGGCACCTCAGGACTGGCACTCGCTGGTAGTGCAGCCTCAAACCTCTGGTTAGGCATAGCCAGAAGCGGTGCAAAGGCCTCACTCCCACAGGGACCCTCTGGGACCTGTTCTGGGTCAGACATGGGTTCAGTTATCCCTCGACAGAGTGAGGGCCCAGAAAGCAGTGTGTGACCTGCATTCTCGCTCCTCAGTCCATGGGTAACAGCAACTTGGACGGCTGTTTCCCCGGGGGGTAACATCACCTTCCCGTCAGCCCTACTGGCCTGGGACAACTCTTTCCTGTCATGCTGACAGGCCGGGGATACAGCTTTCCCATCATCCTGACAGGCTAGGGATACAGCTTTCCCATCATCCTGACAGGCCAGGGATACAGCTTTCCCATCATCCCGACAAGTTAGGGGCAGCCCCTGCCCCTCACCTTGACAGGTCATGGGAAACATGTCCCCGCCCTTTTGACAGGTGTTGGGCACTGAGGTCCCATCACTCTGACAGACAGGGAGTACCCCTATGGCACCTGGACAGGGTATGGGTACAACTTTCCCATAGTCCTGACCGGTTGGGGGTACCATTTTCCTATCATCCAGACAGGTAATGGGCTTTACCCACCCATTCCTTTGACTGGCTGTAGGAACACTTGCCCCACTGCCCCAACACGGTATGGGGATCGCCTCCCCATCTCCGTGGCAATCAGTGAGCACAACTGAAAGTTGGTCCCTGGGCCACACCTCTGGTGACCCCTGCTGGACCGTTACCTTGCACAGCCGTCCTTGGTCCCAGACCACCTGCTTGAGGCCCGAGTCCAAGGGAGGCTGTGCCACCTGCTCCTTGAGAGCTTTCAGGCTGACGTCAGCTCCTAACGCCACCTGACACCCCTGACGAGACGTGGTCAGAGTAGAAGAAACTGCCACGTTCTCTGTCAGTTCCACGGGACCAGTCTCCTGGCCTCCATGTAGACCTTCCTCATTGCCCTGACAGGTTATGGGGACCGCATCCCCATCCCCCTGGCAGCCAGTGGTACAACTACCGGTTGGTCCCTGGGCCACACCTCCGGTGACCCCTGCTGGACCGTTACCTGGTACAGCAGTTCTTGGTTCCGGACCACCTGCTCGTGGTCAGAGTCCGAGAGAGGCTGTGCCACCTGCTCCTGGAGAGCTTCCAGGCGGTCATCAGCCCCTGACGCCACCTGACACTCCTGACGAGACATGGTCAGCGAAGAAGAAACTACCACGTTCTCCGTCAGTTCCCCGGGACCTGTCTCCTGGCCTCCGTCTGACTCCGCAGCCACTTGGTCTGAAGGGGAAAAGCCGCTGAACCTCCGCGAGGTTCCCTGGGCTCCAGCACTCCCACTCCTGGTGACAGCGGCTATGACCGCTGCAACCATGGGCAGTGCCTGCTTCCCCTCCGCTCCTGACCAAGTCGCTGGTTGATGCGGACTATCCTGGCCTCCTGACATCCCTGGGATCTTACCTGGTGGCTTCACTTCTCCTGTGACAGCCCCATACTCCCCGGCATGTTCCCCCCCTTGCAGCTCCTCAGAGCTCAGCGTCTAGGCCTTACCTGGCAGCACCACATTCCCTGTGGGTACTCCGACCTCGATCGTTGGCTCCTTGGCTACAATACCTTGCTGCTTACAGCAGAGAGCAGCGTCACAGCCATCTGTGTCTGCTCCCCCCGCAGCTCTCAGCCCCCTCTGTCTCCCCTCTGAGAACAAAAGGTGTGCTGGCTGGTCATGGCCTAAGGCCGTCCTACAATTCCCTTTATCTCCCTCCCCCCTCCCGACTGTCAATGTCAGACCTGTGTGTGCTGTGTTGTGTGGAGTGTCACTGCAAACATCATCAACATCATCAATAATAACACCATCATTAATAACATAATCCCCATCAACACTTTCCATATTGGACAGTAAACATTCTGGTGGATCAGAACTGGGGGGGTCAGTGGCCACATACTTGGACACTAGCCGCCCCAAGTCTGACCCAAGCAATACATTCGCCGGGATATTAGCAGACAACCCCACCTCCCTCACTCCCCTCCCCGCACCCCAGTCCAGATAAACCCTGGCAACAGGCAATACGGGTTCCACGCCTCCAATTCCGGAGATGGCGAGGGACCTTCCGGGGAGCAAGTCTTGGGGGGAGACCATCCCTGGTCGCACCAAAGTCCGTTCAGCGCCGGTGTCCCGCAGTCCCATGGCCACTGAGCAGCCTATGGTGTCGGGTTGAAAATTGTCAAGGGACCTACCACCACCCCCACCCACACACAAAACAGTGGCCGTTTTTGGGGACGGGGACGGTGTCTTATGGCGCTGAGGACACATGGCCTTGAAGTGTCCTGGTTGGTTGCAGAGGTGATACCATCTGGGTTCTGCTGCCAACCTGGAGAGGGGAATAGGGGGTAATAGAGGGGCTGCCCCTGCATTCTGGGGGCCGGGGTCACGGGTGCAGGGTTGGTCTTACCTCCTCTCCAGGGGCTGCTGCTGGTCCTCCTGGTCTCAGGTACTCAGTTGTTCGTGTACTCGTCTGCCAGGACCGCTGTCTCACAGGCCCCCTTCGGTTTACGGTCGCGGATGAACTGTGGGAGGTCCTCGGGACAGTTCCACAGGAATTGCTCCATCACGAGCAACTCCTGGATCTCCTGGGCTGTGCTGCGCTCCAAACTTTTGATCCAGTGGTCAGCTGCCTGCAGGTCTGCTCAAGGGCCAGCAGAAAGCTATCCAGGTCTCCGCCTGCCTCCAGAAGGGGAAAGTTCTCAACTCGGACCTTCGGTGGCTTGGGCTCCTGGTTGGCTGGAACGGGCTGCGAGATCCTGAGGGGAGCCAAGTCGAGCTGGTGCTGGCACTCTGCAGCCTCACGTCGCTCTGCAGCTTCGCGCTCCACATGTCGTTCTGCAGCTTCACGCTCTGCAAGTCGCTTTGCAGCTGCCATAAGGGTCTCGTAGGCACTCTGGTCTCCAGCTTCAAGTCAAGCCAGGGCAGCTTGAAAAAGGGCATCCGAGCCCATCTGGCTGGAGGGACCAGCAGGTGGTGATCTGCCCACTGCGGGGCTGAGGACAGGGGGTATTTGCCCCACTGCAGAGTCGACCACTGGGGATTGGCTCCTTGAGGACCGGTGCATGGGTTTCTCCTCGCCTAGATCAACAGTGTCCTCCACCACCTCTTGCATATCAGCCACAGCAAGTGCTCTCTGCAGCGCTTGGCTCCTGGTACCCTGGGCCAGTTTAGCACCTCCTGGTTACTGACACACAGCTGCAACCTGATGCACCCACACACCTTATATTTGCACTCTGACTGTCTAGTGTTGAGTTGAACTTAGGACCCTGACAGCAAAAGCTACTGCCAGCAGCCCTTAGTGTTAGGGAGTTGGGTCCCCCACACTATTATCTTGATCCCACCGCTGCCATCCCACTGCTGCCACCACTTGTGGTGAAATCGGCCACCGAACCTGGCAGCTCCACAGCGCCTCCTGTTAAACCCAGATCAGTCAGAGAACTGCCTGAGGATAAAGATGGGCTGCAGCTGCCCTGCCTGTGCTGGTTTATTAAGGCACCTCTCAGTGAGTGTGGTATATGCCTTCTAGCCTGCAGCCAGAAGCACATATATCCTCCTCCACCCCGTCACTGCCAGAGGCCCTGAATAACCCCAAGCACAAATGCTGCCACCAGCTTCTCTTTTAATATAAGTCCGGTCCGTGTTCGGGCTTATATTGGGTCAGAAACCAACCCAGGTATCGTTAAATGAGCACACGGACGTGGGAATGCTTGATCAAGATAAAAAGAGCAACTCAAGATTAAATTTATATATTTAATCACGCTAATGGTACACTAGATATATTTACAGTTATTATTAAGATGTTACAAATATTACAGTCAGTTATGCAACTAAAAGGATAAATGGAATACACAGAATTACGCACACATGTGATCAGTTACCTTAATGCTGATGGCACCACAAGGGCGGCGTGGCACGAATCTGTTCCTAGGGTATTCTCTGGCTTTGGTGGAATAATGCCTCTTCAGGAGAAATACAATATGGAGATGGGGCAGATGATTTTTATACATTATGAGCTGACCCCTGTCTCCACCCATCTCGCACCTCTGGGCTGTCTCACAATTCCCACCCCTCTGAGGGGAGATACAGACACCCAAATTCTATAATCTGACCTAGGCTTGTCTGTGGGCATCACAGACGGAAGACAATACTTTCATATTTTTAGTTACGATTTTATCTTCGTCTGGATATGAAACATGGCTATTCTGAGAGCAGCCTACTAGCCAATATCACGTTTAGATGGCTTACAGTCATCCTACATTCATATAAATATAGCCCTATTACCGTCTAGATATGTAGAGTTCATATTTACATTCGATATTATCACAGGGCGGACGGCTTATGAGATATTAAACGTTATAACTCGTCTCTTCTCAGTCTAGCTGTCTGAAAGGGTTTCCTCTTCCACTGGCATTAAGGGGATTTGAAAGTGTCACCTAATCTCCATCTCCTAGGAAGTTCCATACACCTGGCTAAATGACATCTTCCTAGCTGATTACCATATCAAAGTTGAGGAAGAGTCCTTTTGTGTGGCCTGTTGGCTGGCATCTTCATGCTAATTAATCTACCACTGGCCAGAGATGAATGGCCTCTGGCCAGAAAAAAGTGGGGGCTTATCTCTTTATGAGTGAGATGTGTCTTATCAAATTGCTTTCTGGAAGGAATGGAATCTGGGGAATATGGCAATATTCCTTACCAATACTGCTTATTCGTTACAACGAGTAATAGGAGGAGGAGACACAGATATAGGCATGTCATGAACTTCTAAAATCCGTTTTTACTCCAGTATTTGTAAGGCATCATGCACACGATGAGTATTTGGTGAGTTTTACTTCAGTATTTGTAAGACCTAGTGCATACGATGAGTATTTGGTGCGTTTTTTCCTCATTATCTGTAAGGCCACATGCAGACGATGAGTATTTGGTGATGTTTTTCCTCAGTATCTGTAAGGCCTCGTGCAGACGATGAGTCTTTGGTGAGTTTTACTTCAGTATCTGTGAGGCCATGTGCAGACGATGAGTATTTTTGTGATGTTTTTCCTCAGTATCTGTAAATGTACCTTTACACGCGGCAACTTTTCTAGGAATTTCACTGGCAACTTACTGGTTGCAGTGAAATCATGGAGACATTCTTCTATCTTGTTGCTGTATACAAATGGAACAATGTGTCCTTGATTTCACTGCAACCAGTAAGTTGTCAGTGAAATTCCTAGAAAAGTTGCGTAAAGGTACCCTAAGGCTTGATGCAGACGATGAGTATTTGGTTATGTTTTACTTCAGTATTTGTAAGGCCTCGTGCATACGATGAATATTTGTTGAGGTTTTTCCTCATTATTTGTAAGGCCTCGTGCAGACGATGAGTCTTTGGTGATGTTTTTCCTCAGTATCTGTAAGGGCCCCTTTACACGCCTCCACTGAAAGGTACCAACTGCCTGACATTGGGGATAGTTATGCCTGTTGCTAGGAAATTGCTACGAAATGGCGGCGTGTAAATAGGGAAATGCCTTCCTGCATCCTGTAGTGGACTCAGATACCTGTTGCTGAGCCGTACTCAAAAACCGAAGCCAACAGAAAGGCATAATTGCCATGGTAGTGGTGTCTAAACGGGGCACAGACATGGATGTTGCGTCCCATAGTGATTTCACAGGGGCGTGCCACAGTGTCATGGATACCACGCCCCATCAGCTATCATTGGTGGGGGCTACTGTGTAACCATTGGCCGTCCCTGCACAGGGCGCCATATTTAAAGAGCTGACCATTCCCACTACACATTTGCAATGGCATCATGTATTAGCCAGCCTTCCTGCGCAGGCTGGCCAATCATGATGCTATGGCGTTGCCCAATCACCGTACGAGCGTCACATAATACACAACTCTGTCACGCCTATGTACTTGCGGCGCAAAATATATTCCCATATTCCTTTGTGGTAGCGGCGTGTAAACCAGGTGAGGTATTCAACAGGAAGTAAGCCGCTATAGCTGTCGGCACTTCCGGGGAACACAGATACCTTCAGTGGAGCACGCAATGGCGGCGTGTATATTCGGCATTAGCGATCGGTATCCACCGTTAAAAACGTGCGCGTGCACGTGCGGTGGATACCTGTTGCTAGCAACAGTGGCGGCGTGTAAAGGTACCTTAAGGCCACGTGCAGACGATGAGTATTTGGTGATGTTTTTCTTCACTATCTGCAAGGCCTCGTACAGTCGATGAGTCTTTGGTGATGTTTTTCCTCAGTATCTGTAAGGCCTCATGCAGACGATGAGTATTGTGTCACATTTAGGGGACTACAAGAAGAGTCTCCATTTTTTCCCAAAATTTGGGCACAGACATCTCTTAAATGGCATCAATTGCCCCACAGTTGCAAATTTTAAATGGTTGCTTTTAGGCAAAAATCCACAAGGCTTTAGTCTCCTTGGGATGACACAGGGATAGAAAAGTCCTTGCAGATCCATGCCTTGTTCATCTTTATGAACGTTAGTCTGTTGTGGGTGGACAGATGCGTGCGGTTTTCTGTCAGCAAACCACCAGAAGCGCTGAAGACACGTTCCGAGAGAACGCTGGCTGTTGGGCATCACACGGCGTGAGTGGCAAGCTCAGGCCATTTTTCCAGATTGGAAGCCCAAAATGAGCAAAGCTCTAGTTCCCCAGTAATGGCATCGATGTTAAGTTGGAGATTCTCGTATACCATCCGCTCCAGGCGTTGACTATGTGTCAGACTTCTCGTGTCTTCAGGCCTTGCAAATGATGGTTTAAAAAAAATTGTGAAACGAGGCCACAAAATTGCTGTTACCACCACCAGATACGGTGTTACTGGTATGGTGTGAGTGATGACGACTCGACAGACCAGTTAGAACTGTGAGATTCACTCTGTGTATCACTGGTGTTTTGTGGAAAAGCCGATATGAGATTATGTATTAGCTTCTGCTGATACTCCTGCATGCGTGCGTCCCTTTGTATGGCAGGAATTATTTCGGCAAATGTGGTCTTGTAGCGGGGATGTAAGAGTGTGGCAACCCAGTAGTCTGCATTACTTCGAATTCGGACAATCTGAGGGTCATGTTGCAGGTAGTGCAGCAAGAAGGCGCTCATGTGTCTTGCGCATACAGGAGGACCAAGTCCTTGTTGTGTTGGTGGTGGGAAGGTGAGAATAATGTTTCCTTCCTCTGCCCTCTCCCCCCAACCTCGCACAACAGAAATGTCATCAATGTCTCCCTCATCTGCTGACTCTTCCATGCCCTTCGGCCAGTTACTCCTCCATTTCTTCCTCGGCTCTGGCACCTTCCTCAAGAGTTTGACTGCTACCATGCACCCTCGGTAATTTCTCTCCACCACTCTCCCATGCCCGCCATCTTGGTGCTGCCGACCGTGAGGACCTTGGAGATGTTGTCATCCTTTCCGCATAGGACTCCTCCTGTACTTCCTTCACCTCATCTTGTCCCACCACCTGACTCCGAATATTGTTTAGAGTGTGCTCCAGCATGTGGATGACCGGAATAGTCATGCTGATAATGGCATCGTCAGCACTAAACATCTTCGTCACCATCTCAAAACTGTGCAGAAGGGTGCATATTTCCTTGATCTGAGACCACTCCTGCAGTGTGATCTCCCCCACCTCTGGATCTCATTGGCCCAGGCTATATGTCATAACGTATTGCACCAGGGCTCGGCGGTGTGGCCACAAGTGCAGAGTAGAATTTCAGCGTGTCGGCACATCGCATTTCAGCCGGTGAACGGGCAAACCGAAAGACTTCAGTAGCGAAGCAAGTTGTTGAGCTGTGGGATGTGAATGCCGGAAGTGAGCACACAGTGACCGTGCCCTCTGCAGAAGCCCATCTAGGCCGGGATAGTGTGTCAAAATTTGCTGGACAACCAGATACAACATGTGAGACATACAAGGCACGTGTGTGACATTGCCCCGGTGAAGGGCCGCACCCAGATTTGCAGCATTGCCGCACACGGCCTTCCCTGGCTGCAGGTTGAGTGGAGACAACCATTTCTGAAACTCAGTTGCCAGAGCTGACTACAACTCCTCAGCTGTGTGACTCACATTTCCCAGGCATTTCAAGGTAAAGACAGCCTGATAGCGTTGAGCCCTGCTGCCAGCATAGTAAGAAGGTGTGCAGGATTCCTTCTGTGCAGTTACAACGTGGGTAGCATTACCAGACAGGCTTTGGGCGGAGGTGGAGGACTGAGACGGGGTTGAGGAGGCAGAAGCAGTGGAGGAACTTCTACCTACAGAAGATGGACGCACAACTCGTGAGGATGGCAAGACTTGTACATCAGACCCTTCTCCAGCTCTCACCATAGTTAACCAATGCCCAGTCAGCGACATGTAACGCCCCTGTCCATGCCTACTAGTCCAAGTGTCTATGGTGAAATGCACCCTGTCACACACAGAGTTTCTCAAAGAAGCAGTGATGTTGTATGCGACCTGCTGGTGTAGCGCAGGCACACCTTTCATGGAGAAGTAATGGCAACAGGACATCTGGTACTGGGGCACTGCGACAGACATAAGGTCTCGAAAATCCTCTGTGTCCAGCAGGCGGAAAGGCAGCATTTCTGTAGCCAACAGCTTGCAGATGGCAAGATTCAAGTGCTTAGCTTTCTCATGGCTTAGAGGAAATGATCTTTTACTTGTCCACATCTGAGGGATGGAGGGCTGGCTGCTGTGCTGAGACGGGGTTGAGTAGGGTGTCTCCAGCAAACTGCTGGTCTGTGAGGGAGGTGCAGGCGAAGATGTAATGTTGCCTTCATTCAAAGGTGGTGCTCTCGATGTCTGAGAGAGCTCAACACCAGCAGCATTATCCACTTGAAAACCAAGTGATGACCTGCCAATCACAATGCCTGTTGCGGGTAAAGAGGTGGAGGGTCTGAGTCCAAAAGCATGTGTGACAGCTGCCCCCACAGTCACAGACGATGAAGAGCACACGGATGCACTTGATGGGGTAGACGGTGAAAGGCCCGCCACGCTAGCCCGCATTCTAGCACAGTGAGCTTCCCACTGCGACTTGTACTTTAAGTCCATGTGGCGATTCATACATGAAGTACTCAAGCTACTGAGTTCTTGGCCTCTACTCAGAGACTGGTGACAAATCTTGCAGATGACATGAGTTGGGAGATCCTTGGCGATGTCAAAAAAGGCCCAGGCTAGGCAAGGCTTAGAGCCCATGCGAGCTGCAGAGCCACCATGACTTCTGCTCAGAGGTAGAGTTGTGGCTGCGGATGCAGTTGTTGACATGCTTCCAGTACTCTGTCTATGTACAGTAAGGCGCAACCTAACCTCGTCTTCAGTAGCATCCTCCTCCACATCCTCTGCTGACCTCATCGACTGGCTGGCTGTGGGTTGCAAGTAAGTGGTATCTCCAACCTACCTCCTCATCATCCTCTGTGTTCTCACACACCTCGTCCACAGAGACAACCTCTTCCTGCCTTGACCGAAAACTTAATTTGGCAATCCAATCCGGTATCTGAGTCTCAACAGCATCCTTGTGTCCACCAAGAGTAGTTACTCTTAGGGAATGAGGGTCTACATGAAGGTCAGAAGCTTCTTCATCTGGGCCTGGATCTGACTCACAAAGCTTCTGGGCATCAGGGCAGATTATTAACTCATCTGGACTCACTGCAGCTTTGGAGCAGACCTCTGATTCCCAGACTATTGTGTTACTGAACAGCTCTGCAGACTCAACCATCTCTGTTACCCTATACTCAGTAGAGCGGCTCGAGACTGGGGATCTGGGAGGAATCAAGTGTGATTGGGCTGACACCTCAGATGACTGGAGGGTTTGTGATGTAGAAGTTGAGGTGGAGGAGAGTCCACTTGATGAAGCACTTGCGATCCATTCAAGCACCTGCTGTTTTTGTGCCTCACTTACAAGTGGTATCGATGGTCATGTCTGTAAGACAGGGATCATATCTGATTGACCACGCAAAGAAGTAGGCATCTAAGGCTAGGGTCACACATAAGCCCTTGGTCCGTTTTTGGCATCAGTTTTTACATTTTTTTCTTTTTCTAAGTCCAAAAACTGATGCAAAAATAGATTAGATGTAATAAACACCCTGTCCATTTTTTTCTGCACCCAAAAACATTGCTGGGAACGTTTTTTTTACCCAAAAACGTCGCTAGCAACGTTTTTGGGTTCAGTTAAAAAATGCATGCGTTTTTTTAACATGAGGCCCTATGGAAAACGCATGCGTTAATGCATGGTACATATAGGTACCATGCATTAACGCATGCGTTAACTTATATCTGTTTTATGAAAAAAATGACTAAGTCCAAAAAACGTCCAGGGACACAGGAGACACAAAATGCAGCCTAGGAAAAACGGATTGGTCATGGAAAGCACTACCAAAAATGGATTGCTATGTGTGAACCTAGCCTTACTTTGGCTGGAAGATTGTCTTTCTTCAGCAGATGTTAATGTAGCTTTAGCATCTAACCCACGGACACAAACATTTTTTCCCTTTCCACCACGACTACTCCTCTTTCCACCAGCAGGCCTTTTGCCACTGGTTTTGTATGTGACAAAATTGACAACTGTGCAGTTGTCGGACAAGAAAAAGTTGGATGGAAATCGAGCAGAGGTTACTGAACTAACACTGCTACTAGGCCCGAAGTGAGACCTGAGCAAGGTGCAGTTAAAAATTAGTAGGAACTATACAGGTGGCGTAGTTGCTTGTATTAGAAGTGGCCTACACAACTGCTTTTTCTGACACTGCTACTTGATCCGAAATGAGACCTGGGCAAGGTGCAGTTAAAAATTAGTAGGAACTACACAGGCGGTGTAGCTTCTTTCACAAGTGGGCTACACCACTGTGTAAGTGACACTGCTACTAGCCCAAACAAATTGCCTGGACTAGATGCAGCAAAAAAATGCCTACTTATGCCTACTTATGACAGGTGGTAAAAAATGAAATTAGCACCTTCATCAAGATACTATCGTGTTGGTGTTGCTGGGGAATGCAGAAGCGGTGTGACGTGTCGCCGTTTGACTCGCTGGTCGCGGTCACGTGCTTGGACGTTGTCCGCGCCCGGTGATGATGCGGTGGCGCTTCCGCTTCCCGTCCCCATCGCAATAGCCGCGCGTCATCTTACAAACAGCTGATCCTGATGATTATAGCGCCGCCGGCCTTTTTAAAGCCCCACTCCACATGCGACTCAATACCCCTGATGAAGGTCTAGAAATAGCCATTGGGGTCCGTGCCTCCCATGACTGAGCACCTTTTTGGTGAGATTTCTTATTGATGCAGCACTTGCGATTCATGTCAGCAGCTCCTGTCTTGCTATTTTCAGATCGCTAGATCGCTGATTCTGTCCAAATGGTTCAGTAAGGATATTAATATATTATCTTGGATACTGTAAGCTATATTTTTGCCATAAGTATGCTATCTACATTTTGCTTATACTGTTAACCCTTTAGAGACGATCTAAACGTTCTTTGTGTGTACTCTTATTTTTATATACAAAAAATCATGCACTAACATCTGTACTTTATCCACTGTGGCATGTTATAAATTGGTAATTTACATGCAAACCATGTACCCTGTTGTGACATGTAGGGTTGATGATTTTTTAGGTAAAGGATGTTTATTGCTGTGACAGCTTGTTGCTTGATAATAATCCATGTGAAAAAAGTTTGTACTATAATGCACCAATACTTGTAATGGGAGACACCCCTTTTGAGTTGTCTGTCTCTTTGTTGTGTATGTCTTCTCCTTGTTAACTTTTGAAAATAAATTGTCATTTTTGCTATCAGATGTTCAGTCGCTTGTCTCTTGGTTTACCTTATGACAGGTGGTGTAGCTTTCTTCACAGCAGTGCTACACTACCTGCCCTAAAGGATTCCCTGAGCTAGATGTGGCCAGATGCTGTGAAAAACACTTGCATAGCACTGGCACACATCTGCCTGGCAAAAACTGCTATGAATTTCTCTAACCTAGCCCAAAGGACTGAGATTACAACTAGTCCCTACTTCTATGAAGTAGCCCTGAAAAGGGCTGATACACAACTAGTCCCTACTCCCTACTCCTATACTCCTATGAAGTAGCCCTCAAAATGGCTGATATTCCTAAAATTCGCACCCTCCCTCCAGTCCCTACTCCTTAAACCTATCTATCTAACTTTATACTCGCTCACTAGCTGAATATGAAGAGAATTGACAGTTTTCACTGTATAGCGCCCACAGCAGCAGCGGTGCCATCTGACATAGAGCTGCAGCAATGACAAAATGGTGGCGATGGGGAAAATGGCCGGGTCTTATAGGGCTAGGACATGTGACTTAGGCCAGGGTCACATCTCCGTTTTGACCCTAGCCTGCCGGATTCCGGTTTTAACTTAGAACTTTTTCCAGCACCGCATAGCGTTACCGCTATGCGGTGCTGGAAAACGCTGCCCTTAGTTACCCTATGTTTACCTTCACTACCTGTCACACAGGCAGCGGCTCGGAGTGCGCTTTACAGCGCCGCACAGGAAACGCTGTCTGCAATGTTTCCTGTGCGGCGCTGTAAAGCGCACTCCGAGCCGCTGCCTGTGTGACAGGTAGTGAAGGTAAACATAGGGTAAATAAGGGCAGCATTTTCCAGCACCGCATAGCGGTAACGCTATGCGGTGCTGGAAAAAGTTCTAAGTTAAAACCGGAATCCGGCAGGCTAGGGTCAAAACGGAGATGTGACCCTGGCCTTGCACAGCCAATGATGCCTGACCTTGCTTGTGTGCAAAAAATGCACTTTGCTGTGTGTGAGTGTGATTGGGTGACAGCCTGCACCGCCCCACTGTATATGCAGTTAGGAGAAAAATAAATGGAGATCGACTTTATTTCTGCAACACTGATCTAAACCCACCTGCACACTATACACAGAAACTGGATATTCACATTTATTAACAGGGTTAGGGTTAGGGTTAAGCTTTTGGTGATCGAAGCGTTATCTAACATAACCTAGAACTGCCGAATTTGAAGCAAGTTGTTCGAATTCGGCGAATGACACGAACAACGCCCGAAACAGCTCGAATTTGAGATTGGCGAACAATTCGAATCGAACATCGCTCATCTCTATTCCTGACTCCACACACTGCAATCAGACTAGTTCCCTGGATCAACACCCTATCAAAGAATCTAGTATACATAACTGCTAATATTATATTTTTTAAGAAAGGCATCCAGGCTAATGATGGGCGAATCCTAAACTACTCGGAATCGCTAGACTCCGATGAGTCTGAGTCCAGGACTCGCTACTTGTTGCGAGTCTAGCGATTCCAATGTTAATGAATGGGGAACGAGTATTGCAGCGATTCTTCTGCTGCCGGACCCTATAAGGGGTCTGGCAGCAGAGGAAAAACCTGCAAATCCCCATGTTATTCTTTTAAAGCCAGCAGCAAAAAGCCGCTGGCTTTTAAAGAATAGTAAAAAAAAAAATAAAGGATTGAACCGGGGGAGGGGTAGGGGGGGAGGCTGGAGCGGATGGGGGGGTGCACCGGACCGGCCGGCTACTTACCGCTGCCTCCGCCGGCGCCGGCTGCAGACTCGCTCCTCGAGTCTCTGCTGCTTTTTCCGGAGATTCCCGAACACTGACAGAAGCAGTGAATAAATTAACTTCCGTCACTGCTCGGGAATCGCCAGCAGCAGAGCGAGTCTGGCTGACAGCAGAGTTCAGCTCAGGTCATAATGACCTGAGCTGAACCCACACTGTTTAGTCAGTTCTCAGCTCTGCTACATCCCTGTCTGTCTAAGCACAGACAGGGAAGTAGCAGAGCTGAGATTGTGTTTTGGACTACGTCGGACGGAAAAGGATTTTTTTAATTAAAGATGGAGTCCCTAATGGCTTTTTTTTTTATTTCTAATAAAAGAAAATTTCTCTGTGTTGTGTTTTTTTTAAAACAATTTAATAGAAATTCATGGCGGTCATGTCTAATATTGGCGTATCCGCCATAAATTTCGGGCTTAGGGCCAGCTGATAATACAAAGCTGGCCTTAACCTCATTATTACCCAGTGAGCCACCCGCCACCAGGGCCACTGGAAGAGCGGGGTTCAGCGCCAGAGGATGACGCTTCAATGAATGCGCCATCTTCTGGGGTGGCTGCGGGCTGCAATTTGCAGCTGGGGGTGCCCAGAAAGCTTGGGCCTCCCTGCGCTGCGGATTCCAGCCCCCAGCTGCTTAGCTGTACCTGGCTAGACATAGAAATTGTGCGGAGCCCCACGCATTTTTTTTTATTATTTCATGAAATTCATGAAATAATAAAAAAAAGGGCTCCCCTATATTCTTGTGTCTGGCCAGGTACAAATAGGCACCTGGGGGTTGAGGGCAGCCCGTTGCTGCCTGCTGGATTCGGCTGGTTACAGAAATACGGCGAAGCCCACGTCAAATTTTTTTCTGACAAATCCATAAAACAATATAAATAAAAGGGACTGCATCTTTATTAACCCCTAGACCATGGGCGAGGGGTTAATAAAGATGCAGTCCCTTTTTTAGGATTGTTTTATTGATTTTTCAGAAACAAAATGACGTGGGCTTCGCCGTATTTCTGGAACCAGCCGGATCCAGCAGGCAGCGACGGCAGCTGGGGGCTGGAATCCGCAGCGCAGGGAGGCCCAAGCTTTCTGGGCACCCCCCGCTGCAAATTGCTGCCCGCAGCCGCCCCAGAAGATGGTGCATTCATTGAAGCGCCATCCTCTGACGTTGAACCCCGCTCTTCCAGTGGCCCTGGTGGCGGGTGGCTCACTGGGTAATAATGAGGTTAAGGCCAGCTTTGTATTATCAGCTGGCCCTAAGCCCGAAATTTATGGCGGTCACGCCAATATTAGACATGACCGCCTTGAATTTCTATTAAATTGTTTTAAAAAAAACACAACACAGAGAAAATTTTTTTTATTAGAAATAAAAAAAAAAAGCCATTAGGGACTCCATCTTTAATTAAAAAAATCCTCTTCTGTCCGACGTAGTCCAAAACGCGATGTCCTCTCTGCTACATCCCTGTGCATAGATATAGATGTATATGCACAGGGAGTGAGCAGACTGAGAACAATCTCAGCTCTGCTACATCATCTCTGTGCACAGACATTCATGTCTGTTCACAGGGAGAGCAGGCGGGCTCTAGGACCCTGGAGCTGCGGCAGCCTGCAGGACCCGAGCCCGGCACAGAGCAGACAGCCGGACTCGTTACTGTGTGAGTTTCCCTGTGATTACTTGCACAGTAACGAGTCCAATGCAAGTCAATGGCAATCCTAGTTTTGTCAGAGTCTCTGACAAAACTAGGATTGCCATTGATTTGCATTGGACGCGTTACTGTGCGAGTAATCGCTGGGAAACTCGCAGAGTACCGAGTCCTGCGAGTCCCTTACTACTCGCAAAGTAACGAGTCCTAGCGAGTAGACTCGCCCATCCCTAATCCAGGCTCTTCTTAAATGTTAGTAGTGAATCACTCATCACAACATCATACGGCAGAAATTTCCAGTCTCACTGCTCTTACAGTAAAGAATCCGCATCTGTGACTTTCCTTTATCCAGACATAGAGGATGCCTCCTTGTCGTAGGCGCGAGCCTCCTTCATTTTTTTTAAATTAATTATTTCATTAAGCAAAATTTTAAAAACCGTGTAGGGGGTCAGAGATGGACATTCTATTACTGACCTCAGCCACATCATGTCTTGTCTACTTCCTGTCTTTCAAATAACTTTATTGAATGTCTGTGTACATATGTTTATTAGGCACTTTACAATGCATGTGTTATTTGCAAACAGTGGATTTATCACATGTAATGAAAGTCTATGAGGAAACTCCATACAGAAGACTGAGCATCTCTGCAAGAGAAAGTAAAATGCTGCAGGTCAGTTTACACAGCATAGAAGAGAAGCACAGTGTGCATTGTATTTCTATAAATCCCAGACACTGTGTTTGTACTGTACAACACAGCATTTTGGATGCAGCGAAAACATGATTGTCCAAAATGCTACTAATCCTGGTTATGGGAACTTAGCCTTATGTTCAGCAGAATCCTTTCTCTTTTTCTTTTTTGTAGACTGTAGAATTTTCTGATTAGTGGGGTCACCTCTCTCTCTTCTGTAGTGTGTAAGTGCTTGATGTCAACAGTTCACTTACTCTCTCACTCCAATAGAACATTTATGGTCACTGGGTTTTCTTCTCACTCCTCTCCTCCACATATATTTTCTGAGCTATTACAAGCTTTCCAGTATTGAGATTGACTTAAATTTATTCTCTGCTACAGAAGAGTGAACTTTCCTCAAACATGTCCGCCAATTGCAAATTTGGCAGGAACATTGCGGATTCGGTTTGGGAATGGAAACAAGAGTGATGCTTTTCTTCTAGCTTCTGACAGCGTAGGATAATGGGCGGGACGAGTGTGATGAGAGAAGGGGAAAGGGAGAGGTCAGAGTGACTCCATTTTTTATTCCAGCATATTCTGTGTGAATGTTTCATGCTGACAGACAATAAGGGCACACACAACATCCACAATTTGAAGAAACAAGGGCTTGTGCAATTGGCTGGCTTGTTTCATTGGCTGCCTAAGTCGCATGTCCCTCTGGATATATGAAGTGGCCATTTGCCGACAACACCATTTTCAGTATGTTGCTGCTTAGGGGTAGTGGTGCTGCCATTTCATGCTGCTCTGTGCTGCTCCATCCATGCTACACAAAAACAAAACTAGCTACTTAATCACTTTTTAGATAGAACAGGAGGGTGAGGCTGGGGTTACACATAGAAATCCGTTTTTGGAAGTCATTTTCATCACCAATCCGTTTTTTATAGGGTGCTTTTTGTGTCTCCTGCACTCCTGTACGTTTTTGGACTTAGTAATTTTTTTCAGAAAAAACGCATGCGCGAAAACGCATACGCAAACGCATGTGCATGCGTT
The DNA here is from genome assembly GCA_033576535.1 of Allobates femoralis. Classification (NCBI taxonomy): domain Eukaryota; kingdom Metazoa; phylum Chordata; class Amphibia; order Anura; family Aromobatidae; genus Allobates; species Allobates femoralis. Next base: position 479,461,282 of record JARQOC010000002.1, read on the forward strand.
TGCGCATGCGTTTCCCATAGGGCCCCATGTTAAAAAAAACGCATAAAAACGCATGCGTTTTTTAACTGATGCCAAAAACGCTGTTTACTGCGTTTTTGGCTCAAAAACGGACAGGGCAATGTTTTGAGCTCCAGAGAAAAACGCACAGGGTGTTTATTACACCCAATGCGTTTTTCTGTCAGTTTTTGGACTTAGAAAAAAAAAATGACAAAACTGAAGCCAAAAACTGACTGAGGGCTTATGTGTAACCCCAGCCTAAGAGGGTTATCCAGACATTGACATTTTTTTCTGAGAAGAAGTATGATTACCAAATTTGGCTTTACCAAAGTTATTGCCAAATCTTTGTTTTTCCCCTAATAAAGCTGAGTTTGGCCTCAAAGCAGTGATTTCCAAATCCTTCATTTTCTACTACAAAGGCATTTTTTTGCCTCAAAGCAGTGATGGCAATATCTTTCAGTTCCCCTAAAAAGCTATTTTTTTCCTCTAACCAGTGATTGTCAAATCCTTCACTTTCCTTTAAAAAGGCTGTGTTTGGCCTCAATAGCAAAGAAAAAAGGGCGTTCAGCTCACCTTAATTGCTCTTCACTTCACCTTCCCATATAAATCCGGTGCAAGGAAAAATCCCCGTCTGAGAGGAGGGCGGTCTTGCAAATAGTGGAATCCAGCAGCTCGGATGTTGTATAAAAAAAATCAAGCCTTTATTTCAATTGATTAAAAATGCATTACAACGTGCAAATTAAAAGCATGAGGGACTGGCTTACGCGTTTCGGGTACTGCGACCCTTACTCATAGCACAATTTTCATTGAAGCATGGATATGTTTTATAGCTACATGACCCAAGTTCGTCACTCCCCCTCCCCATGTGGGACATAATTAAATAGTGCATTTGGACTGTTTTCTGAAAGAGACCTTTAGAATTAACCAGTAGGAGGTCAAAAAACTAAAACATAACACACAATCACAATAAATGACCTTATATATTGTAATCATAAGAGTGCCCACTATACATTTTGAAAACTACTGGGTTTACTTTATAAATGTGTTTTATCTCCGATTTCCCACATGTTTATAGTGGCACAAGCTGAAATTCTGTTACTGATTCTTTGTGCTTGTTCACACATTGCCACCTACAAACCTAATGCGAATGTGAGAATTTCCAATCCAACCAGAAAATTATCTGTTAATATGGCATCAGAAAAATCATAAGCATCATAACACTGGGGAACACAATTTTTTAGGAGTTAGGTCAGACAACTGTTCTCAATTAATTTTTGGATGCTGAATCCAGAAATGATCTCAGTTTTTCTCTATCACATCAAGTTTTTGAACTATAGGATTTTTGTCTTCTCAAAAATATGTAAACTACTGTACCTAAAAAGTGTTTTTTTTTTTTTAAATAGTACAAATATGAATAAAAAATGAAATATATAAGAAATAGGCATGACAAATATGTTTTTTTAACACTATAATTTTTTTACAAAGGATATATGAGTTGAATTGTAATCAGATAACAAGTCTTATTACAGATATCAGTGCAATTGTGCATCTCTGGCAGGTAAGTTGTGGAGGAAAAACTTGACGTGCTAGAAAAAAAACTGACTACATTTTTTAAATCAGCAGAAGCTACTGCTGCTGTATACTGTATACTCGCGTATAAGCCGAGGGGGGACTTTTCGGCCCAAGTTTTGGGCTGAAAAACTCGGCTTATACGCGAGTATATACGGTACATCCATTTTTTAATATTTCTTTCAGGATTGTATCTGTTTTGAGTAAGGGCAGGTGTTTCTTAATTATGTTCATAACATTGTAGTAGTTACTATTATATACAGTAGAAAATATATTATTCTGTGTTTTAATCAGTATTTTTAGGGGCTGATTTTTTGATAAGGTATTGTGTTCTGCTTTTTTCTTCAGCTTTAATCCTACCTACCTTAATAGTATCCAGATTATGCCACGATGTAATAGTCTTTCCCTGATAGCAGTACATTCCTGTCGATATTGATCATTGTTACTACAGCTCCTGCGTGCCCTAATAAACTCACCAGTAGGGATATTATTGATTACATGCCTGGGATGCTGGCTACGTGCATGTAATAGGGAATTACCTGCAATCTTTTTCCTAAACAGGCTACATTCCACTTTTTTTGTAATTTCATTTCCCATTAGTTTTAAATCAAGAAAGGGGATTTCACTTTTTTCTGCTGTTACTGTAAATGACAGGTTCAAATCATTGTTGTTTAGATACTTTTCAAAATCAGGGATATTTTCTGTGCCCCCCCTCCATATAATCAGGACATCATCTATAAAACGCATGTAATAACAGATATGATGTAAAAATGGATTCATAATATTATAGATGAAGTTTGTCTCCAACCAGTCCATGTACAAATTTGCAAGGGATGGGGAGAATTTAGCCCCCATTGAACATCCCCGTCATAGTACATAGAACTGGTGGGAAAATCTGAAATAGTTATTTTGGAGGAGAAGCAGAGTTACATCAAGAATATATTCCTTCATTTAATCAGAATATCCTGAATATAGGGTGAGTTGGTCAGTTAATTCTGTTATAGCCATGTAATGGGGAATATATGAGTAAAGAGTTTTAACATCACATGTGATCCTTGTCCCATTGAAATTTATCCATTGTTATTGGACATGTTTACTGTCCTTCAAATGGCTTGGTGAGATAGAAACTAATGGCTGCAGTCTTTCATCGAGCCAGGAGCCTAATCTTTCCAAAACTGAATCTATACCCGATATAATGGGTCTCATAGGGGGCGGGAATTTGTTTTTATGGGTTGTGGGTCAGGCGTGGAAACTGGGTGTTTTAGGGTTAATAGGTAATAAATACTCCTTCTGTTTTAAATTGAGAATACCCAAATCTATCCCCTCCTGTAGAATCCTCTCTAATTTTTCAATGGTTATTTAAGTAGGATCTTGACTCAGTTTTCTGTAGGCTGTACTATCATCCAGGATTTTATTGATCTCTCTCACATAAAGATTAGGGATGAGCGAGTATGCTCGGTGCTACTCGTTACTCGCACGAGTATCCCGGTACTCGGGATGCTCGGCGAGCACTGAGTACCGCCGAGATGCTCGGGATGCTCGCTAATAATTAGCAATCTGACACAAATGCACTGCTCTCTTCAGTGCACATAGTGAGCTGGCACCACACAGGGAGCAGATTAATTGCTAGGATCCCTCTGGGGGCCACAGTAAGGTGTTATTTGTTGCAGCGATTTGAAAAAGCCCACCCTCCCGCCCTTTCCCAGAAATACTCGTTTTATAACCGGAAGTCTGTGGGCGGAGCCTGTCACTCATTGACTTACATTGGGCTCGGTGCTCTGGCCGCGTACACGAATATCTTGAGATGCTCGGCCAGAGCACCGAGCACCCGAGCATTTTAGTGCTCGCTCAACACTAATAAAGATTACTGTCTGATATGACCACTGAACCGCCCTTATCTGAATTTTTAATTACGATATGTGTATCATCCTGTAGGGCTCTAATAGAATTTCTTTCTCCCTAGTAAGATTATCATGAAATGACTTTCCATTATTGTAGAGATTTTTTAATTCCTCCTCCACAAGTATCTGGAAATCATCCATCACATCTGCTCTTGATTGTACTGGGTAAAATTCCCCATTCGGTACTCTGGAATCAAAATCATCATCACCTATCAAAACATCAAAATGTTCCTCACTCGTGAGTGATCCCAGTTGTAAAAGGGAAAACTGTCCTGAAAATTCAGATTTTTAAAGGTATTAAGGGGACAAACTGTTTTTTTTCCTCCTGAATCAATGGTTGTTCTCTGTTATCAAAAAAGTGTCTCTTTATAGTCAATCTTCTCATGAAATTGTTAACGTCCATAAAAGTGCTGAATAAATCGCCATTATTTTGTGGTACGAAATTGAGTCCTTTTTGTAGGATGCTGAGGTCATTATGGCTTAACATACAAGCTGATACATTTAAGACTGTAAATTGGTTGGTTTCCAAAGCCTTGTTCCATACTGGTGTCTTCTTGGGTTTATGTTTCTTCCCTGATCTTCTTGTAGGCTTTGATTTATTCCTGGACGTTTTTTTGACAGCTCAGTTTCTTTCTTAGAATTTACAACATCCGAGCTTTCTGCGCCCTCAGTTTCAGGGTCTGAAGTTTCATATTCTGATGTACTAAATGAATTGCCATCTGCGGGAGAAAACTTATTAACCCCATGCTTTTTTTAAATGGATTTAGGCTTCTTTAAATGTTTCAGTGTTTTAGGTTTAAATAATGGACGCCAATCATACACATGACCACTTTCAAAGTCTTTACAGTCACAATTGTATTTTTTCTGTTTGTTATTAGCTATAGTGTTCTCTAGTTTATTTAACCTCTCCATTATATCAGATCTCAATTTCTTATATACTTCATCATCCACTTGATTTATTAAGGAGTTTTCTATATCTTTAATCCTTAGATGACTTTCCATTGTTCGTAATTAATAAGCAGTTCCATTAGGTTGAGGGAGCAACCAGATAATATGTCATTCCAGTTGTTTTGAAATTCCTCATCAAATTGGACAGTTGATTGTTTTTTAATATGTAAGCCTCTAGGAATCATGAGGTTCTCAATGTGTTTCTCGAACATAGGCCTTGTTCACACATACCAATGCGTTTTTTTAGCCCTTAGAAAAACTGATCAGTTTTTCTAAGGGTGCCAAATAGTATCCCCTGTGGTTCTGAATGTTTTTGAGAAATTTTTGGACTTAGTCATTTTTTCATTAAAAATGCATATGCGTTAACGCATGCGTTAACGCAGGTGCCTATATGTGCCATGCATTAACGCATGCGTTTCCCATAGGGCCCCATGTTAAAAAAACACATGCACTTTTTCAACAACCCATGCGTTTTTTACAGCACCAAAAAAACGCTGCATGCAGTGTTTTTTGGAATGGTGGAAAAAAACGTATGTGTTGTTAAAAAACGCAGCTACACTTAAGTGCACCATGCGTTAACGCATGTGCGTTTATTATAAGCAGCTAAAAACGCAGAGAATGCCAAAAAGCTGATATGTGTGAACAAGGCCATAGTGTGATCCCACCATGTTTTTAAGCGCACAGTAAGAAGATTTTCAATCTGGCTCATACTGTGTTTTAAACCTTCCTGACCTCCTGCATTATCAGGTGGTTTATTTTTATTATTAACCATCGATGCAACCTTGTCCAATCTTGCTTTATTGTTGAGGCTCAAAAACGTGGAATCACTAAAAGTCACATCCATGTTTCAAAAAAATATAATTCAACTTTTGGGAGGGGTGAAGGTTGAGGAATATTTCATCAAATAGGCGTGTAAGGATTCATTATATCCTCCACATATATAAAGGTTTATTCACACCATATACATTTTAAGGGAGCAAGAAACATAAATCAGGCGATTCAATCAATAGCAAAGAAAAAAGGGCGTTCAGCTCACCTTAATTGCTCTTCACTTCATCTTCCCATATAAATCCGGTGCAAGGAAAAATCCCCGTCTGACAGGAGGGTAGTCTTGCAAATAGTGGAATCCAGCAGCTCGGATGTTGTATAAAAAATCAAGCCTTTATTTCAAATGATTAAAAACGCATTACAACTTGCAAATTAAAAGCATGAGGGACTAGCTTACGCGTTTCGGGTACTGCGACCCTTACTCATAGCACAATTTACAATGAAGCATGGATGTGTTTTATAGCTACATGACCCAAGTTTTTCACTCCCCCTCCCCATGTGGGACATAATTAAATAGTGCATTTGGACTGCTTTCTGAAAGAGTCCTTCACAATTAACCAGTAGGAGGTCAAAAAACTAAAGCATAACACTAGTGATGGGCGAATCCTAAATTACTCGGAATCGCTTGACTCTAGCGAGTCCGAGCCCGGGACTCGCTACTCGTTGCGAGTCTAACGAGTCCAATGTTAATGAATGGGGAAGCGAGTAATAGCGAGTAGTGTGCGATTTACAAATCACAGATGTGTCTCGGAAGCTTCAGCCTGAAGCAATCCTAGTTTTGCCATTGATTTGCATTGGACTCGTTTACTTTGCAAGTAATCGCTGGGAAACTCGCACAGATAAGAGTCCTGTCTGCTCTGTGTGCTGGCTGCCGCAGCTCCAGGGTCCTAGAGCCCGCCTGCTGCCTGATGTAGCAGTGCTGAGATTGTTCTCAGTCTGCTCATTCCCTGTGCATAGACATCTATATCTATGCACAGGGGATGAGCAAAGAGGACATCGCGTTTTGGACTGCGTCGGACAGAAGAGGATTTTTTTAATTAAAGATGGAGTCCCTAATGGCTTTTTTTTTATTTCTAATAAAAATTTTTCTCTGTGTTGTGTTTTTTTTAAAACAATTTAATAGAAATTCATGGCGGTCATGTCTAACGTTGGCGTGACCGCCATAAATTTCGGGCTTAGGGCCAGCTGATAATACAAAGCTGGCCCTAACCTCTTTATTACCCAGCGTGCCACCGCCACCAGGGCCGCTGGAAGAGCGGGGTTCAGCACCAGAGGATGGCGCTTCAATGAACGCGCCATCTTCTGGGGCGGCTGCGGGCTGCAATTTGCAGTGGTGGGTGCCCAGAAAGCTTGGGCATCCCTGCGCTGCGGATTCCAGCCGCCAGCTGCTTAGCTGTACCTGGCTAGACATAGAAATTGCGCGGAGCCCCACGCATTTTTTTTTTATTATTTCATGAAATTCATGAAATAATAAAAAAAAAGGGCTCCCCTATATTCTTGGGTCTGGCCAGGTACAAATAGGCACCTGGGGGTTGGGGGCAGCCCGTCGCTTCCTGCTGGATCCGGCTGGTTCCAGAAATACGGCGAAGCCCATGTAATTTTTTTTCTGAAAAATCAATAAAACAATCCTAAAAAAGGGACTGCATCTTTATTAACCCCTCGCCCATGGTCCAGGGGTTAATAAAGATGCAGTCCCTTTTATTTACATTGTTTTATGGATTTGTCAGAAAAAAAATTCACGTGGGCTTCGCCGTATTTCTGGAACCAGATACAAGAATATAGGGGAGCCCTTTTTTTTATTATTTCATGAATTTCATGAAATAATAAAAAAAAAGTGCGTGGGGCTCCGCGCAATTTCTATGTCTAGCCAGGTACAGCTAAGCAGCTGGGGGCTGGAATCTGCAGCGCAGGGATGCCCAAGCTTTCTTGGCACCCCCCGCTGCAAATTGCAGCCCGCAGCCGCCCCAGAAGATGGCGCGTTCATTGAAGCGCCATCCTCTGGCGCTGAACCCCGCTCTTCCAGCGGCCCTGGTGGCGGTGGCACGCTGGGTAATAAAGAGGTTAGGGCCAGCTTTGTATTATCAGCTGGCCCTAAGCCCGAAATTTATGGCGGTCACGCCAATATTAGACATGACTGCCATGAATTTCTATTAAATTGTTTTAAAAAAAACACAACACAAAGAAAATTTTTTATTAGAAATTAAAAAAAAGCCATTAGGGACTCCATCTTTAATTTAAAAAATCCTCTTCGGTCCGACGCAGTCCAAAACGCGATGTCCTCTCTGCTACATCCCCTGTGCATAGATATTGATGTCTATGCACAGGGAATGAGCAGACTGAGAACAATCTCAGCACTGCTACATCATCTCTGTGAGCAGGCGGGCTCTAGGACCCTGGAGCTGCACAGAGAAGACAGCTGGGCTCGGCTCGCAATGTAACAGCAGTTACTTAAACAGATAATCAAAAAGCAATGTTAATAATATTACAATTTATCATTATTATAAATACATTAGTTCTTTTTTTATATTTAAGCCAAAGGGGTAAATTGTGTTCATCTTAAGGATCCATTGGTCTTCTTTTATGCGCAATGCTTTAACCCTATCCCCCCACGGATCAACTGTGGTACACTGTGTTTAGCCTCAAACCAGTGACTGCTAAATTCTTTGCTTTCTGCTAAAACTACATTTTTTTGCCTCAAAACAGTGATTGCAAAATCCTTCAGTTTCCCCTAAAAAGGTATTTTTGCCTCTTACCAGTGATTGCCAAATCCTTCAATTTCCCTAAAAAAAGGCTGCGTTTGGCCTCAAACCAGTGATTGCTAAATCCTTCACTTTCCCCTAAAAAGACACTTTTTATGTCAAAGCAGTGATTGCCAAATCCTTCCTCTTCTACTAAAAATAAATTTTTTTGTCTCAAAGCAGTGACAGCAAAATCCTTCAATTTCCCCTAAAAGGCATTTTTGCCTCTAAGGCCAGGTCATATTTGGGCTTTCCGTCCCGGCAGCTGTGCTTATCATAAGCATTAACACAGTCTATCGCTTGCGTTTGCTTGAGTCAACAGTGCCATAGAAATTAGTGTTGAGCGAACATGCTCGGCACTACTCGTTACTCGCACGAGTATCACTGTACTCGGGCGACTCGCCGAGCACCGAGTAATCTCGCGATACTCGTGCTGTGCTCGTGGTCGTCATCTCTCCATGTTGGCGCTCTTTTGAGAGCCAGCCCACGTGCAGGGATTGGCTGACAGACCACTGCAATGCCACAGCCCTGTTAGTTGTGGTATAGCAGTGATTGGCCGGCCTGCACAGCGTCACCGAGCCTTTATAAGTCCCGGCGCGCTGTGCTCGGCACACAGCCTTCCAGACAGTGAGTGTAGGGAGAGTGTCTGCTGCTGATTAGGGACAGATTTGCGGCCCTCATAGGTAGATCCGGATCAGGGCTGCAAACTGCTGCTGACCACAACAGTCCTTCTCAGGACTAATCTAGGAGGACATAGGCAGGGTGATCCAGATCGGAGTCCAAGATTTCCAGTTACCAGAACAGTCCTTCTCAGGACTAATCTAGGAGGATATAGGCAGGGTGATACAGATTGGAATCCAAGCTTTTCTGTGACCATTAGAGTCACCACACTCTTGTACTTAGTACCTTAATACAGGTTAGGGACTAAAATTCTCTCTTCAAACCATTACAGTCACCAGACAGGTGTACGTACTTCCTTAATACAGGTTAGGGAACTAAAATCCTAACTCTTGTCATCAAAACAGTCAGCAGACAGGTGTACGTACTACGTTAATACAGGTTAGGGACTAAAATCCTCTCTTCAAACCATTACAGTCACCAGACAGGTGTACGTACTACCTTAATACAGGTTAGGGAACTAAAATCCTAACTCTTGTCATCAAAACAGTCACCAGACAGGTGTACGTACTACCTTAATACAGGTTAGGGACTAAAATCCTCTCTTCAAACCATTACAGTCACCAGACAGGTGTACGTACTACCTTAATACAGGTTAGGGAACTAAAATCCTAACTCTTGTCATCAAAACAGTCAGCAGACAGGTGTACGTACTACCTTAATACAGGTTAGGGAACTAAAATCCTAACTCTTGTCATCAAAACAGTCACCAGACAGGTGTACGTACTACCTTAATACAGGTTAGGGAACTAAAATCCTAACTCTTGTCATCAAAACAGTCACCAGACAGATGTACGTACTACCTTAATACAGGTTAGGGACTAAAATCCTCTCTTCAAACCATTACAGTCACCACACTGTTGTACGTCATACGTTTCTACAGGTTAGGGAAATAAAATCCTAACTCTTGTCATCTCAACTGTCACCACACTGTTGTACGTCATAGGTTTCTACAAGTTAGGGAACTAAAATCCTAACTATTGTCATCTCAACAGTCACCACACTGTTGTACGTCATACGTTTCTACAAGTTAGGGAACTAAAATCCTAACTATTGTCATCTCAACAGTCACCACACTGTTGTACGTCATAAGTTTCTACAAGTTAGGGAACTAAAATCCTAACTATTGTCATCTCAACAGTCACCACACTGTTGTACGTCATACGTTTCTACAAGTTAGGGAACTAAAATCCTAACTCTTGTCATCTCAACTGTCACCACACTGTTGTACGTCATAGGTTTCTACAAGTTAGGGAACTAAAATCCTAACTCTTGTCATCTCAACAGTCACCACACTGTTGTACGTCATAAGTTTCTACAAGTTAGGGAACTAAAATCCTAACTATTGTCATCTCAACAGTCACCACACTGTTGTACGTCATACGTTTCTACAAGTTAGGGAACTAAAATCCTAACTCTTGTCATCTCAACAGTCACCACACTGTTGTACGTCATAAGTTTCTACAAGTTAGGGAACTAAAATCCTAACTCTTGTCATCTCAACAGTCACCACACTGTTGTACGTCATAAGTTTCTACAAGTTAGGGAACTAAAATCCTAACTATTGTCATCTCAACAGTCACCACACTGTTGTACGTCATACGTTTCTACAAGTTAGGGAACTAAAATCATAACTCTTGTCATCTCAACAGTCACCACACTGTTGTACGTCATAAGTTTCTACAAGTTAGGGAACTAAAATCCTAACTATTGTCATCTCAACAGTCACCACACTGTTGTACGTCATACGTTTCTACAAGTTAGGGAACTAAAATCCTAACTCTTGTCATCTCAACAGTCACCACACTGTTGTACGGCATACGTTTCTACAAGTTAGGGAACTAAAATCCTAACTCTTGTCATCTCAACAGTCACCACACTGTTGTACGTCATAAGTTTCTACAAGTTAGTGAACTAAAATCCTAACTATTGTCATCTCAACAGTCACCACACTGTTGTACGTCACAAGTTTCTACAAGTTAGGGAACTAAAATCCTAACTAGTGTCATCTCAACAGTCACCACACTGTTGTACGTCATACGTTTCTACAAGTTAGGGAACTAAAATCCTAACTCTTGTCATCTCAACAGTCACCACACTGTTGTACGTCATAAGTTTCTACAGGTTAGGGAACTAAAATCCTAACTCTTGTCATTTCAACTGTCACCACACTGTTGTACGTCATAGGTTTCTACAAGTTAGGGAACTAAAATCCTAACTCTTGTCATCTCAACTGTCACCACACCATTGTACGTCATAGGTTTCTACAAGTTAGGGAACTAAAATCCTAACTCTTTTCATCTCAACAGTCACCACACTGTTGTACGTCATACGTTTCTGCAAGTTAGGGAACTAAAATCCTAACTCTTGTCATCTCAACAGTCACCACACTGTTGTACGGCATACGTTTCTACAAGTTAGGGAACTAAAATCCTAACTCTTGTCATCTCAACAGTCACCACACTGTTGTACGTCATAAGTTTCTACAAGTTAGTGAACTAAAATCCTAACTATTGTCATCTCAACAGTCACCACACTGTTGTACGTCACAAGTTTCTACAAGTTAGGGAACTAAAATCCTAACTAGTGTCATCTCAACAGTCACCACACTGTTGTACGTCATACGTTTCTACAAGTTAGGGAACTAAAATCCTAACTCTTGTCATCTCAACAGTCACCACACTGTTGTACGTCATAAGTTTCTACAGGTTAGGGAACTAAAATCCTAACTCTTGTCATTTCAACTGTCACCACACTGTTGTACGTCATAGGTTTCTACAAGTTAGGGAACTAAAATCCTAACTCTTGTCATCTCAACTGTCACCACACCATTGTACGTCATAGGTTTCTACAAGTTAGGGAACTAAAATCCTAACTCTTTTCATCTCAACAGTCACCACACTGTTGTACGTCATAAGTTTGTACAAGTTAGGGAACTAAAATCCTAACTATTGTCATCTCAACAGTCACCACACTGTTGTACGTCATACGTTTCTACAAGTTAGGGAACTAAAATCCTAACTCTTGTCATCTCAACAGTCACCACACTGTTGTACGTCATACGTTTCTACAGGTTAGGGAACTAAAATCCTAACTCTTGTCATCTCAACTGTCACCACACTGTTGTACGTCATAAGTTTCTACAAGTTAGGGAACTAAAATCCTAACTATTGTCATCTCAACAGTCACCACACTGTTGTACGTCATACGTTTCTACAAGTTAGGGAACTAAAATCCTAACTCTTGTCATCTCAACAGTCACCACACTGTTGTACGTCATACGTTTGTACAAGTTAGGGAACTAAAATCCTAACTATTGTCATCTCAACAGTCACCACACTGTTGTACGTCATACGTTTCTACAAGTTAGGGAACTAAAATCCTAACTCTTGTCATCTCAACAGTCACCACACTGTTGTACGTCATACGTTTCTACAGGTTAGGGAACTAAAATCCTAACTCTTGTCATCTCAATAGTCACCACACTGTTGTACGTCATAAGTTTCTACAAGTTAGGGAACTAAAATCCTAACTCTTGTCATCTCAACTGTCACCACACTGTTGTACGTCATAGGTTTCTACAAGTTAGGGAACTAAAATCCTAACTCTTGTCATCTCAACAGTCACCACACTGTTGTACGTCATACGTTTCTACAGGTTAGGGAACTAAAATCCTAACTCTTGTCATCTCAACTGTCACCACACTGTTGTACGTCATACGTTTCTACAGCTTAGGGAACTAAAATCCTAATCTCCTGTGACCTCCACAGTCACCAGGCAGTTGTCGCTCTATAAGGGTAAAATGCGCAAAGGCGTTGGCAAGGACGTTGGCAAGGAACAAGGAAGTGGACGTGATGGTGGTGCAGGCAGAGGCCGAGGTCGTGTGCAAGCACTCATTTCGCAACAACAAAGGGCCACATCTCCTCGCTCGCACGTCCTGTCCCAAATTCTTGGGGCCCGCAGCAGTACACCACTGTTGAACCAAGACCAGTGTCAACAGGTTGTTACTTGGATAGCGGATAATGCTTCAAGTCAGATGGGCACCTCCACAAACACCCTGTCTTCCGCACTGTCAGTAGCCGTGATACTGCACCGCACATTTCCCTACCTGATCCTCCTTCCTACCACCTGGCCGATTACACGTCCACGGACATTACAGATCCCACACTAGGACACTCGGAAGAGCTGTTCACGTATCCATTCGCAGAATCTGGCCTGTCGCCACCTCCTCTTGAAGTGGGTCATGAGGACCAGCCAGTACGAAGCAGGGGTGCGTCCGCAGGCAGAAGGCAGGCAACCGTTCCCCGGAACAACAACACGACTCAAGGTGCCTGTGCAAATGTTCGGTCTTCCCGAGTCTGGGAGTTTTTTAAGTTGGCTCCAGAAGACTCTAAAAAGGCCATTTGCCACACCTGCCATGCCACTATCAGCAGGGGTACGAAAACTAGCAGCCTGACCACCACCAGCATGATCAGGCACATGTCAGCCAAGCACCCGACTTTGTGGGAAGTACCACAGAGTCGAGGAGCGGTGCGTGCTGATGTCACTGCTACGTCTTCGGCTGTTGTGCATGCAAGCCAATCCCCTGTCCATGCTGGCCGCGAACAAGCCTCCGGTCCTGCACCTGAAGTTGCTGAAGCACAAATTACGCCACCATCAAGCACGTCCTTGTCCCAGCGCAGCGTTCAATTATCCATTCAGCAAACATTTGAACGCAGGCGCAAATACGCTGCCAATGCCCCACATGCCACAGTCCTCAATGCTCACATTTCGCGACTCATAGCGCTAGAAATGTTGCCTTTCCGTCTGGTGGAGACGGACGCATTCCGCGACCTGATGGCGGCTGCTGTCCCACGTTACTCGGTCCCCAGCCGACACTATTTCTCCAGATGTGCCGTCCCCGCATTGCATAACCACGTGTCCAACAGCATCACACGTGCCCTGAAGAATGCTGTTTCAGCCAAAGTCCACCTAACCACTGACACGTGGACAAGTGCTTGTGGGCAAGGCCGCTACATCTCCTTGACGGCACACTGGATTAATATTGTGGAGGCTGGGACCCAGTCTGACCGAGGGACGGAACACGTCCTTCCCACACCAAGGATAGCAGGCCCTACCTCTGTCATGGTTTCACCAACACTCTACAGCTCCGGAATGTCATGCTCTTCAGCCTCCTCCTCCTCCACCTGCGCATCCTCATCCACTGTACCCTCCACACCAGTCCCAAGCTGGAAGCACTGCAGCACTGCCTCTGCAAAGCGGCAACAGGCTGTGCTGAAGCTAGTCTGCATAGGTGACAAACCCCACAATGCAGAAGAGGTGTGGACAGCTCTGAAACAGAAGGCAGATCACTGGCTCACACCTCTGAACCTAAAGCCAGGAAAGGTCGTGTGTGACAATGGCCGGAACCTGGTGGCAGCTTTGAGGCGAGGGCAGCTGACGCATGTTCCATGCGTGGCCCATGTGCTCAACCTGGTGGTTCAGAGGTTTGTGAAGTCATACCCGGAGGTGTCTGACCTGCTGGTAAAAGTTCGGCGTCTGTCTGCACATTTTCGCAAGTCACCTGCTGCTTCAGCCGGCCTTGCAAGCTTTCAGCGCCGTTTGCGTCTTCCGGCCCACAGACTGGTGTGTGATGTCCCCACGCGTTGGAATTCAACGCTGCACATGTTGGTCAGGATATGTGAGCAGAAGAGGGCAGTTGTGGACTACCTGCATCACCTAAGCCGTCGGGAAATGGGTCAAACTCCACACATAACACCTGAGGAGTGGAGATGGATGTCGGACCTATGCACCGTCCTCCAAAACTTTGAGGACTCCACCAAGATGGTGAGCGGTGATGACGCCATTATTAGCGTCACCATACCACTACTCTGCCTTCTAAAACGGTCTCTGCTGAAAATAAAAGAGGATGCATTGCAGGCAGAGCGCGATGACTTAGAGCAAGAAACTGTAGTGGGTGTGGGTGAAAACACACAGCCCAGCCTCATGTCATCACAACGTGTAGTGGAGGACTATGACGAGGAGGAGGAGGAGGAGGATGAAGACATGGAGCAACTCTCAGGCCAAATTGGGGATATGACATGCACACCAGTCATACTCTCGATTCAGCGTGGCTGGCCAGAGGACAGGGGAGATGAGGAGGAGGAGGAGGAGGAGGACAGCATGTTCAGTCATCATGTTGGTCTGGATACTGATGTGATGGCTGTTAAGAGTCTGGCGCACATGGCTGACTTTATGGTAAGCTGCCTGTCTCGTGACCCTCGCGTTCAGAACATCTTGGCCGACAATCAGTACTGGTTGGCAACACTCTTAGACCCACGCTACAAGGAGAACTTTATGTCTCTCATTCCTGAGGCGGAGAGGTCAGCCAAAATGCTGCAGTTCCAGAGGGCCATAGTCACGGAAGTTGTGAAATCCTTCCCCTCACAAAACGCTAGCGGCATAGGTCAGGATTCGATGGACAACCAAGGCGTACGGCCGAGAGGGGCACAAGTCCAATCCGCCAGAGGCAGGGGAACTGTCTTTACGATGTGGGACAGTTTTCTCAGCCCCTCACGTACCACAGCCCCTGAGGTGCGGGGTAGTGCCACCAGAAATGCTAAGTTCGGGCAGATGCTGAAGGAGTACCTTGCAGATCGAACAACTGTACTGCGAGATTCATCGGTGCCTTTCAATTATTGGGTCTCCAAGCTCGACACGTGGCGTGAATTGGCTCTCTACGCCTTGGAAGTCCTGGCCTGCCCTGCCGCTAGCGTTTTATCAGAGCGTGTTTTCAGTGCAGCAGGTGGAATCATCACTGATAAACGCACCCGCCTGTCAACTGAAAATGCGGACAGGCTCACTCTGATCAAGATGAACAAGGGTTGGATTGGGCCAGACTTCACCACACCACCAGCAAATGACAACTGAATTTTATTTTGTTATTTGAATTTGACATGTACCTCCACTCACCCATGGGTACACACTTCCATACTTTGGCTAATTGCTGGACTGCTACTCCTTCTCCTCATGTGACACCATGATGAGCGTTAGAATAGTTAGGCTCTTGTTTGAGGTATACCCGCAGTGGTAAATATTTTAGCCCATTCTGTTAGAATGGGCATTACAACGACAGGAGACCCGCTCCTTTTCAATGGGAAAAATGTTTTTAGGTACTCCTACACGTCTCTATCCAGGGACAAAGAGGAGCCTCACAATTTTTGGCTTTCCTGACCAAAGGGCTCTACTACAATACACCCAGTTCTTCTTAACAGGCCCTCCTGCACGTCTCCATCCAGGGACAAAGAGGAGCCTCACAATTTTTGGCTGCCCTGACCAAAGGGCTACACTAGAATACACCCAGTTCTTCTTTACAGGCCCTCCTGCACGTCTCCATACAGGGACAAAGAGGAGCCTCACAATTTTTGGCTGCCCTGACCAAAGGGCTCTACTACAATACACCCAGTTCTTCTTAACAGGCCCTCCTGCACGTCTCCATCCAGGGACAAAGAGGAGCCTCACAATTTTTGGCTGCCCTGACCTAAGGGCTATACTACAATACACCCAGTTCTTCTTAACAGGCCCTCCTGCACGTCTCCATCCAGGGACAAAGAGGAGCCTCACAATTTTTGGCTGCCCTGACCAAAGGGCTATACTAAAATACACCCACTTGAGGGTTACAGGCCCTACTACATGTCTGTATGCATGGGTCATTGTTGAACCTCCCAATTTTTGGCTGCCCTGACCAAAGGGCTCTACTACAATACACCCACTTGAGGGTTACAGCCCCTACTACATGTCTGTATGCATGGGTCATTGTTGAACCTCCCAATTTTTGGCTGCCCTGACCAAAGGGCTACACTACAATACACCCACTTGAGGGTTACAGCCCCTACTACATGTCTGTATGCATGGGTCATTGTTGAACCTCCCAATTTTTGGCTGCCCTGACCAAAGGGCTACACTAAAATACACCCAGTTCTTCTTAACAGGCCCTCCTGCACGTCTCCATCCAGGGACAAAGAGGAGCCTCACAATTTTTGGCTGCCCTGACCAAAGGGCTATACTACAATACACCCACTTGAGGGTTACAGCCCCTACTACATGTCTGTATGCATGGGTCATTGTTGAACCTCCCAATTTTTGGCTGCCCTGACCAAAGGGCTATACTACAATACACCCAGTTCTTCTTAACAGGCCCTCCTGCACGTCTCCATCCAGGGACAAAGAGGAGCCTCACAATTTTTGGCTGCCCTGACCTAAGGGCTCTACTACAATACACCCACTTGAGGGTTACAGCCCCTACTACATGTCTGTATGCATGGGTCATTGTTGAACCTCCCAATTTTTGGCTGCCCTGACCAAAGGGCTACACTACAATACACCCAGTTTTTCTTAACAGGCCCTCCTGCACGTCTCCATCCAGGGACAAAGAGGAGCCTCACAATTTTTGGCTGCCCTGACCTAAGGGCTATACTACAATACACCCACTTGAGGGTTACAGGCCCTACTACATGTCTGTATGCATGGGTGATTGTTGAACCTCCCAATTTTTGGCTGCCCTGACCAAAGGGCTATACTACAATACACCCACTTGAGGGTTACAGCCCCTACTACATGTCTGTATGCATGGGTCATTGTTGAACCTCCCAATTTTTGGCTGCCCTGACCAAAGGGCTCTACTACAATACACCCACTTGAGGGTTACAGCCCCTACTACATGTCTGTATGCATGGGTCATTGTTGAACCTCCCAATTTTTGGCTGCCCTGACCAAAGGGCTATACTACAATACACCCAGTTCTTCTTAACAGGCCCTCCTGCATGTCTCCATCCAGGGACAAAGAGGAGCCTCCCAATTTTTGGCTGCCCTTACCAAAGGGCTATACTACAATACACCCAGTTCTTATTTACAGGCCATCCTGCATCTCTGAATCCAGGGGCATTGGTGAACCTCCCAATTTTTGACTGCCCTTGCAAAGGAAGATACTACAATAGACCCAGTTCCTCAAAATGGGCACTTTATTTGTAGACAGGGCTTCATGTACGTCTCTTGTCAGGGTCATCGGAGTGTCGCACAATGTTTTCACGTAAAATCTTTTATGTAATCACAAAAAGTGTCATACACCAGCTGTATCTCACTATTGGGTATGTGCCCTTAACATTTCAACCATAAATATTCATTTTGGTGTCATTTTGGAAGGTTTTCTGGACACTCCGTAAAATTGGCGTGAAACTCGGACAACATTGTTCACAGCTGTGACTTTTGAGTGAGAAATGCTTCCAGGGGTCTTCCCCATGGTGTTGCCATGTCATTTCAGCACTCTTCTGACACTTTTGTGACATTTTTAGGGTTTTTCCAGGCAGCCGGCAGTCATTTCATAAAAATACTCGTGTCTCCCATAGGATAACATTGGGCTCGTTACTCGGGCCGAGTACACGAGTATCTCGGGATGCTCGGCCCGAGCTTCGAGCACCCGAGCATTTTAGTACTCGCTCATCACTAATAGAGATGCTTTGCTGAAGAAGTTCAAACGCAAGCCAAAATATGGTTGCGTTTGTAAATCTGCGTTTTTTCAACGCACCTGATAACACTGATGACAGCTTTATGATGTGCTCTTTGAATAAACGCATACTTTTGCAAGCGTTTGGATGCGTTCAACAATGCATCTCTATGTCAGTGTTAACGCAAGCAAACACAAGCATTACATTGTGGTAACACTGATGAAAAGCGCAGCCACCGGGACAGAAAGCTCGAACTTGGACCTGGCCTAACCAGTAATTGCAAATCCTTCACTTTCCCATAAAAAGGCTTCTTGGCCTCAAAGCAATTATTGCCAAACCCTTCATTTTCTCCTTAAAAGGTCTTATTTTGCCTCAAAGCAGTGATTGCCAGAAAAATCACTTTACCGTAAAAAGGCTGTTTGGCCTCAATAAATGCTTTACAAATCTATGTGCATTAAACATGAGTAGGAAATCTCAAGGTCATGGTTTAAAACAGAAGGAGAAAAGGTGTGGTGGAAGTGGGAAGTGGCTTGGTGCTCTAGGTGTATGTGGGTAGGTGTTAATGCTACTAAAATCTGTACTGACCAAACACTGGCTGATCGTATCTCAAGCAAACAGACAACTTCTGTTACTGGACATTCTACTCCAATCTCTTTGTTTGCCAGCAGAACAGCAATACAAGTTGTGAATGAGTCCTAGAAAGAGCTTTTATTGTATATCTAAACAGAACCTTTGGTTCAGTTTTTGTTTATGGAGTACATATCTAAAGATCATACAGTAATGAATCATATAACAAACCATGATAATCAAATGAATACAGATATGCAGTGGACATTGTTAGGAATAAGCCAGTGGTGGGACGAGGGGCTTTATAGAATGTCCATCAAGAGATTTTGAGGGCCCCAAGCTTCCAGTGCCGCCTGTATTTCAGATGTCTATGGGGTGTTGACTCCCTTCCTAGGCATTCTGGGTAGCTTATTCCTCTCCACTGTTTTAGTTTCGTGCACATGTGGTTCAGTGGCCCATCAGATTTTGGGCTGGGTGGCTCGCTCTGAGTCCTACAGAGTCAGCTATCATTTAATGTGTATGTAGTCTACCGGTGATAGAAGGATGTATAGCGTGAGTGTGGAAGGGAGTGGGAGGGCGTGGGAGAAGAGAGGGAACTGGAAGCGGAGAGGAGGGAAATAGCTATTGCTACAGTTCATGTCAAGGACTACATCAAGTGGCCTGTCCTGTTACTCCACCTCAACATCACACATAATACAGTACTCAGAGGTGGTTCCCCAATTATTCTTGTGTCACCCCATCTCACAACTCTCCAACTGGGCAATGTTGAAGAGATGTGCACACATTCTATACCATTAGCATTAGAGGCTTGCTTAAAATATTCACATACTCCAGTGGAGGAATCATTTGCACCGAAGTCCAAAATATTTTGGACATGGATGCGGGGATGGACAAGCAGAATCCATACCCTCGTTAACTGATATTAACTCCCAGGGGTGGAAGTGATGATTATGATGATGAGACTTAGATACCTGAGGAGGAGGGTGACTCTCAGGGTGAGAAGTGGGACAACAGACAGGATGATGATGAGGTTCAAGATCCCACTTGGAATCAACCCAGATTCAACCAACTGAGTAGCTCAGCAGAGGAGAAGGACAAAGATGAAGAGGTTCAGTTGTGTCTTCCTGCCCAAAGACTGAGGGCTGCAAGCACAACAAGCAGTGGTCACGAGTCTGCAGTTGACATGGGCAGTATACAATGCCTTGCCTGGACTTTTTTGAAACTGCAAAGATGACCGAACTCATGTTATTTTAAAGTTTGTAAAAAAACTTAAATACAAGCAAAACATTTTGACTACTACATGCATAAACCACCACATGGCCTAGCACCTTCTTTTATTCTGGACAAATTACTGCAGTAAAACTGTGCCTAGGGTGCCTCTTCAAACACCATCTACCATATCAACCACATCTGCTACTTCTTCCTCCTCCTTCACCATGGCATGTGTTATCTGACAGGTGTCTGGCCGCAGAACCTCCACTTCTTAACCTGCTAATGTCAGGGCTAATAAGAACCTGTCAGCTATTATGAAAGTGGAAACGCCTCTTTTTAACCGATCTGATGGCCACTTTACACGTCCCGATATCGTTGTCCAACTTCGATAAAAAGTCACATGGTTCGTGCGTTGGCGCCGATATCGTTCGTGCCTTGTGTGGTGTAAATGTCCAATTCGATGCAAGAACGATGCCAAAACAATATCGGGGAAGAATTGTGCAGGCTCTCCAACTGCCCGATATTGGAAGGGTACACATATGACAATATGCGGCTATGTAAAGTAGACATATTATAGTTTACAGGGGACTAATAGGGTGTATGTGGATGTTGCAAGTAGATAGCTGCAGAGTCATGAAGAAGCTCTCACATACATTGCCCCTATATATGTTGGGGTATACAGTGGCATGTGCTCGCCTTCATATGTTTTTTTTACACAGAAGGGTATGTGTATGTTGTCATGCTACTCACCACTCATCTGGGAAATCCTGGCACGCAGTTGGGTGATGCGTCCGGGCGTCTTGAATTTAAGATCTGCGATCTTCTTGCAGATCTGCTTATAGCTGCGCACAACCCCCAACCTCCTCTCCAAACGCCTCTGCACCCTCAGCAGGACATTCTGCTTGTGGAGGCGTGGATTGGTGTGGTGCTGGTGACACCAGTAATCCCTGGTGTCACATACAGCAATTAAAATAAGGAGCTCAGGCTCTCCCCACACTGCATCTCGCCTGGGTGCCGCCATTTTTACTATTCTCCAGGGGAAGGGAAAGCACCAGGAAGGCGGCGCCAAAAGATTGACAACGCTCGGACGAATGAACCCACGGGAGATATGTCACATGTTGACGGGGGCCCAGAGGCGCAGCAAAAGCCACAGGATTCACTGTATGCTTTTGCATCATGTAATACAGGAAGGCTGGCACTACAGCGCTCATGCAGACTTTTGTTGGGATGTAATGACAATTGCGTTTCTGTTAACACACATTTGTGGCACATCTCTGCACTTTTGAACACAGCCGCAAACACAGAGGCGACATCAATGTGCTACTGTACAGTCTGTACGCTCCTGGATAATACACCTTTGGACGCACACATCATCAAATATGGCGCCGAGGAACAAGACAACCAATCGTAACGCTCGAGCTGCCACCAATCCATGCAGATCGCCAGAGCTAGTAAATACGCCCTGAAACGCCTACCGGAATGGTATAGGCGATGTGTGCTGTCGCCTTTGACATCGCTCATGAGATGTTACACAGGGCGATCAGCACACATCGCCCAAGAATGGTCGCCTGGTTTCAGAGCTCTGATGTGAAACCAGGCGATTACTCAGACGTGTCGCCCTCGCCCATTTACATTAGGCAAGGCATTGGCGATGTCGCCGGCGACAGGCCATGCCTCGGCGTCGCCTGTGGAATCGCCGGCGATATCTCCAGGTGTGACGGTACCCTAAGAAAGCTGTGTCTGCGCTACACCAGCATGTTGCAGACAACACCACTAGTGATGAGTGAGCAGTAAAATGCTCGGGTGCTCGATGCTCAAGTCGGCACCCCCAGCAGCATGGATAAACCCTAATAAAGTCACAAAACTATAAGAGCAGTGCTCAAATGACATGGGAACAGCATGGGGAAGACCCCTTTAAGCATTTCTGACTCCCAGGTCACTGCTGTGAACAATGTTGTCTGAATATTACACCACTTTTACAGATTTACAATAAAACATCCAAAAATTAAACCAAAATGGATTTTCCCGGGGAAAATGTTAAGGGCTCATACTCATTTGTGAGACAGTGTTGGTGTATTACATTTTTCTTAATACAGTAAAGATTTTTTTTTTAAAAATTGGGAGGCACTCCGATGCCCTTTTTAAGAGACATGGAGGAAGGCCTTATTAAATATTGTATGTTCCCATTATTAGGAAGTGGGTCTCCCATAGTCTTGCCCTATGCAGGGCTGCCAAAAATTGGGAGGCACTCTGATGCCCCTTTGAAGTGACATGGAAGAGGGTTTTTTTTAAATATTGTATGTTTCCATTATTAGGAAGTGGGTCTCCCATAGTCTTGCCCTATGCAGGGCTGCCAAAAAATTTGTAGGCACGCCGATGCCCCTTTGAAGACACGTGAAGGAGGGCCTCTTTAAATAATGTATGTTCCAATTATTAGGAAGTGGGTCTCTCATAGTGTTTGATCCTCCTTCCTCCCACCTCCCACCATGCCGAGTGCCCGGACAAAACTGATCCCACGCTTGGACACTCTGAAGAGATGTTCACTTTTCCACTTCAAGTGGGGCAAGAGGAAATCGTATGTAGCGATTCCCTAATATTTGAGCAGCCATAGTCGCACGAAGGCGACAGTGGGAAAGTGTCACAAGGGGTGGATGATGATGACACACAATTGCCAGAAAGTCAAGAGGAGAACCAGGGTGCGGCTGTCGAAGATGAAGTGGTGCATGATATAGTAACTGACCCAACCTGGAAGGAGGACATGCAGAGCAAGAACAGCTGTGAACAGGGGTAGGCATAGCACCCCAACAGGCAGGAAGAAGCAGTATGGTGGCCACAGACAGAAGGCGGAAAACTGTTCCCTGTAACACCAACACTACAGAATTTGCCAGAACAACTGTTAGGTCTTCCCAAGTCTTGCTGTTTTTTAAGGACTCTGCTGATAATTACAAAAAGGCCATTTGCCCCACCTGCCATGCCAGCATCAGCAAGGGTAGCAAAACTACTAGCCTTACCACCACCAGCATGATCATGTACATGACAGCAAAACACCTGACTTTGTGGGCCAAATCCCAGGGTCCAGGAGCAGTGTCTGCGGGTGACACCACTGCTTCTTCCACTGTCGTACGTGCAAGGCAATCCCCTGTCCATAGTGCATGCAAAGAGGCTTCGTGTCCTGCTCCTATCATTGCACAATCAGAAATGCCACCATCAGCAACCACGTCCATGTCCTTGTCCCAGTGCAGCGTTCAGTTGTCCATTCCCCAGTCCTTGGAACGCAAGCACAAATACGCAGCCAATGCCCCACACTGCTCAATTTGCACTTTTCACAACTGCTTGCGCTGGAAATGCTGCCTTTTAGGGTAGTGGAGATGGAAGCATTCCGCAACCTGATGGCGGCGGTCTTCCCTTGTTACTCGGTCCCCAGCCACCACTGTTCCTCCCGGTGTTCCGTCCCCGCATTACACAAGCATGTGTCCCAAAACATTAGCTGTGCCCTTAATAGCGCAGTTTATGGGCAAGTACACAAGACAAGTGCTTGTGGACAGGGATGGTACATCTCGCTGACTGCACACTGGATTAACATAGGGTAAGTGTGACCCAGTCAGACCTTGGATCGGAACACGTACTCCCGGCCCCAAGGATTGCGGGCCCTAACTCAATCAGGGTTGCCCCCACAGTCTACAGCTCCTGCATGTCATCCTCCTCACCCTCCATCAGTCAGAAGCTGGAAGCACTGCCTCATCCAAGTGGTCACAGGCTGTGCTGAAGCTAATATGCGTAGGTGACAAACCGCACAATGCTGAAGAGTTGTGAACAGCTCTAAAAGAGCAGGCAGATGTATGGCTCACACCGCTGAAGCTACAGTCTGGCATGGTCGTGTGTGACAATGGCCAGAACCTGGTGTCGGCTCTGAGGCGTGACAAGCTCACACATGTCCCATGAGGCCCATGAGCTCAACCTCGCGGTTCAGCGGTTTCTTAAATCCCACCTGGAGCTGTCAGATCTGCTTGTCAAAGTGCGCTGTCTGTGTGCCCATTTTAGAAAGTCAACTAGTGCTTTGGCCGCCCTTGCTGGGTTTCAGCAGCGTTTGCAGCTTCCGGCTCACAGACTTTTGTGTGATGTTCCCATGCATTGGAATTTGACATTGAAGATGTTGGTAAGGATTTGTGAGAAGAGGGCAGTTGTTGACTACCAGTATCATCAAGGCCGTTGGTATTCGCTTCAGACATGGATGTCCGACATATGTACAGTCCTCCAAAACTTTGAGGAATCCACCAAGATGGTGTGCGGCGATGATGCCATCATTAGCATCACCATCCCGCTTCTCTGTCTTCTGAAACGCTCTCTGCCCAAAATCAAAGAGAATGCATTGCAGGCGGAGCACGATGAGATGGAGCAAGGAACCATACAGGGTAATTACACACGGCCCAGCCTCATCTCATCTCAATGTGGATTGGGGGACAATGAGGTGGAGGAGAAGGAGGAGAAGGAAGAAGAACAGGAGCTAGTTTCATGAGCTATAGACGGTACTACCTGCACAACTGTCATACCGTCTGTTTAGTGTGGATGGCCAGAGAACAGGGAGAAGGAGGAGGAGGAAGAAGAGTGTCAGTTGTCCTCTTGGTGAGGACACGGAAGTCTTGCCTGTTACAAGTCTAGCGCACATGGCTGGGTTTATGTTACGCTGCCTGTCCCATGACCCTTGCGTTATCAAAATTTTGGGTGACACTCATTACTGGTTGCAATAAAATAGAAAAAGACAGCACCACATACCAAACGGGATCCTTCACAAAACTTCTTTATTCCAGCACCCCAGTGCAAGCGACGTTTCGGACTGTGTCCTTTTTCAAGCAACAACATACACTGAAACAATCCGCTTTATATAGTATAAAACTCCACCCCTTAATCACATTTCACCAATCGTGTAATATACAAAACAATCAACACTTTCCATTAAGATATATAAAGAGATATAAAGATAAAAATACCCCGTCCTTCACACTTCAATCCTTATTGTATGCCGATGTCCATAATGTCCATGATCGATATATAACTAATCCAGATAGTGTCCACATTAGACCTTAATGATTCAGTTCATATAGTTCCTTCCTTGTTTTTCATCCACCAATCCGGGTCGGCGCTTAGGTATGTTGTCATAGTAACAGTCTCATTAAGCGTCATGTCATACGACTTCCTCAGCCCCACATCCAATGGAGGACGTCCCGTACAGTGCATGCGCTAATCCTCGAGCGCTGATTGGTCACCTGGTCAAGTCCTATTGCGCGTGCTCCGGCGTCTCCATTACATTAATCCACTCATTACTGGTTGGTGACACTTTTAGACCCACGCTAGGAAAACTTTATATCTCTTATTCCCAAGGTGGAGCGGTCTAAAAAAAATGGGTCAGTACCAGAAGTCCATTGTTGTGGAATTATTAAAAAAATTCCTTTCTGAAAACGCTGGCGGCAGAGATTACAGTTCAGTGGACAACCAAGGAGTACAGGCGAGAGACACACAACTCCAATCCAGCAGAGGCAGGGGAACACTGTTATAGTTCTGGAAGAGTTTTTTCAGCCCCTCCCATGGCACAGGCCCTGAGGCATGGGGTACTCTCACAAGGAGCACAAAGTTTGGGAAGATGCTGAAAGAGTACTTTGCCGACCGTGCCAATGTCCTCCGTGATTCGTCTGTGCCTTATAATTATTGGGTATCCTAGATGGACCAGTGGCATGAACTGGCTCTCTATGCCTTGGAAGTCCTGGGCTGCCCTGCAGCTAGCGTTTTGTCAGAGTGGGTTTTTAGTGCCGCAGGGGAAATTATTACTGATAAGTGCACTTGACCGTCAACTGAAAATGCTGACAGGCTGACCCTTATCAAAATGAACAAGGGCTGGATTGGGCCAAACTTTTCAACACCACCAAATGCTAGCAGCGTAATATAAACTCAAAGCCAATGTCTTTTTTGGGGAGCTATATTCCCATGCTCCTCTTCACCCCCACATATGGGTATATGCTTCCTGGTTTTGGCTATTTGCCCTAGTCCTCCTCCTCATCTTCCACCACCATATCACCAGGGTGATCGTGGTACATGATGCAACACCCACATAATATTTTTTAAGGGTGTTTATGATGCCTGTAACAAAAAAAAGGTATAAAGTATTTCATCCCAGGGGTAAAAGTTTATCAGTCCATACTTAGTGCATGGGCAACACAAGTATAGGAGACCCGCTCTTTTGTAATGGGAACATTGTTTTTATGAAGCTCTCCTCCACACCACATCTCTTCCAAGGGCTATCGGAGTTCTTCACAATTTTTGGCAGCCATGCATAGGGCAACACTATGATAGACCCACTTCCTAATAATGGGAACATTATTTAAAGAGGCCCTCCTCCACATCTCTTGAAAGGGACATCGGAGTGCCTCTCAATCTTTGGCAGCCCTGCATAGCGCAGATGAAGAATATGCGGTCCAGACTCACGGCTACTGAGACTTGACCGTGTGGAAGACAGGGTGGTTGTGGTGGTGGCAAACCGACTGGAAGTATTATCCGCTATCAAACCAACAACCTTTTGACACTAGTCTGGGTTTAATAGTGGTGTGCTCAGGTCCCCTAGGAATTGGGACAGGAAGGTCGGGCGAGAAGATGTGGGTGTTTGTTGTGGCCCAAGTGTAGCTTTCCCGTGGCCTCAGACTCTGCATGCACCATCACCATCACGTCCGGTTCCTTGTCCCTTGCCATGCGCCTTGTGCATTTTAAACAGAGGACTGTATACTCTGCCTATATACCCTGCCTGTATACAGCTACATTAATCCTGAAAAGGAGTTTACACACCACAGTCTGGTATATATCTTGACCGTATACAGCTACTTTAATCCTGAAAACGAGTTTACACATCACAGTCTGCTATATACCCTTCCTGCATACGGCTAGATTAATCCTCAAAAGGACTGTTTAGATGGATATTAGAAGCCTGATACATCAGCATCAGATGTCACTGGTATACAGCCTCTTACTAGCCTACACTAGCTCACTGCAGTGTGCTATATACCCTGCCTGCCTGTATATAGCTAAATTAATCCTAAAAAGGACTGTTGTTTTGTTGGAGATAGATATTAGAAGCCTATACACCAGCTCCAGATGTGCTGACTGGTATACAGCCACTTGTGGTACACCGTAGTGTGCTATATACCCTGCCTGCCTGTACTGTATACAGCTAAATTAATCCTAAAAAGGACTGTTGTTTTGATGGAGATAGATATTAGAAGCCTGTACACCAACCCTGAATGTGCTGACTAGTATACAGCCTCTTGTGGTACACTGCAGTGTGCTATATACCCCTCCTGTCTGTATACAGGTAAATTAATCTTAAGAAGGACTGTTGTTTTGATGGATAGATAGATATTAGAAGCCTGTACACCTACCCCAGATGTGCTGGCTAGTATACAGCCTCTTGTGGTACACCGTAGTGTGCTATATACACCTCCTGCCGGTATTCAGCTAAATTAATCCTAAAAAGGACTGTTGTTTTGATGGAGATAGACATTAGAAGCATGTACAACAGCTCTAAATGTGCTGACTAGTATACAGCCTCTTGTGGTACACTGCAGTGTGCTATATACTCCTCCTGTCTGTATACAGCTAAATTAATTTTAAGGACTGTTGTTTTGATGGATAGATAGATATTAGAAGCCTGTACACCTGCCCCAGATTTGCTGACTGGTATACAGCCTCTTGTGGAACACCAAAGTGTGCTATATACCCCTCCTGCCTGTATACAGCTAAATTAATCCTCAGAAGGACTGTTGTTTTGATGGATAGATAGATGTTAGAAGCTTGTACACCAGTCCCAGATGTGCTGACTGGTATACTGCCTCTTGTGGTACACCGTAGTGTGCTATATACCCTGCCTTTCTGTATACAGCTAAATTAATCCTTAAAAGGACTGTTATTTTGATGGATAGATAGATATTAGAAGCCTGTACACAAGCTCCAGATGTGCTGACTGGTATACAATCTCTTGTGGTACACCAAAGTGTGCTATATACCCTGCCTGCCTGCCAGTATACAGCTAGATTTGTCCTCAAAAGGACTGTTGTTTTGATGGATTTTGTATCCCAGCACCTACACTACCTAAAAGACCCAAAATCTGTCCCTCACTCAGCAGCACCTCTCCCTACACTAGCTGACAATGTAAAGCAGACTGATGAGCACAGCGCCATCAGATTTTATATAGATCTGATGACGGTGTGCGGCTAGCCAATCACTGTAATGCCACAACCAACATGGCTGTGGCATTACAGTGTGTGGCAGCCAATCCTTGCATGCGGGCTGGCTCTGTAAAGAGCGCCAATGTGGCACCCCAGAGTTCTGATGCTACAATGTCATTATCTCCCTCATGGTGTAGTGTCATACCTGAGAGCAACAGAGGGAATTCACACCAGGCAAAACCAAAGGTATCGTTAGTAAAACATCAACTTTTATAAATGATAATTAAGGCTGGGGTCACACATAGAAATCCGTTTTTGGAAGTGATTTCCATGACCAATCCGTTTTTTTTGGGTGCTTTTTGAGCCTCCTGCACCTCTGAACGTTTTTAGACTTAGGCCAGGGTCACATCTCCGGTTTTTTTTTAGAATCCTGATCCGGTTTTGAGCTTTTAAAGAGCTCAAAACCGGACCAGGAAACGCTCCCCATAGGAGCCAATGCAAAACACCGGATGGCTTCACAAGCCATCCGGTGGCCGGATCCGGCACTGCTGCCTGCGTTAAAAATCATGCAGGCAGCAGTTTTCGCAGCGTTTCCAGGGACCGCACTGCGGTAACCGGATGGCTCAGGATGTGTAATCCTGAGCCATCCGGTAACTGCATAGGTTGCGGATCCAGGCTATTGCCGGGATCAGCAAACTTAATAAAGAGTTAAATTGCTGACCTAAATGACTGTTTGAGGTCTGTAGGGGGCTTAGACCCCCCCTACAGATCGGCCGCCCACTTCTATAGTTTTCTGCAACAATTTCTCACCGGGCACGGGCTCCTCGGAGCCCGTGCATGTCATGCAAAGTGGCCCCCGCCCGTATCACTATACATGGTTGCATACACCCCTCTATTACATTTATGCTGTAATTATGTGTAGTGCAGAATAGATTTTTACATTCGCAATGTAAGTATATACTTACATGCTGTGGTAGGCAGAGTGAAGGGAATTCCATGGGCGGGGCTGTGTGCAGCAGCCTCCGCCCGCTCCTTGTTGATGGCCGCCCCCTCTGGCCGTAATCCAGTGTTGTGAGGGCGGCCGCATCGTTAAAGGGGCGTGGCTAACCGCGGCACATAGTTAGCCACGCCCCTTTAACGATGCGGCCGCCCTCACAACACTGGATTACGGCCAGAGGGGGCGGCCATCAACAAGGAGCGGGCGGAGGCAGCTGCACACAGCCCCGCCCATGGAATTCCCTTCACTCTGCCTACCACAGCATGTAAGTATATACTTACATTGCGAATGTAAAAATCTATTCTGCACTACACATAATTACAGCATAAATGTAATAGAGGGGTGTATGCACCCCTGTATAGTGATACGGGGGGGGGGGGCCACTTTGGATGACATGCACGGGCTCCGAGGAGCCCGTGCCCGGTGAGAAATTGTTGCAGAAGACTACAGAAGTGGGCGGCCGGTCTGTAGGGGGGGTCTAAGCCCCCCTACAGACCTCAAACAGTCATTTAGGTCAGCAATTTAACTCTTTATTAAGTTTGCTGATCCCGGCAATAGCCGGGATCCGCAACCTATGCAGTTACCGGATGGCTCAGGATTACACATCCTGAGCCATCCGGTTACCGCAGTGCGGTATTCAGCACACATTTTTGACAAAAAATGTGTGTGACCGGAATTGCATTCACCGCATCCGGATCCGGATGCGGTGAATGCAATTCATGTTTGCAATGTGACCCTACCCTTAGTCATTTTTTCATTTTTTTTCATTAAAAACGCATATGCGTTAACGCATGCGTTAACACAGGTGCCTATATGTGCATGCGTTAACGCATGCGTTTCCCATAGGGCCCCATGTTAAAAAAACGCATGCGTTTTTTAACTGATGCCAAAAACGTTGCTAGCAACGTTTTTGGCCCAAAAACGGACAGAGCAATGTTTTGAGGTTCAGAAAAAAACGGACAGGGTGTTTATTACATCCAATCCGTTTTTCTGTCAGTTTTTGGACTTAGAAAAAAAAAAATGACAAAAATGAAGCCAAAAACGGACTAAGGGCTTATGTGTGACCCTAGCCTTACTGTGTAAACACAAAAGAGGACTGTTTTTTTGTTAAAAATAGATCCAAATGAGTTTGCGTCTTTGGCAGAGAAGAAGGAAACTTGCCCACGCTTACCTTTACTTTCAAATCTGCATTAAAGCAACTGGGAGCTTTTCCCAAAACTCTAAGGCTAGGACCACACTAGCGTTGTGAAAAATAAAAAGGAATAACTTTCTTAATATAGTTGTATTTTATTTTGTTATTAAAAATACAGTGTGGATTAGTGATTTTCACAGTGCAACCCACCCCCCATAAAAATCATTAGACAATCAACTGTCTACACAATCCCTTATCTTTTGGGGTTCTCTAGGTGGAAGGCAATACACTCGTTTTTGTTTCTCTGTCAGTTGGGTTCGAGGAGAGAAATTCCCTGGACACAATGTGTCTCCAAGGTAGTTTAATCCAGACGACCCAGTTAAGTCCAGTCAAGTAGGTGTAATTCGTAGTTATTGTATTGTCCCTATATCCTTAGTCAGACCTATAACCCATGTCAACCTATGGTCGTCTAGACCTGATAAACCATCACTTTTCAACCATGAATATGGTGATGTCGCACCCGGGGTGGGGTGCGACATCACCATATTCATGGTTGAAAAGTGATGGTTTATAAGGTCTAGACAAGCATAGGTCTGACTAAAGATCTAGGGACAATACAATAACTACAAATTACATCTACTTGACTGGACTTAACTGAGTCGTCTGGTTTAGGCTGGGGTCACACATAAGCCCTTGGTCCGTTTTTGGCTTCATTTTTGTCATTTTTTTTTTCTAAGTCCAAAAACTGACAGAAAAACGGATTGGATGTAATAAACACCCTGTCCGTTTTTTTCTGGACCTCAAAACATTGCTCTGTCCGTTTTTGGCATCAGTTAAAAAACGCATGCGTTTTTTTAACATGGGGCCCTTTGGGAAACGCATGCGTTAACGCATGGCACATATAGGCACCTGCGTTAACGCATGCGTTAACGCATATGCGTTTTTAATGAAAAAATGACTAAGTCCAAAAACGTTCAGAGGTGCAGGAGGCTCAAAAAGCACCCTACAAAAAACGGATTGGTGATGAAAATCACTTCCAAAAACGGATTTCTATGTGTGACCCCAGCCTTAAACTACCTTGGAGACACATTGGCCAGGGTCACATTTGCGGTTGGACCCTGGCCTGCCGGATTCCGGTTTCAACTTAGCAATTTTTCCATCACCGCATAGCGTTTCCGCTATGCGGTGCTGGAAACCGCAGTCCCTAGTTACCCGGTGTTTACCTGCACGACCTGTCACACAGGCAGCGGCTCGGAGGGCGTTTTACAGCGCCGCACAGGAAACCGTTGCAGACACGATTTCCTGTGCGGCGCTGTAAAACGCCCTCCGAGCCGCTGCCTGTGTGACAGGTCGTGCAGGTAAACACCGGGTAACTAGGGACTGCGGTTTCCAGCACCGCATAGCGGAAACGCTATGCGGTGATGGAAAAATTGCTAAGTTGAAACCGGAATCCGGCAGGCCAGGGTCCAACCGCAAATGTGACCCTGGCCATTGTGTCCAGGGAATTTCTCTCCTCGAACCCAACTGACAGAGACACAAAAACGAGTGTATTGCCTTCCACCTAGAGAACCCCAAAAGATCTGGGATTGTGTAGACAGTTGTTTATCTAATGTTTTCTATTGGGGGGGGGGTTAGGCTGGGGTCACACAAAGCAATCCGTTTTTGGAAGTGATTTCCACGACCAATCCGTTTTTTATAGGGTGCTTTTTGAGCCTCCTGCACCCCTGAACGTTTTTGGACTTAGTAATTTTTTGACCAAAATTCTCAAAAAAACGGATCCGTTTTTTTAAGGCACCCAAAAAAACGGATCCGTTTTTCCATAGGGACCATGTTAAAAATTTTTTTTTTTTAAACGGCCCCCAAAAACGGACCAAGGGCTTATGTGTGACCCTAGCCTTACACTGTGAAAATCACTGCTCTGTTTCACCAATCCACACTGGATTTTTAATAACAAAATAAAAAACAACTATATTAAGAAAGTTATGCCTTTTTATTTTTCCACACTAGTGTTGTGGCCTCTGTCCTGGGGGTCCATCAAAAAGCAGGATTCTGGCAGCATTAATGCAGCGTTACCGTAGTGTAACGCTGCCTTAATGCTACCAATGGAATCCTATGGGTGACGGACTCCCGAGCACATGCAAACGCTGGCACATAAGTAGCGGAGTTTGAAAACTCACATGTTTTCCTGAGTGCTACAAAATAGCATGAGATGTCATACTCCGGTACTTATGTGCCGGCATTTGCATGCGCTCGGGAGCCCGCCACACATAGGATTCCACTGGTAGGATTAAGGCAGAGTTACACTATGGTAATGCTGAATTAATGCTGACAAACCACCAAGGATGGAGGCCACAACGCTAGTGTGGCCCTAGCCTAACTAACCACAGTACAGCTACACTTTTGAACAACTGACTACGGCTACATTCACACTGTGCGTTTTTAGTCTGTTTTTGCTCATCAGTTTTTGTAGCCAAAACCAGGAGTGGGTGATAAATATAGAAGAGGTGCCTATGTTTCTATTAGGCCAGGGTCACACCAGTGTTTACCACTGCATTCACGGGGGTTCCGTTTAAAACATAGAATTTGGCAACATTAGCGCAGTCTTACTCTTACAGGAAAGGTAAGACTGAGTTAACATTGCCAATTGATTGCTATGGCTGATGGAACCCCGAGCGTAGCTCAAATGCCGGCATCTAAGTGACACGCATGACGCAGAAGCATGCATCTTGTGATGTGCTTGGAAATAGCGCGAGATTTCAAACACCAGCAGTTAGGCTTGGGTCACATTTGGGAGGGTGCATCCTTTGCAAGGATGCATTTCAGGAAGCCGTTTTTTCCCTTGCCATTTTTATGGCATTTTTTCCCTTTTTAGCGCTTGCATTAATGCATGGTACATATATATAACGCATGCATTTCCCATAGACTCCCATGTTAACAAAACACATACGTTTTAGCAAACGCCCCCAAAAACGCTGCTTAGGCTGGGGTTACACATACGC
The DNA here is from genome assembly GCA_033576535.1 of Allobates femoralis. Classification (NCBI taxonomy): domain Eukaryota; kingdom Metazoa; phylum Chordata; class Amphibia; order Anura; family Aromobatidae; genus Allobates; species Allobates femoralis. Next base: position 479,494,537 of record JARQOC010000002.1, read on the forward strand.
CCTCAGTCAGTTTTTGGCTTCAGTTGTGTCATTTTTTTTTTCTAAGTCCAAAAACTGACAGAAAAACGCATTGGGTGTAATAAACACCCTGTGCGTTTTTCTCTGGAGCTCAAAACATTGCCCTGTCCGTTTTTGAGCCAAAAACGCAGTAAACAGCGTTTTTGGCATCAGTTAAAAAACGCATGCGTTTTCATGCGTTTTTTTTAACATGGGGCCCTATGGGAAACGCATGCGCAAACGCATGCCATATTTGGCACTTGCGTTTGCGCATGCGTTCGCGCATGCGTTTTTTTAATGAAAAGTCCAAAAACGTTCAGGAGTGCAGGAGACACAAAAAGCACCCTATAAAAAATGGATTGGTGATGAAAAGGACTTCCAAAAACGGATTTCTATGTGTGACCCCAGCCTTACCGCGTTATTTGGTGCTTTTGCAAAAACACATAGCGTCAAACGTATTGCACTTTAACAATGTGTTTTTTGCATGGGAAACTATGGAGGCGTTAACGCTAGCAATTTTCACAATTTGCACTTGTGAAAAACTCTTGCTATTAGTGCTTCCAAGGCACAAGTGTGTCCCTAGCCTTAGGCATTGTTCACACATACCAATGCATTTTTTCATGCATTTCAAAAACGCATGCGTTTTTTTTGGGTGGTTTTGAGGTCACGTTTGGCCATTGTGGGCCAGTGGGTGCATTTTTGAAAACGCATGCCTTAACGCATGGGTGCCTAATAGTACATACGTTAACGCATGCGTTTTGGGGTTTTAGGCCAAAAATGAGTTGGTTTGCAAAGTCATGAATTAATATTCATGTTTAGCCACACCCTCAAACTACATAAAGGGCTGGTCACTTGGGGGGTGTGAGCACCTTCCTTAAGGAGACACTTCCTGTTGTGTGATGCCATGGATCTGCTCTCTCTGCAAATGGATGTTTTGCTGCTGCAGATGAGATATGTGGCTGCGCTGCGACGTCATCTGCGTCAGGCTCGCCACCCCCGTTTGTGGGTGCACAACATGGGGCGTACCATGTCTTATATCCGCAACTTCGTCGCTTTCCCCAAAAGTTCAAGCGTTATCTGCCATATCCATTGCAGACTTTGACCATCTGCTGGAACTTGTCGACCCTGACCTCACCCGGCAAGACACCCATTGGCGCCAGGCCATATCCCCTGAGGATTGACTGGTTGTCACGCTCAGGTAATTTGTGTTGGCCCTGATGTATGTTTGCCTGTGAACAGACTGTACATGTGTTCATGTGCTACCATGTAGTATGGCCTTATCCACATACCTGTGCTGTCAGTAGTTACTGTTTGTGCACTAAATCCTTTGATTGTCAGAGTGAAGCGCAGGTGTGTGTATGCGTGCCCTTTAGGCGGACCCTATCCCTGGTTACCCAATGTGTATCGTGGTAACCAGGTCATGCAGCAGGCTGCCTAGTGCCTGCTTATCCTGAGCGCACCGGGCAAAGCTGCAAGCAGCATTTTCCTGTGTGCTCGCAATAAGCCATCACTAGCCAGCCAGCCTCATGACCTGTTTACCGCGATACACATTGGGTAACCAGGGATAGTGTCTGCCTAAAGGGCACGCACACACGCACCTGCGCTTCACTTGCAAAATCGAAGGATTTAGCACACAAGCAGTAAATACTGACAGCACTGGTATGTGGACAAGGTGGATGGTTCCTGTATTTTGTTGTTAAGGATGTTCTTTGGAGCACTGTGCATATAGGTGTCGCACTGTTTTGTGCTTGTTTTTTTCCGGAATAAATCAGTATTTTCTATTCATTAATTTAGATATGCCATGGCAAATGTGGCCATGTAGATTTGGGTACTTGAGTGTTGTGTCCTGTTTTCCAATGGTGATATATGTGCCATCCATTAAGGATTTTGTAGCCATGGCCTGTAGTTGTCTGTGCCATGTGTTCCATAATACATGTCTTGCCCTCCTCCTTGCCATATGTTGGCGTTTGCATTTCTGACAGGGAATATTTGCTTCACATTGTTCTGTTGTAGTGTTACAATGAATGTGTCCTCGACTAATGTTTTTTTTGTTTCTCTCAACAGATTTTTGGCTACTGGGGAATCGTACGTGTCACTACATTTCCAGTTCAGGATGGGTGTGTCCACCATTAGCGTTGTGGTCACACAAACCTGTGATGTCTTGTGGCGGAAACTACAGCCCATAGTGATGCCCTCCCCCACCTGTCAAATCTGGCAAGAGTCTGCTGCTGAATTTCAGAGGATTGCCCTCTTTCCCAACTGTGTGGGTGCCCTGGATGGGAAACACATTGCCATCAAAAAGCCGGCCAACAGTGCTTCACGTTACTACAATTATCAACACTACCATTCTATCGTGCTGATGGCCATTGCGGACTCCCATAGCCGCTTCTTAGCCGTAAATATTGGGGCCTATGGACGACGTCATGATTCCCGTGTCTTCAAGGACAGTGCCATGGGGCTGGCACTGTACCGTGGGGCTTTAAACATTCCACCACCACGGCCATTGCCTGGAACCTCGTCACCACAAGTTCCACATGTCCTTGTAGCCGATGCGGCCTTCTAACTTCACACTCATGTCATGAAGCCATATGCCAGACGCACACTCACACCTGTTCGCCGTATATTCAACCTGCGTTTAAGCCGTGCCAGGCAGTATGTTGAGTGTGCGTTTGGCATATTGGCAACAAGGTGGCGGGTCTTATTGATAACAATTATGCTCAAACCCAGCAATGTTGACCGTGTTGTCAAAGCAACTGTGTGCCTCCACAATTATGTGGCTACTCAAGAGCCCAGCGATGTGGATCCAGTTGATTGGTTCTCACCTTTGCTCGGCCTCCAACCTCACAATGTACGAGCACCACTTGTTGCCAGTCAAGTGCGTGATCAATATTGTAATTATTTGGAAAATCATTAACCATGTATAATTATGGTCATCTATCCATACTCAGGTATAGTCTTATTTGTTTGTGTTCGGCTACTTTTTCACACTGTGTGTATGTTTGTTTTTGGAATAAAGTCCAATGTGCTTGTAATTATCAGACGTGTATGTTTTCCTTTAGGAATGTGAGGTTCATAAAGTGTAGGTGAGAACACCTGGACTCCAAGGAGGCTAACAGAGGCCTTGCTTATACACCTGCGCTCTCATTATTTATCAGGTCACACCTAAATCCATAGAGCGCAGGTGTGTGGACAAGGCCTATGGTAATCAAAATTATTGCCAGCCAAAAACAGACGTGTTATCGAACAAAGTTTACTCACACAAACAAATACAACATCTGCGTGTCAGAAAAAACAACAAAAATTAAGCTACTCAGCTACACGTGGCCAGCATATGACTACACTCCTTGGCTGGACTCATCATCACCCAGGATGGTAACATCCAGGGATATGGGTACACAATATTTGGCAATATTTTGATGTAATTCTGCCATTAGGGCATACCGATCCCTGGTGCCCAATTTGTCAAGATCAGAGACATAGGTGCAAAAAAAATGAAGCCAATCACTCTCCACCTGCTGTGGCTGCTGGTTTTCTTGTGCATTTAGCCTTTGCTCAAGCATCTGTCTCTGAACAGACAAGCCTTACTGGAGGCGTTCCAGCCCATTTATGATGATGCTGTCTGCCTCATCTCACACAGCCCGCCTCCTTGGCCGTGCCACTTTGGGTGCTGCAGTGGCTGTTTGTTCGTGTGAAGGCTGACGATTGTTAGCAGGTGGGGCGAGACCGGCAGAAGTTACACTAGGCAGACTTGATTCACCCACAGCTTGTGTTGCCTCTACTTCGGGCTCTTCACCACTTGTGTCAACAAGGTCCAACACAGTGTTGGTGTGTGTCCTGTATTTAAAAATATCAACATTACAACCGGCCTCTCAGAACTTGTTCCCCACATTACAAGCATTGAACACACTTACTCTCGGGCCTCATATGCCTTTTCCAGGAAACGCAGCTGGTCAGCATACTTATAACGGACGGGTGGCTTGTCCGCAGCACCACTAAGGTATTTTGCCATGTCCCGGACATCACGGCGAATCCGGTCTTTCATGGACCGCCAATGGACATGGATCTTCTCCTCTACGTAACACAGGTTAAATTTTAAACAAAGGCAAAAGAAATAAACCAAACATCACATAAAAACCCTATTATTGTGTGGTGGCATACCATGATCAATGACACTTACCAGTGGCTTGCCGTACCCTGGGAGCCATCTCTTCTAAATCAGGATACAGGCGATGGTATATCCTGTCCCAGTACTCTCTTAGGAGGCCCGCATAGCTGTGCTCCTCATGGCCCTGGTCCCATATTGCCACAAAGTCCTCTACGATCCTAATCAAGGCCTCATTGTCAATTTGAATTTTCCCCACTGGCCCTGCACTTCCGCGATGCCTGGAGGCCTATTTTTAAAATGACAAATTTCATTGAAATGTTTGTGCAACGCCATTTGTTATATCTTTATTGGCAAAAACATTATTAAGTTTGTTGCAACATTGGTTTCATATTGTAAAAGAACACATGTTGTCAAGGAGCCTCAAACATGAAAGGCCAATGTGCCAGCAAAGACTAGTTTTTTTTGACAAGGAGCAACAAATTGACTCACCCCTGATGAGGCAACAGTGGGCTTGCGAGCAGTGGCCTTGGTTTTATTCTGGGTGGTTTTCTGAGCCTGCTTGCCCTGTGTTTAGTATCACCAAAAAGAACATTAGAGGGCAAACTCACAAAAGGAGTGCAACAAATATTACCGAAATAACAACAAATAACATTGTGTACTCAACACGGTGCAATGTTGCTACACACAATTCGTATATTCTTGAACACAGGATTGCAGGCCACCAACAGCTTGTCACACCAACCAGGTTGGCAACCCTGACAGAGACACACAATTGGCAGGATACATTTGTGTGTCTTCATTTTAAGATGTAGGCCTTGATTTAAGGGTCGAAACAAATGTGACATTGGAAAATGGCCCTCACCCAGGATAAGGGGGCCATTCTCAAATTTACAAGTAGCTGCAACACACACCGATTGTCTGAACTTCACACATGGCCCAATTGGCATACAACCTTTGTTAGGTTGTAAAGGTTGTTTTTAAAGAATAACATTACGGTGCACATGAAAAAATTCCTTGCCTTAGACCATGCTCTGGATTGCCCATCCTTCTTATGTTTTTTGGATTTTGAAGCTTTTGATTTTGAACGCTGTTTGCGCTTCTTGCGCTGCAAGGTGAAAGTGAAGATTCATAATTAAATCATTTTAGCCTTACATACAACACTCACATGTTGTACGTAAGTAATGTGAACGCCTAATGTAAACGCCTTAGTAATGTGTCAACACTATACCATCCCTGAACTCGGGCAGGACCCAAACATAATTCAAATCAAACTTACATGATGGGAGGTGGAGTCACTGGAGCTTCGTGAGCTGGAAGCAGAGTCCTGTGAAGGGAAAAATTGTACTAAATATGGGCCCAACATCCTCTCATATGGACAGGAAAATAAACAAAAACCAGGTGTAACGGAGTGTGTAAAGTGTTTTTTGGTGGCCAGCAAAATATTATGGTCCATCAATCACAAACCTTACAACATGACCACCCATGAAACATTACTGGCACATGTTTTCAAAAGACCAATGATACTTAATTTTGTGGAACAATATATTACACACACCTACCAAAGGCACATGCATGTACAGCATGGCCAATGCATAGGTCATGGTGCGGAAAGTGGACATGTGTCAGATATTGAATGTGAGCAGTGTCCAAAACAGGACACCCAAATAAATAGGCTTAGGAGAACAACACGCAGACAGGGGTGAAGGGTCTCCAAGGCCACACTGATTAGGCCACCATCAACACGACAAATGCATGGGGACAAAAAAGTGTCCCATGTATGTTTGTAAAGACATTACAACCCCCCCCAAAAGCAAACAAAGGGGACCTTGTGCATTGCACACCGTAAAAAATGTGTAAACATATGTACACGCCACACATGTGGCTCAGATGTGTCAGTTGTGCACACATACAGCAACACCCACATTTAACTATCACAGTGTATGGCATGAGTGAAAAGCAGGTTTGACCAACATTAGCCTAACAAAATTAAGACAATTCACAAGATAACATTGAGACGCTGGGAAGTCAGACACATCGCCTGGTTTTGTGCGTCTTCACACTGCGGCGTGAATGGTTCCGGTTCTGTCCAGGATGACCCAGACAGGCGCGGAGCACATCTGCACACAGGCCTGGGGGCATGATAGCCCCCTGAGCTCTGTGTGCAGAACCGGTCCGTGGCTGTCTGGGTCATCCTGGACAGACCCAGAACCAATCACGCCGCAGTGTGAAGCGGCCCTTAACAATGCATTGAAAAACCTGATCCGGTTAGACATCCGGTTGTTATTGACAAACCAGGAGATGACATTGACACTTAACTGAAATTGTAAGCTCGACACCTGATATGAGTTTGGGAGCCAATCCTGGTTTCGCCACACACCGGCGGAACCAGATCAGGGACAAAACGGCAGTGTGAAACCATACATCCACCATTGCCACACATTTAACCCCTTGCAATAGGCAACACATCATATACATTTGTAGTGATTGGAAAGGGTGCAACACGGGCTGCTGCGTGGTTGTGTCAAATCACCAAGTACAATTTGTGCCAAGTGTGTTCTACATGCAGCAGGGAGGGAGCCCCTTGAGCCGTCAAAGGCAAAAACCAGTAGCAACACCCTGTATGTATGAAGCGGAGCAACACCAAAAAAAAAAAAGTGTACTGTGAGGATAGGCAACATAGTGGTACTTACTGAGGAGTCAGATGTTGTGGGGTCGTCCTGAGTGTATTACTTACTTAAAGTAATAAATATTTGTTAAAATAACAAAAAAGTGTTCTCCCACACCTAGTGTCTAAAACACACACACATCAAACAGGGATGGCATTATATCAATTATAGGATGTTTATTGGGCGCCCATAATATCTGGAATTATTGGTACATTATAGATAAGTGTTTTGCCTTTTATGAGGATGACTCAGTATAATCAATGCACCTTACTACTCCATTAATACACACCACGTACGTCAGTAAGGGTTATTGAAGGGACATTGGGATTTGACCCATGTTTTCAGATAATACCTTGTTATACTACGGATGTATGAATCGACTGTGCCCTAAATACAGGTAACAAGTACCTAGGGAGAGCCGTCGTGGAACAGGGACACCGTATAATTTAGGTGTTTAAAACTCCGTTGTTAGGCAGAATCAGAAATAGGGTTTAATAGGGACATTATCCCATCCCTGTTTGATGTGTATGTGTTTTAGACACTAGGTGTGGGAGAACACTTTTTTGTTATTTTAACAAATTTATTAAAGGTTACATTTTAAAAGTGCACTTTAAGTAAGTAATATGATTTAAATAGGAGGCACAATTATCATATAATTTAGATAAAAACTAAGGGGTCGTCCTGAGTGTAGCGGTCACTCATGTCATCAGAATCCGTCATCTGTGTAGAGAACATATGCAGGCCACATGACATGTGTGTTCCGTAACGACAGCACACATGCACGTTAACAACATGAGACACACGTGTATTTACCTTGGTGACATACAGCAGTACACAATCTGGCACAAATCTTCAGTAGGCTGGCCACACTTCCTGGTGTCAACCCACCCCCTTTTAATTGGCTGCAGGAGGTCACATGACAGGGCCAAATTTCAATTCTGTTGCCCATGGACACTAAGGACAATAACCCATGTGTTAACGCATGTGTGTGTAATGTCATTGCGTTAACGCATGCGTTTCCCATAGGGCCCCATGTTAGAGAAACGCATTGCGTTTTTTTCCAACACCAAAAAACGCTGCATGCAGCGTTTTTGGGAATGGGGTGAAAAAACGCAAGTGTTGTGCAAAAACGCATGTACACTTAAATGCACCCTGCTTTAACGCACCTGCGTTTTTGAAAAACTGCAGAAAAACGCAGAGAGTGTCAAAAACGCAGGTGAGTGTGAACAATGCCTTAGACTACTGGAAATTTGAAACAACCTCCCTGCCCATTCATTTAAAACTTGTGTGCAAGTGCACCCGGAAGAATTGATGCTATTTAGAAGATGTAGTCACACTAAATATTGGCTTGATTTAGATTTCACTTTGGTTCATTCATTCCTCTTTTAGTTAATTGATAAAAATAAACTAACCCGTTACATCGATTTATTAAGTTGTTTTAGTGTGCAGCATTTTCCACACCTGTCTAAAACATTATCTATCTACTGTGCCTATCTATCAATCTAACTAGAAAAAAAGACTTAGAGCAGCACAAAAAAACGGTGAAAACAGGTGAAAATCCAACCTGGCAATAACTCAATCACTCCAGTATATATACAGAAAAAGTGTAAGGCAGCCCTCCATTCAAGTTTCAAACTTCAGAACTTTATTGGGTCAGGTGGTGGCATGAGAGGCGACGTTTCAATTCCTTGGAACTTTTTTCTTGCCTACTTTGTACAAAATGCTTTTTTGTTGATGGCAGCTTCAAGACACCTCCTGTATGAAGAAACTAGTTGCATGCATTGCTTAGGTTTGTTTGATTTTGGCCCATTCTTCCATGCAAACACTATTGAAATCCTAAAGTTTCTGTGGGTCCGGAGGTTGGCTGGGCCATTCTAGCAGGTTTATTTTCTTTCTCTGAAGCCAATTGAGAGTTTTCTTGGCTTTGTGTTTGGAATCATTATCTTGATGACATGCCCACCTTCATTTCATCTTCATCACCCTGGTACATGTCAGCAGATTTTTATCAAGAATGTGTCAGTACATTTGTTCATTCATTCTTTATTCAATCATATAAAGTTCTCCAGTGCCATATGCTGAGAAACAGCCCCGCACCATGATGTTTGCACCTCCAAACTTTACTGTTGGTATGGTGTTTTTTAAGTATATATACTTAAAGTCACATGCACTAATTGTATGAAATAAATCTAAAGAATTAGGTATCATTATATAACAGAAACAAGTTTTTCATGTCAATTAGAAAGTGTCAAAACTCTTACCGCCTCCTATTCAGCAGAAGTTCAGCATTAACATTTTGATTTCCAAGCCATTTGTCTTCATTACGTTATACATGTAAATGGGCTGTCTCTTCAGCCTTAATGCTATAACAAATTAAAACATAAGATTTGAACCTTTATTTCCCTGTGGATTTTAAAGATGGAACCATATGGTTTTGGCATGGAAACAAAGCCTTTTATTTTGTATTTATTGCCATGAAAGTTTTGACACCTACTGTATAATACATCAACCAAAATTACATTACCTTTATTCATGTGGGTATTGTATAATATGATGCAGCAATATCCAAATAGGACATGTTTTTTTAAATACATTATTAGTCTTTTAAATTGAATTCATATATTATATATTATACTGTACAATGTAACAAAGGATTCATTTCTATAGTCACCTCTTTGTACGTTCACAACGAGGCATTTACATAGCTGCTTCTTTTAAATTTACAAGTCCTGAAATCATTATATGCATGAGTGAAACTGTTGTGTTTTAGACATATGTATGGATATTTTATTGGTTAACTGTTTAATAGACTTGACAAGAAGGCATGGTTGTGTTAAACCTGAACATTCTACATGTGTATGTTGTTTGTCACACAATGTGTTCCTGTTTAGATCTACCTTTCTGATCAATTCCAGAACATTAACAAGTCAAGTTACTTTCAATGGAAAAATAGTCCAAGACATAACATATACATCCTGAACCTAGACATATAGGTGCGAGTCAGGATACCTGTTTAGTATATATCTATGTACAGAGCATTCTTAGTAATTAAACATTTGAGCTTAATTTGTTCTTTCATGTTTGAAATTAGATGACGAAGGGGTTAACAAAGTAATCAGTGCATTCCCATGAATTTATTTTTTAAAAAAGAAGAAGTATATAGATATGTGTAGAGATATAGCAGGGGGGAATTAGTAATTTACTGATATCTTGGGGACACCATTATTGTTGTCACAAAATTACTCTGGAACAGTACTGATAAAATTATGAAAAATTCAATGATGCTGTTTAATTTTAATATACAGTGTATGTATACATAAAGATAATCTCCTTGAATAAAATGTTCCCTATCGTGCTCCATACCCCTGAACATAATAAATGTAGAATGTAGAAGAAAACACATATAATACTAATCTTACCTTTTCCCTCACCTATCCTGCAACCCGCCTTCGTGTCCATTGTTTCTTCTGCTCCTATTTCGCAATTGTGTACAACATCTTCATTTTAGGCGATGATTTAGAGCTCAACTAGGACTCAGATATTGCTGTATGCCGTTACAGGTTTTGAAGAGACAGTAGTCACTGCCTGCTGTGAAGAGCCAAGGAGGGAGAAAGGCAAATAGAGAGGCACTAATGGTGGGTTTACACACCAATTTCTGTGTCCAATATCTGAACAGATCTCTGGTTGCAGTGAAATCATGGACACATAGTTCCATTTTGTGGCTGTGTACAAATGGAGCAATGTGTCCATGATTTCACTGCAACCAGAGATCTGTTCAGATATTGGACACAGAAATTGGTGTGTGTAAACCCACCATCAGAGCCGGATGTTGGGATGTGTAGGCGGTGGGACAAGTGAGTCATGAGGTCAGTATTATTTTTTTAACAGTTTAACCAAAGAAAAGAAAAAAATGAACATATACCCTAAAATATGTAAATAAATAAATTGCAATAGTGCATACAAATTAAAATAGAGTTCTTGGTAACAGGTAACATTATTTTGATCTGAAAATGTAGAAGCCATCCCACCATGTCAAGTGACCCCATCGGGATGGTTCTATTTTTTTTTAATTTTCTCTAATTTTGCTGTTTTGTGGCCTATGTTTACACACACATACATGCTGCATGCATATACTTGAGTTCCAGTTAATGCAAACTAAGGAGTAGACTGCCTTTCTTTGAGCTGGACATTATGTGTACATAGCTTCCCATTGTTGGGTGTTCTCTGTTGGGGCCCTGCTAAGTCCTTATCACAGTTATCTCACTTAAAATTTGGTAATTTTTTTAATATTTGATGCTTGGATAGGACTGTCCTGATGGGGTCACCTTGATGTGGTGGGATGGCTTTTACATTTTTTTTTTTATCAAATTAATGTTACCATTTACCTTATTTTTACTTTCATGTACTATTGCAATTTATTTATTTACTTATTTTAGGGCACTTTTTAACTTTTTAATTAATTAATTGAGAGGAATAAATGTGCTCACTTCTACTCATCTATTTTGCTTTTCACTATTGATAACATATTCGGGAAAGCTATTAAGAGATTTTTATTATACAAGAGACTTTATTCCTAATCCTTGAAAATGTGGCACCCCTGAGGTCCGGCCACCACAGTGGTATCACCCCTGTAACCTGTGGTGGTGCCATGTGTAGAGGTAACTGGAACCACTTACACTAAGTACCCAACACATCCACACCCAGCCTGATCCCTGACCAGAGGTGGGAGCATGAGTACCTATGTATATGTTCTAGGAGTGTATCATCTTTCTGGCTGAGTGGTAGAGGTTATAGATTGGAGAAGTGTGAGGAAGGAAGAGAAGAGAGAGCACAGAGAGATGAGAGATAATGGGGTTGGAGCAGCAAGGAGCTCAGTGGTTTACAATATTTCTCAGGTAATCTGCCAATTTCTATTTCTCGGTGTATTTCTCAATACGCAGACAGTGCTAAAATATGCACTCATCCCATACAGCCTATTATTGGCCGCATTCAGGACTCACCTCAGCCATCTATTGGCTGTGAAATATTTTCAGAATGGTTCCAGATGTGTTGAGGTACAATCAGAGAATAGAAACATAGGAAATCTGGGCAGCATTGGAGCTGGAGTGGCATGAATCAGTGAACTAAGTATTGAATCTATTATTTTTTACCCATTCTAAACCAGTTACAAGAAAAACAAACTTTTTTCCATTAAACTATTGGTATGAAAAACATTACAATATTGAGAAGATTCCTTAACAGATGAGCAAAAAAATTCAGAGCACCCACGTATGATGTCCAAATCGATCCAAATCATGGACACAATTTGCAATCTTTAGGCCTCTGTAACACCATGTTGTCAAGTGAGGTCTAGCCAGTGGACTTCATGTAAAGTCATGACATAATGGAGTATATAAGCAGAAAATAATAGGGGCAATCTGGATTATTGCCTGGGTCTTGGTGCCTGGGGCTCTAAGGGGTCCATGGCCAGATCTCCTTCCATGTGTTTTGAAGTCCACCAGCAACAATACATATTTCCAGGAGGTAGAGGTTCAGCAAAATAAAATGACGCATGTACACTCCATCCACAAAAGGAAGTGGAGCCCGGGGGTGCAGAGCAGAGTTCCAGGGCAATGGGAGCAAAATTAGTATATTTTTTATATATGTGCATGGGATTTGTGCCTGTATACAGGGTACTATGTGGCAGCTCATCCTGTATATAGGAGGGCTAGGTGAGGGTTCATCCTGTATATAATAAGACAATGTGAGGACACATACTGTATATAGGAAGCTATGTAGAGGCTCATGCTATATATAAGGGGTTTATGTAAGGGCTCACACTGTATATAGGGGTCTATGTGAGGGATATCGCTTTATATAGTTTACATAGGGGCTATATAAGGGCACATTATCTATATAAGGAGGCTATGTGAGGATTCAAACTTTTTATAGATTGGCTATTTGAGGGCTCATACTGTATATAGGGAGCTAGGTTGGGGCTCATACTGTATATAGGGGGCTATGTGGGAGTTATACTGTATAAAGGGGGCTATATGAGAGCTCATACTTTGCATAGGAGCTGTGTAAGGACTCACTATATATATATATATATATATATATATATATATATATATATATATAGGCTGTGTGAGGTCTCATACTGTATATAGAGAAGCTATATGAGGGCTCATGCTGTACATACAAAGACATGTGATGGCTGATCCTGTATAAAGGGAGCTGTATAGGGGCTCATACCGTGCATACAGGGCTATATGGGTGCTCACACTGTATATAGAGGGGCTGCGTGAAGGATCAAACTTTACATTGTTTTATAGGGAAATAGGTGAAGGTTTATTCTGCATATAGAGGGACTATGTGAGGGCTCATACTGCATATAGATTGTCTATGTGGGGGTTCATACTGTATATAGGGGACTAATAGGGGCTCATATTTTATATATGGAAGATATGTGAGGTTTCATACTGTATATAGGTATACAGGTGGATGCGGCGCAAGGTGGGCAAAACCATGAGGGAGCGGCGCAAGGTGGGCAGAGCCAGGTGGAAGCATTGAGCAGTGGGCGGAGCCATGCGGGAGAGGCACAAAGTGGGCAGAGCCAGGTGGGGAGCATCGCAAGGTGGGTGGAGCCAGTTGGGAGCGGCACGAGGTGGGTGGAGCCAGGCGGATGCGGTGCGAGGTGGGCGGAGCCATGAGGGAGCGCCACGAGGTGGACGGAGCAAAGCGGGAGCGGTGCGAGGTGGGCGGAGTCTGATGGGAGCGGCACAAGGTGGATGGAGCCAGGGGGAAGCGTTGAGCGGTGGGTGGAGCCAGGCGGGAGAGGTACAAAGTGGGCAGAGCCAGGCGGGGAGCATCACAAGGTGGGTGGAGTCAGGTGAGAGTGGCGCGAGGTGGGCGGAGCCAGGCGGGATCGGGGCAAGGTGGGCGGAGCAACGTGGGAGCAGAACGAGGTGGGTGGGGCCTGGTGAGAGTGGCGCGAGGTGGGCGGAGCCAAGCAGGAGCGGCGCAGCTGGATGACGGGATCCGGTGGCGGTCTGGTAGGTATACTGGACACTGGTAGTCTGCATGAGAGTATGTGTGTGTGTGTTTGTGTGAGTGTTTGGGGGGGAGGGGTACGATAGTGTTGTGCCACGGGTGTACGTGTGTGTGTGGACGTGGCGTGGGGGTAGTGTGAAGGTGAGGGGGTGTTTGGCAGGCAGGGGTGTAAGACAGGAGGGTGTGGGGCGCAGGAGAGGCCGCCGATGGCGAGAGTGGGGCAGTATTAGCCGCGCTCACGCTAACAGTCGGCCATCTTGGTTAGGTATACAGCCGGCTTCAGTCAGGATATGACGTCATTTCGATGACATACTGACGGAAGCTGTCTTAGGGTTTTATTAGAATAGATATCTGACCCTCTCTAGTGTGTAATATTACATCTATGTCTTTTATCTCTGACACCATGCTGTCATCCCCTCTGTTGTGCCTCCTGTCCCCTCTGTTGCCTCCCAATAGTGACGGTCCTGCATGTGTCACTCCCAAGGGTCCCGTTATTGTGCCCCCTGTCATCGCCTCTGCTGTGTCCTGTTATCCCCATGTTGTGTTTCCTATTGTGCCTCCTCTCATACTGCCAGTCCTGCAGGTGTCACACACAGGGGTCTCTCTGTGGCGCCCCCGTCCCCCCTTTTGTGCCTCCTCTCATAGTGCCGGTCCTGCAGTTGTCACAATGGGGTCTCTCTTTGTCGCCCCTGTCCCCCCTTTTGTGCCTCCTCTCATAGTGCCGGTCCTGCAGGTGTCACACACAGGGGTCTCTCTGTGGTGCCCCTGTCCCCCCTTTTGTGCCTCCTCTCATAGTGCCGGTCCTGCAGGTGTCACACAGGGGTCTCTCTGTGGTGCCCCTGTCCCCCCTTTTGTGCCTCCTCTCATAGTGCCGGTCCTGCAGGTGTCACACAGGGGTCTTTCTGTGGTGCCCCTGTCCCCCCTTTTGTGCCTCCTATCATAGTGCCGATCCTGCAGGTGTCACACACAGGGGTCTCTCTGTGGCGCCCCTGTCCCCCTTTTGTGCCTCCTCTCATAGTGCCGGTCCTGCAGGTGTCACACACAGGGGTCTCTCTGTGGTGCCCCTGTTCCCCCTTTTGTGCCTCCTCTCATAGTGTCGGTCCTGCAGATGTCACACACAAGGGTCTCTTTGTGCCTCCCCTGCCCCCCCTTTTATGCCTCCTCTCATAGTGCCGGTCCTGCAGGTGTCACACACAGGGATCTCTGTGGTGCCCCTTTCTCCTCTTTTGTGCCTCCTCCTCTCATAGTGCTGGTCCTGCAGGTGTCACACACAGGGGTCTCTCTGTGGCGCCCCTGTCCCCCCTTTTGTGCCTCCTATCATAGAGCCAGTCCTGCAGGTGTCACACACAGGGGTCTCTCTGTGGTGCCCCTGTCCCCCCTTTTGTGCCTCCTATTATAGTTCCAGTCCTGCAGGTGCCACACACAGGTGTTCCCTTTTTTATGCCCATTGCTTCCCCTCTTGTCCCCCTCATAGTTCTGGTCTTGCAGGTGTTAGACACAGGGGTCCCCTCTGGTGTGGCCCTTGCTCCCATTGTCCCTACCCATAGTGCAGGTGTCACTAACCCCTTCCCTGCCGGCCATTTCTCCTCGTAGCGCAGGTGTCACACAGGGGCCCCACTGTCACTAACCCCTTCCCTGCCGGCCCTCCCTCCCTCTCTCCCCATAGTGCAGGTTTCATTAACCCCTTCCCCGCCGTCCTCCTCCCCGCCCCCAGCCCAGCAGTGAGGTGTCAGGCAGGATGTCCCTGCACATACTAATGAGGCCATCACATTGACGTGTCTTCCTGCCTATATAATGCAGCTCTGCAGTGTGTGAGCCGGCATGAGCAGGAGAGGAGGGGGAGGACACACAGGGCAGGACAGTGCCGGCTCCTCCATGCCGGCCCCCTTCGCTTCCCTACAGTAACGTTGTGCCGTGCACTGTGCCCCCCCGTGTGTGCCCGGCACTGTGCCCCCCGTGTGTGGCCGGCACTGTGCCCCCTGCAGTCTGTGCCCTGCAGTGTGATGGGGGATTTCGGGTTCGGGCTGCTGCAGACGGCCAGGAGCGGTGCCAGCAGTGGAAGGGGCTCCGGCTTGTTTGGAGGGGGGTTCCGGAGCAGCCAGCAGTTCCCGTCTTATGAGTGTGTGTGTGAGTGTGTGGGGGGGAGGGGTATGATAGTGTTGTGCCAGGGGTGTATGTGTGTGTGTGGACGTGGCGTGGGGTGGGGGAGTGAGTGCTGAGTAGTGTGAAGGTGAGGAGGTGTGTGGCAGGCAGGGGTGTAAGACAGAAGGGTGTGGGGCACAGGAGAAGCATCCGATGGCGAGAGTGGGGCAGTATTAGCCCCTCTCTCGCTAACGGTCGGGCATCTTGGTTAGGTATACAGCCGGTTTCAGTCAGGATGTGACGTCATTTCGATGACATACTAACGGATGCTGGTTTAGGGTTTTATTAGAATAGATGTGGAGCAATGTGGCTCATACTGTATATAGGGGCCATATGGAAGCTCAAGCTGTATATAGAATTCAAGTGTTTGGACTCATACTGTATGTAGGGGGCTGTGTGTGGGCTCATATATAATATAAAGAGGGGTGCCAGCATGCTTAATTCAGCTCAATGTTTCGTGATGTACTTTATATAAAATAATATTTATAATTAATATGTTAATAATAATATTGAGCAGAATTAATTTCAGCCCATTGGTTTGGATCTCCACAACTGTCATGGTCTGTCATGTGGCCACTTAAGAAATATAATTGCCAACATCTGCTTGATTATGATATAGCATGTTATGTATAGCACTATACAAGCTAAAAAAAAATTGAGGTGCACACAAGTGTCTCTGTTAATTTGGATTTGGAGGTGTGCACTAGAGCACCTCTCTCTAAATCACATTACCTATCACATGATCTTCAAGGGAATCATGTGAAATGTCACATGATACATTGGGTTTCACACCTTCTAAACTGCACAGGGCCTTGACTAGAACTGTGGAAACTGCCCATACAAACTCCATGCACATGCTTTGGCTCAGGCTCCAATGTGGAACGGTCCTAACACTAAGCACCATGCTGCATATTATAGTTTGCACAATACAACATTTTTTTTAGGATTTCAGGAAGCTGAACATTACAAATCACTGAAAACAAAGCTGAATACTCCTTGACCTATAATTGAGATCAATGAATTTGATGTACAATTAAAATTTAATGTGTGCAATAATTCTGCCTTTTCTAACCATCAAACACTTTATATTTAGACCAAAAGAGCAAGTGTCTTTGACTAGAAAAAGACTGTATAATCAATTGGGTGATTTCCAGATTCTCTCATATAACTCAATTAGTTACTGTCTCTGTAGTTGGCCTGATTTTGCCAACTGTGTACCTTATTGTTTAATGGGACAATGCCAAGTTACCCTAGCGGCAAAGTCTTTGTACTTGTTCTATGATCAAGAGGGAGCTGAAGGTGAAATTGAGAAAAGGAGCTTTTTGGCACAGATATCTGTGAAAAACTAGGTGTAAAAATTTCAACTAAGATATTTGTTTTATGGGATAGCTAATGAACAGTGTTCTGTAGGTGAGTCCTCTTGAGATATGTTGGGCACCTTGCCCTTTTCCTTCTGAAGAATAGCTTGCTGAAAACCATTGCTGGCAGGCATAAGGAGATTGCGAGGCAGATAGAAAAGAATGCCAATCTCTTATGACTAAATAATTTGTGTAATAGGATAATGGATCTAATTTCTATTAAAAATTATTCTAGCGTAGCTGCACATGTACAGTATAAGTCACTCTCAGAAATATGATTTACTGTGTTTGCTAAAAGATAGAATAATTGTATATATACTCTTCTGTTCACAACTATATTTATTTCAATTATTATTGTTGCAGGATAAGTGCAAATGTAGATCACTACTATGGCTTATTAGATTGCAGTACTGGATCCTGGGGTCAAGTCCCACCAAGAACAACATTACAAAGAGTTTGTATGTATGTTTGCGTGGGTTTCCTCCGGATTCTCCAGTTTCTTCCCACGCTCCAAAAACATACTGATAGGGACTTTACATTGTGAGTCCCAATGTGGACAGTGATGATGATGTCTGTTTAGAGCTGAGGAATGAATGGTGCTAGGTTAGGCTGCCTTCACATTAGCGTTTGTGTCTGCATGCTGATGGCATGCAGACACCAACGGAGTCAAAAGCAGTGTCTTTTTGATTTGTCTGCAGCGGAGAATGTCCGCCTGCGGACACACCACTGTGCAGCCCGGCCAGCCAATCGGAGGTGTCCGGGCCGGAGGCGGAGATCAGCGCTGGAGATCTCCTCCTCCCCGTCGCCGGTAAGCTCCGGGACATGTCAGCGGGGAGAAACAGCTGATGTGACAGCTGTTTGAATCTCCCGCGCCGTCACCGAGAGGAGATGTCGGCGCGGGAAGATTCAAACAGCTGTCACATCAGCTGTTTCTCCCCTCTGACATGTCCTGGAGCTTACCGGCGGGGGGGAAGAGGAGATCAGCAGAGGCTCAGCTGATCTCCCGGTGGCCGTCGGTGATCTCCTGTGACATCGCCGGCGGCCACCGGGAGACATTTCAATGGGTCCACAGCGCAGAACACTGCGGACCCATTTACACCAATGCATTGTTTGGAACGCTTGCTGATTTTCCAAGATCCCCGAGCGCACAAAAAATGCAACATGCTGCGTCCTGGCTGCGGACGGGAGACCCTGGAGGGAGCAGATATCTTCCACATCATCACCCGAATGCAGCAAACGCAGGCACTATGCGTTCCTATATTAAACATAGGAATGCAGTGCGCATGCGTTTGACTGCGTATGGGAACGCAGCATACGCTGCCTTCCCATACGCAAATGTGAAGGCAGCCTTAGTAAGTAAAATAAACAAATAATGATGTTCTTTCCATGGTTGTCAGTTCTAAATAGTGTTTCCATGGACAGAGTTTGCACTAGCTTCTCCAACAATCGGAGTAGACATCACCCATTAAGCCATAGATAAGGTAGAAACAGGTTAATGTTTTTAGTAATGCCCCGGAGGGTCGCACTGAAAACATAGGATTTGGTAGCAATAACGCGGTGCTAATGCTATGTTGGCACCGCGATAACGCTGCTAATGTTAACCTATGGGGAGGCGGGCCTTACTGCGAGTTCAACACTAGCATCTGATGGAAATCTCGCGTTATTTCTAACTGAGAACAAAGACGCTGCAGAGCGAGTCTTTGATCACGTTAGGAAAATAACACAAGATTTCATTATGATGCCAGCGTTGGAGTTTCATTAGCGGCCACGTACCCATAGGTTAACATTGTCAGCGTTAACGCGGTGCTAGCATGGTGTTAGCACCGCATTATTTCTGACAAAGTCTAAGTTTTTAGCGCGACCCTACAGGGCACGTCTAAAAACGGTAATGTGACACTCAGTAGACTAATTAGTAAACTGGCTGAGGTCAGAACAAGTGTAAAACATATGTTGAACAACAAAAGTGAACCAAAGTTAGTAAAACCTTAACTGGCAATTCTCAACAGTAAGCTGGTAGTGTGGAGTGGTATTATCCCATTAGTCAAAAGAAAAAAAGATGGCGGCACTCAGGATTCCAGTTTGCAGATGATTAATTTAATAAAAATATTACAACAGCGGGTGCATGATACAGGGAGGGAGGTGCTAGGAGCGACGGTGACCGCTTCTACGGGTCTGGTATCTGGAATGCTGAGTGCCGCCATCTTTTTTTCTTTGGATATATTGTCTTGAACTATGGCTGAGCAACAGGAGATTCCACAGCACGCCACCGCCACAGGAGTCTACAAGTAACGCTGTTAACAAGTCAGTGCCCGGTTTTCATTTCTATGCTTGAATCCCATTGGTCACATCTCCCATTAAATACCAAACGCACCCATACTGCCCCACTGTGCAGCTCTACAGATTCCATCTGCTCTAGCATCTGTGGCTGGACAGAGCCTTCACAACCCAGAACTTCTTGTCCTCACTTCTCTTCTATCACAAATTTTACCCACAGAATTGAAAAAGCAGACATTACAGAAGCTAATCCAGATGGAGGTGTGCTCATCTGTTTTAGTTTTAGGTGGCAATGAAGTAATCATTTTACATAGATATAGATATTATTTACACCAATACACTTATTAGAGGCCTATTAGACTTTTTTTTATTTCTATCTATGGCCACTTACTTTAAAGCGAACCTGTCACCCCCCCTGGACATCAAAAGCTATAATAGCCACCTTCTGCAGCACTAAGGCTGCATTCAGGGAAGGTGGCTATAGGCTTTTGATGCCCTTTATACACTTAAATATGCACTTATATTACTGCTCACAGTTTAGAAGACCTAAGACCAGGAGGCGGGGTTTCGTGCTCCTCCGACCCGCCCCCTCTTGTATATCATCCTGGTCGCCTGCTGCTGCCTCCCCTCACAGTCTGACATGAATGCGTGCCTCCGTTCTCCTCTATGGCGCCGCGCATGCGCTCTGCGCCGGGTGTCCAGGAAGTCGTCGGGCTGTGTGTGACGATCCCCATGCATGGGGATCGAGCTGCGGAAATCGATCTGGCAGGCGCAGTGATGCACATAGTGGGTCACTGCGCCCGGGGTGTCAGATCACTTTCTGCAGCTCGATCACCATGCTGGCGGATCGGGCTCCAGAGTAGCGATCTAAAAGCAAAGGCGATCGAGCGTCGTGGGACCTTTGTTGTGGACTACGTCGGAGACAATCGAACGTCGTGGGACCTTCGTTATGGACTACGTCGGAGCGATCGAGCGTCGTGGACCTTCGTTGTGGACTACGTCGGATCTTTTTATAATAAAGATGGAGTCCGAATTGTGTCTGTGTTTTTTTTTCAAATAAAAAGATTTTTCTCTGTGTGTATTTATTGACTATTTACCGTACTAGAGATTCCTAATGGCGGGTCTAACATTGGCCCTATATTATGAATCTCGGGCTTAGTGCCAGCTGCCAATAAAAAGCTGGCATTAACCCCTTTATTACCCAGTTAGCCACCGGCACCAGGGCAACTGGAAGAGCGTGGGTACAGCGCCAGAAAATGGCGCTTCAATGAATGCGCCATTTTCTGGGGCGGCTGCGGGCTGCAATTCGCAGCATGGGGGGCCCAGAACGCTTGGGCCTCTCTATGCAGAGGATTCCAGCCCCCAGCTGCCTAGTTGTACCTGGCTGGACCAAAAATATGGCGGAGCCCCACGTAATTTTTTTTCTAGAATTAGTTCTAGAAATTAAAAAAAAAATGGGCTTCGCTGTACTTTTGGTTCCAGCCAGGGGTGGGTGGCAGTCCGTAGCTGCCAAGTTGTACCTGGCTGGACCAAAAATATGGCGGAGCCCTATGTCATTTTTTTTTCTAGAAATAATTCTAGAAATAAAAAAAAAATAGGCTTCGCTGTATTTTTGGTTCCAGCCGGGTATGACGAGGCAGCTGGGGGCTGGTGGCAGTCCGTAGCTGCCAGGTTGTACCTGGCTGGACCAAAAATATGGCAGAGCCCCATGGGTCCCCCATGCTGCGAATTGCAACTACTAGACTAGTATGTTTATTTACAGAAAGTTTCTTTATTCATGTATACGTCTCAATTTGTGAAGCACATGGTGGTTCAAAGTGCTCACTGTGCATCTAGATATGTTCCCTGGGGGGGTCTAGTTTCCAAAATGGGGTCACTTGTGGGGGAGCTCCAATGTTTAGGCACACAGGGGCTCTCCATACGCGACCTGGTGTCCGCTAACAATTCCAATAGTTGGCAAACACCAGGTTGCGTATGGAGAGCCCCTGTGTGCCTAAACATTAGAGCTCCCCCACAAGTGACCCCATTTTAGAAACTAGACCCCCCAAGGAACCTATCTAGATGCATAGTGAGCACTTTGAATCCCCAGGTGCTTCACAAACTGATCCGTAATAAGGTAAAAATACTTTTTTTCACACAAATTTTCTTTTTTAATTTGTACGGATCAATTTGTGAAGCACCTGGGGTTCAAAGTGCTCACTATGCATCTAGATATGTTACTTGGGGGGTCTAGTTTCCAAAATGGGGTCACTTGTGGGGAGCTCTAATGTTTAGTCACACAGCGGCTCTCCATAGGCAACATGGTGTCCGCTAGCAATTCCAATTGTTAGTGGACACCATGTCGCATATGGAGAGCCCCTTTGTGCCTAAACATTGGAGCTCCCCACAAGTGACCCCATTTTGGAAACTAGACCCCCCAGGGAACCTATCTAGATGGATAGTGAGCATATTGACCCCCCAGGTGCTTCACGAATTAATGAAAAAAAATTTTTTTTGTGGAAAACAAGTACTTTTTCATTTTTACAGATCAATTTGTGAAGCACCTGAGGGTTCAAAGTGCTCACTATGCATCTAGATACGTTCCCTGGGGGGGGTCTAGTTTCCAAAATGGGGTCACTTGTGGGGGAGCCCCAATGTTTAGGTACACAGGGGCTCACCAAACGCAACATGGTGTCCGCTAACAATTTGAACTGATTTTTATTCAAATTGTTAGCGGACACCATGTCGCGTTTGGAGGGCCCCTGTGTGCCTAAATATTGGAGCTCCCCCACAACTAACCCCATTTTGGAAACTAGACCCTCCAGGGAACATATCGATATGGGAATTGAGCATATTGAACCCCCAGGTGCTTCACAAATTAATGAAAAAAAAATGTTTTTGCGGAAAAAAAGTACTTTTTCATTTTACAGATCAATTTGTGAAGCACCTGGGGGTTGAAAGTGCTCACTATGCATCTAGATACGTTCCTTTGGGGGTCTAGTTTCCAAAATGGGGTCAGTTGTGGGGGAGCTCCAATGTGGAGACGCACAGGGGCTCTCCAAACGCAACATGGTGTCCGCTAACAATTTGAGCTCATTTTGCATTCAAATTGTTAGCGGACACCATGTTGTGTTTGGAGAGCCCCTGTGCGTCTCCACATTGGAGCTCCACCACAAGTCACCCCATTTCTGAAACTAGACCCCCAAAGGAACGTATCTAGGTGCATAGTGAGCACTTTGAACCCCCAGGTGCTTCACAAATTGATCCGCAATAATGAAAAAAGAAAATTTTTGTGGAAAAAAAAGTGCTTTTTCATTTTTATGGATGAATTTGTGAAGCACCTGGGGGTTGAAAGTGCTCACTATGCATCTAGATACGTTCCCTGGGGGGTCTAGTTTCCAAAATGGGGTCACTTGTGGGGGAGCCCTAATGTTTAGGCCACACAGGGGCTCACCAAACACAACATGGTGACAGCTAACAATTTGAGCTGATTTTTATTGAAATTGTTAGCGGACACCATGTCGTGTTTGGAGGGCCCCTGTGTGCCTAAATATTGGAGCTCCCCCACAAGTGACCCCATTTTGGAAACTAGACCCACCAGGGAACATATCGAGATGGGTAGTGAGCATATTGAACATCCAGGTGCTTTACAAATTGATCTGTGAAAATGAAATAGTACTTTTTTTTTTCACAAAAATTTTCTTTTAGCCTAAATTTTTTCATTTTCACATGGCAACAGCATAAAATTCATCCTAAAATTTGTTGGCCAATTTCTCCTGAGTACACCGATACCTCATATGTGGTCATAAACCATTGTTTGGGCGCACGGCAGGGCTCAGAAGTGAAGGAGCGCAATTTCAGTTTTTGAATGTAAAATTAGCTCCAAAATTCAAATTGCGCTCCTTCACTTCTGAGCCCTGCCGTGCGCCCAAACAGTGGTTTATGACCACATATGAGGTATCGATATACTCGGGAGAATTTGCACAACTAATTTTAGGATCCATTTTATCCTGTTGCCCATGTGAAAATGAAAGAATTGAGGCTAAAAGAACATTTTTGATAAAAAAATTAAAATATCCATTTTTTGTTTCCACTTTGCCTTAGTTCCTGTGAAGCACCTGAAGGGTTAATAATCTTCTTGAATGTAGTTTTGAGTAGCTTGAGGGGTGCAGTTTTTGGAATGGTGTCACTTTTGGGTGTTTTCTGTCATGTACACCCCTCAAATGACTTCAAATGTGATGTGGTCACTAAAAAAAATGGTTTTGTAAATTTTGGTTGAAAAATTTTTTCTCAAATTGTGCTGATGTGAAGTAGACATGTGGGAAATATTATTTATTAACTTTTTTCTGTCACATATCTCTCTTGTTTATCAGAAAAAAAAATTAATGTGAAAATTGTGAAATTTTCAAAATTTTTGCCATATTTTTGATTTTTTTCACAAATAAACACAAAAATTATCGACTTAAATTTAATACTAGCATGAAGCCCAATATGTCACGAAAAAACAATCTCAGAATCGCTAGGATCCGTTGAAGCGTTCCCGAGTTATAACCTCATAAAGGGAGAGTGGTCAGAATTGCAAAAAAGGCCAAGGTCTTTAGGGTCAAAATAGGCTGGGTCCTGAAGGGGTTAATGTTATCAAATATATGCTAATCAATAATGCACCGTCAATTTTAGTATGGTATATAATTCAAGGTGCTAATATATGTACTAATTAATAATGTACTATCAATATTAATAAATAGCTATATATCAAAATAATATAGATGGCAAAGGGCCACGTCACACACACAGATAATTGTGCAGATATTGGTCACAGATCTCTGGTTGCAGTGAAATCATGGACACATTGTTCCATTTTGTGGCTGTGTACAAATGAACAATGTGTCCATGATTTCACTGCAACCAGAGATCTGCGAACAATATCTGAACAGATATCTGTGTGTGTGACGTGGCCCATAGGGATATAATTTTTTTTTTTAATCAGATATATTTTTTATTAAGCAAGTTCAAACGTTACAAAAATCCACAAATATGAATCAAAGTTTTACATGTTAATGCATCCCAACCAATCCCCCCTCCCCCCCTCCCTGCAGCATACCCTCCCCTCCCTCGCTTTCTGTAGACAGCTGTTAATTAACTATAATGATTATTCAAATGAACAATATCCATCAACAATATCACAGTTCGAGTTACATTAACTCATAGATAAGGAATAGACCACACTCCTAACCCTTAGACTTCCCTGTCCACCCTTCCTTGTCTCTACCCATCACCGATTCAGCCAGGGTTCCCACAGTTGGTCAAATAGTTTCCCCGCACTCCGTCTCCTGTATATCTTCCCCTCCAGTTTAATAATATATTCTACACCCTTAACATATTCCATCCTCGAGGGCGGCTTGGCCCTGATCCAATGCCTTGCTATAAGCTTACGAGCAATGAACAGCAGTCTAGCCACAGCCACTTTACGTACATTCAGAACCTTAATAAACTGTACGTAGCCCAACACACATACAAGGGGTTCTCTGGGTATCACGCATTCATACCTGCCCTCTATCAGGGTCATCACTGTCAACCAAAACGCTTGCAGACTGGGGCAGTCCCACATCATATGTATGAGTCCGGCATTCTCACTATGACATCTCGGGCACTCTGATGATCCCCGTACTCCAATTTTGAACAAGAAAGCAGGTGTTCTGTACAATCTGTGGACCAGGTATAACTGCGACAGTCTCCCCGGTTCGCTCAGTGACAACTTGGGCCCATATTCCAGAATTGATTCCCAGGCTTCATTTTCTATCTCCCCTATGTCCTCCTCCCACTTGTCCCGCGCCTTTAGGGGGTATCTCAGCAGAACTGTATGCATAAGGCCTCCATAGAGTGTAGATATGACCCCTTTCGTGATACCTGCCATACATATGTTGTCTAATACCACATCCACCTGCAACCGAAGATCAGTCAGTTTAGCCTGCTGTCTGAAGGCATGTCGGACCCTGTAATATAGAAATTCATCAGACTCTCTCAAATGGAATTCGTGCCTCAGGTCCTCAAATGCCTTCAATCTTCCTCCTAATAGAATCTGAGTCACCCAAGTTATGCCCCTGCGCCTCCACACCTTCTGCTCCCCAGTTTATAAAATTCCCCCAGATTCATATTCAGCCATAGAGGGGTATACTTCAAAACCCCTGTAATCCCTCTCACCGCCCTAACCTTACTCCAGACCTTGTGGACCAGGCACAGGGTGGGAAACTGACCCCCAATCCTACCGAAGTCTCCAGCCTCCAGCCCCCCCACCAATGGTTTCTGAGAAATAAAATGTTCAAGAATTAATTGAGTAGAAGAACCCACACCCCATTCTGCCCAGCCCTTAAAGTGTTGGCTCTGTGCAGCCAGAAAGAAGATCCATGGATCTGGTATAGCCAGCCCCCCTTCATCTTTTGGCCTCTGTAATGTTTCCAGGTTCAGTCTTGGCTGACCCGAACCCCATGCCAGCTTCCGTAATAATGACCTCAATTTCTGAAACAGTCCCCTCTGTATCCAAACAGGCGAGTTATGGAGCACATAGAGGAGCTTTGGCATGAGAACCATCTTTGCCAAGTTGATTCTACCTACCACTGAGAGGCGCAAACCACACCAAGCCCGTATCTTATCTCTCAGGGTCTCGATCAAGGGCAAAACATTCCACTTAACGTAGTCCAGGACAGGCAAGGAAATCTGGATCCCTAGGTATTTAAACTTATCAACCAATTTCAAATAATATAATAATAATATTCATTCATTTATATAGCGCTATTAATTCCGTAGCACTTTACATACATGGGTAATGCTGTCTCTCTTGGAGCTCACAATCTAAACATCCTATCAGTATGTCTTTACAATGTGTGAGGAAACCGGAGTGCCCGGAGGAAACCCACGCAAACACAGGGAGAACATACAAACTCCTTGCAGATGTTGTCCTTAGTGTCCTTGGTGGGACTTGAACCCAGGACCTCAAGACCCCACCCAGTGCTGCAAAGGCTACACTGCTAACCACTTGAGCCACCGTCAGCGCACCCCGTTTCCACCAGTCCCACCTCTCCATCCTCATCCACCTTCATGATGCTAGATTTTTCCCAATTGATCCTAAGGCCAGACATGTCCCCAAATTCCTTAACCACCCCTACCGCCTGAGCAAGAGAGTCCCCCGAGTCTCGTAGGAATAACAGTAGATCATCTGCATATAAGGCCACTTTCTCTTCTACTGAACAAAATCTAAACCCCTGCACCCCAACCGTTTGCCTGATATATGTAGCTAAGGGTTCTATGGCTAAAGCGAAAAGCAAGGGCGACAGCGGGCATCCCTGGCGAGTGCCCCTAAACAAGCGAAACCTACCCGACAGCCAACCATTCACCTCCACACTGGCCACAGGATCCCGATATAGTATCTTCACCCACGAGACAAACCGCTGGTGGAAACCCATCCTCTCCAATACCAACCACAAGTAGTCCCATTCCACACTATCGAAGGCTTTATGGGCGTCAAGAGAGACCACCACTCTACTTCCTCCATTATCTGCAGGAAGCTGGATGTTCAAGAAGAGGCGTCGCAGGTTGACAGCTGTGGATTTATGAGGCATAAATCCAGTTTGGTCAGGGTGGATCACATCAGTTATTACCTCTCCCAGCCTATGTGTCAGGACCTTGGCCAGCAGCTTCACATCTACAGATAGTAATGAAATGGGCCTATATGATTCTGGTTTGCTCCTATCCTTGCCCTCTTTAGGTATGACCACTACAACTGCTTCCCTCATGGATTGGGGCAGACTACCCGTCTGCAAAGCCTCCTGAAAGACTATCAGCAGTCTGGGCAACAGAATCTCTTTAAGTTGTTTATAAATCTCAGACGGGAGGCCGTCCGCCCCGGGGGCCATATCATTCTTCATTGAGGCCAATGCATCCTCCAGTTCTTCTATTGTCAATGGCGCCCCCAGCCTTTCACCACACTCTTCTCCCACCCGTGTTAACCCAGCTCTTCTACATAAGTAGCCAGCTTGTTAGACCAGAGGAGTACAGTTTTTCATAAAAGCATTTAAAGACATCTAGTATACCCTCCGTGTCATCAACTATCCCACCCTCATCATTCGTAATAGAATATACATATGAAGATTCCCTCTGAGCAGCCGCTACCACAGATAAAAGGTGTCCTATCTTCTCCCCATCTTCAAAAAAGGATGCCTTGTAGAACTCCTGCCTCCTCTCCGTTGCCCTGATATATAGATCATCCACAACCTTTTGGGTCTCCCTGAGGTGGGCCTGCGCCTCATCGACGGTCTATCAACGGCAGCAGCCTCTGCCATTCTCAGTGCATCTATCGCCCTCTGTTCTTCAGCCCTAGTTTCAGATTTACACCTAGAGATCTCTCTAATAAACAAACCTCTCAGGAACGCTTTCATTGTAGCCCACACCACTCCCTTGGGGGCACTACCCTCGTTATCCAGAAAAAACCCTTCAAGTTCTGTACCGATTTTTTGCATATCAAATGTCCGCAACCACGATGGGTGAACCTTCCACTCTCCCCTACATCCCCCCCTCCCCATCCCAGTTCCAAGAGTTATCATAATTGGTTTGTGATCCGACACCACCCTCGGCAAGTATTCTACCTTGGTGACCATATTATCCCGGTGATGATTGCCCAGCGCCATATCAATCCTGGACATTGAGCCGTGTGAAGAGGAGAAACATGAGTAGCAACGGCACCCCTCATTCCTCACCCTCCACAGGTCAATCATTCCCAGTTCCCTAATGTATCTTGCAAATGGAGTTAACCCATCCCCTCCAACAGACCTCTGACCTCTCCCCTCCCAGTCCAAGCCCTTCTCCAACACTGTATTAAAGTCTCCCACAAATAGTAGAGGTATTCCCACCCTGTGCCTGGTGTGTTCCACTATCTCATTTAGCATGACCTCGTAAAACGGCGGTGGAAAATGAACCACCACGAAGCAAAACATACATCCATACACACGACATATCACCATGACATACCGACCATCCTTATCCAAGCGCACTTCCATCTCCTCATACGGCACCGAGGCATGGACCAGGACCGAGACCCCCCTCGCATAGTTTGAGTATGCAGCGTGGTACACATGACTTTGCCACCTCCTGGCCAAGCCATTTTTCTTCTCATTAGTCAGATGTGTCTCCAACAAGCATATGATGGCCGGCCTGAAGGAGAAAGCATGCTGCAACACCGTTGCCCTCTTATTCCTATCAGCTAGCCCCCGTATGTTCCAGCATAATAATCTTATTTGATTCGCCATATTATCAACTTAATAACAGTCCTAACAAAGAGCCTCCAGTTTATAATCATAGACAGCCTTCCACGGTTCCCTCCCAAAACCCTTCCCCCCTCCCTACACCACCCCCAATCCAACCCCAACTCAAGCCCACCTCTCGCTCCTCTAACCTTCCCATAGAGTAGTTTCCTCCCGTCTGGGAGTGGGTAACAGTGTCAAGCTGAGCCACAACACCACTCCAAACACTTACCAACACGGAACGTGTGCTCTCACCTCCCACCACCCCGAACCTCTCCCGCCTTCAGTAATCACTTTAATTAGACAGGAAATGTACTTTAGGCTCTATAAACCTCTCCTCAGCCCCCATCACTCAGGAGCCCCAGCATTGGTAATATAACAGTCCCTCCAAAAAATGGAGATATAGAACAGAGGGAAAAGATAAAAATTTAGAAAAATAGAAAAATGTAAAAATAGGAATTAGAAAATAGAAAAAAGAAAAACAGGGATCCAACCATGGAAAGGGACAGTTACGCCTCCGGTACCGTCCCGTATGCAACGAAGATTCCAAGAGAAACTAGAACATATCCACCTTCTCAAGGTCTATCAGTTCAGCCCTTTCCTGAAGCCTGCTGGCCTCGCAAGCTACTGTTATTGTGTTCCAGCCAGTCCATCGCCTCCTCCGGAGTAGGGAAGAGATGCACTTTTCCCAGCGCCACCACACGCAACTTGGCCGGATACAGCATAGAATATTCAATGTGCAGATCTCTTAATTTCCTCTTGATGTCCCCAAATCTCATCCTCATTTTCTGGACTGTTGGGGAGTAGTCAGCGTAAATCGACACATTCTGTTCATCAAAGGTTATGTTTTCAGCCATCCTCGCCTTCCTTAAGATGGCGTCCCTATCCCTGTAGTTTAGTATTCTTGCATGGATGGGACAAGGGGGTGCGCCAGGGGGAGGTGGCCTCAATGGGATCCTGTGGGCTCTTTCAACAGCGAACACCCTAGAAAAGGCGTCCGCGCTAAACTTCTGAAGCAGCCATGTCTCTATAAATTCAGATGGCCTGGAACCCTCAGCCTTCTCAGGGATCCCCACAATTTTAATGTTGTTCCGCCTGGAGCTGTTTTCAAGGCCGTCATTTTTTATTTCTACTTCTCTCAGCCGGGTTTCATATTTCTTTTGGCTTTTAGTTATCTTATCAATAACATCCTCCAGCATACTGACCCTCTCTTCAACCTCCCCTGTCCTAACATCAGCTTTCTTCATTTCCACTTTTATATTAGTTATCTCAGACTGCATACCTGCAGCTTGTTGTGTCAGTTTGGACAGTTTAAGATCACAAAAAGTCACTGCTGCAAAAATGTCTCTCAGAGTGGGTTCAGGCATATCTTCCACTCTTCCAGCGCCATCTCCGGCCTCCTCCTGCACAATGCCAAATTCTGCTCCAGCCATTTGCACCTGGGGACCCTGCTCCCATGTCCTCCACCCCCTGCTCCTGGTCTGAATCTTCAGCCCTGTTATTGTGCTCCCCCAGCTCCGACTCAGCCGGTGAGGCTCCCCTTGCAAACCTTTGGAGCTTCTCCGCTGCCGCCATCCTCTGTGCACATGCTGCATTCTGCCTCTCCGCCTCCTCTGCAGCCTCGGCGCCATCTTGGGCTATGCAGCTCCCGGCGGCCTCTGCATCTTTCTGTCTCCGGTGGGTCATAGCGGCCCGATCCGCTGCTCAAAATGTGTCCCCGAGGTTCAGGGATGTTCCGGATCACAGTCCGGTGTATATTGTACCCGGTGGCCGCGGCGGTCTCAGCCCAGAGCAGTATCACGGCGGGAGAGGTTCAGACCCGCGACCGCTCACAGCTCCAGCTTAGCCACGCCCCATAGGGATATAATTACTTCACAATACCGTGATTAGTGTACACATTCAATAGAGGTTGTCACACACTATATATATGGTAATATGTGCCTGTGTGCTACTTTAAACAACTAGATCCAAGCATGTACAAGTATGCAAATTATAAAGACACTAGCTGTACTACCCGGCTACGCCCGGGTTAATAAATAACTGATGTTAGCTATAACCAAATAGAATTTCAATATGTCATATTAATGACCTGTAAGAAAATCGAAGCTGAGCTGTGATTGGTTTCTATAGGCAGCCTAATAAATCTCCAGCCAACAGTAAACCCTCCCCCCGGCCGGGCAGTATATGTTACCTCACACATACACATAATAGACAGCTCATGTGGCTGACATCTGCCTTAATTCCCTATATGGCACATGAGTTGCACATTGGCTGTTTTTAATCAGATGTTTATATTTGGAAATTAAAGATAGCAGACGTATGAGGCGAGTTGTGTGAGGTGATTTGTGCACATCTGTGTCTGTCTGTGTGGTGTGTGTGTGTGTGTCCCTGTGGGGTGTGTGCATGTGTCCCTATATAGTGTGTATGTCCCTGTGGGGGGGGTCTGTGTGGTGTGTGTTTCTGTTGTGTGTGTCTCTTTGTGGTGTGTGTGAGTGTCCCTGTGGGGTGAGTGCATGTGTCCCTATAGGGTGTGTATGTGTGTGTGTCCCTGTGGGGGGGGGTCTGTTTGGGGTGTGTGTGTCTCTGTGTTGTGTGTCTCTTTGTGGTGTGTGTGTGTGTCCCTGTGGGGTGAGTGCATGTGTCCCTATAGGGTGTGTATGTATGTGTGTCCCTGTGGGGGGGGAGTCTGTGTGGTGTGTGTGTCTGTGTTGTGTGTGTGTCCCTGTGGGGTGAGTGCATGTGTCGCTATAGGGTGTGTGTGTGTCCGTGGGGGTGTGTGTCTCTGTGTTGTGTGTGTCTCTTTGTGTGTGTGTGTTTGTTCGGGTGCGTGGTGAGTATCCAATATTGGGGCTGCACCTTAGCGACTATACACTTGCTGTTACTCTTTGTGGGCGTGTGGTGTGTATACATGTCCCCGTGCGTGGTGAATATCTCATGTTGGGGCCCCACCTTAGTGACTATATGCTGTTATGTGCTGTTAGTCTTTGGCGCTATCATTAAGCCCCTCTCATTCACAACTGTCAACTGGTAACTGTCACTTTTTCCCCATTATGTAGATATGGGCAAAATTGTTTGGTGAATTGGAATGCGCGGGGTTAAAATTTCGCCTCACAACATAGCCTATGACGCTCCCCAGACCAGACGTGTGATTGTGCAAAATTTTGTGGCTATAGCTGACAGCTGTCGATTTTCCTCCAACACTTTTCCATTCACTTTTTCTCCATTATGTAGGTAGGAGCAAAATTGTTTGGTGAACTGGAACGCACGGGGTTAAAATTTCGCCTCACAACATAGCCTATGACGCTCTCGGGGTCCAGTCGTGTGACTGTGCAAAATTTTGTGACTGTAGTTGCGACGGTGTAGATGCCAATCCCGGACATACATACATACACACATACATACATACATACATACATACATACACACACACATTCAGCTTTATATATTAGATATACAACTCCTCTGCAATTGAAAGCACAATAGTCAGGACAAAATATACCAGTTATATGTATAGTAACATAGTAACATAGTTTCTAAGGTTGAAGGAAGACTAAGGACCGCTTTACACACACACCCAACTTCTGTGACCAACTTCTGAACAGATCTCTGGTTGCAGTGAAATCATGGACACATTGTTCCATTTTGTGGCTGTGTACAAATGGAGCAATGTGTCCATGATTGCACTGCAACCAGAGATCTGTTCAGAAGTTGGTCACAGAAGTTGGTGTGTGTAAAGCTGCCCAAAGTCCATCTAGTTCAATCCATAGCCTAATGGTGGGGTTACACGTCCCGATATCGCGGCGATATCGGAGGCAACGCCGCGGGAGCGCGCATTTTTTGAGCGCTTTTCCCGATATCGCATCGGCGGTTTACACGCTGCGATATCGGGAAACAACGTCCCTCCGATGTGTACGCCCACCAACCCAGTAACGACCATTTAACATGGGAGTTAATGGGTGAGGTGCGAGTACAGATCGGAGTTGGGCTGTCACACGCTGCGATGCTGGTACAACGGCCTTGCGATATCGGGGAGTTAAATAGCTCTGCTATTCAACTCCGATATCGTTTTGGCATCGTTCCAGCATCGCGTTGTACACTGAAACCGTACAACGCGCACCCGATATCGGGTCCTACTCGCAACCCACGTGACTTTTTGTCGGAGTTGGGTCGGAGTTGGACGCCGATATCGCGGCGTGTAAACCCACCATTACATGTTGATCCAGAGGAAGGCAATAAAAAACCATGTGGCAACACTAAGCTCCACATTGGGGGAAAAAAAATTCCTTCCTGACTCCAGATATGGCAATCAGACCAATTCCCTGGATCAACGCCCTATCAAAGAATCTAGTATATACTAGATGGTGGCCCGATTCTAAAGAATCGGGTAGTCTAGAATCTATATATAGTTTATTTAGTAATAGGGGAGTGCTGTGAAATTAATTATGTGTATACAGGCGGCTCAGCGGTCAGCAGAGTATACGGTGGCTCAGCGGTCAGCAGTGAGTGCGGTGGCTCAGCGGTCAGCAGTGAGTGCGGTGGCTCAGCGGTCAGCAGTGAGTGCGGTGGCTCAGCGGTCAGCAGTGAGTGCGGTGGCACAGGCTGGGGGTCAGAGGAGAGCGGAGGCTGGGGGGGGGTCAGAGGAAAGCGGAGGCTGGGGGGGGGTCAGAGGAGAGCGGAGGCTGGGGGGGGTCAGAGGAGAGCGGAGGCTGGGGGGGGGGTCAGAGGAGAGCGGAGGCTGGGGGGGGTCAGAGGAGAGCGGAGGCTGGGGGGGGGGTCAGAGGAGAGCGGAGGCTGGGGGGGTCAGAGGAGAGCGGAGGCTGGGGGGGTCAGAGGAGAGCGGAGGCTGGGGGGGGTCAGAGGAGAGCGGAGGCTGGGGGGGGTCAGAGGAGAGCGGAGGCTGGGGGGTCAGAGGAGAGCGGAGGCTGGGGGGGTCAGAGGAGAGCGGAGGCTGGGGGGGGTCAGAGGAGAGCGGAGGCTGGGGGGGTCAGAGGAGAGCGGAGGCTGGGGGGGTCAGAGGAGAGCGGAGGCTGGGGGGTCAGAGGAGGCAGAGGAGAGGCTGGGGGGTCAGAGGAGGCAGAGGAGAGGCTGGGGGGTGAGAGGAGGCAGAGGAGAGGCTGGGGGGTGAGAGGAGGCAGAGGAGAGGCTGGGGGGTGAGAGGAGGCAGAGGAGAGTCTGGGGGGTCAGAGGAGGCAGAGGAGAGTCTGGGGGGTCAGAGGAGGCAGAGGAGAGGCTGGGGGGTCAGAGGAGGCAGAGGAGAGGCTGGGGGGTCAGAGGAGGCAGAGGAGAGGCTGGGGGGTCAGAGGAGGCAGAGGAGAGGCTGGGGGGGGTCAGAGGAGAGCGGAGGCTGGGGGGGTCAGAGGAGAGCGGAGGCTGGGGGGGTCAGAGGAGAGCGGAGGCTGGGGGGGTCAGAGGAGAGCGGAGGCTGGGGGGGTCAGAGGAGAGCGGAGGCTGGGGGGGTCAGAGGAGAGCGGAGGCTGGGGGGGTCAGAGGAGAGCGGAGGCTGGGGGGGTCAGAGGAGAGCGGAGGCTGGGGGGGTCAGAGGAGAGCGGAGGCTGGGTGGGTCAGAGGAGGCAGAGGAGAGGCTGGGGGGTGAGAGGAGGCAGAGGAGAGGCTGGGGGGTGAGAGGAGGCAGAGGAGAGGCTGGGGGGTCAGAGGAGGCAGAGGAGAGGCTGGGGGGTCAGAGGAGGCAGAGGAGAGGCTGGGGGGTCAGAGGAGGCAGAGGAGAGGCTGGGGGGTCAGAGGAGGCAGAGGAGAGGCTGGGGGGTCAGAGGAGGCAGAGGAGAGGCTGGGGGGTCAGAGGAGGCAGAGGAGAGGCTGGGGGTCAGAGGAGGCAGAGGAGAGGCTGGGGGGTCAGAGGAGGCAGAGGAGAGGCTGGGGGGTCAGAGGAGGCAGAGGAGAGGCTGGGGGGTCAGAGGAGGCAGAGGAGAGGCTGGGGGGTGAGGAGAGGAGAGGCTGGGGGGTCAGAGGAGGCAGAGGAGGCTGGGGGTCAGAGGAGAGCGGAGGCTGGGGGGGTCAGAGGAGAGCGGAGGCTGGGGGGTCAGAGGAGAGCGGTAAGGCTGGGGGGGGGTCAGAGGAGAGCGAGGCTGGGGGGTAAGGAGAGCGGAGGTGGGGGGTCAGAGGAGAGCGGAGGCTGGGGGGGTCAGAGGAGAGCGGAGGCTGGGGGGGTCAGAGGAGAGACTGGTCAGGAGCGGAGGCTGGGGGGGTCAGAGGAGAGCAGCGGGGGGAGGGCTGGGGGGTCAGAGGAGAGCGGAGGCTGGGGGGGTCAGAGGAGAGCGGAGGCTGGGGGGGTCAGAGGGAGAGCGGAGGCTGGGGGGGTCAGAGGAGAGCGGAGGCTGGGGGGGTCAGAGGAGAGCGGAGGCTGGGGGGTAAGGGGGAGAGGGAGGCTGGGGGGTCAGAGGAGAGGGAGGCTGGGGGGGGGAGGTCAGAGGAGAGGGAGGCTGGGGGGGTCAGAGGAGGCAGAGGAGAGGCTGGGGGGTCAGAGGAGAGGAGGCTGGGGAGGAGCAGAGGAGAGGCTGGGGGGTGAGAGGAGGCAGAGGAGAGGCTGGGGGGTCAGAGGAGGCAGAGGAGAGGTGGGGGGTCAGAGGAGGCAGGGAGGCTGGGGGGTCAGAGGAGGCAGAGGAGAAGGCTGGGGGGTCAGAGGAGGCAGAGGAGAGGCTGGGGGGTCAGAGGAGGCGAGAGGAGAGAGGCTGGGGGGGTCAGAGGAGGCAGAGGAGAGGCTGGGGGGTCAGAGGAGGCAGAGGAGAGGCTGGGGGGTCAGAGGAGGCAGAGGAGAGGCTGGGGGGTCAGAGGAGGCAGAGGAGAGGCTGGGGGGTCAGAGGAGGCAGAGGAGAGGCTGGGGGGTCAGAGGAGGCAGAGGAGAGGCTGGGGGGTCAGAGGAGGCAGAGGAGAGGCTGGGGGGTCAGAGGAGGCAGAGGAGAGGCTGGGGGGTCAGAGGAGGCAGAGGAGAGGCTGGGGGTCAGAGGAGGCAGAGGAGAGGCTGGGGGGTGAGAGGAGGCAGAGGAGAGGCTGGGGGGTCAGAGGAGGCAGAGGAGAGGCTGGGGGGTCAGAGGAGGCAGAGGAGAGGCTGGGGGGTCAGAGGAGGCAGAGGAGAGGCTGGGGGGTCAGAGGAGGAGAGGCTGGAGAGGCTGGGGGGTCAGAGGAGGCAGAGGAGAGGCTGGGGGGTCAGAGGAGGCAGAGTAGAGGCTGGGGGGTCAGAGGAGGCAGAGGAGAGGCTGGGGGGTCAGAGGAGGCAGAGGCCATCCCTATATCTCTGTCCCTGAGGGCTGCAGCAGGGTTGTAAGCGATGCTGCTCCAGCCTGTGTCAGAGGAGCAGTGTCAGGCAGAGCGGACTGAATGGAGTCTATGGTACCTGGAGGTCGGGCTGTAACTAACTGTTCCTCCGTTCTCCTCCATCGCTGTGTCCGTCCTCCATGTCTCCGGGGTCTGATGAGGGGAATCTCCTGCGTCACAGGGGTCTGAGCGGGCTTCAGCAGCAGTGGTGGCTGCCATCTTGGCAGGAGTCTTCCCCTGTGTCTGGGGGCCCGTGCTTCTGAGGAAGTGGGATATATCGCGCGGCTGGTGACGCCGCACCACAGGATTCCGAAGCGGGCTGTGTTCCCTTTCTTTTAGGCGCCAAAGAGGGATCCCTGTTCGCAGCGGCTCGCTTGTGAGCGCGCTCAGCGCTCGTGGGTCTGCTGCTTCCGCTTCCGGTGTTTGACACAGGAGGGAGGCCATCACGGAAGCGGAAGCGGATTTTGGGCGGAAGTGGCCTTCGGGTTTTATATAATAGATAACTGGTAATATTATAGTTTTCAAGAAAGGCATCTAGTCCCTTCTTACATGTTAGTAGTGAGTCACTCATTACAACAGCATGTGGCAGAGAGTTCCTTAGTCTCACTTCTCTTACAGTAAAGAATCCACGTCTGTGATTATGATTAAACCTTGTCCCTATCTCAGACCTAAGAGTAAAAAGATTATTAAAAAGGTCTCTGTACTGTCCCCTCATATATTTATACATTATTATAAGATCACCCCTAAGCCTTCGTTTTCCAAGCTAAATAACCCCAAGTTTAATAACCTGTCTTGCTATTGCAGACCCTCAGTCCTCTAATAACCTTGGTCGTTCTTCTCTGCACCCGCTCTAGTTCAGCTATGTCTTTCTTATACACCGGAGACCAGAATTGTACACAGTATTCTAACTGGTCGCACCAGTGACTTGTGCAGAGGTAAAATTATGTTCTCTTCATGAGCATCTATGCCTCTTTTAATACATCTCACTATTTTATTTGCCTTCGCAGCAGCTGCCTGACACTGGCCACTAAATGTGAGTTTGTCATCTACCCATACACCCAGGTCTTTTTCAGTTACAGATTTGTCCAATGTTTTACACTTAAGGCCATAATTATACCTTTTATTTCCTCTGCCCAAGTGCATGACCTTACATTTATCCCCATTAAAGCTCATTTGCCATTTCTCAGCTCAAGCTTCTACTTTACATAAATCCACCTGTAATATCACATTGTACCCCTCTGTATTGACTACCCTGCAAAGTCTAATGTCATCTGCAAATATTGAGATTCTAATCTGTATGCCCCCTACAAGGTCATTAGTAATTATGTTAAAATGAAGTGGCCCAATACTGACCCCTGTGGTACCCCAATGTTAACTGTTACCCAGTCCAAATGTGTTCCATTAATAACCACCCTTTTTTTCCTATCACTAAGCCAGTTCTTCACCCACTTACACATATTTTCCCCTATCCCCACTGCTCTCATTTTATGTATCAACCTTTTTGTGTGGCACCGTATCAAAAGCTTTTGGAAAGTCCATATACACCATGTCCACTGCATTTCTTTGGTCCAGTCCAGAACTTACCTCTTCATAGAACCTTATCAGATTAGTTTGACAGGAACGGTCCATCGTAAACCTATGTTGATATTGGGTCATGAGGTTATTTTTCTTCAGATACTCCAGTATAGCATCTTTTAGAAAATCCTCTAGGATTTTACCCACAGTAGAGGTTAAACTTACTGGCCTATAATTTCCAAGTTAAGTTTTTGTCCCCTTTTTGAATATTGGCACCACATTTGCTATACGTCAGTCCTGTGGTACAGACCCTGTTATTATGGAATCTTTAAATATTAAAAAGTATGGTCCGTCTATGACGGTACTTAATTCCTGCAGTACTCTGGGGTGTATTCCATCCGAACAATTTTAGTGATTTTTAGACAGTGCCGTACTTCCTGCTGGGTTAAGCAGGTGACATTTAATGGTGAGTTTTTGTTATCACTGATCATGTTGTCATGGGGTTTTCTTGTGTAAAAGTGTAATAAAGTCATTTAGCATATTGGCTTTTTCCTCATCCTCATCCACCATTTCACCCAGATTATTTTTGAGGGGACCAACACAATCATTTTTTAGTTTCTTACTAATTATGTAGTTAAAGAATATTTTGGGATTTTTTTTACTTTCTCTAACAATGAGTCTCTCTGTCTCAATTTTGCTGCCGCCTTTATTTGCTTTTTACAGATGTTATTTCATTTTCTATATTTATTTAATGCCTCATCACTACCCACTTGCTTTAATTCCCTAAATGCTTTCTTTTTGTCACTTATTGTGCCCCTTACAGGTTTATTTAGCCATAGTGGCTTCCTCCTATTTCTAGCATGTTTATTCCCATAGGGTATATATTGTGCACAGGTCCTATTCAGGATGCTAATAAACGTCTCCCATTTGCTTTGTGTACTTTTATGTCTCAGGACATCGTCCCAGTTTATTGCACTAAGATCATCTCTCAACCATTGGAAATTTGCCTTCCTGAAGTTTAGTGTCCTTGTAGCCCCTCTACTACACATTTTATTAAAGGATACTTCAAAACTTATTTTTTTGTGATTACTATTACCCAAGTGACCTCCAACCCATAAATGTGATCTGCAGTCCGGCCTGTTGGTTAATATTAGGTCCAGTAGTGCACCCCTTCTTGTTGGGTCCTGAACAAGTTGTGAAAGGTAATTGTCTCTCATAGTTGTCAAAAACCTATTACCTTTGCTGGAACTGCAGGTTTCTGGTCCCCTAATGTATTTCAGGGTAGTTGAAGTCCCCCATAATAATGACTTCTCCCTGAGTCGCTGCTTCATCTATTTGCTTTATGAGGATATTCTCCTCCACTTCCATTATTGTTGGGGACTTATAACAAACCCCTATCAGTAATTTATTATTTTTCCCCCTCCCCTTATCTCCACCCACAGGGACTCTACATTTTCATTAGATTCACATATATTGTCACGCAGGATGGGTTTTAAGGATGATTTTACGTATAAACAGACACCTCCCCCTCGCTTATTTGTACGGTCATTTCTGAACAGACTATAGCCCTGTAAATTAACAGCCCAGTAATGACTCTCGTCCAGCCATGTCTCCAATATCCCCACCATGTCATAATTATTTTCCAACAAAATTAATTCTAATTCCTTCATTTTGTTGGTGAGGCTTCTGGCATTAGTGAACATGCACTTTATGCATCTCTCTTTACCTCTATTCCTTCTTACTATATTGACTGTTGTATTGTATAGTTGAGAATACCATCTAATTAGTTGCCCTTTCTTTACATACATTGAGCTGCAGGTTAAAACTTCATTGTTAAACCAAAC
Source organism: Allobates femoralis (assembly GCA_033576535.1). NCBI lineage: Eukaryota > Metazoa > Chordata > Amphibia > Anura > Aromobatidae > Allobates > Allobates femoralis. The sequence goes on from JARQOC010000002.1 coordinate 479,534,008, forward strand.
TGCACCACTAAAGGAGGAAATTACTGTTTGCAGTGTTGACATATTGGGGACACTCAAACCCAATGCTCATCCTTATATATATATGACTCCGTGTATGTTAGGCATGGTCAAAACTACCCCACTGCTATACATCTAATTTTCTGAGAATCTAATTGCCAGAGAGACAATTTAAAATTTTTACACAATAACAAATGCTACAAAAATTTTTAAAAAAAAACTACTTATAAAACTGTTTGAACAAATCCCGCCACATCCTCACAACAGGATATAATGAAATCTGAAAGTCGACAACAGAGTTGAAGCTAGTGACAGTGATTTGTATTATGTGAAGTCAATGAAATAAAATAATTTAAATATGTGCTCTTGTCTCGCTGAACTTGGTCGTTCTTAATATTGAGCCAAGTCATGTTTCGATACGTTTGGCTGGACCTGATTCAGACACTTACCAAATTTATTAGTAGCATGGGACACACTTGAGGCAATACAGGATATTTGCTTTGTTGCCTGTTTTTATTTAATATAAACCATTTGTACACAGCAACTTATTAATTTAATGCAGATTTACTTATGCTTCTTTTATTACATTGCTTCTTTTATCCTTAAGTCCAATTGATGATAGGATTTTGCAATCTTTAAATATTCTGCATATTTTAGTTAGAAAAACCTGATACAAGCAAAATATTTTTTCCATCCCTTCCTTTTTTTCATCTCGGTACACATAAAACCTATGCCTTATCATTCTTAAGCCATATTGAACAATTTATGTCCTCATACATCATGTGATTCACACCCTAACCCTAGTTCTAGTAAAATATCATATTTGTATTATACATCATTACTTTTGTCTATGTCAAAAGGGAGGTTTTTTTACATACAGTCCACATGTATATCTACCCAACTAACCTATATATATATACCCTGACACCGGTGATCTTGAAGTGAGAGCTGAACACTGATCTGGTGGACATTCATTTGAACGAGTGTGCCTACATATGCTCAAATGTGATGGCAGAGAAAGCCTATGTTTATTTTGCCATTTTGGGCAGAAGATTATTAAGTTTCAATAAACTTCCCCGTTTGACCATGGAATCATGTGCATGTGTGAATGCTGTATGCATATATACACAAGGGTGGGCCATATGTATGGACGTACGTAAATAAAGTAGGAATGGTTGGTGATATCAACTTCACATTTGTGGCACATTAGTATATGGGAGGAAGAAAGCTTTTCCAGATGGGTAGTGACCATGGCGGCCATTTTGAAGTTGGCCATTTTGGATCCAACTTTATATTTTTCAATGGGAAGAGGGTCATGTGACACATCAAACCTATTGAGAATTTCATAAGAAGAACAATGATGTGCTTAGTTTTAACTTTATACTTTCATGAGTTATTTACAAGTTTATAGAGTCTGTGGAGCCTCGTTTAGGAGTCTCAAACACAGGACTAGCCAGATCTTTCTCTAGTGAAGGACCTAGCCATGATAACCACCATATTAAGTGGCCCTTTGAGTCAATATTCAGCTCTTTACAAGCTTAAAGATATGACAAGGGAATACCAAGGCCAGGTATCCATCCACAGACAGCTGTTTCGGGGTGTTGCCCCTCATCAGTGTGGAGTAGGATTCTGGCTAGGTAGTAGCAATGCCTAGTAGACCAACAAAACAAAGTATTCAATGATCTCAGGGAGACCAGTTCAAGAAAACACTGTGGGCAGCCGGCTAAAGCGCTCAACACAGTGAATTCCTAGGCCCATTGCCCCCAGGGAATTTAGAATATGGAAATAGAGTCTGTGGAGCCTCGTTTAGGAGTCTCAACACAGGACTAGCCAGATCTTCCTCTAGTGAAGGACCTAGCCATGATAACCACCATATTAAGTGGCCCTTTGAGTCAATATCCAGCTCTTTACAAGCTTAAAGATATGACAAGGGAATACCAAGGCCAGGTATCCATCCACAGACAGCTGTTTCGGGGTGTTGCCCCTCATCAGTGTGGAGTAGGATTCTGGCTAGAATCAGCTGTCTGTGGATGGATACCTGGCCTTGGTATTCCCTTGTCATATCTTTAAGCTTGTAAAGAGCTGGATATTGACTCAAAGGGCCACTTAATATGGTGGTTATCATGGCTAGGTCCTTCACTAGAGGAAGATCTGGCTAGTCCTGTGTTGAGACTCCTAAACGAGGTTCCACAGACTCTATTTGCATATTCTAAATTCCCTGGGGGCAATGGGCCTAGGAATTCACTGTGTTGAGCACTTTAGCCGGCTGCCCGCAGTGTTTTCTTGAACTGGTCTCCATGAGATCATTGAATACTTTGTTTTGTTGGTCTACTAGGCATTGCTCCCACCTAGCCAGAATCCTACTCCACACTGATGAGGGGCAACACCCCGAAACAGCTGTCTGTGGATGGATACCTGGCCTTGGTATTCCCTTGTCATATCTTTAAGCTTGTAAAGAGCTGGATATTAACTCAAAGGGCCACTTAATATGGTGGTTATCATGGCTAGGTCCTTCACTAGAGGAAGATCTGGCTAGTCCTGTGTTGAGACTCCTAAACGAGGCTCCACAGACTCTATTTGCATATTCTAAATTCCCTGGGGGCAATGGGCCTAGGAATTCACTGTGTTGAGCGCTTTAGCCAGCTGCCCGCAGTGTTTTCTTGAACTGGTCTCCCTGAGATCATTGAATACTTTATTTACAAGTTTATGACCACTTAAAAATGTGTTCAAAGTGCTGCTCATTGTGTTGGATTGTCAATGCAACCCTCTTCTCCCACTCTTGACACACTGATAGCAACACCGCAGAAGAAATGCTAGCACAGGCTTCCAGTATCCATTGTTTCAGATGCTGCACATCTCGTATCTTCACAGCATAGACAATTGCTTTCAGATGAATGATGAGGCTAACTTTTTTGTGATTGGTGACATTAACAAACAAAACCACTGCTATTGATCTGACACTAAGCCACAGTGGATACATCCCTCCAAGACAAAAATTGATGGTATGGTGTGGTATATAGGGCACAAAGATAGTGGGGCCATTCTTCATCAATGGAAACCTCAATGCCACTGGATATCTGAAATTGCTACATGATTCAGACTGTTTTTCTTATGAAATTCTCAATAAGTTTGATGTGTCACATGACCCTCTTCCCATTGAAAAAAATAAAGTTGGATCCAAAATGGCCAACTTCAAATTGGTCGCCATAGTCACCACCCATCTGGAAACATTTTCCCCCTCCTGTATACTAATATGCCACAAACAGGAAGTTGATATCACCAACCATTCCCAATTTATTTCGGTGCATTCATATAAATGGACCACCATATATATACACACACAAGGGCATCTTAATAAGTTAGAATATAATCAAAAGGTTAATTTATTTCAGTAGTTCAATACATAAAGTGAAATGCAGATATTAGGATATATTATAGAGTTGTTACAAACAGAGTGACCTATTTCAAGTGTTTATTTATGTAAATGTTGATGATTATGACTGACAGGAAATGTAAACCCAAAATATATTATTTTAGAAAATTAGATTAATTAACATAAATCACCTGCAAAGGTTTACTAAGCATTTAAAATGGTCCATTAGTCTGGTTCAGTAGCGTACACAATCATGGGGAAGACTGCTGATTTGACAGATGTCTAGAAGAAGGTCATTGACACACTTTACAAGGAGGGTAAGCCACAAAAGGTCATTGCTAAAGAAGCTGGCTTTTCACAGAGTGCTGTATCTAAGCATATTACTGGAAAGTTGAGTGGAAGAAAAATGTATGGTAGAATAAGGTGCACAAGCAACAGGGATAACCATAGCCTTGGAAGGATTGTTAAAGAAAGGCAACCAATTGAGGAGTACACAGACAAGTGTCTTGCCAACAGTCAAGCATGATTGTGGGAGTGTAATGGTTTGGGGCTGCATAAGTGCTGCCGGCTGTGGGGAGCTACTGTTCATTGAGGGAACCATGAATGCCAACATAAACTGTGACATACTAAAGCAGAGCAATATGGACTCCTTTTGACAGCTGGACCGCAGGCAGTATTCCAACATGATAATAACTCCAAACACCTTTTCAAGGCAGCACCTGTCTTGCTAGAGAACTAGTCTGACTTGTCTCCAGGCTTAAACCCTATTGAGCATGTGTAGTACATTTTCAAAAGAAATGTGAAAGACTGCAAGAACTCTAACTTCCAGTAGTGGAAGGGGTTTCCAGTGGCTCCTATGGAGCTCTAGAGAACTCCATGCCAAAGAGAGTTAAGGCAGTGTTTGAAAATAATGGTGGTGACACAAAATATTGACACAATTTGGTCATTTTCACTCAGGGTGTACTCGCCTTTGTTGACAGTAGTTTAGACAAACCAGCTGTTTATTGAGTTATTTAGAGAGCACACCAAATTTGCACGATTAAACAAGCTGAAAATTGACTACATTGTTGAAAAGATATAATAAAATATTTACAAAAATGTGAGGGCTGTACTCATATCTGTAATATACTCTATATGTTATTTGAAACAAAAAGCACCACAGGACCAAGCATAAAAAAATAGGTTTCTTCAAAACAAAATAATACCACAACAATACATTATTCAATACAGAGAATCCTGTGTGACATGTAGTAAAAACTAATTCTAAATAATAGGCCTATATTAGGGATGAGCGAGTACAGCATTATTCGTGCTCGCTATACTCGCAACGAGTAGGCAGCGGTACTCGCTACTCGTTGCGAGCATAGCGAGTACGAATACTTTCGCAGTGTATCTATAGATACACTGCGAAAGTAGGCTGAAAGTTAATAAAAGTTGTTAAAAAATACATCTAGGACCTTGGAAATTGGCCAATCAGGGGGTCGCTAGCGATCACGTGGTTGTGACGTGGTGCCATCTGATTGGCTGGTAGTGAAAGGTCTTTTTCCAGCAATCGGATGGCTTCTCTGGCGGTCCCATTGCAGGCGTCGGAAGGTGAGTATGTAAGTTCATTATTTTTTAACAACTTTTATTAACTTTTAGGCTACTTTCGCAGTGTATCTATAGATACACTGCGAAAGTATTAGGACTACTCGCTACTCCCGAGTACGCATAAGTACTCGGAGAGTAGCGAGTAGCCCGAATTCCGCTACTATTCGGCGAATACCGAATAGTAGCTAGTATACTCGCTCATCTCAAGCCTATATCTCTGGGACCATATTGTTGATTTAAAAGTAACAATAAAACAGAATACTCAGGAAAGCAACTGGAATAAAATAAAGGCAAAATATTTCAAGTTCAGATCTGGTGACAAGTCATTTTTAAATTAAGGTTCCAAATAAAAAATCATCTACAGCTACTTCTTCAATGTACTTGTATAATGTACACATTAATAAATGAAGCTTATTGTATATGTGTATGTGGCAAGCTCCGCCAACTCTGCATAGTCCCTCCCACTCCATATAGCCTTGCCCACTTAGCATAGTCATGCCCACTTCACAGCCTACATCTCCATATATCCCCACCTGCTCCACATAACCCTGCCCCCAGGACTATGTGGAGGAGTGGGACTATGAAGGGATGGGGCTATACATGGGGCTGCACTAAGAAAGGGGCAAGGCTACCGGAAGGGTTGGGCTGTGTAGGTGCGAGGCCAAGATACATACACACACATACATGCATTACCATACATGGGCAATTTTGCCATATATGGGCTATATTAACATATATGAGCATTATGACCATATATGAGCAACACCGGGTTCTACAACTAGTATTAAATAAAAAGTAAAATTATTCACTATTAAATCTTGAAAAAAAAAACAATTTTGAAACTAGCTAATGAAGTCGTATATCTTCTTGATAGATGATCATGTTATAAATGCTTAATTTTTTTTATTTTCTAATTATAATGGGACAGTATGTTTTGTACATCCCTTTTTTCGTGAGCAGTTTATTAACCCTTCACTTTCTTATATTGCTAATTCTTATAATGTCAGTGGTTGATGGTAGAGAGCCTCCCTTGAAATGTCTTGCCTCCAAGCTTTATATGCAAATATTGCTTGCTCAAAACCTTTGGTGAAAAAATATAATATTCAACAACCACAAGTCTTGCAGAAAATCAGTACAGGGAAAGAAGTTTCTTATTTCTACAAGAGTGTAATGATCATGATCTAGAATTAACTAAACCCCCAGTGAGAAAAGATTATCTGGATTATCGGGTAATTGACACATACACACATATGCTGAGACAATGACCCTCAATAGAGGAGGATTTCAGAGTTCATTCTTATTTTTGTTGTTAATGTTTTCTTTGCGATAGTATTTACCGTGAATATAAAATTGCTAAGTAGTTTAGTAAAAATGCTAAATATGAAATATTTACAAATATTAGAAAGAAAAGATTAAAAATGATAACTTTTTCATTTGAGTAAATAGCAAAAAGGTTGGATTAAAAAAAGTTAATTGTATAAAAGAAAAAGATTATGGTTAAAGTATAAAACTTGGAAGCAGAAACATAATTTCTTATATGATTATGTTTGCGGTTTGCAATCGAAACACATAGACCTGAATATGCTATCCATGTTTTATATTGCACTGAAATGCAGAAAACTCCTATGTTTTGAGCCGAAATTCTACTTTCACTTTTTGGATAATTTCTTTCAATTTCTTATACCTGTATATATAGGCTGCTATAATTTAGGACACCTTTACATGTCAAAACTTTTGTAGATCATCTCAAATGTGCAGTTTCATTTCTCCGACCATTGAATATGATTTATTTCCCATAGTTCATCCAGTCATTCAAATGATTCTTCGTAGCATTCATTTTTCTTTTGGTTTGTCCAACTGTACAGTATCATACATATATGATATTAACTAAGCGACTCATTTATGCATGTTGTAACAAATCGCAGAAGATTTAATGGTTACCCCATAAAAGTAACTAGTAAAATTTCAAATTAAAGTAATCTGCCGGCCATTTCCATTTCTCTGAAAGAAGAAGGCATAATCAAAAGCCCAAGTGACAATGAGTTGACAGTAAGATTCTGTAGTAAATGATTCCAGAGTCTCTGGCCTGCGGAGAAGCTGAAGAAGTCCCCAGCAGACCTGATTAATTCCAGTTTCTCCAGCTGCCAGGGGAGCAGAGGCTAAGCAGTTTCACAGAGAGGAGCCTATTACCACGACTAGGCTGAAATAGATCTAATCAACTTGCAGGCGCTCAAAAGGAAACTTTACAGGTTTAGGCAGTGCTTTAAAATAATGACTACAAAGGATCATGGGAGTATAAAGCATTTAGTTTTTATTATGTAGCAATGAAAATATCTGCTCTGGTTAAGCCATGCTAATTTATCAGATACAACAATGTTAGCTAAATGTCACCTATGAACGTTTATTGAAGATTTTTTTTTCACATTTGCATGTTTTAGAAAAATTTACATTTTTTGGTGTTAAAGGCTAACTTTCTAATAGTTATATTAGGCTCAAACTTACTGTAAAGAGTATATCACCTGTAAATCTAATTTCTCACTAGAGTGAAAGATATTCTAGAAGTTTTAAAGAAATTAAACCCTGTCTTATCAGATAATAAGAAGGTTATATCATTTTGTGATATAATTACTTTTTAAATTATTGATGTATTCAAAACAGCAAATAGAGATTCTGGATAATTTGTGAGGAATGGATATGGAAAGAAGTGCTTATTAGAAAACTGTACGGTATATATTCACTTATATGGCACCATTAATTTCACAGTACTTTACATACATCAGCTCGATGAAGGAAAATATGGTCTTCCTGTATTTGGAAAGGGATGCTCCGGTAGGGTCCTAGTCTTTCAGATATATGAAATATCATAAGGCACTCCCAAGTAGATTGCAAGTGCATGTTTTGTTTTTATAGCAGTTTTAAAATGTACTGGCATCTGGAAAACGTTTCGCTCAAGAGTAAACCTTCATCAGTTCACCGTTCTGGAGTGTGGTGAGCTGCCTGGATAGATGGGGTCAGGTGCAATTTGCATGATCCAGTAGCAGGTTGATGTATATAGCAGTAGATGCTGCTAATTGCACCTGACACATCCACCAGGTAGCCCAGCAAGTGAACTGATAAAGGTCTACTGTTCAGCTAAAAAAAAATTTCTTGTACACTGGAAAATGCTAAAATAAACATTCACTTAAGAATCTACTTTGGAGTGCCCTGTGATATCTCATTTACATACATCAGCCCCATTGGGGCTAAAAATCTAAGTTCCCTTTGTCCTATCTGTCTTTGGAGTGTGGGAAGAAACTGGAGAACAAACATGCTAATACATGGGGAACATACAAACTCCTTGTAGATGTCATCCTTGGTGGGATTAGAGTCCAGGACCCCAGTGCTACAAAACTGTAGTACTAACCACTGAGCAACCGTGCCACTCGTATATTGCAACGTACCCACAGTCTTTCTCTTCTTATCACAAATGGGTAAAGTTTCCATATAGTTACATTCATCATACATTTGTAGCTGAACGTGTGTCACAATACAGTTTGATTTTAACATCAATGTTTGTTTTATATTGATAAGCCTTAGGCTAGGGTCACACTTGGGTTGTGGCATCAGCTTGAATGATGCATTTTTTTGTCATTGCGTTTACAAATGCATATGTGTATTTACTGTATGTTGCCTAAATTAATGGATGTGTTAATGCAGGGTACATGTTTGTACCATGCGTTAACGCATCCATTAACACATTTGTGGCATGGACTGCAGGATTTTTGGGCTTTTTATGCAAAATGGGTGCATTTTTTAACATGAGAGTCTATGGAAAATGCATCCGTTAATGCATGTATATAACATGCATTAACGGATGCATTTCCCATAGACTCCCATGTTAAAAATGCATCCATTTTCCATAAAAGGCCAAAAAATGCTGCAGCCCATGTTTTTATGTGCATTACAAAAAACACATAGTGTCAAACGCATTGCACTTTAGCAATGCGTTTTTTGCACTGGGATCTATGGGTGCATTACCACATGCATTTTTACACATGTGCGCATGAAAAAAACGCATGCTTTTAGTGGATGCATGGTGTGAATCTGACCATAGCCTTAGGGCTCGCTCACACCACCATATATTTTGAGTATAATTCAGCAAAACATCTGATAGCACTTGGACCAATATTATTCTATAAGGCTAGGGTCAGACCTGCGCCTGCCCTCAGCCTGCCAGATGCATTCAAAACTTAGAAAATCTCAGGCTCAGCACATAGTGTTGCCAGCATGTAACGCTATGCGCTGCCTGCTTATGGATTGCTATGGCAATTGAAAATTTTCCATTGAAAATTTAGAATCTGGTAGGCTCAATGCATAGCATTAACAGCAGGTAACTGTGCTGCCTGCGTATGGATTGCTATGGCAACCCGATGCTTACTGCACCTGCCGGCTTCACAGTGAATCTCCGGATATGCACTATTTCAAAGCGAACAGGAAAAGACTGCAGACCGTGTTTCCTGTGTGCTCTGAAACAGCGCATATCCGAGGATTCGCTGTGGAGCTGAGTGGGGCAGTAAGCATCGGGTTGCCATAGCAAACCATAGGCAGGCAGTACAGTTACCTGCTGCTAATGCTATGCATTGAGCCTACCAGATTCTAAATTTTCAATGGATCCAGCAGGCTCAGGGCAGACGCAGGTCTGACCCTAGCCAAAGTCAGATTTTTTTCCCTGGAGCGAGACTGAGGAAAAAATCTCAACGTAACCGATTCCCCTGCATAAATCAGATCATACTCAGACATGCAAAGCACTGGGTTCATAGAAAAAAATCTGACCACACTTGCATAACATCCCAGTTCAGTTCAATTTTTACAGACTCACAGAATGGAGAAGATGGAGATTTTTTTTTTCTATCTTTTCCACTTCCGAGAAAATTGGATCACACTCTGACCACATTCTTATCAAATTCTGATCAAACTCTAATCAGTGTAATAAGCATAATTGATCCAATTTTTTTAAATGAGGGAAAACAGGTCTCCTGATGCTAAGTGTATGTGCACACGATCCAGAGGCACTGTGTGTTGGACACAGTGTACCCGGACCTGTGGGAACTTACAGGTGAATGCAGGGAGAATGAAGCCACCCTGTACTCATGGTTTGTGTTCGGTGCAGAGCTGCATTCACCCATTGGGACACACTTCCGACTCCGCATCATGAAATTAACATGCTGCGGAGATATAGACGTCCGGCAACGTGCACCACAGCTGACATAATGCTGCAGTGGGGAAATCATAGTGAGCATGGGATTTTTAAAATCCCATCCATGTGCTTGTTCTGTATAACGCAGCGTTTTGGAAGTAGTGGCAATACGCTGCATCTAAAAGCTGCTGTTCTGGATTAGAGTATACAACCTTACCATACAATATTATTCAGAAATCAATGCCTCAGGTTTATCTATAGATGTAGCAAATCTTTGGTTGCATTTTTTGGGATAGGACATCACCAAATGCGGTAGTTTCAATCCGTAGGAATATGCAATTGGAATTTAAGATTTCATGCTGAAGATAGTTACATAAGTCTGGGGCTACATGGAAGCTTTTTGTTGAACTAATTTTAATCTTAATAATTTAGTGGCAGTTGGAGTTCCGCCAATGGATGTCCAGGGTTCAAGGCTGCTATGTGCATTCTGCAGAATGCAGTTTTATTTGACGATTAAAATTAGATTGCTGAGTAAAAAAGTCTTCATGTAGCCCTAGCATTTTAAGTGCTATCAGAAGTGCTCATTGTCTTGTTGACCTAAAGTAATTAGCAAGTGACAGCTGGTGTCTGCTGTCACTAATGCTTAAATACAGTTTGCGTTATATTTTTGTGCTGCCATCTAGTGGGTGAGATAAGGAAGCCAAAGCTTTCTCTTTAAATTAGAAGTGATTGTATATTAATTTTGCACGGGCAATATTCCTGTTTTAGAGCAATTCAATCACCTTACTTCATAACAAAAGTTGTATAAATGAATGCACAGATTTCTTAAACCTGATGAGTCTGATGTATTTGTTGTAAAGATGAAATCCATCTCGCTATCCAATTCTCAATGAGCAGTTTGTGAGTTCAGCTAGAATTGGACTTATAAAATTCTTATTTCAATATTTTATAGAACAACTTTCACAAATTATTAAAAAGGCATTCTGGTATGCATTGTCAATGTGAGTACACCAGCCACATCAGATCCTAGAGATTTTGAATAATGTATTTACCTTCCATTATGAAATCTAGCAAAACACTTGTTCTTTTTCAAATACCAAAATCTTCTGTATCTCCTGCTTCTCCAGTTTCCCCCCCCCACCACTTCCTTTGCTGTTCACTGGTTTCTGTGACCTGGCTGCATTCATGCTAAATATAAAGTTGATCCCAATTAGCATTCATGGTTTGGTACAGTCAAATGTTGTAATATTTTTCTTATTTAAAAAAAAAAAAAATCACATTTTTGACAATTTAAATTTATAACCAGAAAACCCTTAACTTTACTGAAGCAGGCAAACATAGACATAGTGTACAGAGATATACTCTTCTTGATATGCTGCTTCAAGACACAATACAACGGTATTTGGGACATTCAAATGAGTCCCACACAATACAATTTCTTATGAGTTCATATGGAAAATGACAGAGGAGAAGGAGAGTTTATTCTTTCAATGTGAATTTTAGCACAAAGTGAACAGTCAATTTCATTGCAAAATATTCAGAAAACAAAGCTACTCAATGACGCATTATAACAACACCCTGCTATCATGGTACACATCTATTTTAGAAGCAGCAAAAGAAACATATTTATTTAGATTTAGCTTGACCAAAGAAAAGTTATTATCAGATGTTCTGATGAAAGACTTGTAACCTGTGATTCTCAAATCCTTCAGTTTCCTCTAAAAAGGCACTTTTTGGCCTGTAACCTGTGACTTGAAATCCTTCAGTTTCCCTAAAAAGGCACTTTTGGCCTTAACAGTGCTTTCAAATCCCTTGTTGCCTAAAAGATACTGTTGGCTAAGAATCTCCAAGTCTGTGGTGTAAAAGAGAGGAAAATGGGAAAGGAAGGAAAAGGTTGTTGGAAAAGGTTTGCTTGGTTTTGGAGGTGTACATGGAGTAGGTGTTACTGCTAATGTTACTGAAAGCTTTAGTAACCAAACATTGGCTCGTTGTCGTATCACAAGCAAAGTGACAACTTCTATTACTGGACAACCTACTCCAGACTCTTTGTTTGTCAGCAGCTGAGCGATACAAGTTGTGGATGAGTCTCAGCTTTTGATACAGTTCATGGAAACCACTGCATCAAGTGGCTTGCACCCTTGTTCTTCCACCTCAACATGTACAGTCATCAGAGGTGGCGCCTCAATTACCCATGTGTCACCCAGTGTCACAAAGTCTCCAACATCACAACTGATTGTGGAGACACACAGATGGGCGCTTTTGCAGAGTTGTTTACAAATTCTATTCCATGGGCATCAGAGGTCTGCTCCAAACATACTCCAGAGGTGGAAAACATCCTGCACTGATGGCTAAAATCTGTGGAGTTTGATCCTGAGATGGAGGAAGTAATGTCCCAGCAGAATTCAGACCCTTGTCATGAAGGTTAACTCCCAAGGGTGGAGATGATGATGATGAGACTCAGATACCTGAGATACACCCGCACTGTACTGTGTGTTCAGGGCTGGAAGTGGGGGAAGGTGACTTTCATGGTGAGTAGTGGGACAACAGAGAGGATGATGATAGGTTCTAGATCCCACTTGGAATTAACCAGAGCAATGCAGCTGAGTAGGCTCAGCAGAGAAGGAGGAGGAAGACGAGGAGGTTAGGTTCCTGTGTGTTCCCGCACAGAGACTGAGGGCTGCAAGCACGACAAACACTGCATCCTCAGCCACATTCTGGCTCTGGACAGCAGTGGTCCGCAGTTGTCCGATGCGGCAAAGGTTGCCTAGCCTGCGCCTTTTTTGAGACCAAAAAGATGACCCAACTCACGTTATTTGCAACCATTGTATTAAAAATATTAGGTAGAGGAGATAACCCCAACATTTTCATTATGCATGAACCACCACATGGCTCAGCAGCATGCTTTACTCTGGAAAAATTACTGCAATAAAACTGTGCCTACCAGGCTTCACCGAACACCATTCACAACATCAAATGCATCTGATGCTTCTACCTTCTCCATCACCATGGCAAGTGTTGTCTGGCAGGTATCTGACCACAGGTCCTCCACTTATTTACCCACTAAAGTCAAGGCAATTGACAGCCCATCAGCTAATTTATGGAATTGGACATGCCTGCTGGTTTTCACTGATCCAAGACACCGAGCACACCACTTGTTTATCAACTCACCATAACATCTCTGCCTGCACTTCCCTCACAGACCAACAGTTTGCCGGGTATACCCTTCTCCACCCTCCCTCAGCACAGTAGCCAGCCTTTAGTCCGACAGTTGTGGTCACGGAAACATTATTTCCTCCGACACATCTCAAAGCAAATAGCTTGAACTTACCATTTCCCATTTGTTGGCCAGGAAAAGCTGTGGATGGTGGATACAGATGGCTCCTGAAAGCTGATGGCTGTCGCAGCCACTTAATATTAGTTGCACAGTCAGCCATTACTTGTCAAAGACTGCTGTGCCTTTCCTACACCAGTATGAATAAAATATACATATATAGAGGTATGGCAGGGGCAGCATCTATAAGATTGTGTTAACAAGTACAGTTTTAAGACATGACATATCACCCTTGTGCAAGTGTATTATATTGCAAAGAAATGATACCCATATTTTTGTCTGAGCACGAGGGTGGGATTGGAAAGTTGGTAACCTTGTATTAGGCGACAATAATGTAGCCAGAAATTACAGATTGACAATAGCAAACAACATTGTCATCAACAGTGGGATATGTCAATTACAGTATTTACATTGCATAATTATATAATGTGACACCATACACAAATGAATAGTGTCATAGGTGGAAAATAGATCAAAGCTTATTGAAAAACCACAATACATTTTGATGCCATCATCAAAATCACTTTTTCGGTCATCTACATGGTGGAGCAAACTTTGAAAAGTCTGTGAAATGAGGTGATGGTACCACAGGAAGAAGAGGAGGATGTGGAAAGGGATATCAATATCTCAAAGGTCCGGACTCTCTTCACACAGCCGAATGGCATGGCAGGGTGCAAAAGAGCGACAGATGACGGCTCATGGTACCGACAAAGTGGTAGTGAAAGGGCAGGGGCCAAGGAACAAATGGAGAAGGATAAGGATGAAGAAGAGATGGGCGTAGAACAATCAGGAGATTAGAAGGAAATTATTCACCTTTTTGATGTCCTAGGTTCACTGGAGAGGACAGAAATGGGAGCTCAATTTTTACATTGCCACTAACACAATAAGGACTTGGGCCTCATGGATTCATCAGACTCATGAGAGCATTCTTGCTGCATCAGCAACATTAGACCCGTGTTGTTAGGATTCAAATTAGATGACTACTGGGTTACCACACTCTTGTATCTGCGGTACAGGAGTAAATTTATCTAGATGTTTCGCACCTTGGACAAGGACCACATATCTGGAGTATCAAAAAAACTGGTTGACAATCTTAGGACTGGTTTTCCCCATCACATCAGTGAGGGACACAGTACATATTGCATATCTACACTTCCAACCGGGGACATCAGATTGTCAGCATATAAACATTAGCAGCAGCAATTTAACTGTCAGAAGCAATTTCTGGGAGTCCTTTGACCAATTTTTTAAACCAGCCCTAAACCACCAGCAGAGTACAGGAGTGGCCAGAGCTTGTCAGTCATGCCTTGGAGGTTTTGTCATGGCCGGCAGTCAGCATTCTATCAGAACATGTCCTCAGCACTGCTGGTGGTGTCCTGATGAACTTTCATCAAAATGAACAAGTCAGGCATCTCCAAGGACTTTTCCACCCCAGCGGCAGATGGTGCAGAGAAGGCAATGTAATTTTCAGCATGCAGCATTCATCTCACCATTATACAATTTTTATTCTGTGTCAATTGATGCCACTTTGGTGTATCTGGCCCTAATTTTTTGAAATGTGGAGACTCTTTTGGGGGTCTTCTTCTTGTCTGTTCCCTGAATTTAGCAGTATGATGTCTACACGTTCCACTCACTCATCACCATGTTAGCAATGAATGTTTAAACTTGAAATGCTAGACCAGGCCCTGTTTCAGACCCTGCGCCATTATACAATTTTTATTCTGGGTCAATTAATGCCACTTGGTGGTATCAAGCCACAATTTTTTGAAATGTGGACTCTTCTTGGCATGTCTTTGTGTGTTTTGTGAATTTAGCAGGGCTCTCTGTGCATCATGCCTATACATGTGACTGACCCAGCTGAATAATTATTTCAGTAGTACTCCATGATACTTATAATTGTGCCGCCTGACTATGACGAGCATAAAATTGACTCAAGCGGTTACATGATGATTGAGGGCCCCCTGGCCACTGGACCTATACAGGTCACTGACCCACCGGAATCTTTTTACTTGTAGTAATCCATGAATCAGATATTTATGCCGACTTGAGGTTGGGTGGGGGCTAAAATTTGAGACTGGAATGTTAGCATGAGGTTTTGAGGGCCCCCTGCCCAACAGTCTTTACACCTTTCACCCATCCGGATGACATCGAAGTTTTCATTCATCATGGAGCATGTGCAGCATGGTTGAATGGAAACATATTCTTAGCGATGTTGAGAATTTTTAAGCCAGCCATCCACCAGCAGAATCTAAGTAAAAATCTGATACATAGTGATGATGGAGAGATAGTGCCCCTAGTATTCTAGAGCTCAATATCCTGTCATCGGGGTTGGACCTTTAGGAGTAGCTTGAGCATGCAAGTCACGCCTTGAAGCTTTTTATATGCCTGCAGCCAAATTTCCCTTAAAATCTGTCTTCAGCACTGCTGGAGGTGTCCTATTGGATCAGCGAAATCACTTCCTACTGAAAGTGTTAGGACCATCCTAACTTTCATCAAGATTAACAAGTCATGGTATCTCCAAGGACTTTTCCACTCCACTGGCAGACTGGTCAGACTAGGCGATGTTGTATTTTTCAGTGTGCTGTATTCATCTCACTATTATACAATTTTATTCATGCTCAATTGATGCTATTTTGGTGATATCTGGCTCTAAATTTTTTGATATATGGAGACTGTTATTGGGGTGCCTTTCTGAGTTTTGTGAATTTATCAGGGCTCTCTGAGCACCATGCCTACACCTGTCACTCATCTCCTTGTTCCTAATCAATGTTGAAGCTTGAAATACTGGGCCAGACCTTGTCCCATGCATCTATAAGGTGCAATAATAAAAAGTTAACTCTGGGGATTAGATAGCACTTTTCCTTTTGTCTTTCCCAAGTTCAAGCTGTTTTGCAGCTTTTTTTGTCCCTTTTACGTATTTTCTATGCCCTTCAGCCAATCGAACCGAGCCTAAGTTTCAAAAGTGTTCGCTCATCTCTACTTATTTGTAATAAAGTTAGTTGCATCTTAATGTATCTTTTTATTAATATATTTATCTTTATATATATATATATATATCGGTTTTGGATGATGCCTCTCCTTTTCTAGTGGCTGGATTTTTCCCTATCACCATGTTTAGTGGAATTTTGATTAGAAGACAAATTAAATTTATTCTGAAATCAGAAGATGTCTAGCAATGCCATCACCTCAGAACTGACAGTGACCAGTGGGACCCAGATATATACTGATCAAAGAAGGCTTCTCCAAAGTAGATTCCTAGGCCAACCACATCTATGGTCTTCAATGTTGTCTATTTCTTGTTTTTTCGCAAAATAACTTTTATCAGCACATCTTGATACCACACTCTATTTTGAAAGTCTTGCTTTGTCTACACGGAATCTGTCAGCAGATTTTTATTATGGAATCTGAAGATAGCATGCTGTAGAGGTTAACACAAACTTTATTGATGTGACTATAATACTGTATGAACATCGCTGTTTTGAACTTTGTATATATAAAGGCCTGGTGTGGGCAGGGGCAACTTTCTCAGATTTCCTACATTGTAACTCTAGCCAAACCGCTGCAACAGTAACTAAGTAACATCATTGGATTTAGGGTCTCTTGAGAATATTATGCTGTTCTCCAGTGAGGTAGAAAAAACCTGCTGACGAGTCCTTTAAGTATGTTATGTCTTGTTACTGTGCTCTCCTTGCCATAGAGTGATGGTGGGTTAACAAAGTCCCAATATCGGCGATTATCGCTATACAACGGCGCGGAGCGCGCTTTTGAGCACTTTTCCGATATCGCATCGGCGGTTTACAGGCTGCGATATCGGGAAACAACGTCCCTACGTGTGTACGCCACCAACCCAGTAACGACCATTTAACATGGAGTTAATGGTGACGTGCAAGTACAATCGAGTTGGATGTTTACACACGCAATGATCCGGCTCCAACAGGCATCCGATATCAGGCGGTTGAGTAGACGCTCATTCGACCCGATATCGGATTACCATCGTTCCTGCATCGTATTGTACTTCAAACAGTATGATGCAGGAACGATATCGGGTCCAACTCACGAACCAGTGACTTTTTGTCGGAGTTGGGTCGGAGTTGGACGCCGATATCGCGTTGTGTAAACCCACCATAAGACCTAATGAAACTGAAATTAAACTGTCTTTCATTCTGTGATCTTTGTCTGGCTAATCCTCATCTCAATGAATGTCTTACCACCTACATATGAAAATGATGATCAATATCACCTGTTCAGTATTATTGATTACCCATAAACTTGATTTTAACCCTGTAAAATCCATGACTTCGTGCAAATGCAGCTAGAAGAACTGATGGTGTTTTGAATTATTATTATTACTAGCTGGGTGCCCGATGCACATGCATCGGGATTCTAGAAGAGCGAGTCTCTGACTCGCAATGGCCGCTTCGCGGCCAATGCTTCGCGCTGCTAAGGCGACTCGCCATGCCCGCTGCGCGGGCATAGCGAGTCGCCTTAGAACTGCTTGCAATGGCCGCTGCGCGGCCAATGCTTCGGGCGTATCCACATGACCACGCTGACTTGCAGCGCGAGCGGACTCAGAAGGGGCAAAAAACCCATTCGCAATTATATAATAGATTATTCTGCATTTTAATTAATCAAATTAACCTATTTACACTTCTATTATTTAAATCATTCACTATATAGCATCTTTTCCATACATGCTTAAAATGTTTGCACATTGCTTATAACTTAGTCCTAACCTTTAACAATGTACTGTAAAGAAAACCCTTGCATTTAGCATGTGTACTAAAAAAACTTGTCAACATACTGTGCTACCTTCAATTAGAAAAAGACGAATATGAAGAGGTAAAATCAATACACTGTATGATTCTTTATTTCACAAACATAAAATCCTCAATGAACAGCATTATAATATTGATTTATTTATATATTTACATTTCTTTCATCTCTTTATTAAATGCAATACACTTGTATGGAACAATAATACATCTGTGAATAATAACCTGAAGAGGAAAAAGTATTCATCCAAATACTAGATATATAAATCTAATAAAGGTAATTGATATAGATCTAAAAGTTTTAAGCATGCCACAAGTGATCGAATACAGGAGTTAAGCTTGGAGCAAATTACAAGTGGTGAATGGCTGTACAAGCTTGTGTACATCTGTGGTGAATATGTTGGTTTTACTCTGGATGTTGTGTTTTTATATATTATGCATTAATGTATTACATTATAAATAATTAATAATTACTATAATTATTTGAATATATTTCCTTTAGTAAAAGTACAATGGTTGTCTTAGGCTACGTTCACACACAGAGTATTTGCTGCTTTTTGTGAGGATCTGATTTTGGTGCAAAGCTGCATCAAGAACGGATCCTTACAGATCGCAGCCTTTTGTGTGTAAACGCTTAAATGCTTTTCTTCCTGCACTAACCTACCTCACCGCGCTCCCTCCCTCGCCTCTAAGACTCCAGAGCACCATTTGACCGGGTGACGTTGCACAGTCACATCGTGCTGTATAAGGTCCTGCATGGGTCCTAAGGTGCCAGTATGAAGAGACATCTCTGTGGGAGTGCGGCGTGGTGATTAAAAGCACAGGAAGAAAAGCGCAAAAAGAATTGTCATGCTCATTCTTTTTATGTATCCACTTTTCAGCTCAAAAGCGAATGCATAAAAAGCGCAGCATGTGAATGGGAAATGGTGAAATTCATTGCCTTGGCTGGGACAGCTAACGTCAATGCGTTTCACTGCATTCCACTGCATTTATGCATCTGCAAAACAGCAGTGCGTAAATGCTGAAATATGCAGTGTGTGAACCCAGACTTACTTGTTAATTTCTCATTCATCTTTGTAATAGAGAATTTGGGTAGAACAGCATACAATTCTACATATAGTGTCAATGCAGAAAAACTGTACACTTACAGTTGCTTAATTTCCACAAATTTACCCCTTCACAACCAAGGGCATAATAGAACATTCTTGGCCATGTCCCTTCCTCTGATGCAAGCTCACGCACTGAGTTCGCATAATGCCTGACTCATGTCAGATGATCTGATCATCTGACATGTATTGCTAATAGCACCCATCAGATCAGTGATTCAATCTGTGCTTTTAACCCTTTAACTCATGCTGTCAATTACCGACAGCTCGAACCAAATCACCACAGCACGGATCATTACGATCACGGGACCTCAGTGCCTTACCTTGACAGTCCAGGGCCCTGTGATGACCCCGGATGCTGTCATGAATCACTTCCTATGGATGCCTGATGAGCACATCCACAGAAAGTGATGATTTCTCCTGTTGAGAGACATGCAGCAGCACATCTGTGAATAGGAGAAGTTATTGGACAGTATAGTGCTGAGGCCTCCTAGGGGGCAGTGTAAAATAAAGAAAAAACATAAAAGTTCAAATCACCTCCCTTTGCCCATTGAAAATCTAATTATTACAAATTATTAAAAAAGTAAAAAAAAAAACACATTTGATATTGCTGCATTCAAAAATACCAGATTTATCAAAATATAAAATCAATCAGATTGATAAAGTGCTTAATGGAAAAAAAAGACTAAACGCCAAAATTATGCGTTCTTTGGTCACCACAAAATTGCAATAAAATGCAGTAATGGGTGATCAAAACAGCACATGTACCCAAAAATGGTATCATTAGAAACATCACAATAAGCCGTCACACAGCCCCAGATCCTGAAATGTTAGAACATTAGGGATCTTGGAAAATGGTGCAAAAGTGCAATTATTTTTCTTAAAAACTTCAGATTTTTTTTTCACCACTTAGAAAACAGTAGGGCTGAAGGCACACTGTCGTGCATCAAACATGGAGCGTGTTTGATGCACGACAGTGATGCAAATGATATGCGTGTTTTTGGGGCGTGTGTGGTGTGACTGTGGTGCGTGTGGTGAGTGTGGCTGGCTGTATGCATGTGAGTGTGCTGCAAGTGTGAGGTGTGAGTGCGTGTGTGGTGTGTGTGAGTGTGATGCTGTCCGTGGTCAGGACCGCAGACAGCATTTGCGGTGAATTTAAACTCACCTGCTGTTAAAGCCGGTGAGTATGAATTTACCGCTTTCCCAGTACAGTAATCAATAATGTTCCAACGCTGTCACAGCAGCGCTGAAACATTATTGTAAAAAACACTCAGCCGCTAGTAAAATAATAAAGTTATAGGGGTTAATCATCATGTTAACCCCCTCTGCAGGCTATGTGCTGCATATCGGCACATAGCCTGCAGATGCGGCTATTAAAAGCTGGTGTGTAAAGGGTTAAGATGGAGTTGGTGTGCTGCCATCATATGTACACAGATTGTACACACACCCTGGCAGTGCAGGGGTTAATTCCTTTATTATACTGATTATTATTATTATTATTATCCCGGCAATTGTCGGGTAAATTTAGATTACACAGAAGCCGCTCAGCTTATGGAGCTCTACGTGGTCATGAATGCAATTGGTGTAATGTACCATCAGCACAGCTCATTAGATTGTGAGCTGTCCATGGTACTTACGCCAATTGTGTGCGCAAACAGCGTACCATGACAGCCACTGTCCCTTGTGCTGAAACTCCAGCGCGATATTAATGTACCAGGGACAGCAGCTGTCATGGTACGCTGTTTGCGTACGCAATTGACGTAAGTACCATGGACAGCTCACGATCTCATGAGCTGTGCTAGTGGTACAATACACCAATTGCGTTCATGACCACTTAGAGCTCCATAAGTGGAGGAGCTGAACGGCTTCTATGTAATGAAAATTTATCTGACAATTGCCGGGATCAGTATAATAAAGGAATTAACTCCTGCACTGCCAGGGTGTGTTGTCACCATGTGTACACAATCTGTGTACACATGATGGCAGCACAGCACAACTCCATTTTAACTCTTTACACACTGACTTTTAATAGCCGCATCTGCAGGCTATGTGCCGATATGCAGCACATAGCCTGCAGAGGCGGTTAACATGATGATTAATGTTGATGATGATAATGTTTCAGCGCTGGAACATTATTGTTTACTGTACTGGGAAAGCGGTAAATTCAAACTCACCAGCTTTGATAGCTTTTCTTAAAGGATCCTGACCCGAAAAATGAGCCCCCAGTCCCTTAAAGGTATGTGCCCACAGGACGTTTTTTAAGCAGTCCTGAACGCAGCAAAACCTGAGGATCCTAGAGTCCTTGACAGGAGGTTAGCTATGATCTTGTTTTTTGCGCATTTTATGAGCGTTTTTTGCCGTTTTATGTGTGTTTTGTTGTGCATTTTTACTGCGTTTTTGATAGCTGTGTTTTTCCTGCGTTTTTTCCATTGACTTTAGCAAAAATGCAGGAAAATAATTAACAAGTCAATTCTTTCCCATCCGCACCAAAAACGCAGGTATTTGACAGTTCTTGACACTTGCAAAACCAATGTGTGGGCACAGCGTTTCTGTGAAACACATTGGTTTTCCTGGGAATCAAAACCGCAGGAACAAATTAGCATACATTACCATAAAACCAATGGTTTTCTGCATGCAGAAACCGCAGGAAAAACTCAGCAGAAATGTCCTGTGGGCACATACCCTAATACCTTTCCCTGCAGCATGCTAACACCTCTGGAGCCATCCCTTTGTCCTATTTAATTAACAAGCAGGCGGCGGGGAGCAGCAGCCAGACACGCCTTTTGCGGCTTCTCAAAATGCTGAAAAGCCACTGGAAATAAGGTATAAAAAGCACTTTTATTAACATTACAATAACGCTTTGGCCACACAAAGGGATGGCTCCAGAGGTGTTAGCATGCTGCAGGGAAAGGTATTAAAGGGCTGGGGGGCTCATTTTTCGGGGTCAGGATCCTTTTAAATTCATCGAGAACCAATCGACCCAACTTAAAATGGGGCGATTTTACCCACATAAAATTCAAAAGGATCCAATAAACGAAAAATAATCCACCAAAAGGCCATTTACACCCATCTAACCTTACACCTCGACGAAATGTCCATGTGAAGATTAACAACTTCTTCCACAGTGATGGAGGGTGGGTGTCACTTTCCACAGCTGAAATGACACAGTTTCAAACAACAGGTTTTTATATTTTGCTCCTTCCCGCCTTTTTTGCATTATCCAATGGCAATCCAGATCGCTCGTGCAGGAAGAGCTGACTAAACCTCTGCATTTACCTGAAAGAAATACTCACAGAATAACATATAAACACAAAAATGAATTAATAAATTGAATATTAATTAATGCTTTAAATCATGTTATCCCCACTAACTTGATAAAATTAATATTATTATATGTCCCAAAGAATAAGTAACAAAATTGCCTAAGCAAACCAGGGGCTGGGATCTAATGGAATCTCCCATCCTGAGCAATACGGTTACTGCATTGCGGTTTCAAGCACACATTCTTGCCAAAAAATGTGTGTGAAGGCAATTGCGGTTACCGCATCGGGATGTGGATGCGGTCACCGCAATTGCCTTTCAAAGTGTGACCCCAGCCACACACAGACTCAGCAGGATCTGCTGTATAGGTTTACTGCAGAGAATAGAAGTAATTCACAAAGCCCCATTACACCAGCTCTGACCAAAAAATATTGTTCCCTGCTCCTCTCACTGACATGGATGATATGATTAACGGGAAGAGATCTGAGTGGATTCATATTATAAAAGGTAATATAGCAGGGTGTGTATTCATTACACAGGGTATTCAGCAGTGTGTGTACATATATATACAGTAAACCTTGCTGTATATATGCAAATGCAAAGGAGAGAGAGGGGAGTCTGCAGCATCAGAATGTACACTAAGGCCACGTGCACACACTGAGTATTTGATGAGTTTTTTACCTCAGGATTTGTAGCCAAAACCAGGAGTGCAGCAATCAGAGGAAAAGCCTAATGGTACCTTTACACGCCGCAACAGGATGGTGGCAACAACCGGGTGCTTCACGTGCACGAGCACGCACAAACGGTTGCCAACGGTAAACGCACCACCTTTACACGCCGCAACAAGGTGCGCTACAGTAGGTTACATCTGTCTCTGGATACACCGCCGGGTGCCTCAAGTTACCTTCTGTAGCTCACCTTACCACATTTACACGCCGCAATAACAAGGTACCGTATATACTCGTGTATAAGCCGACCCGTGTATAAGCCGACCCCCCTACTTTTGCCCCCAAAAACTGGGAAAACTTATTGACTCGCGTATAAGCCGAGGGTGGACTCCAGCACAGGTATACAACCCCCAGCAGTGAGGTATACAGCAGCCTCCCCAGTGGTAGTATACAGCAGCAGCCCCAGTGGTAGTATACAGCAGCCCCAGAGGTATATACAGCCCCATATGCAGCCTCAGATGTATATGCAGCCCCAGAGGTATATGCAGCCCCATATGCAGCCCCAGAGGTATATGCAGCCCCATATGCAGCCCCAGAGGTATATGCAGCCCCATATGCAGCCCCAGAGGTATATGCAGCCCCATATGCAGCCCCAGAGGTATATGCAGCCCCATATGCAGCCCCAGAGGTATATGCAGCCCCATATGCAGCCCCATAGGTATATGCAGCCCCAGAGGTATATGCAGCCCCATATGCAGCCCCAGAGGTATATGCAGCCCCATATGCAGCCCCATAGGTATATGCAGCCCCAGAGGTATATGCAGCCCCATATGCAGCCCCAGAGGTATATGCAGCCCCATATGCAGCCCCAGAGGTATATACAGCAGCAGCAGCCCCAGCCCCAGGGCTGTATACAGCAGCAGCAGCCCCAGCCCCAGGGCTGTATACAGCAGCAGCAGCCCGAGCCCCAGGGCTGTATACAGCAGCAGCAGCCCCAGCCCCAGGGCTGTATACAGCAGCAGCAGCCCCAGGGCTGTATACAGCAGCAGCCCCAGGGCTGTATACAGCCGCAGCCCCAGGGCTTTATACAGCAGCAGCCCCAGGGCTGTATACAGCCGCAGCCCCAGGGCTGTATACAGCCGCAGCCCCGGAGGTATACAGGCCCCCCATCAAGTTCCAGGGCCCCCCCCCACTTGCGCGCCAGCCTGTAAGGTAAATTCATACTTACCGGTGTCCAGTCGCGCCGCCCGCAGCTGCCGACATGACGATTCCGGGCTCCATTCAGCGTCTTCCCGCGGCTTCCTGTGTAGTCGCGGGCAATGACGTCATTGCCCGCGATTACAGGAAGCCGCGGGAAGACGATGAATGGAGCCCGGAATCGTCATGTCGGCAGCTGCGGGCGGCGCGACTGGACACCGGTAAGTATGAATTTACCTTACAGGCTGGCGCGCAAGTGGGGGGGGGCCCTGGAACTTGATGGGGGGCCTGTATACCTCCGGGGCTGCGGCTGTATTTTTTTTTTTTTTTTCATATACCGTATATACTCGCGTATAAGCCGAGGGGGGACTTTTCAGCCCAAATTTTGGGCTGAAAAACTCGGCTTATACGCGAGTATATACGGTAATAAGGACGGAACAAAGGCAGCAGGGACAACACATAGGCGTGCCACAATTGTGGATTACGAGAATTCCGTACGCTGATAGGACAAAGCAATAACATCATGACTGGCCAGCCAGCACAGGAGGCAGACTAATACATGATGCACGAGCAATTGTGTAGTGTGACTGGTCAGCTCCTTAAATATGCCGCCCTATGCAGCGACAACCAATCGTAACGCAAGAGCTTCCTCCAATGATCGCTGAAGGGGGGTGGTTTTCCGGAGGCTGTGTCACGCCCCGGGGAGTTATCTAGGTGACGAATAAACCTTTCCCTACCATATTTACACGCCGATACAGCTCGATACAACCCGCAACCATCGCCTAGAAATCCACCTGTTTTAGGGCTCTGCTCTGAAACAGGTGCCTCAAGTGACGGGTGGCAACAACCGTGTTCACACGCCGCAACAGCGGGTTGATTTGGCGGTGCAAGATACATTTTTCTCATGTACCCGGTTGTTGCCACCATTCTGTTGCAGCGTGTAAAGGTACCATTAGGGTACCTTTACATGCGGCAACTTTTCTAGGAATTTCACTGGCAACTTATTGGTTGCAGTGAAATCATGGACACATTGTTCTATCTTGTTGCTGTGTACAAATGGAACAATGTCTCCATGATTTCACTGTAACCAGTAAGTTGCCAGTGAAATTTCTAGAAAAGTTGCCGTGTGTAAAGGTACCTTAATAGAAACACGTCACCACTTCTGTATTTAATCATCCACTCTTGGTTTTGGCTACAAATCTTGAGGTAAAAAACTCACCAAATACTGAACGTGTGCACATGGCCTAATACAAAAGTTAGATCTGCTGAATGCAACCCCACCTACAAGGGCAACAATCCCTTCTCACCTGTGCTACAAAGCCACCCACTCATTGGACAAGCCCCGTCCACCCATTGGTTTCAAGAACCCTGATGTGACCAGAAAAACTTCTCAAGTTATAGCAGGGTTGGCACAATAAGGTATTTAGTGAAATGCTTATCTATGGCAGTTAGTTTATATAAAAATAGTGTCTAGCCCTTCTAAATCCTGTGGTGGTCAACATATGTCAGGTAAGCCTACATTACACTGACAGAAAGATGCTAGCTTAAACCACTCTTGTGATTCTTATTAGAAGTGGGAATAAAGTTGGATGCTAGACATGCTAGACATTCCTCATTAATAACTATCCATAAAACCTCTCAATTGTGTAGGAAGCCATAAGTAACTTCAAACATAGTTTGGAATACTCTGTTATCCCTTAACTTGATAACATAGACAGTATTGGTCACAAGTGGGTGCACGGAATATCAAATCAATAGGGTAAATCCAAAAGTAAAACATAGAGAGAGAGTGTTGAAATTTTGGGTTAACGAGAACAAAGTATTGATAAAAAAATTGTAACATATAGATAGACAGACAGACAGATAGACAGATAGATTACAGTTCTTTATGACCTTTCCTTTTTTAGAGTCAGTGACACAGATTTGATAAACTAACATCTTTAGATGCTCCTTTTTGCAGTCTAATGACACAGCAATTATTTTAATTTGTGCAACAGTGTCCAAAAATCAATTTTCTGCCTCCAGCATTTATCTGTTTTTTCTTATTGTGGCTCTCAGTATAAGGCTACGTTCACACTGTGCATTTTTAGTCTGTTTTTGCCCATCAGTTTTTGTAGCTAAAACAAGGAGTGGGTGATAAATACAGAAGTGGTGACGTGGTTATATTAGAGTGGAGGCTCATTGTCCTGCATCAAAAACGAAGTGTTTTTGATGCATGACAGTGATGCCAGTGCTGTGCGTTTTTAATGTGATGGTGGGTTTACACGCCGCGATATCGGCGTCCAACTCCGACCCAACTCCGACAAAAAGTCACGTGGGTCGCGAGTTGGAGCCGATATCGGGTGCGCGTTGTATTGTTTTAGCATCCAACGCGATGCTGGAACGATGCCAAAACGATATCGGAGTTGAATAGCAAAGCTATTCAACTCGCCGATATCGCAAGGACGTTGTACCAGCATCGCTGCGTGTGACAGCCCAACTCCGATGTCTACGCTCACGTCACCCATTCACTCCCATGTTAACTGGTCGTTCCTGGGTTGGTGGGCGTAGACATCGGAGGGACGTTGCATCCCGATATCGCGGCGTGTAAACTGGCGATGCGATGCAGGGAGAAACGTGCACTAAATGCGCGCTCCCGCGTCGTTGCCTCCGATATCGCCGCGATATCGGGACGTGTAACCCCACCATCAGTGTAGTGTGTGTGGTGCGTGTGAGTGTGTGTGCATGGCTGTATGTATGTGAGTGTGCTGCGAGTGTGCTGGGCATGTCAGTGTTTGGTGTGATTCTGGGTGATGCGGTCTGCAGTCCTGAAGTTTGGTCAGTGGAATTCATCAGCATGCTGAGTAATTCTGCCAAGCAAACATCAGGTCTGCCGACAGCATTTACCGGCGTGTTCAAACACAGCTGCTGTCAAAGTGAAAGCAGCAGTGAAAGCTGATTGGATAAATCATGCGGTAATTGATTTCCATGGTGCTAAAGTTTCAACATCAGGACCATGGAAAGCCCGGACATTTAAACTGCAGCAGTATTTGAATTTAGCAGTAATTGCTTTCCATGGTGCTGAAGTTGAAACTTCACACCACGATTTTTCACTGTCAGATTCTGTCCGGTGTTTTGCAATATGCACCGGACAGAAACTGACAGCCATGGACGAGCAGAACTGGAGGGAAAATCTGCCCTGCTGGCTTCATTGCTGGCTCTGTCCAGTGCTAAAATTTCAGTACCGTGGCAGCAGGGGAGCTGGACACGGTGCTGAAATTTCAGCCATGGAGCTCTCCAGGTGGTGAAATTCAGCGGCAGCTGCTCTTAAACAGCCAACGATCTTTCAGCACTAGGCGTCCGGGAACCGGCACGATTTTCTGCATTTTTTGTTTCTGATGCAAAAATCGGACAAAACTGGATCCTCCTATAAAAGCCCCAAACCCGATGGCAAATAACAGCCATCCGGCCCCATAGGGAGACGTGTTGGACACATTCGGATCCGGGCCTGTGCAGTTTACACTGGACAGCCCTGGATCAGAAAAATCATGGTGTGAAGCCAGCCTAATTAGCTGTAATTGCTTTTCATGGTGCTGAAGTTTCAACTTCAGCACCATGGAAAGCAATTACCTCTACATTCAAACACTGCTGCAGTTTAAATGTCCGGGCTTTCTGTGGTCCTGAATTGAAACTTCAGCACCCTAGAAAGCAATTACTGCACAATTTAACCAATCAGCTTTCACCGCTGCTGCCACAGTTGTGAAGGCTAATTGGATACTGTGCCGCCAACCCGACAATTTAAAACTTAAAATCAGCCAGCTTTCACTGCTGCTGTCACAGCGCTGAGAGCTTATTGGATACTGTGCCAGCAACCGGGCAATTTCAAACACCGCTGCTTTGACAGCAGTAGTGTTTGAAGACATTGTAAGTACCCACACTCATGCGACTATCGCACAGTGTGCTGTATGGATGCGAAATTTTCTCCCACCCATGCACTTACAATGCCCACTCGCGCGAGGAAATCGCGTTCAATCGCAGCATGCATATTTCCCTCGCAATGCGAGTTTAGTGTGTTCAAATTGCACTAATATGACCAGTATCATTTAATGATATTGGTCCAAGTGCAACGCGAGTTTTTCTCGCATTGCACTTGTGCAATTCTTGCGCCCGTGTGCCTTCACCCTTAAACTTTATATCTGATTGTTTCACTCCTGGTTTTGGCTACAAAAACTGACAAGCAAAAACAGATAAAAAACGTACAGTGTGAATGTAGCCTTACCTAGATTCTTCACTAGGTTGTTTATAGAGTGTTCTGCTCTTTAGCAAAGCTAATATCCCTTATCTAGTTGG
Organism: Allobates femoralis; assembly: GCA_033576535.1. NCBI lineage: Eukaryota > Metazoa > Chordata > Amphibia > Anura > Aromobatidae > Allobates > Allobates femoralis. Next base: position 479,562,808 of record JARQOC010000002.1, read on the forward strand.
TTTATAGCACTTTAACTCCCTCTAGTGGCTGAACTTTTTATCAGCAAGGTAAAAACTGTTTATACCGTGTTAGCCTGTAGATAGAAAAATATACATTAGAATCTGAGAGCCCTCAGTGGTTGAGTGGTTCATACAGGAAGACAATCTCCATTTTCTTCTCCTCTTGTGATAGCATCGCTGGTAAGGAGATCATGTTGTCTGCAGCCATTAAATGTTCCAAATGTTACTCTAGTCTAGTCTTTTGCATTCTATAGACTCCAGCTTATTTAGGTGTTGAATGCATATTGTCTAGCATATTTTCTGTTTTATCATACCTGCTCTGATTATATGTATCCCTATTGTCCCCAGTTTCACCGAATCATACTACAATGTTCAATAAAAACACAGACTTCAGCAACAGTCATCTTATTCGACTCATTATAGCAGTTTATCTGCCTGTTTAGCTTCATATGCTCATGGCCTGTGTAGTGAGAACAGAACAATCAACACTAGTCTGCTATGTATGTTTAAAATGGTTAATATCATCATTGTATTGCATTACATTACTGTCATCCAAGAACCATTTTGCTATTAGTTCACAGTTAGTGAAGATAGTATTATTGTTTCAATGCCATCAATAAAACACAGCATTTCTCTCTGGGCAGTCAATAGAGGGGTAAATATCTGTATCAATTTACTGTTGTCTATGATGAATTAACCACTTTTCAAAAATATATATCAATGTCATCATAATTTACCGTAAGTCATCTCTGAAAACTTGCATCAACAAAACAAAATATACTCTACCAACAAAATATTTTTATTGGTAAAATCAATTCAAAAGTAAATTCCAAGAGTCAAGACTAGAAATTAATGGATCATTTGACATTTAAATTCACCAGCTTTGTCAAATTTTCCCACAAAAATTTTATTTGAATCGTAGAAATTTGCATGATTGACATAAATTAAAGATACTCTAATTGCCTAGGAAATATTTGTAGACCACTGTGGACCCCTTGGAGTCATTTGAACTCATTTAAACCTCTGTATTAAGCTTTCTGCATATTCACTTCACTGACCAGCAACAGCCAATCATAGATGTTCATGCTCTATGAGAGCGTCTATGATTGGCTGTTGCAATTAGTCTGTATTTTCATAATTTGGATCGTGTCTGTGCTTGGTTGTCATACACATTAGTGTATGGCAACCAGCCTAACAACACAGGGTATAAAATAAATAATGGGATTAAAATGTGTAGTGATAGCTTGCATTTTTTAGCGTCAGCACAGTAAAGTGGACAGCTATAAGCTGCCACCCCCAGCTGCCTATTTTTACCTTGACTTGCAAAAAAAATGTATGGGATGGATATTGAGCTCTAAATATCCCTGCACCATCCTCTCCAGTCATTCACTATTTGTCAGACTTATACTTAGTTCTGCCACTGTACAGGCTGGTTTAAAAAATTGGTTAATAGACTCTCAAATATTGCTTCTGACAGTTAAACTGCTGCTGCAAATGTTTCAACACTGATGACTCGGCGTCCCCCGAGTTTAAAGTGTACATCTGCGATGAGTACTGTGTTCCTTACTACTGTGTTGGAGAAAACCATTCCTAAGGCTGCTTTCACACTAGCGTTTTTTTTAAATCGCGGCAGATGCGGTGAAAAAACGCATCTGCCGCGATTAACACATAACCGCGACACTTACGGCACAGTTGCGGCAAACCCCATGCAATGTCTATGGGGCTTGCGGTAAGGGTGTTGCAGATGCGGCAAGTGCGGTTTCGGCACTTGCGGCAGGTGCGGCCGCGAAAAAAAACGCACCTGACTGCGTTTTTTTTTGCGGCCGCACCTGCCGCAAGTGCCGATGCCGCACCTGCTGCACCTTTACCGCAAGCCCCATAGACATTGCATGGGGCTTGCCGCAAATGTGCCGCAGGTGTTGCGGTGATGCGTTAATCGCGGCAGATGCGTTTTTTTCACCGCATCTGCCACGATTTAAAAAAAACGCTAGTGTGAAAGTACCCTAAGATCGTCTACAAGCTTTTTGTGATACTCCAGCATGGGCCTGTCCCTATCCAAGGTGGAAAGAATCTAGCTAAATTTACTCTTGTAAACAGTCAACAGTGTGGCAACCCAGTAGTTATAGTTAATTGGAAGCCTAATGATATGGGCATCATTTTGCAGATAGTGCAGCAAGAAGGTGCTCATGTGTTTGACGCAACCATGAGATCCAATTCCTTGTTGTTTTGCTGGCGGTGTTAAAATTGAGCTTCCTTCATCCGCCCTCTACCAACAATCTCGGACAACAGAAAGGGGAATCATTTCTTCCTCATCTCCTGACTGTTTTGTGCCAATCACATTTTCATCCTCATCCTCCTCCATTTGTTCCTCAGCTCCTGCAACTTCACCATTACTTTGTGTGGTACCATGAGTCCCCCTCTGTTGCTCTACTCCACCCTGCTCTGCAATCGAGCTGTGTGACGAGTGTCCAGACCTTTGAGATATTGATGTCATTTCTGCATCCTCCTCTTCTCCCTCTGTTACTACCACCTCATCCTACAGACTTTTCAAAGTTTGCTCCAGCATGTACAGTTGTAGCCAAAAGTATTGACACCCCTGCAATTCTGTCAGATAATACTCCGTTTCTTCCTGAAAATGATTGCAATCACAAATTCTGTGGTATTATTATCTTCATTTAATTTGTCTTCAATGAAAAAACACAAAAGAGAATGAAGCAAAAAAGCAAAACATTCGTCATTTCACACAAAGCTGCAAAAATGTGAGTACACAGCAACCGTGCCTTGTGTAGCAGCTCATCCAATCCAGGATAGTAGCGTAGGAATTTCTGGACAACCAAGTTAACCAAGTTGAGTATGGGAGCCATGCAAGGCACATGTATAGGTTTGCCCCAGAAGCACTCAGAAACGCGTTGAGAATAAAGGCAACATTATTGTTTACGTCCCGGAGTTTAGATTTCAAACTTCGGCACTTAAGTGCCGGAGTTTGCATGCGCTATGGAGTCATCCATAGGACTATATTGGCAGCATTAGGGGAGCGTTACTCTATGGTAATGCTGCATCAATGCTGTGGCAATTCAGGTCTTTGGTGGACCCCCCATGACGGAGACCACAATGCTAGTGTGGCCCTAGCCTTAAGAATGTGCTGAAGGGGACCATTACTTTTACAAGAGGTTGGGATGCGGCAATCAGCTTCTTAATCTGCCTAACCTGAATGAGCTGCTGAAATATGTTATTACTCAGTTGATGTCAAAACACTTAGGTCCAGTCACGTTCTCATCAACTGCCAGCCAGAATCTGTCCCACTTCCCTTAAGGTACCTTTACACGCCACCACTGTGCCTACCAACAGGTATCCACCGCACGTGCACGTGCACGTTTTTGACGGTGGATACCGATCGCCGATGCCGCATATAGACGCTGCCATTGCGTTGTCAACTGAAGGTATCTTTGTTCCCCAGATCCTGCGGCTTACTTCCTGTTGAATACCTTCGCTGCTTCACACGACGCTACCACAAAGGAATATGGGTGTACATATTTCGCGCTGCAAGTACATAGGCGTGACAGAGTTGTGTATTCCGTGACGCTAATACGCTGATTGGACAACGCAATAGCGTCATGATTGGCCAGCCTGCGCAGGAAGGCTGGCTAATACATGACACCATTCCAATTGTGGAGTGTGAATGGATAGCTCTTTAAATATGGCGCCCTGAGAAGGGACAGCCAATCGTAATGCAGTAGCCCCCACCAATGATCGCTGATGGGGTATGGTATCAATGACGCTGTGGCACGCCCCTGGGAATTCACTAAGCCACGCAGATTATATCCCTGTGCCCCTTTTACACGCCACTACCATGGCAATTGTGCCTTTGTGTTGCCTTCGGTTTTTGAGCTCAGAAACAGGTATCTGAGTCAACTGCAGGACACCGGGAGGAATTTCCCTATTTACACGCCGCCATTTCGTAGCAATTTCATGGCAACAGGCACAAATATCCCCAATGCTAGGCAGTTGTTACCACGCAGTGGCGGCGTGTAAAGGGGCCCTTAGAGTGTTCATTCCCAGAGTCAAGTTGGGTCTATACCTTACTTGCCCTTTCACTAGCACAATCCCCTTCTTTTCAAGATTCTTCCCATAAACTTCATTCACACCACTCCTGCTACAGGATGGTTGGTTGGTAACCATCAGTCATATAGTCGGTCTCTCTCTGGAGCCAGCAGTGTTCGGGAAATATCATTGGAAGTATTTTTCAGACATGGTGGTCACCTGATATCCTGTGTCCATAAAACAGTGAATTCTTCAACCATTATGTTCTGCTGACATCATGGATATCTCAGAAATTAAATTTTCAGTGTCTTAGTCCCCCTCTCTAGGAGTACTTAGCCAATGGTGTGTTCCTCAATAATTCCTCAATAATTAGACAATTCCTGGATTTTTCTCCTACCTTCTCAATCCCAACATTCAACCCTATGTTTTGTTGGGCAAGTGATGTGATCAGAACTGCTGGTCTCTCAGCGGGGAATATCTCTGTTCTGGTTCTTTTCATACCGAGGTTTGATAGTTTGATCTGTGGGTTTTTTAAGGGCTTCTCTAACATTGCATAATTCTCCCCTGTTTACTCACATTTCTTACCGCAATTCTCAAGCCCAGTCTGGCTCTGCATTAGACAGTTCAAAAGCAGTTACTTCATGGCTCTTAACAACACCTGTCATAGCTAAGGCCTATAATTTTTAGCTTTAGCTTTTGTTCCAACCTCTTGAAAGTTCAAATTTTGGTTATAATTTAAGGTGAAAAATGTTTGTACCGTGTTAGACAGTAGATAGAAAAATATTAGAATCTGAGAGTGGTTGATACCTTTTAATAGCTAACTGAAAAGATGGTATGAAAAAGCAAAGCAAGCTTTCGAGACACTATGGCCTCTTCATCAGGCTTAATAATGATACAACTTCTGGAGACACACTCATATATATATATATATATATGTACAAATGCAGGGTGGGGAAATTGCAATACATAGCACAGATGACTTGAAGCATGTAGTGGGCAGATGGGAGAGGGAAAGAGAATCTGAAGAAGTAAAATCAAAGATAAGGGGAATAGACAGTTTTATATTACTGGACACCTGCACCTAGACTCAACCCCCATTTTGGATAAATATGTAAACACTTTCAGACATTTGGTAGAATCCACTATCCTAGATACACACTAAAGGCAACCATCCATCATCAATGCCCAGAAGAGAAGGGCCATACAGTCAAACCAACAAGAAATCATCATTAAACCTGCAGACAAGGATGGTGCGATAGTCATGATGAACACATCTGACTATCTGAAGCAAACAGACAACTAACGGATAGAGATGAGCCACCACCCTAGTGTTCGAATTCGATTCGGTTCGTCGAATGGGAGGTGTGTTCGTCAAATGTCTTTCGAACACCTTCGAACACACTAAAACACTAGGGTGGTGGTGTACTTCAGTTACGCAATGTATATACATACATTGCAGAACTGAAATGAAGTAAAATCAAGGGTTAAAAATTTTAAAAAAAAACGATACTCACCTCTCTAATCCATCCAGCGATGCTTCCAGCACTGCCTACCTGTCGGAGATGTGATTCTGGCAGCGTTTCCCGGTGAAATGACGAGTTCTCACGATAACTCGTCATGTGACCGGAAACCGCTGCCGGGATCATGACATCACCGCAGGTCCTACAGGTCCTCAATACTATTCACTACTAGTGAGGGCCTGTAGGACCTGCGGTGACGTCATAATATCGGCAGCGGTTTCTGGTTACATGACGAGTTATCGCGAGAACTCATCATTTCACTGGGAAACACTGCCGGGATCACATCTCCGACAGGTAGATAGTGCTGGAAGCGTCGCTGGATAGATTAGAGAGGTGAGTATTGATTTTTTTTATTTTTAAACCTTGATTTTACTTCATTTCAGTTCCACAATGTATGTATATACATTGCTGAACTGAAATCGAACATGACCTCGAACTGCCAAATTTAGAGCAAATTGTTCTAATTCGACGAACGACTCGAACATCGCCAAAAACAGCTCGAATTTGAGATTGGCGAACAATTCGAGTCGAACACCACTCATCTCTACTAACGGACACATGCTACTATAAGAAATTGGAGTCTGACCCCACACAGGACTATTGCAAGGAATTAAACAAGCTGATCTCTTTTCTACCTGACATATCCAAGAATAGGCAAGTTTTACATGCTTCCCAAAACTCACAAATCAGGAAATCCAGGAAGACTAATCATTTCATGTGTGGGCACCTTCACCTAACAAATTTCTGGATGGGTAGAGGGTGTTCTCAAACCCCTGGTAAAAGAGACACCCAGCTACATTCAGAAACAACTGACCTATTGAATAAACTGTCAGCAATAAGTCCTCTACCAGAAGGAACCATCCTTGCCAACATGGATGTGGAATCTCTATACAGCAACATCACACATCAGGATGGATTAAATGCCTGCAAAATCTTCACGGAAAACAAAGGGATTGATGCTGATTCTGTGGTGAAGCTTACAAAATTCATCCTCATGCATAACTATTTTACATTTGACGACAACATAATTTTACAGGATACTGGCACAGCAATGGAAAGCAAAATGACACCACAATATGCAAATCTTTTCATGGCCAAGCTTGAAGGTGACTTTTTATCCTCTTGTACTATCAGGCCTCTGGCCCATTACCTTTATATCGATGACATTTTAATATTCTGGACATCTGAAGACGTTTCATGAACACTTCAATCAGTTTTATCCCTCCATCAACTTAACATTCAACTGCTTCTGCACTGAAATCAGCTATATGGACACCATCATTAAGCTACAGAACAATGAAATAGAGACATCCTTGTACCAGAGGCCAATTGACCGTCCAACATATCTCCGATGGGACAGTTTTCATCAAAACGCATAAAAAACTCTATTGTATACAGTCAGGCCATCAGATACAATTGGATATGTTCCAACCCTACAGATAGACAATCACCTTGAGGGCCTCAGAAAGACCTTTTTGAATCATGGCTACCATCCAAGAGAAATTGAAAACCAGATTACAAGAGCCACCAGAATATCAAGGAATCATCTCCTACGTTACAAAACCAGAGAAGAAGCCAAGCAAGTTACTCTTGTAGTCTCCTACAATCCAAATCTGGAGGTGCTATGTGGAGCTGCACAGAAACTACAACCACTATTACAAAAAGATGTCCAACTGAAATCAATATTTCCAGACTCCCCACTCTTTTGTTTTAGACAACCTCTGAATCTAAAACACATCATTGTCAGAAGCTCCCTGTCCTCTCTAACGGCAACAGTAACCTTTCCCTGCAACCAGAACAGGTGCAAAACCTGTTCATTTATGATGACAACAGACAAGATAAAGATTCCCAGCACAGATCTGGATTACAAGATCCCAGGTAACTTCACTTGCACCACAAGCAATGTGGTGTATTTAATTATATTTACCAAATGTCCAAAAGGTAGTATGTATGTAGGGGAGGAGACCGGGCTAAAATTAAGAACAAGAATGAATTCTCATTGCCAAACAATAAAGAAAGACATATGCACCTACCTATAGGCAAGCATTTTTTTGAGCTCTGGCCACAGTATAATAGACATGAGGCTGCTCATTTTAAAAAGTAACTTCAAATCTCAGAGAAAGAGAAGAATGTGGGAATACAAACTGATAACGACCTTTGACACATTCAAAGCTGGAATGAATATCTCACATGGATTCATGACTTTTTACTGCTTGTTTTTCTAAGAAACACTGGGTTACAAAAGAGATTTTACTAACTATGAAATGTCCAAAATTGGTACAAGTCTTCCTGATGGATGCAACACTTTTAAAATTGCCAATGCACTGTGTTCCAAATTATTATGTAAATTGGTTTTACGTGTCATAGGGCTTTATTTTTATTTTTTTTCAATGAAACCCATTGATGGTATTGTGTCTCAGGGTTCTTTGGAAATTGAAATTACATAACATAACATAGTTTTTAAGGTTGAAGGAAGACTTTAAGTCCATCTAGTTCAACCCATAGCCTAACATGTTGATCCAGAGGAAGGCAAAAAAAACCCATGTGGCAACACTAAGCTCCACATTGGGGGAAAAAAATTTGTTCCTGACTCCAGATACGGCAATCAGACTAATTCCCTGGATCAACGCCCTATCAAAGAATCTAGTATGTATAACTGGTAATATTATAGTTTTCAAGAAAGGCATCCAGGCCCTTCTTAAATGTTAGTAGTGACTCACTCATTACAACAGCATGTGGTAGAGAGTTCCATAGTCTCACTGCTCTTACAGTAAAGAATCCGCGTCTGTGATTATGATTAAACCTTCTTTCCAATTAATCTCAGATATCTGTGATAATTAGTTTGGCAGGTGAACCCAATAAAAGGAAAACTGGATGTTCCACAATATTATGCAGGCCACAGTTTTCGAGTAACATGGGAAAGAAAAAGGATGTCTCTGCTGCCAAAAAGCAACAAATAGTGCAATGCCTTGGACAAGGGTGAAAACATTTGATATTGCGCGAAAACTTAAGCATGATCATCGTATTGTGAAGAGATTTGTGGCTGATTCTGAGCACAGATGTGTTCGTGCAGATAAAGGCAGAATGAGGAAGGTTTCTTCCAGGCAAGTTCATCAGATTAAGAGAGCAGCTGCTAAAAAGGCCTTACAAACCAACAAACAGATATTTGAAGCTGCTAGTGCCTCTGGAGTCCCTCAAACCTGAAGGTGTAGGATCCTTCAAAGACTTGCTGTTGTGCATAAACCTACTATTCGACCACCCCTAAACAGTGCTCACAAGCAGAAACAGTGGGTCCAGATATACATGAAGACTAATTTTCAAACAGTCTTGTTTACTGATGAGTGCCGAGCAACCCTGGATGGTCCAGATGAATAGAGTAGTGGATGGTTGGTGGATGCCACCATGTCCCAACAAGGCTGCGACGTCAGCAAGGAGGTGGAGGAGTCATGTTTTGGGCTGGAATCATTGGGAAACAGCTGGTAGGCCCCTTTAAGGTTCCTGAAGGTGTGAAAATGACCTCTGCAATGTATATAGAGTTTCCAACTGAGAACTTTCTTCCATGGTACAAAAAGCAAAAACGTGCCTTTAGGAGCAAAATCATCCTCATGCATGTCAATCCATTGGCTGCTATGGGCATAAAAGGAGATAAACTCATGATGTGGCCACCATCTGCCCCTGACCTCAACCCTATAGAGAACCTTAGGAGTATAATCAAGCAAAAGATCTATGAGGGTGGGAGGCAGTTCACATCAAAACAGCAGCTCTGGGAGGTTATTCTGACATCATGCAAAGAAATACAAGCAGAAACTCTCCAGAAACTCACAAGTACATTGGATGCAAGAATTGTGAAGGTGATATCAAAGAAGGGTTCCTATGTTAACATGTAACTTGGCCTGTTATGATGTTTTGGAGTTAAATAGCTTTTTATTTCAGTGAATGTGACCTCCTAATGCTGCAAATTCAACAAATGAGCATTTTCAGTTCTTTCAAACATATCAAATGTTTAGAAACTCTACCGTGCCTAATAATTTGGAACAGTGCATTTAGAGGTTTTTTTAAATTTTAAGATTTTACTGATTATACTGTTATCATTGGGAGGTTTCTTCAATAAAATTCGATGTATACTCTAACGAGTGATGACCTTTATTGCACTAACTATCATTTGCACCGACTATTTCGGAAAATCAGAAAAAAAGAACATTTGCATAATAATTTGGAACACAGTGTATATTGAACCATGACTACAGAGGTATAAAAAGGTTTCAATAAAAATAGTCAATTGGGTCACAAAAAGTGTGTTGAGAAAGAAGTGCACAGTAACTGCCAAAGATTGAAGAAGGATCAATTTCAACTTCTATTTTCCAACCGTGCTACCATATTCCTTATGGATGACGCAACCCCGAGCGCAGTTCAAACGCCGGCATCTAAGTGCCGGAGTTTGAAACCTCGCTCTATTTCCAAGCGCATGACATGACGTGCACTTCAGCATCATGTCATGGAAATGGCAAGGGGCAAGGCAATGACAAGGGGAAAAAAGCATCCTTTAATGCATACCTCAAACGGATGCAGCCTCCCAAATGTAACCCTATCCTTACTTTTGCATTAACACTGCGTTAATCCTGCCAAATTCTTTTTAACGGATCCCCACTGAATGCAGGCAATAACGTTGGTGTGACCCTAGCCTTACATAACTGCATTTATGTGATTTGCACACTCGCAGTCACATACTCATCTGATTTCTTTCAGAAGAAAAAATTGAAAGAAGTAAAATGAGACTGCAGTCACATAGTATTATTCCCTTCTTTTAATTATTTTCATACATATATTCAAGTGAGTGAACACCCACACTGGGATTATCTGGAATGCAGGGGATTCACAGCTATCTGTACATTGCACACTGTCACAATGCATTTTAAAATGGAAAACCCCTTTAAGGGTTCGGATTTGAATTAAAATGCTATCTCTGCAATATACTTAAAACATACCAAAAACAGCCAAAAGGTCTGATATCCATTGCACTTAGCAGGCCCCAGTGATAAAGGCAACACAAGTGCATAATACTGATGCATCAATCACTCTCAACCTGCCATGACATGTAGGAAGTAATTGGTGGTATTTTTTATGCAACCAGATGAGGTTTCCATGAGGCATCACACACAAGCAACTATGATGCACATGTCTGTATGCAGCCTATTGATCATGCCCATACTATTAAATCAGGTGGGCTGCCAGGACTATATAAATGCACGGCAAAGGACAGTCACTCAAAAGGTCCAGCTGCATCCTGCATAAAGATAAAAAATAGGGCAAACAAATGAAAATGTTAATGTGAGTATTGGTGGATACTTTGGCCAAAACACTGAAAATACTTACCTTCACCTGTACTCTTGTCATTCTAGAGAATATAAATAGCTTTTCTGCAATAAATACTCATCCATATTTAGCACTTGGTTTTGTATCCTGAAGATTTATTTGTAATGGGGCTGGTGCTGAAAAGTGTTTAAACTATGTCCTTAAAAAGGTTAGTTTGACTTTAATTATTAAAAGTATACACACATTTAATGAGTTTTAAATATTAAAACTACTCTACTTTCTACTATTGTCACTGCGGCAAGCTCTTAATTTACCGAGCAATTACGAGAGGACCCTCATTTATCAGTACATGTTCATTTGTAGGAAATGTAGTCAGGTTTTATTAATTGATGCAATACAAGTACAGGCTGAAAATTAATGTGTGTGTCAGATAGGTCATGCCAGCAGTAGTGGGTGGGTAGCTATCAAGGAGCAAGACATGAGATAAATAATAACCTCCATTATTTGATTACACTAGGGATAGCTGAAGTGATATGTCACAGGGTATACTAGGTTTTGCTGAGTTGTAGACATAGATGTCTTCTGTGTTTTCTGTGTTTATTATGCATAATGTAGGTGTAACACAATATTAATCATTGTACATTTTAAGTTATATTCATTGGTACTGATAATAAATGGAATTGCACAAATCATACAAGTTGTTATCCAGCTTTTCAAAACCCCTGAATAGTTCATCTAACTAGTTTTATTTTTATGCATTACTTCATTGGTGTACTGTGCTTTCTTACACTTTTGACACTATATGGACAAAAGTACTGTGACATCACTTAAGGGGGTGTCTTTCTAAACAGTTATTTTTACACCCTAACCACTTTTGTTATTAGCTTTATTATAAAACCAGATGTGGGCCCAATGCTATCGTATCGGAAGGGCGGTCTCTGTGCGAAGTCTGTCCTCTCTGTGCGCTCTCTTCTCTCTGTGCCTTGTCCATCCACTGTGTGCTATCTCTCCCTGTGTGCGCTTTGTCCTGTGTGTGTGCTGTTTGCCCCCTGTGTACTGTCTCTCCTCTCTGTGCGCTGTCACCTCCTTAGGAGCGCTGTCCAGCCCCGGTGCGCTGTGTCCCCTTTGTGCCTGTTTCTTCCCTGTGTGCCATGTCCCACCTATGCCTCTCTCTCCCTTAAGGATTTTTTGAAAAAAGAGGTCATTAATTATAGAGGAATAATTATAGACATATAACTGAATTATACCACCACCAACCTTTGGTATGTAGGTGGATAACAACGCCAATCCTTGATCTATACCTTCATCCCTCCAGTCATCTTGCCTTTTAGGTTCATTCTTTGTATACAGTCATATGAAAAGTTTGGGCACTCCTCTTAATCATACTCTTTTTTTTTTTGTTTAAAATTGTTTTTTTGCAACAGCTATTTTAGTGTTATATATGTAATAACTGATGGACACAGTAATATTTCAGGATTGAAATGAGGTTTATTGTACTAACCGAAAATGTAAAATATGCATTATTTCAAAAATTGACAGGTGCAAAAGTATGGGCACCTCAACAGAAAAGTGACATTAATATTTAGTAGATCCACCTTTTGCAAAAATAACAGCCTCTAGTCGCTTCCTGTAGCTGTTAATGAGTTCCTGGATGAAGGTATTTTTGACCATTCCTCTTTACAAAACAATTCCAGTTCAGTTAAGTTTGATGGTCGCCGAGCATGGACAGCCCGCTTCAAAACATGCCACAGATGTTCAATGATATTCAGGTCTGGGGACGGGGATGGCCATTCCAGAACATTATAATTGTTCCTCTGCATGAATGCCTGAGTAGATTTGGAGCGGTGTTTTGGATCATTGTCTTGCTGAAAGATCCATTCCCGGCGTAACTTCAACTTTGACACTGATTCTTGAACATTATTCTCAAGAATCTGCTGATACTGAGTGGAATCCATGAGACCCTCAACTTTAACAAGATTCCCGATGCCGTCATTGGCCACACAGCCCTAAAGTATGATGGACCCTCCCCCAAATTTGACAGTTAGTAGCAAGTGTTTTTCTTGGAATGCTGTGTTTTTGTGGTGCCATGCATAACGCCTTGTTGACTGACCAAACAACTCAATCTTTGTTTCATCAGTCCACAGGACCTTCTTCCAAAATGAAACTGGCTGGTCCAAATGTGCTTTTGCATACCTCAGGCGACTCTGTTTGTGGCGTGCATGCAGAAACGGCTTCTTTTGCATCACTCTCCCATACAGCTTCTCCTTGTGCAGTGCGCGCTGTATTGTTGACTGATGCACAGTGACACCATCTGCAGCAAGATGATGCTGCAGGTCTTTGGAGGTGGTCTGTGGATTGTTCTTGACTGTTCTTACCATTCTTCTTCTCTGCCTTTCTGATATTTTTGTTGGCCTGCCACTTCTGGCCTTTACAAGAACTGTCCCTGTGGTCTTCCATTTCCTTACTATGTTCCTCACAGTGGAAACTGACAGGTTAAATCTCTGAGACAATTTTTTGTATCCTTCCCCTGAACAACTATGTTGAACAATCTTTTTTTCAGATCATTTGAGAGCTGTTTTGAGGAGCCCATGATGCGACTCCTCAGAGAAGATGCAACTAGGAGAACAACTTGCAAGTGGACACCTGAAAAAGCTTTTCTCATGATTGGATACACCGGGCTAAGAAGTACAAAGCTCAATGAGGTTACCAAACCAATTTAGTGCTTCAGTAAGTCAGTAAAAAGAAGTTAGAAGTATTCAAATCATGAAAATCAGAAGGGTGCCCATACTTTGGCACCTGTCAAATTTGGAAATAATGCATATTTCACATTTTTGGTTAGTACAATAAACCTCATGTCAAACCTGAAATATTACTGTGTCCATCAGTTATTACATATATCACACTGAACTAGCTGTTGCAAAAAAAAACAATTCTAAACAAAAAAAAAAAGAGTAAGATTAAGAGGGGTGCCCAAACGTTTTCATACGACTGTATCTGGATCATATTAATGTTGGATTTACCTTGTAAGTATATATCACTATATTTTTATAATCATATTCCTTTATGCTCTGTCTAAACCTGCTGTGTGGTTTATAATATGATCCTCAATTTTAACTTTGTATAAGCACGTCTAATAAACTAATCATTACTTATTTGGATTATTGATTGTATTTTTTTTTCGTGTTTACCTATGGATTTGTTGCGATATGTCCATTTCCGGATATTTACGTCCATATAAATTGAATATGAGGAGGGTAATGAACCTGTGGCATTCATTGATTCTATCTACCAATCTACCTACCTATCTACCTATCTAGCTATCTATAGTTGTGGCCAAAAGTATTGACACCCCTGCAATTCTGTCAGATAATACTCAGTTTCTTCTTGAAAATGATTGCAACTACAAATTCTTTGGTATTATTATCTTCATTTAATTTGTCTTCAATGAAAAAACACAACAGTCCTACAGCCAAAGTGGATCTAATTCCGCACCAAACATAAAAAATGGGGTGGACAAAAGTATTGGCACGGTTAGAAAAATCATGTGATGCTTCTCTAATTTGTGTAATGAACAGCACCTGTAACCTACCTGTGGCAATAACTAAATCACACTTGCAGCCAGTTGACATGGATTAAAGTTGACTCACCCTCTGTCCTGTGTCTTTGTGTGTACCACATTGAGCATGGAGAAAAGAGAGAAGACTAAAGAACTGTCTGAGGACTTGAGAAACCAAATTGTGAGGAAGCATGAGCAATCTCAAGGCTACAAGTCCATCTCCAAAGACCTGAATGTTCCTGTGTCTACCCTGTGCAGTGTCACCAAGAAGTTTAAAGCCAATGGCACTGTGACTAACCTCCCTAGATGTGGACGGAAAAGAAAAATTGATGAGAGATTTCAACGCAAAATTATGCGGATGGTGGATAAAGAACCTCGACTAACATCCAAACTAGTTCAAGCTGCCCTGCAGTCCAAGGGTACAACAGTGTCAACCCGTACTATCCGTCGGCGTCTGAATGAAAAGGAACTGTATGGTAGGATACCCAGGAAGACCCCACTTCTTACCCGAGACATAAAAAATCCAGGCTGGAGTTTGCCAAAACGTACCTGAGAAAGCCTACAACATTTTGGAAGCATATTCTCTGGTCAGATGAGACAAAAGTAGAGCTTTTTGGCCAAAGGCATCAACATAGAGTTTACAGGAGAAAAAAAGAGGCATTCAAAGAAAAGAACACGGTCCCTACAGTCAAACATGGCGGAGGTTCCCTGATGTTTTGGGGTTGCTTTGCTGCCTCTAGCACTGGACCACTTGACCGTGTGCATGGCATAATGAAATCTGAAGACTACCAACAAATTTTGCAGCATAATGTAGGGCCCAGTGTGAGAAAGCTGGGTCTCCCTCAGAGGTCATGGGTGTTCCAGCAGGACAATAACCCAAAACACCCTTCAAAAGCACTAGAAAATGATTTGAGAGAAAGCACTGGAGACTTCTAAGGTGGCCAGCAATGACTCCAGACCTGAATCCCATAGAACACCTGTGGAGAGATCTAAAAATGGCAGTTTGGAGAAGGCGCCCTTCAAATATCAGGGACCTGGAGCAGTTTGCCAAAGAAGAATAGTCTAAAATTCCAGCAGAGCATTGTAAGAAACTCATTGATGGTTACCGGAAGCGGTTGATCACAGTTATTTCGGCTAAAGGTTGTGCAACCAAGTATTAGGTTGAGGGTGCCAATACTTTTGTCTGGCCCATTTTTGGAGTTCTGTGTGAAATGATCAATGTTTTGCTTTTTGCTTCATTCTCTTTTGTGTTTTTTTCATTGAAGACAAATTAAATGAAGATAATAATACCAAAGAATTTGTGATTGCAATCATTTTCAGGAAGAAATACTTTTGGCCACAACTGTACGTATAATCTATCTATCATTATCTATCTATCTATCTAATTCTATCATCATTTATCTATCTATCTATCTATTTATCTATCTGTCAATATGATATTTAAAGTATATACTATATATTTTAGATTATCTTCATCTACTGTATATAACATATGAGCAGCATTTCATGCATTTTTACACAAAAAGCAATTCACATTTCAATGATAAATTATCTTCGGTTGCCATTATTAGTACTTTTGGGGTACAAGGATACAATATGATTATGTATTATTTAAGATACTTTCAATGAACTATCCACTAACAGTAAAATACAGAAAATCCCCTGGTAATATAAGAAACACTGGAATAAAGTACAGTAACTCATATTCTTGAAAATCATAACTCACCTTATTACCTGAGAAGTTACATCTGTTCAATTTAATCTGAACAGTTTTCACTTAGTCCTGATTTAATCTCAATTCATGTAATAACTAAAAGGTCCCTTTGAGGCAATGGTTTTCTGTTGTACGTGAGAGAGGAAAAGACTCACAGGAGACAGGAGTCATTGCATAACACAAATTGATTTATTGGAAGATGGAACTACACTGACAGAGAACTAACTGTAAGAACCACTCTGCGGACTTATAATACACTATTGAAAATACTGTTGTCTTCAGCGTTTTACCAACATAGCCTTTATGCCTCTTATTTTCCCTGTAGACCAAACAGGGCCAACAATATCTTAGACAGTTTTTACTAAAATGAATCAAAGTATTGTTGGCAAATCAAAGAATGCTTACAGATTAAAGCTCAACTCTCATACTGTAACATAAATAATATAATGGTTAAATTATGTATTTTTCACTAGGTTGATTTATAAAACAGTTATTGGTTGTTATTTTTGTTTGCGATTTGCAGTTAAAAAAACAAAAAATAGGAAAAAATATATTTCTGTAATATAAGGTTGATATTTTTAATGTTTTCTCCGTGTATATCAGTCTAGATTATGGTGTGGTTTCATTTGAAAGTAAAATCAGACTAAATGTGTATATTGGACATGTGAATATTTCTTTACTTCTAAGTTTGTGCTACATTTCATGTTTTAGTTAGTCTACTGTAAACTTGCGTTACATTCTATTAAAGATATGCACTGCCATTTTATTTATTTAAGAAAATATCATTTTTTCTATTATTGTTTGACTTACTTTTTGTTGTTTTTTTTTGTTGTTTGACTTTACTTTCGTTTTTATTTCATTTGATTCTTATTCATTGTTTGACTGAGTAGTTTTTTAATTGTTTAAATTTTTTGGGATTTCTATTCCCTATAAAATATAAGCATAAACATAAGATTTTAAGAACATTTAAAATATGCCAGGACGAAAAAACAACTGCCAAAAAATGCATTTTTTTTTTTCAAATATACAATGGACCGGCCTAAATTCTGTCAAAAATCAAAGCAAAGGGGCAAATTCATCCAAGATCCTACACCAATGTTCTGGTGTGAAACACTGTAAAAAGACTCCAAATGTTTGCAGAACTTGAAGTTGCGCAAAACTTTGGCAACGTTTTGTACTTTCACGCGAATTTTAAACAGCTCTGCTAAAATGTGTGTTGAATGAATGGGATGGGGCATGGCGGTAGGTCTTAGTGACTAACTAACCGGAGAAGCAGTTTCTTACTTGAGAAGCAATTCTAGCAAGGTGCATCCCAAAAGATATGCCAAATTCATTGAGTGGCGTGCCCCTCATAATGGGTTTGGCATGTCTTATCCCACCATGGCCCTTCAATAACCAACTAACTAACCTTGTTAAAAGGGTGTATTGGCTGCTTGGTGGGTGTCTAAGACTTACCATCCTGTTTTCCCTGAGAACAGGGATACCACACCCGTGCAGTGGTGTGTAGTACCCCTTATGATGACCAGACCGCAGGGGCGCCACATATATAGTTTAGACAATGTGATTTTCTGAATTTTATTTTAGAACATAGCATGCAGAATACAGCTAGTGCAGGGACAGTGTGAGCAACTGATAGGGAGAGTTGTGCTTGTGGAAATCATACAGAATTCCTGTGCAAGGCTGAAGGCACACTGTCGTGCATCAAACACGGAGCGTGTTTGATGCACGACAGTGATGAGAGTGTGATGCGTGTTTTGGGTGTGAGTGGTGCGAGTGTGGTGCAAGTGATGAGTGTGGCTGGCTGTATGTATGTGAATGTGCTGCCATTGTGAGATGTGAGTGCGTGTGTGGTGATGATTGTGATGCTGTTCACGGTCCTGAAGGACAGCGGGCAGCATTTACCGGCATATTAAAACTCTGCGGCTGTCAAAGCCACAGAGTATGAATGTGCCGGTTTCCCAGTACAGTAATTAATCATCTTGCAATCATCTTGCATCTTGCCTAAATTTAGGGGTTACACTGCATATGCAGCATCTGTGCGGCATATGAGCACCGATGCTGCATATGCGGCAATGTACCCCGGTAATAAGGGGTTGATATGTGGCAAATAACTTATCACCATGTCTCTAGGGAGTGACCACCCTCTTTAGAGACATGGTGCCTAAATTCATTGTGGTTCAGGGGTTAATGGCATAAATATCTGCTTTGCCGGCATTTGTTGGCTTTTTGTAATGAATTCAGAAAGTCAGCACGCTATACTACGCAATTTGCGTATGCCCAGTGCTGGGCAGCGTCCTCTATGAGGAGCTGGCCCAGCTACTTAAGCAAATTGCGTAGTGAAGCCGCCGCTATCCATGGTCTGTGCGCTTTAAAACTCCGGAGTGCAGACAATGGAGGTGATACTGACATCCTCAGCACCATGGATAGCGGTGGCTTCACTATGCAATTTGCTTAAGTAGCTGGGCGAACTCCTCATAGAGAACGCTGCCCAGCACTGTGCAAACGCAAATTGTGTAGTATAGCGCGCTGACAGCAGGAGCTGCCGGCTTTCTAAATTCATTACAAAAAGCTGACAAATGCCGGCAAAGTAATATTTATGCCATTAACCCCGGAAACACCAATGAATTTAGGCACCATGTCTCTAGGGAGGGGTGGTTCAAGTTATTTGCCACATATTAACCCCTTATTACTGGGGTACATTGGCCGCATATGCAGCAACTGTGCTCATATGCCGCACAGATGCTGTATATGCAGTTTAACCCCCTAAATTTAAAGAGGTGTCCAGCAGCTGGGTTTATCATAATTATCTTGCACCGCTGACAAGTGGTGCAAGATGATTAATTACAAATTTCCTTCGCTACTGTTGCAGTCACCAAGGGGTTTGACAATTGAATCCTACAAGAGGGCCGATGTTGATCATTTGATGGCAACATCACCCTCAGTCACAGCTGCTAGGTGAGGTACCAGCTCTGTGCAAGAGCCAGGGCTGCAGCATGCATGAGGCGACATGAGGTGTCTGCCTCAGGCAGCGAGCCCTGCTAGTAGACAGGGGGCGACATCCATAGGGGCGCCTGGTGGTAGCGTGCTGACAGGACCTGTGATGATGTCAATGGAGGGGAGGAGACAGGGGGTCACATGATCAGTATGCAGCCAGGACTCCACCGTGCATGGTGCTGGATGAGGTTAAGTTTATGTGTGGGGCTAAGGAATTTACAGTGTGGATGTAGCAGGGCCGAGTGTGTATGAGGTGTATGAGATTACAGGTGTAAGGAGCAGAGGTGCGCGTGTACGAGGTGTATGGAGCGGAGCCACGCGTGTATGAGGCGAATAAGGTGTATGGAGCAGAGCCACGTGTGTACGAGGTGTATGGAACGGAGCCGCGCTGTACGAGGTGTACAGAGCGGAGCCTCATGTGTACGAGGTGTACAGATCGGAGCCGCGTGTACGAGGTGTACAGAGCAGAGCCTCGTGTGTACGAGGTGTACAGATTGGAGCCGCATGTACGAGGTGTATGGAGTGGAGCCGAGTGTATACAAGGCGTACGGAGTGAAGCCACGTGTGTACAAGGTGTAAGGAGCGGAGCTGAGAGTGTACGAGGTGTAGTAGAGACGGAGCTGAGGGGTGTATGAAGTGTGTATGGAGCGGAACCATGTTGTGTACTAGGGGGTGTACAGGAGAGCAGAGTCAATTGTGTATGAGGTGTACGGAGCAGAGCCGCATGTGTACGAGGCATATGGAGTAGAGCCAAGAGGGTACACGGTGTACGGAGCTGAGTGTGTACTAGGTGTACGGAGCGGAGCCATGTGTGTACCAGTGGTGGCCCCCCGAGTATGCCGCTCCTATAGTCCCGACTGCCTCTGCCGGCAGCAGTTTTCTCCTGAGTCCCGGCCACTGCTGTCCGCCCTCTGCAGCTCAGCACAGCGGGCACAATGATGTCATCACTAAGCGCCGCTGTGCTAAGATGTGCAGAGCAAAAAATAGTAATGGCGGTCTGATTAGGAGCGCACTAAGGATCAAGCAGACATGTAAGATGTTTTTAATAAATGTCAAACCTTTCATTAATTCCTTAGCTCCCCTCACAGCTCCCTAGCGTTTCAACTGTATAAAACAGTCTTCATCAGGTGGTGCCCGGATAGGTCCTGTTCCGAGGACCAGGAGAGAGGAGAGCTGAGAGGCAGCGCACACACCGCCGGCGGAGGCTGGTAAACCGGGTTGTGCAGGACTTGTTGCACAACCCGATAAGGTGAGTGGCCACCTACCCACGCCACTTAGACGTTTTTAATAAGGGGATCCTACCATTTGCGCCCCTTTTCCTTTTTGTTTTGCAAGATGTGCAGAGCGGCAGAGCAGACACTGAGGAGACAGAGCAGCGAGAAGAGGTGAGTATTTACTTTTTTTTTTAATCAGTGAGTACACTGATGGGAAACTATGTGATGTGCAATATAATATAGAAGGACAATGGGGTGCAATATAGTATATGGAGAACTATTGGGGCCCATTATACTATATGGAGGACTATGGGGGTGCATTATGCTATGAGGAAGGCTATAGGGGATGCATTATACTATATGGAGGACTATGGGGGTGCATTATACTATATGGAGGACTATGGGGGTACAATATGCTGTATGGAGAACTATGGGGTGCAGTATGCTATATGGCGATGCTTTATGCTGTATGGAGGACTGTGGAAGTTCATTATTCTATATGGAGGACTGTGGGGGTGCAATATGCTATATGGAGGACTGTGGGGTGCATTATACTATTTGGATGACTATGGGGGTGCATTATTCTATATGGAGGACTGTAGGGGTGCATTATTTTATGTGGAGGACTGTGGGGGTGCATTTTACTATGAAGGTCTGTGGGGTGCATTATACTATATGAAGGACTGTGTACGTGTACGTAGCGGGGCTGTGTGTGAACGAGGTGTACGGAGCACAGCCGTGTGTACGAGGTGTATGGAGCGGAGCCGAGAGTGTACTAGGTGTACGGAGCAGAGTCAATTGTGTACGGAGCGGAGCCGAGAGTGTACTAGGTGTACGGAGTGGAGCCGAGAGTGTACTAGGTGTACGGAGCAGAGCTGAGAGTGTACGAGGGGTATGGACGACGGAGTGTACTAGTGTAGAGCAGAGTCAATTGTGTATGAGGTGTATGGCGCGGAGCCGAGAGTGTACTAAGTCAACGTAGCAGAGCCGAGAGTGTACGAAGGTGTACAGGAGTAGTCAATTGTGTATAGAGGTGTACGGAGCAGAGCCACATGTGTACGAGGGCGTATGGAGTAGAGCCGAGAGTGCACAAGGTGTACGAAGCTGAATGTGTACTAGGTGTATGAGGTGCATTATTCTATGTGGAGGACTGTGGGGGTACATTATGCTATGAAGGTCTGTGGGGTGCATTATACTATATGAAGGACTGTGGGGGTGCATTATACAATATGGAGGACTTTTGGGTTGCATTATACGATATGGAGCAGTCTGGGGTGCATTATACTATATGGAGAGGACAGTGGCTGGTGAATTGTACTATATTCATGCTTTAAGGAAGCAATATACTATACGGAGAACTGTGGGGTGCAGTATTCTATATGGAGGACTGTAGTGTGGATTATACTATATGGAGGACTGTGGGACTGCATTATTCTATATAGAGGACTGTGGGGTGCATCATACTACATGGGAGGACTGTGGGGGTGCATTATTCTATATGGAGGACTGTGGGGGTGCATTTTTCTATATGGAGGACTGTGGGGGTGCATGATATCACTACCGATATTTAGACCAAAACAATGTTTTTGGGACTGAATGATGACCCTACTACAAGAGCATAGATCCAAGACACTTTGAAATAGTTCTTTGCCACTAACATGAACGGTGACTTGGATCCATGGATGGTATGAGAGGCACACAAGTGTGTGGCCAGAGAAATCTTCATAAAACAGGGGGCCCGGGTGAAACGGGAATGAGCAGAGGAGATTTGTAGTCTGCTGGATGAGATTAACTCGCAGGAAAGTGCCCATAAGAAATCTCCTTTGAAAGCTGTGAGGAGAGTCCTGTTAGCTAAACAAGAATCCCTAAGAGCTATCTTGACTCATAAGGCAAAGGCAATGTTTGCTAAATGCCGCCGTTTCTATTATGAACATAGAAATAAGAGTGGCAAAGCCCTAGCGAGGGAGTTGAGGACCCAAAGATCTAATACTTGTGTCTCCGCTATTGTAGATCAATCCGGCCAACATACCCAGACTTTATCAGGGATAGTGAATGTTTTCAAAATCTATTATGAGATGCTCTACTTGGTAGATAAAGATATGGGGAGCCCACAAAGCAACGATCTCAGAGACCATATTCGGGTATACATACAATATTTTGGTCTACCCGCCCTGCAGAGTGGGGAGAGGGATGTGCTGGAGCGGCCCTTCTCGGAAGATGTGCTTTCATTGGCCATAAAAGGCACAAAGCCAGGAAAGGCCCCGGGCCCGGATGGGTTCACTCTCCCTTACTGCAACATGTTCCTGAAATTCCTATCTCCACACCTAGTTAAATGTTTCAACTCTATTCCTGGAGGGTCGGAGTTACCAATAGATTCTCTGCGAGCTCACATATCGGTCATACATAAAGGTGGGAAAGATCCTGCCTATTGCTCCAATTACAGGTCGATATCACTTCTATTAAGATATCAAATTATTTGCAAAGATGCTGGTTTGCAGACTGGCGCCTTTAATGCCAGTCCTCATTGACCCTGACCAGGCAGGTTTTGTGGGGGCAGAGATGCCAGGGATAATACGACCAAGGCTCTGAACCTCATTTACAGAGTGAATTTAAAATCTCTGCCTCTGATGCTGTTTGCCACGGAAGCAGAAAAGACATTCAACAGGGTGAATTGGACATTTTTGTTTGAGACGCTGTCGAATTGGCCTGCAACCTAACATGCTTGCCTGGACCTCAGCCCTATACTCGAGACCATCAGCCATGGTGAAGGTGAATGGGTACCTTTCCTCAGACTTTTCTATATTCAACAGAACGCATCAGGGATGCCCATTCTTCCCCCTGATTTTTATTCTCTCCTTGGAGCCGTTCCTTCAGAGGATAAGGGCTAATACGGACATACAAGGTCCCATGATTAAAGGTGCAGCCTGTAAAATTGCAGCCTACGCGGACGATATATTATTTTTTATCCACAACCCTTCCTCTTCCTTGCCAAGGGTCATGTCAGAATTCAACATATATGGAAGTCTATCCAATTTTAAAATTAAAATTAATTTTGCGAAGTCGGAGTTGTTGAGCATCAATAGCACCCATACAGTACTAGCCCCATTGAAAAGTATGTATAAATTTCACTTGGCGGGCACGTCAATAAGTGCCTGGGCATTATATTCCCAAAGGATACCCGTCATGCCTTCTCCCTTAATTTCCCCAAATTATTACAATCTATCCAGAATGACTGCTCGAAATGGAGAAGGAACGCCTTTACATGGTTTGGAAGGATTGCAATTTTTAAAATAAACTTCCTTCCTACGATTCTATATGTTTTCCAAGCTCTCCCGATCATGGTTCCTTCATCCTTTTTAACAGTCTGGCAACAATTCAATATATATTCATCTGGGGAGATAAGCCTCCACAAATTAGAAGAACAATCTTGTACCACTCTAAGTCGGCTGGTGGGATCGCTCTTCCTAATTTCAGGTCTTATTATTTAGCAACACATCTCTCCAGAATTCTGGATTGGTGTAGGAATGGCGAGACTAAGGCATGGGGGGGAGTGAAGCCAGAGTTTATGGAGGTTCCCCTACCAGGTATTCCATTGCTGGGAGCCAGTTGAGTAAAACAATTGAAAGAACACTCAACAATCGGGGCTACTCTGGCATATTATGATAATCCATTCATTAGAACTCACATCCTGATTTAGTCTTCCCCACTGTTTCCTGTTTTGTGAAATACCCTTTTCTCCCAGTGGGTAGATGACTTGGTGTTCCACGCATTTATAAGAGAGGGCTGCTCTAGAGTGCTACACTTTGGTAACAGAAGCGCTTGGCCGACGAGGGAGAAACTAATGGACTTTTGGGCCCCCCATGCGCTATGCTCATGGAGAGCCAATCAGCTAACCCATTTTCTGAAATCCCTTCCTCCCAAGACTTATATCTCAGGGTTTTCATCACCTTTTGGGTGGAATGTCTGGGTTCAGGCCAAGTTAGACACACCCTATCTAGGGCATATCATTTAATCACCACCCATACAGAAAGAACTAAGAACAAATTCCAATAGAATGCGAAAGAGATCTACAACTCCAGCTGTCAGAGGAACAATGGGACAGGATTTGCACGCTGACACATCAATCCTCTATCTCTTCTCGCTTCCAGGAAGCGGGTTTTAAACTGCTATCCAGATGGTATAGAGTGCCAACCAGACTTCATTCGATCTTCCCTAGGAAAGCTCCCTCTGCTGGAGTTGTGGTGGGGAGGAGGGTAGATGACTACACATCTTGTGGGCATGCAAACGCCTTGCCCGTTTTGGGAGAATGCGCAAAAGGTAGTCAACAGAGTTATGAGCTTGACCACTAACCTGGATCCAGCCCTAGTCCTCTTACACCACTGTGACATTCCAATGAAACAATACAAGAGGTTGCTACTGCGTTATTCATTTATGTCAGCGAGGGCTTGTATTCCCCTCTTGTGCAAAAAGGTTACTCCGCCCACTATTGCTATGTGGTTCACCAAGGTTAATGAGTTGATGTCGCTCGAAGATCTCACCTCATTCTTACACAATTCTCAGGACCGGTTTGTTAGGATCTGGTTCTACTGGGCAGACTTTAAGGGCTCTGATGACTACATTTCATTATTAGAGACAACCTGAATTAGTTCTGTGTTAGCTGTGGATGGCCTCCCCCAGATGGAACCCCTTCCCACCCTGACCCTCTATCCCTTTTTACCCCTTCCTGACCTCGCTTTCCTTTCTCACTTTCTGTTCTACTCTGTCCTTTCTATCTAGTTCGCGTTTAGTTAAGTCCTTTTTATACATTACCCTGTAGATTGTATCATTTTCTATACTATTATCAATAAAATTAAGTTTATAAATAAAATAAATAACCTACCCTTAAAATTATAGACTGTTCATGTCTTTGTCAGTGGACAAACTTACAAAATCAGCAAGTGATCAAATACTTATTTCCACTGTACACAGCACCCAAATACGAGTATATATATATATATATATATATATATATATATATATATATATGTATATATATATATTCCATCATCCAAGCAAAGAAAAGTAGCGGCACTCACTGGGTTGGATCTTCATATCCTTAATTGCTTCCAGTAGTTGTTACATGGATACACCAATGGGGGAGGGGAGATGTGAGCCAATGAGGGCATTGCACCAGCGGGACCCGGGAGAATGTTACTGCTAGGACTATGTGGGAGCCCTCTGTATATCAGCGAAGCGCTGAGGGCAATACTAATGTCGCCTCATGGTAGGTGCACCTTTGACTGGGAAATTGGAAAAAAATTTCAAGTGCCGTGATAATTGCAAAAAAGTGAAATTCCACAATGGTTTTTTCTTTACCATGTTCACTATATGGTAAAACTAATATATCAATATGATTTCCCCAGTCAGTTTGAGTTTGTAGATACCAAAAAAGTATACTTTTACTTTTATCTATGTGGTGAAAAAATAATCCAGAAGTTTGTTGCCATTGACCTAGACCTAACATTCTCGTTTTTGAGAATATAAAGCTGTGTGATTAGGGATGGGCGAATCTACTCGCTAGGACTCGTTACTCGGCGAGTAGTAAGGGACTCGTAGGACTCGGTACTCTGCGAGTTTCCCAGCGTTTACTCGCACGAGTCCAATGCAAATCAATTGCAAACGCTGACAAAACTAGGATTGCCATTGTTTGCATTAGACTCGGCTACTGTGCCAGTGATAGCAGGGAAACTCGCAAATAACTGCTGTTACATTTCGAGCCGAGTCCAGCTGTCTTCTCTGCAGCTCCAGGGTCCTAGAGCCCGCCTGCTCACAGAGATGATGTAGCAGTGCTGAGATTGTTCTCAGTCTGCTCATTCCCTGTGCATAGACATCTATATCTATGCACAGGGGATGTAGCAGAGAGGACATCGCGTTTTGGACTACATCGGACGGAAGAGGATTTTTTTAACTAAGGATGGAATCCCTAATGGCTTTTTTTTTTTATTTCAAATAAAAAAATTTCTCTGTGTTTTTTTAACCCTTTATTGGAGATTCTTAGTGGCTGGGTCAAACATGTCCTGACATTAAGAATCACGGGCTTAATACCAGCTTGTATAACAAAGCTGGTATTAACCCCTTTATTACCCAGCGTGCCACCGCCACCAGGGCCGCTGGAAGAGCAGGGTTCAGCGCCAGAGGATGGCGCTTCAATGAACGCGCCATCTTCTGGGGCGGCTGCGGGCTGCAATTTGCAGCGGGGGGTGCCCAGAAAGCTTGGGCATCCCTGCGCTGCGGATTCCAGTCCCCAGCTGCTTAGCTGTACCTGGCTAGACATAGAAATTGCGCGGAGCCCCACGCATTTTTTTTTTATTATTTCATGAATTTCAGAGTCAGAGTCTCAGAGTCAGAGTCTCAGAGTCTCAGAGTCAGAGTCTCAGAGTCAGAGTCTCAGAGTCAGAGTCTCAGAGTCAGACTCAGAGTCTCAGAGTCAGAGTCAGAGTCTCAGAGTCAGAGTCTCAGAGTCAGAGTCTCAGAGTCAGAGTCAGAGTCTCAGAGTCAGAGTCTCAGAGTCAGAGTCTCAGAATTTCATGAAATAATTTAAAAAAAATGCGTGGGGCTCCGCGCAATTTCTATGTCTAGCCAGGTACAGCTAAGCAGCTGGGGGCTGGAATCCGCAGCGCAGGGATGCCCAAGCTTTCTGGGCACCCACCGCTGCAAATTGCAGCCAGCAGCCGCCCCAGAAGATGGCGCGTTCATTGAAGCGCCATCCTCTGGCGCTGAACCCCGCTCTTCCAGCGGCCCTGGTGGCGGTGGCACGCTGGGTAATAAAGAGGTTAGGGCCAGCTTTGTATTATCAGCTGGCCCTAAGCCCGAAATTTATGGCGGTCACGCCAATATTAGACATGACCGCCATGAATTTCTATTAAATTGTTTTAAAAAAAACACAACACAGAGAAAATTTTTTATTAGAAATAAAAAAAAAAGCCATTAGGGACTCCATCTTTAATTAAAAAAAATCCTCTTCCGTCCGATGCAGTCCAAAACACGATGTCCTCTCTGCTCATCCCTGTGCATAGATATAGATGTCTATGCACAGGGAATGAGCAGACTGAGAACAATCTCAGCTCTGCTACATCAGGCAGCAGGCAGGCTCTAGGACCCTGGAGCTGTGGCAGCCAGCACACTGAGCAGACAGGACTCTTATCTGTGCGAGTTTCCCAGCGATTACAGTTACAAAGTAAACGAGTCCACTGCAAATAAATGACAAAACTAGGATTGCTTCAGGCTGAAGCTTCCGAGACATATCTGCGATTTGTAAATCTCACACTACTCGCTATTACTCGCTTCCCCATTCATTAACATTGGACTCGCTAGACTTGCAACGAGTAGCGAGTCCTGTGCTCAGACTCGCTAGAGTCAAGCGATTCCGAGTAATTTAGGATTCGCCCATCACTATGTGTGATGTCTTATTTTTTGTGTCTTGAGCTGATATTTTTAATTATACCATTTTTGGGTGGATGTGCTGTTTTGATCACTTGTTGATGACCAAAAAACCTTACTTTGGTGTTTTTACTTTTTTTCCACCAGGCATTTTACTGATCAGATTAATTGATTTCATATTTTGATAAATCGGACATTTCTGAATGCGGTGATACCAAATATATGTTTATATATATACCGTATATACTCGAGTATAAGCCGAGTTTTCAGCACAATTTTTGTGTTGAAAGTGCCCCTCTGTCAAAAGTAGAAAATGAGCAGCACCACTAATGCTAGAAGAATATCAACGGGGTACTCACCATGCCAACAAAAATGGTATGTAAGGGGAGAAAAGATATTGGCATATGAAAGTGCCCCTCTCGGCTTATACTCAAGTCACTCTGTATTTGCTTGGGGGGGCTGTGACCGGGGGCTGGAGGAGGCAGTCGGGGGTCGCAGTGACCGCGGGAGGTCACATGGGGACGCTCATTAGTGAAATGAATGTGCACTGCATCCCCCTGTCCATCAGCGGCAGCAGTGCATATTGCACTACACTTGCCCCCATCAGTGATATACAGGCCCCCTCCTTAGTATCTGACCCCCAGGCTGTGGCACCTGTTAAATTAACAAACATTTTATACGTTACCTTTCCGGCGACTCCTTGCTGACACCGTCACGTCTTCCGGTCTCCCTGCTGTACTGTAATGTATAAAATGTTTGTTATTTTAACAGGTGAAGCAGCCTGTGGGCCAGATACTAAGGAGGGGGCCTGTATATCACTGATGGTGGGCCTGTATATCACTGAAGGGGGGCCTGTATTCCACTACTGGGGCTGTATATCACTGCTGGGGGCCTGTATATCACTGCTGAGGGCCTGTATATCACTGCTGAGGGTGTGTATACCACTGCTGGGGGCCTGTATACCACTGCTGGGGGCCTGTATACCACTGATGAGGGGCCTGTATACCACTGATGAGGGGCCTGTATACCACTGATGAGGGACCTGTATACCACTGATGGGGGGCCTGTATACCAGTGATGGGGGCATTATATACCAGGATGGGGGGCTATATACCAGTGACTGGGGGCTATATAACGGGATGGGGGTCTGCTGCATTTCTCACCCAAGGCTTATACTCGAGTCAATAAGTTTCCCTAGTTTTGAAGGGTAAAATTAGGGGCCTTGGCTTATACTCGGGTCGGCTTATACTCGAGTATATACGGTATATACAGTTGTGGCTAAAAGTATTGACACCCCTGCAATTCTGTCAGATAATACTCAGTTTATTCCTGAAAATTATTGCAATCACAAATTCTTTGGTATTATTATCTTCATTTAATTTGTCTTCAATGAAAAAACACAAAAGAGAATGAAGCAAAAAGCAAAACATTGATCATTTCACACAAAACACCAAAAATGGGCCAGACAAAAGTATTGGTACCTAACACTTGGTTGTACAACCTTTAGCCAAAATAACTGCGATCAACCGCTTCCGGTAACCATCAATGAGTTTCTTACAATGCTCTGCTGGAATTTTAGACCATTCTTCTTTGGCAAACTGCTCCAGGTCCCTGATATTTGAAGGGTGCCTTCTCCAAACTGCCATTTTTAGATCTCTCCACAGACTACCAACAAATTTTGCGGCATAATGTAGGGCCCAGTGTGAGAAAGCTGGGTCTCCCTCAGAGGTCATGGGTCTTGCAGCAGGACAATGACCCAAAATACACTTCAAAAAGCACTAGAAAATGGTTTGAGAGAAAGAACTGGAGACTTCTAAGGTGGCCAGCAATGAGTCCAGACCTTAATCCCATAGAACACCTGTGGAGAGATCTAAAAATGGCAGTTTGGAGAAGGCACCCTTCAAATATCAGGGACCTGGAGCAGTTTGCCAAAGAAGAATGGTCTAAAATTCCAGCAGAGCATTGTAAGAAATGCATTGATGGTTACCTGAAGCGGTTGATCGCAGTTATTTTGGCTAAAGGTTGTGCAACCAAGTATTAGGCTGAGGGTGCCAATACTTTTGTCTGGCCCATTTTTGGAGTTTTGTGTGAAATGATGTTTTGCTTTTTGTTTCATTCTCTTTTGTGTTTTTTCATTGAAGGCAAATTAAATGAAGATAATAATACTGAAGAATTTGTGATTGCAATCATTTTCAGGAAGAAACTGAGTATTATCTGACAGAATTGCAGGGGTGTCAATACTTTTGGCCACAACTGTATATATATGTAATTATATTTAATGGGGCAAATAGGGATTAATTTGAAGTTATGCCTTTTTTTTTTTTAAAAATTAATTTTTTTTTTCACTTTTTCATTTTTTTACTTGGCCCCTTAAGGTGCCCCAACACGGCAGCATCCGATTTCTGCTGAAGTACAGAGCAGTGCTGATGCACAACTCGGTACTGCAGAAATTATTATTATTATTATTATTATTTATTTATATAGCGCCATTGGTTCCATGGCGCTTTACATAAGCAGTGGGGGTAACAAGGACAGGTACAGTACATATGAGCAGTACATATGACAATGCTTGCTGATACACGACGGGAGAGGTTCCTGTCCACGAGGGCTCACAGTCTACGGGATGATCACCTCTTGTGGATAATAATAATTATTATTATAAATTATTATTATTAGTAATGTCAGCACTCAGCCAACTTTCATAGAAAGAGAGCCATGATAGCAACACCTGAGGAAGACGGCGATCCACCGTTGAAATGCGTTGTGGATATCTAAATTAACAGTTAAAGGGAAACTGTCAGGTGGTTTATGCCTCCCCAGGTATCACTTTCTGTACCTGTAACTTTATAATACTATTCTAATCATCCCTGTCTGAGCTCATAGTGTAATGTTTAAGGTGAAAAAAAGTATTTATACACTTACATTTCAGTCTACACCTTCGAGGAGGGAGACTGTCTGGCAGGATAATAGTTAACTCACCACTACCTTGCATGGCTAAAGGACCTGTGTGATGTAATGATCATGTGACTATAGTGAGCGGAGGTAAGCGAGCAAACATATAATGTTATAGGGATTTAGCTCTGCCTATTGTAGTCACATGGTTATGACATCACATCAGGTCTCTCAACATGTTCGAACATAAGGCTGAAATGTTAACTATTAACCTGCCAAACGCTCTCTGTCCTCCAAGCTGGAGACTGACTGCCTCATTACATAAGGAAATATAAGTGTATAAATGCTTTTTTTTTCACCTTTCACATTACACTATGAGCTCAGACAGGGATGTTGATGTTTGTTGATGTTTTTTTTAAATGTGTTGCCCAGAACTGGTCACAGAATTCCAGATGAGGTCTGATTAAAGAGAAGTAGAGGGCGATAATGACTTCACATGATCTAGACTGTATGCTTCTGTTAATACATCCCAGAATTGAGTTTGCCTTTTTTGCTGCTGCATCACACTGTTGACTCATGCTCAGACTGTGTGATCTATTAGAATAGCCCTCTTTTTCACATGTGCTTTTGCTTAGATCTATTTCTCCCATTCTGTACATGCTTTATTCATTTTTCTTTCCCAGATGTAGGACTTTGTAGTTCTCCTTGTTATAAACCACTCTGTTAGTTGCTGCTCACTGTCACAGTTTATTTAGATCTTTTTGAATCCTCTCTCTTCTCCTCTCTAGTATTAGCTATCCCTCCTAGCTTTGTGTCATAAGAAAATTTAATCAGTTTACCATCAATTCAGATAGAATGTTGAACAACACAGGGCCCAGGAGAGAGCCACTTCAGACATTCTTGCAACTTGATGTGCAGCCATTTATAACCACTCCTTGGATCCAATCACTAAGCCAGTTATAAATCCACCAAACAGTTGCCTTGTCCAATTCCATACTTTCATTAATTCAATGAGAATTGAATGGGATACTTTTTCAAATGCTTTGCTGAAATAAATATATACAATAACTATTGTGTTTCCCTGATCCATCATCTAGTCCAGGGGTCTCAAACTCCAGGCCTCGAGGGCCGCACACAGTCCAGGTTTTCAGGATTTCCATAGAATTTGACAGTTGGTCATTTGATTACCAACTGCCAAATGCTATGGAAATCCTGAAAACATGTACTGTGTGAGGCCCTCGAGGCCTGGAGTTTGAGACCCCTGATCTAGTCAGTGATTCTATCATGGAAGGAAATTTAGTTAGTCTAACATGATTTATTAGTTACAAATCTATGCTGGTTTGAGTTTATCACTTCATTCTCATCCAGGTACCTTCATACATGTTTAGTAATAATTTGCTCAAAGATCTTTTCTGGTATAGAAGTCAGGCTCACAGGCCTATAGTTTCCTATGTCCACCTTATTCTCCTTTTTAAAGATAGAGACAACTCTGGAACTTCTCCTATTCTCCAACCATTTTCAAAGATTATGGAGAATGGTTCAAAAATGTTCTATCTGCTTCAGTACCCTGCGGTGTAATTTATCTGGACCTAAGGACCTGAATTAATTTATATTAGCTAAGTATTCCCTTACTATAGAAATTCAGTGAAGATCCAGTGTCGTTGCTTCAAAGTGCTTTATTGTTACATATACATTAAAATCGTCACATACCCCATTGGGTCACACTATACACGCTTCGGGGATGCTTCCCCTTAGTCGTTAGCTAAGAGGAAGCATCCCCCAAACGCGTATTATGTGACGCTAGGGGGTATGTGATGATTTTAATGTATATGTAACAATAAAGCACTTTGAAGCAACGACACTGGATCTTCGCTGAATTTCTACTATTCGTTTGGTTGCCATGCTAGCACACCGGTATCGAGAATCCAGGGAGTGATTACTGAGGGATCTGTTTCCTTCCCCCTTTTCCTGATTTATTCATTCCCTCACTATGTCTCTTGTCAAATAAAAGGGAATGAAACTGCTCCACTTATCTAGTTTACATTTTGTGTAATAGCTTATGCGCCTTAAGGAGGAAATCACCATTAAATTTTCTGTATCCTTTGTGAGGCTCAACCAAAAAAGAAAATCTCTATAAAATACCCCAGTTGCAAGTATTTAGAAAATGAAGCAGCACTCACTGGATACTTGTTAAAATGTTCTTTTTTCTATTACTTTAAAATTCACGCTGGTGTTCATTCAGATAGGATGCAGGAAATATTGGACAACAGCCATTTTGTGCCCTCTCGGCACTTTTACATGTCCTATCATATATCAACTTTATAGATTAATAGAATAATAGAAACTCAACTAGATTGTTTAATATTGCAAATGTTTATAGATAAAATGTGCTTATGGGCAAAAACTTTGCAGATGAACTGTAAAATAATGCAACTAGGCCAGAGAAATCGAATTGCTGAGTATATTATTAAATTGAAGTAAGCTTGAGATTGTAGAACAGGAGAAGGACTTGGGTATTCTTATTCAAATAAAGTAAGCACTACTCAATACCATGCAGAAGCTGCAAAAGCAAGAAAATTTTAGGCTGTGTCAAAAGAGAGGTAAATTCCTGTTATCCCAGTGTATTATCTGTTCAAATGGTTTTTATTGGATTTTGTGATTAACAAATCATCAAGGTTACACATTAATCAGTTCGACATCATGTAGATAAGTATAAATGTAGAATAAAGTTGATCTCTTACAATAATGATATTCAAATTACAAGTGATATAGGTTGTTAGTAAAACCGATTTCTTACCAGGATTCTATAATTTCTTTTTAACAAGTAACTCTAAACATCTAAATATATAAATGAACATGTACCTGTCATGACTTATTCAAGCAATTCAACCGTGTTGGAGATAGAAAAAGAAATCAAGCATTACCTCTAAGATATTAGTTCAGAGGTGATGTTAGTGCCTAGACCCTCAAGCCTGGGTTTATATGTGGTTATATACTCTCTGGGTATGCTTAATAAAATCTTAATGTCATTGGGGCTGTTCAGATTGTTGAGGTTCAAATTCTGGCCATGGGTCCCATTTGTTGTAGTATTTGGTCTGTGTGTTGACCTTCATAGCGTGATAGTGTTTTAATGTCTTTTGTAGTGTAAGTTTATGTGTAACTTTCTGTAAATTGGGGATGTTCTCACTTTTCCATTTTGATGCTATTAGGTTGGTAGGATGGAAGCGTTTTGGTATCTCTTCAATATTTAGGAAAAGGAGGGTTAGCTCCGGAGTAAGGGTTACGTCCAGTTTTGTGATCCCAGCATATTATCAGCCCTCTACAAATCACTTGTAAGGCCACAACTTGAATACTGGACCCAGTTTTGGCTTTCACCTTTTAAAAATGAGTTAGGAAGTTAGAATAAGTTCAAAGGTGGGATACTAGATTATTACATGAGACAGAATGATTCTCTTATAATGAGGTAAAGAATATTTATACCGTGTTAGCCAGTAAATAGAAAAATATATTGCTATCTGAGAGTCCTCAGTGGTTGATACCTTTTAATGGCTAACTGAAAAGATGGTAAACATAGCAAGATTTCGGGACACTGTGGCCTCTTCATCAGGCTAGTACCAACCAGTGTCCCGAAAGCTTGCTATGTTTACCATCTTTTCAGTTTGCCATTAAAAGGTATCAACCAATGAGGACTCTCAGATTGCAATATATTTTTCTATCTTATCATGAGATGTTAAAAAAGTTGGGATTGTTTTACCAAAGGACTGGTTGGTACATGATTCATTCCTTCCAAAGATACGGACCAGTGGACATCATTATGTACAGAGAGAAAGCGATTCTGGTATCTGCTTTGGAAAGGGTTCTTCACAGTTAGACAAGTCAGACCATGGAATGTTCTACTGTAAAAGTTAGTAATGACATATTATATAATAGCATTTAAAAAAGGGTCTGGATGCTTGTTTCATAACAAATAGCATTGAAGGTTATAAATAATTTAGCAATAGAGAATGTTTAATTGGTGGCCAAAGGTTGAACTTGGTGGACCTAAAGGCCCCGTCACACCTGGTGACGGGGCTGGAGATGTCGGTGGCGACTGGCGGGTGCGCGTACGTTTTTGGCGCCCCACCAGTGTCGCCGTCCCCCATTTACATGGGGCAACATCTCCAGCCCAGCACCGGCGAGCTGACAAGCGACATCGCCTCTGGGGTGTCTGAAAACCCCAGCAGCAATGCAGGACAATGGGAGCCTATGGCTTCCATCGCCTGACAGGTCGCCGGCGGCCGGTTACATGGGGCGATGTGAGCACTGCTCTGAAACCAGGCATCCTCCCGGCGGTGCCGACAGTGCCCCTTTACATGAGGCGATGTAGGGGCGATGTCGCCGCCGATAGGCCATGCCCTTACGTCGCCTATGTAATTGGCGCCGATGTCGCCCCGTGTGACGGGGCCTTAAGTCTTTTTTCAATCAGTGTAACTAGGCTGTAGTTCTCCCATGACATAACAATGTCACATAGATGGAGTGGAGTACCATATGGGGTTTTTTATAGGGGGTTCTTTAGTGTGGGGTTGTCCAGTAGTGGATAATTCCTTTAACAATAATAACTATAAAGAAATAAATAAACTTCAGAATAATATTCTTAGAGCAATACACTAATAATTGTGTTCATCAAAAAATATTCTATGGTCCTGAGCATAATAAATGCAAGAAAGTCGTCACAAGATCCATAGAGTAACAGGAGACCTAATATTAAGCACGTTTTTATCCTCCTTATAAATGTTTAATGATTAAATATATAATAAATCAGCCACAAGTCTTGTTCCTTTGCACACATGACTGCTAATGTCACAAATATGTGGGCATGGTTATTTCTGAGATAATGATTATAATTGATACTAGTAGCACAAGGTCTGTTTTCCCAAAAGAGGCCATGCTCTGCATTATTAGTCCAGCCCATAATTAAATATCATTCTTTTAAAATATGTTTCAAGTTTCTTAATGAGTCAAAAGCTGGAAAGCTAACCTTTATACCCTCTGAGTTTTATTTATCTATTATTAAACATTTTTACTGAGCTACAGTCTATCACTAGATTGCTAAACCTGCATCATTTCCGTTTTATAATTGCACAATTAGTGCCAGAGCTTGCTATCATATATCAGCTAGGCTTTGCTAGGAGGAAAATAGGAAAAATAAGGTGTCTACAAAGACACTTCAAATGCATCTTATTTTCATTAGCTTCCAGATTTTGCAGAATAGAAGCCTATTTATCATGATCTGTTTTTCCACCAGAAGCCACCCCTGTAACCTTGGCCTTGCAATTTTCATTATGACCTTGAGCTAAGTTGTTGAGGATCACATTTGCTTGTTCTTACTTGCTTATCTAACGCAAAATCCATTAATTTCTAGTCTAGAGGTATAAACAGATATTTCTTAGCATATAAATGATACAATATGCAAAACACTGTAATCCACAGAGCAAACACAAATAATGTATATAATATATGTATATATATATTAATATAACATATATATGCACACATATATGTATATATAAATATACGTAACTCTTATTTACATATTATATATAGTGAATATTTACATATTCACGTCGAGATGTATATATATATACAGTATATACACGTTATATACATATGTGGAAATATGTGCATATTGATTTGTATATTTGTAAATACATATGGTATATATACGTTTATGTATATATATATTGCTTTCACACACGCACCATGTACTCTTGCCCTCCATCAACATACATGTCCTTAAGCTGCTGTAAGAAGTGTATTAAGCAGCTGAAGAAAATCCATTCACATTCTGCTGTGTTGCTTTCTTCTCAAGTCATGAACCCATCACAGACTGTTTCTAGCTGTAGGTTGCACAGTGAAGATTTACAATGCCAGTTATTCATACATCTGCCTTCTCTTTCTCTCCTCCTTCCACTCCCCCTTATTCTTTAATCCCTTGGGCGAGGGCAACCTTGATACTGAGACTCATAAAATTCATGCAGGCTTATCATCCTTGGTGAAGGCTTCAGGCACTCATTACCGCATCCAACTGCCTGCTCACTGCCATGACAGAACTGGGCCCATGGCTTATATTTTTAACAACAAAACATACCAATTTGCTAAACAGAAGGGGATGTTAAAAGCCTTAGAAAATGATGTGTTTATAATGATCAGCCTTTTTAATTACTTGCTGACTGCTGATGATAAATTGGTTACCGGAAATATACAAATGATTACTCTGAGTCTGCTTATTAGAGAGAGTGATATATATTTATTTTTATATCATATATATAAGATATATTTACCCTTAGAGACCTGCTGACACCGCCGCACCGTTAACCCTCTCTGCTTGGCTGTGAATAATTGAATGCTTTAGCATAATAAATTCAAGCTCATGCATGCACAAGTGATTTTGTTTGCTTCTTATAATCCAGGATTTTGTGTCTTTAACATCTGTTGAAAGTGTATTGGTACTGTGGAACTGTGAAAAGTTTTTCAGCTCAACTATAAAGATTGATGTTTAGCTATCATAGAAGGCTTACTGCAAATATAGTCAAGAAAAGTGCATAATAATGTTGCATTTACATTCTGCTGAGATTTAGTGACATCAGATGACATTACCTGTGACTGAGCATGATGATAATGTGTTTAACTATCATGTTTCTCATGCCCATATATTTAACTCATATTCTGTCTGCATATTTCTTGCTAATAGGAACAACTGATCCCAACAGGTAAAAGTAGGCAATATGTTCCTAAAAGAATGCTTATCTGACCTTGGCAAGAAATATTCATATGCAGATTGAACATGGAACACAAATACAGCCATGAGAATGGACCTTAAGGGAAAATTAGTTTTTGTTAGCTGTTTGAAACTTCTTATACTTATTAGATCCTACAGTTTTGTTCATTGTATTGAACAGACCCTTAAGAAGGTTGCTTACTTTATTAAAAAAGTGGAACTCAACCAATCAGATAGTAGTAATAAAAAATTGAGATACTACACAATTTACTTGATACAGTGCTATTTCTCATCTGCTGCTTTGGTCTTTATCACAACTTCACTGCACATCACCACTGCAGCCAATCACAGAGCTCAAAGACTCTAATGTTGTTGACAGCATGATTTGCAAAACTCAGTTATTGGCTGCAGTGGAGATGAACATTGTGGTTATGTTGTCACTACTGTTGCCAAAATATAGAACCCAGAACTGTGGTAGGGAGCTGGTGCTGGACCAAAGAAGGATAAGTACAGGGTGGGCCATTTATATGGATACCCTAAAAAAAAGGGAATGGTTGGTGATATCATCTTCATGTTTGTGGCACATTAGTATAAGGGGGGGGAAAACATTTCCAGATGGGTGGTGACTATGGCGGCCATTTTGAAGTTGGCAATTTGGGATCCAACTTTATTTTTTTCAATGGGAAGAGGTCATGTGACACACCAAACATATTGAGAATTTCATAAAAAAAACAATGGTGTGTTTGGTTTTAACAAACATTATTCTTTCATGAGTTATTGACACATTTATGACCACTTATAAAATGTGTACAAAGTGATGCCCATTGTGTTGGATTGTAAATGCAACCCTCTTCTCCCACTCTTTACACACTGACAGCAACACTGGAGAAAAAAGGCTAACACAGGCTTCCAGTATCTGTTGTTTCAGATGCTGCACATCTCGTATCTTCACAGCATAGATAATTGCCTTCAAATGACCCCAAATATAAAAGTCTAAGGGGTAAGATCAGGAGACCTTGGTGGCCATTCAACTGGCCCACAAAAACCAATTCACTTTTCAGGAAACTGTTCATGTAGGAATGCTCAGACTTGACATCCATAATGAGGTGGTGCACCATCTTGTTGGAAAAACTCATCTTCATGCAGCAATTTCAGATATCCAGGGGCATTGAGGTTTCCATTGATGAAGAATGGCCCACTATATTTTTACCCCATACACCACACCATACCATCAAATTTTGTGTTCCAACAGTCTTAGGGGGATCTATCCACTGTTGTTTAGTGTCAGACCAATAGCGGTGGTTTTGTTTGTTAACTTCACCATTCACAAAAAAGTTTGCCTCATCACTGAACATAATGTTTTGTGTAAACTGAGAGTCCTGTTCCAATTTTTGCTTTGCCCATTCTGCAAATTCAGTGCGACTGGGTCACCTTCATGGAGATGCTGCAGCAGTTGGATTTTGTAAAGGTGACATTTGTGAGTAGCTAATATCCAACGAAGGGATGTTCGACTGATGCCACTCTCCAGTGACATGCGGCAAGTGCTACGCTGTGGGCTCTTGCTCAATAAATCTAGGACAGACATTGATGTTTCTTCATCAGTGACAGTTTTCTTGTGTCCACATTTTGGCAAATCCAACACTGAACATGTTTCATGAAATTTGGCAACCACTTTGCTAACTTTAGCATGGGAGATGGGTGGTCTCATAGGGTGTCTTGCATTGAAATCTGCTGCAATGACCCAGGTACTGCGTTCACCAGACATCAACATAATTCCTATCTTATCCTCACATGTTAAACTCTGTGACATGTCAGTGGCTGTAAACAAAGCGAAACTTGAAAATAACTCATGAA
Organism: Allobates femoralis; assembly: GCA_033576535.1. Taxonomy (NCBI): domain Eukaryota; kingdom Metazoa; phylum Chordata; class Amphibia; order Anura; family Aromobatidae; genus Allobates; species Allobates femoralis. The sequence goes on from JARQOC010000002.1 coordinate 479,602,082, forward strand.
AGAGTAAAATTGCATTAAAAGCAATCACACCATTGTTTTTCTTATGAAATTCTCAATAAGTTTGATGTGTCATATGACCCTCTATTCATTGAAGAAAATAAAGTTGGATCCAAAATGGCTGACTTCCAAAAGGCTGCCATGGTCACCACCCATCTGGAAAACTTTTCCCCCTCCCATATACTAATGTTCCACAAACAGGAAGTTGATATCACCAACCATTCTAAGTTTATTTAGGTGTATCCCTATAAATGGCCCACCCTGTATTATCTCTCTTTGTTATTTAAAAGAATTCTCATGTGTGGGAGAGATGAGAGAGAAAAATCCCTTAGCGCTTATACAGTACAGGTGAGAGAGTGGACCCGATAGACCATGAGAGAAAACACTGCTAACCATAAGAAATTATACTCTACAGGAGCAAGGACCCTGCTGACCATAAGAGCTTACACTGTACAGGGGAGAGAGAGAGAGGACTGTGCTGATCATAAATGTTTACTCCCTACAGCAGAAAAAGAGAGAGGACCTGCTGATCATAAGAGCTTACACTCCTCAGGGAAGAAAGAGAGAGGACCCTGCTGACCATAAGAGCTTACACTCTACAGGAGAAAAAGAGAGGACCCTGTTAGGAAAAATACTTATAGTTTACAGGAAAGAGACTTACCCAGTTATTATGGAGATGGAAAATTACTCTTCTGTACAAACTAGTCCCCACTTGCAACCAGTGATCTCAGATGGTCCAGGTACTTACTTCTCCTATACAAGAATATCAAGCAATTGGTGTGCACATCGTTCATTTTTTGCAGGTGTCAGTGAACAGATACTAAAAACAATACACTCTCCGATTCTTTTGCAAACAAGTGAAGTCTTTATTTCCGGTAGTGATTACAGGCAGGGCCGGCCTTTCCTATGTGCGAGTTGTGCGGCCGCACAGGGCGCCGGCCGCCAGGGGGCGCTGCAGGGAGCAAGTCACTTTCACTTTGTTCTGCGCCAGGCTCAGACTGGGCCCCCTGGGCCGCTGGCCCTTTAAAATTCCATCTGAGTCCTGTGTGCGTGCTAGTCCTCTCTGACAAGGGCTGCTGCAGCGCGCACAGGGCTCTTTCCGTCTGGCCAGTATTAGTGTCTGCAATTGTTTTTATGAGCGGAGTACACCATCTAGTCACCAGTCCCGGGGATCCTGCATTATCTGCTTGATTCATTGCAGGCTCTAGTGGTTGCTGATCCACCAATCAGACAGCAGGAAACAATCACTAGAGTCTGCAATGTCTCCTACCTGCTCTCTGATTGGTGCACAAGCCGTCACTGTGTGCCGAGCTCTGCATCATTAATAGGAGAGCAGGAAGCAGTGAGCAGACTGTGCAGCACAGCAGAGGAGATGCTGCTCTACACCATGAAAGTTCTTATAGAAGCTGTAAGTAACAGCAAAGGTAACTATCTCCCTGCTGCTTAGATGTGTGTTTGTGTGTGTATATGGGGTGTGTGTATGTGGAGTGTATATAGATGTCTGTGGGGTGTGTGTATGTATGTGTATATGAGTGTGTGTATGTGGGGTGTATATAGGTGTCTGTGTGTATATGGGTGTGTGTGTGTGTGTGTGTATATGGAGGTGTGTGTGTATGTGGGGTGTATGTGTATATGGGTGTGTGTATGTGGGGTGTCTATGGGGTGTGTGTATGTGGGGTGTATATAGGTGTGTGTGTGTATATGGGGGTGTGTGTGTATGTGGGGTGTATATAGGTGTGTGTATGTGTATATAAGGGTGTGTGTATGTGGGATGTATATAGGTGTCTGTGGGATGTGTGTATGTATGTGTATATGGGTGTGTGTATATGGGAGAGGGTGTGTGTGTATATGGGGGATGTATATAGGTGTCTGTGTGTGTATATGGGTGTGTGTGTGTGTGTATATGGAGGTGTGTTTTTATGTGGGGTGTATATAGGTGTGTGTATATGGATGTGTGTGTATATGGGTGTGTATGTGGGGTATGTGTATATGGGTGTGAGGTGTATATGGGAGAGGGTGTGTGTGTACATGAGGTGTGTGTATATAAGTATCTGTGTGTGTATATAGGTCTGTGTTTTGGGGTGTATATAGGTGTGTGTGTATGATGGGTGTGTGTAGGTGTTTATGGGGTGTATATAGGTGTCTGTGGGGTGTGTGTATGTATGTGTATATGAGTTTGTGTATATGGGAGAGGGTGTGTGTGTGTATGTGGGGTGAATATAGGTGTCTGTGTGTATATGGAGGTGTGTGTGTATGTGTATATGGGTGTGTGTGTATGTGGGGTGTATATAGGTGTCTGTTGGGTGTGTGTATGTATGTGTATATGTGTGTGTGTGGGGGGGTGTATATAGGTGTCTGTGTATATGGGTGTGTGTGTATATGGGAGAGGGTGTGTGTATATATGGGGTGTGTGTATGTGGGGTGTATATAGGTGTCTGTGGGGTGTGTGTATATGGGGTGCGTGTGTGGGGTGTATATAGGTGTCTGTGTATATGGGTGTGTGTATGTGGGGTGTGTGTATGTGTATATGGGTATGTATGTGGGGTGTATATGGGTGTCTGGGTGTGTTTGTGTATATGCGGAGGGTGTGTTGTGTGTGTGTGTGTGTGTGTGTATGGGGATAATTGGGGTAGATAAGGGTGAAACCCAGCTAGAGGGGTAAGACAAGCAGAAACAGGAGAGGGATTATCAGTATACCTCATTTTGTGTGATTAATGCAGCCTCAGGTCCATAACTGCGGTGTGTGTGCATCTGTGTATGTTTTGATGTATGTGCATGCGTGTGTCCATGCCCATGGTGATGTATGTAAGTGGTGACGTGATGTGTGTATCTATGATTGGTGTGTGTGGTGATGTATGTATGTGTCCATGCACATGGTGACAATTGTGCGTTGTGTTTATGGTGACAATCTCTTCCTCCCTGACAATGTGTGGTCACCTGGTGTGGCCCCCCAGCTTCATTAGGACGCTGTGCCCAGTGAAGGAGCAGTAATAGAGGACTCAGGCAGCCATTAATGCCAAGTGTGCAAAACTCCGGCCTGGCCGTGTCCTCCATGTCGGCTCTGCTCCCCTGAGCCTGGCCGTGTCCTCCATGTCGGCTCTGCTCCCCTGAGCCTGGCCGTGTCCTCCATGTCGGCTCTGCTCCCCTGAGCCTGGCCAAGTCCTCCATGTCGGCTCTGCCCCCTGAGCCTGGCCGTGTCCTCCATGTCGGCTCTGCCCCCCCTGAGCCTGGCCGTATCCTCCATGTCGGCTCTGCTCCCCTGAGCCTGGCCGTGTCCTCCATGTCGGCTCTGCCCCCCTGAGCCTGGCTGTGTCCTCCATGTCGGCTCTGCTCCCCTGAGCCTGGCCGTGTCCTCCATGTCGGCTCTGCCCCCCTGAGCCTGGCCGTGTCCTCCATGTCAGCTCTGCCCCCCTGAGCCTGGCCGTGTCCTCCATGTCAGCTCTGCTCCCCTGAGCCTGGCCGTGTCCTCCATGTCGGCTCTGCTCCCCTGAGCCTGGCCGTGTCCTCCATGTCGGCTCTGCCCCCCCTGAGCCTGGCCGTGTCCTCCATGTCGGCTCTCTCCCCCCTGAGCCTGGCCGTGTCCTCCATGTCGGCTCTGCCCCCCTGAGCCTGGCCGTGTCCTCCATGTCGGCTCTCTCCCCCCTGAGCCTGGTCGTGTCCTCCATGTCGGCTCTGCTCCCCTGAGCCTGGCCGTGTCCTCCATGTCAGCTCTGCTCCCCTGAGCCTGGCCGTGTCCTCCATGTCGGCTCTGCCCCCCCTGAGCCTGGCCGTGTCCTCCATGTCGGCTCTCTCCCCCCTGAGCCTGGCCGTGTCCTCCATGTCGGCTCTGCTCCCCTGAGCCTGGCCGTGTCTTCCATGTCGGCTCTGCCCCCCTGAGCCTGGCCGTGTCCTCCATGTCGGCTCTGCCCCCCTGAGCCTGGCCGTGTCCTCCATGTCGGCTCTGCCCCCCTGAGCCTGGCTGTGTCCTCCATGTCGGCTCTGCCCCCCTGAGCCTGGCTGTGTCCTCCATGTCGGCTCTGCCCCCTGAGCCTGGCCGTGTCCTCCATGTCGGCTCTGTCCCCCTGAGCCTGCGTGGTGTTCTGATGAAATCGGGTGCAGACATTCGCACTGTGTTCATCACGGAAGGCAGAGAAGTGCAGAGCTGGCCGTGATGCTGCTCTTCTAAACCATGTCACTCACAGCCACAGGGGCATGATAATATTAGTGGGAACCCAGGCTAGAGTCCGATTTGTGTCAGCATATAAGCTGATGAATCAGTCAAAAACGTTGTCTCAAGACGCAGAGCATAGCGTTAACGGCATGTAACGCTATGTGCCGGCTGCCTATTTGTCTGTATGGATACCTGTAGCATAGCGCAGCCGCGGGTTCCACGCAGAAGTCCCAGACATGTGCTATTACAGAGCGCACAGGGAGCACGGTTTGCAGCATTTTCCCGTGCGCTCTGCAGTAGCACATATCTGGGTGGAACCAGCAGCTGCGCTATGCTACAGGTATCCATACAGACAAATAGGCAGCCGGCGCATAGCGTTACATGCCGTTATCGCTATGCACTGCGTCTGCCAGAGACTACATTTTTGACGGATTCGTCAGTTTATATGCGGACACAAATCAGACCCTAGCCTTAGACAATGTCCATACAGGGCGTTTTTGCAGATAAACCTGATGTTTTGATATTAAAGAGATCCTGTCACCTTCAGAACGCCACCTAAGCTACCAAATCATGTCCCTGCAGCATATTATCACTCATCTCACGCTCCTTTTGACTCCTAAAAGCATCCTGTGAAAGTGCATAAAAATAACACTTACTTAAATTAATACACTGCGAAACCCAAAAGGGGCTGTCACAGATGTCACACAGGGGAGGATTGTAAAAAAATGCGGTGTGTGAATGCACCACGTTTTTACGGGGCTTTTTTGTGCTTTTTTGCGAGGGTGCAAAACGCTGAAAAACACAAAAACAGCACAATGTGTGAAAGTAGCCTTAGATTTGCATAAAAACGCAACAAAAAAAAGCTTCCACAACTAGTCACCACTGAATAAATGTCACAGGTGCAGTTTGGAAAGGTATTCTAGGCATATTCAAAAATGTATTAGGAACAAAAAGTGACTTTTTAGGAAGACGAAAAGATGCAGTATGTACACAGCTCCACTCTATATATTCCTCAACACAGTATATAGTGTGGAGCTGTGTATATCATTGAGTGTAGCATACAGTATAGCGGATTGCATTGCACTGCCCAGGATCAGCCGGCGGCTCTCCTGACCTGAAAATGTCAGCAGCATAGAATTACATGAAGCCATCATGCTCAGATCAGGAAAGCCGCCGGGCAGTGCAATGCAGTCCTTGCACAAGTCATATGCTACACTATGCACAGTACCCCTTCTCCTGTCCTGTCCTGTCCTGTCCTATATACTGGATGTAATCCTCAGGATCTGTATTATTCTGTGTATATACACTGCACAGTACCACTTCTACAGTACTATCCTGTATACTGGGTATAATCCTCAGGACCTTTTTATTCTGTATATATACACTGCACAGTACCACTTCTCCTGTCCTGTCCTGTATACTGGGTGTGATCCTCAGTATCTGTATTATTGTGTATATATACACTTCACAGTACCACTTCTCCTGTCCTGTATACTGGGTGTAATCCTCAGTATCTGTATTATTCCGTATATACACTGCACAGTACCACTTCTCCTGTCCTGTATACTGGGTGTAATCCTCAGTATCTGTATTATTCTGTATATATACACTGCACAGTACCACTTCTCCTGTCCTGTATACTGGGTGTAATCCTCAGTATCTGTATTATTAGGTATATATACACTGCACAGTACCACTTCTTCTGTCCTGTATACTGGGTGTAATCCTCAGTATCTGTATTATTCTGTATATATACACTGCACAGTACCAATTCTACTGTTCTGTATCCTAAGTGTAATCCTCAGGATCAGTATTATTCTATATATACACTGCACAGTACCACTTCTCCTGTCCTGTGTACTGGGTGTAATCATCAGTATCTGTAGTGAGCAAGTACACGAGGGACAGTGTGAGGGCACACTATGGGGTGAGCAGTACACGAGGGACAGTGTGAGGGCACACTATGGGGTGAGCAGTACATGAGGGACAGTGTGAGGGCACTCTATGGGGTGAGTAGTACATGAGGGACAGTGTGAGGGCACACTATGGGGTGAGTAGTACATGAGGGACAGTGTGAGGGCACACTATGGGGTGAGCAGTACATGAGGGACAGTGTGAGGGCACTCTATGGGGTGAGTAGTACATGAGGGACAGTGTGAGGGCACACTATGGGGTGAGCAGTATACGAGGGACAGTGTGAGGGCACTCTATGGGGTGAGTAGTACATGAGGGACAGTGTGAGGGCATACTATGGGGTGAGCAGTATACGAGGGACAGTGTGAGGACACTCTATGGGGTGAGTAGTACATGAGGGACAGTGTGAGGGCACACTATGGAGAGAGCAATACATGCGGGACACTGAGAGCACTACGTCTTGTTGCCTGTCTCAACTAGGGGTATATGACCAAAAATTATATCTGATAGCGCACTTTGACTCCATCTTCATCATTACTGTGAATCAGCCCGCCATCACATTCTCCCAAATCCTGTTTGTGAAACACTACAGTTGTAAACAGTTACAGTATGTTGTAGAAAACAACTTGTTAAAAAAACAACAATAAAACACATCCTATTCAACCACTTTCAGATGGGTCTTTGTCACTGCTCCAGTGTCTGTTGTTGTCAGCAGTGGTGACGTCACTTCAACAGCGCTGCAGCCAATCAGTGAGTTCAACTTCTCATGACAGTTACTCGGGCAGAGCCAATGAGCTTTAATGATTGGGTGCTTTGTCTGTGATGACGGTGCTGCAGAGACCGCCACCTCCTGACTGACAGCAGCACATCACAAGACCCTGATGTTGAGATAGATGGCAGCATGTTAATGTGTTCTGAGAATACAGAGGGGTGGGGGCACCAAAGAACAAATTTGCACAGGGCGTCATTCAGCCTAAGGCCGGCCCTGATTACAGGCAATGGGATATGTGACCACGAAAGCAGATGTTTTGACCAATTTAGGTCTTGTTCACTAGAGTTGCTTTTACCAGAGAATTCATACAGATGGGGAAATCACTTAAACAGTAGTTTTTCTAGAACACAATGAGCCTATGCATCTGTAAGTAGTTAGGTTCACAATTTAATCTGTTAAGGTTCCTTCACACGCGACAATATTGCCAGGCAATTTCACTGGCAATTTGCTGGTTGCAGTGAAATCATGGACATATTGTTCTATTTTGTTGCCGTGTACAAATGGAACAATGTGTCCATGACTTCACTGCAACCAGTAAGTTGCCAGTGAAATTGCCTAGCAATATTGCCGCGTGTGAAGGTACCCTTAGAGATTGCCAAAAAATGATTTCTGCAAATGGGCTGTAACATGCGATCGCCGATCATTCAAAGTGAGGATCCGCAATAACAGGCATCACACAGAGCCAGGGCTTCTACTGCCGGCATTACACACAGGGGCGTAACTACAGCAGGTGCAGGGGTTGTGATCGCACCCGGGCCCCGAAGCCTAGGGGGCCCCAAAAGTCCCTTTGGCCTATAGAAAAAGACTATTGCTATTAAAGATTTGTAATAACTGGGGGCCCCGTTGGAGCTTTCGCATCGGGGCCCATGAGCTTTAAGTTATGCCACTGGAAAAAGACTAATACTATTAAAAATGTGCAATAATTGGGGGCGATGTTGGAGCTTCCGCATCGGGGCCCCTGGGCCTGAAGTTACGCCACTGATTACACATCTCTCATCCTTGGAATTATATTCCTGTTACAAACCTCAAGATTAAAGGGATCCTGTCACCCCCAAAACACCTCTAAAGCTATTAAAAGCTGTCCCTAGAGCATAGTAACACTTACCCTACACTCCTTTTAGCTCCTAAAAGCATCTATGAGAATGAAGATAAACGTTATTACAGTACCTCATTAGTGATTATAATTAGTGACTATGGTATGCATAGTCACCCAGCCAGGCTCTCCCTCTTCATGATAACACGCCTCAATAGGCGTGATCTTTATCTCTGATTCAAATGCGCCGCCTCCCCGCTCTGTCATGCGTCAGCCGTGCTGCAGTGGGGCTGTGTGATGCGAATCGCGTCATTTCCGGTGACGGGCGACGTATTACACCTGCGCCGCTCTGTTTGCTTCAAGCCCCGCGCTGCGCATTATACAGCTCTTCTGGCATAAATTTTCACTAGCTTCATAATTTTGGAGGTCTTTTTAATCATGAATGGAGTTTATATTGTTTATTTTTTCTTATACAGATTACGCTCTGATTTAAGAACTATTGTAATGTTTCTGAATGTACAGTAGGTCAGGGCTGGTTTGTGTAATAAATGTCAATTTACTACTTCCATTATAAATGTAATGAAGAGGTTTTGATTAAATAAAAAATTCTGTTTATTTCTTATTTCAAATGAACAATGAAGGAATAAAGCAGATGATTTAGAATTTAGAAAGGTCTATGTGTTGTAGAAGAACAAAAAATATTTCACAACAGGTACTCAGAATTAAAAAGGAAACAAGCCCCGTAATACACAAGAACTGTGCTACTGATAAGCCATGAAGACTGCAAATAACTTCATATCCTCTGTGAAAATTCTTCAAGATAGAAGATAATTTGAAGTAATTTTTCTACAAGCATGCCAATCACTTCTGAAAAGTAGTTATTAGATGAAGCAGTGTTTTGATGAATTAGAAGAAATTTAGCACTGAATACCTCTACACTGCATTATCTACTTTTGCTGCTGAAAGAGCCAACAACAAGAGGATCATCTTGGGATCAGAGCGCACTCCTTTGTAACACACTTAAAATTCACAACCAAATTGCACATACTTCAGTAAAGCAACTTTATGAGTTTTAAAATAATTTTTTCTATTCACAATATCCTGTCAGTAAAAAACTTTTTAACGTTCAAGTATATTTTTTATACTTGCAAGATGGGGCCTGGTATGATTTAAAGGTGATTCCAGCCTAAATAAGTTATCATTAGTGATGAGCGAGAACCGTAATATTTGTAATCGCTATAGCGAGTTCTTTGTTATTCTCGGTATTCGTTCCAAATGGCAAATACAATGTAAATCAATGGGAAACGTGAATAATTTCTGTTGGACACTACAAAGAGGTCTGAAAGGGCTGTAAAAAGGTAGAAATGGCTGAAAGAGTGCTCAAACTGCATGGGGACAGTAGGGAAACATGATATACATTGTCTGCGCAACAGTCACAATGGCCAGGGAACTCGGACACTCTGGGGTATCAGTCTGTTCAGTAGTCTCGGTGGCAATCCAGAATCTGTTGCCCCCACTGAGCATGAAAAGGGGATATTTACAGGGGAAATAAAGTATTTTGTGATGCTATCCATGGTTTCTGATTATAATGACCAGTACTGGTTTTAGCAACCCCGGGGAGTAGGTGTTGTTGCAGCTAGGTGTATCACTCCCCATGGATGGAGAGGGTCCCCAGGGTTTGGTATAGATGTTCATGTGGATGATGGTGGTAGCTGTTGGTGCAGGAAGGCACAGAAGGAGTGGACAGACACAGGGGTTGCAGTTCTTACCAGTCTCTTTACTTGCAGCCAGGGTACTGTGCTCTTCCAGTGTGCAACTGGCCAGCCAGCCCTCAGTCCAGGTCCACTCCACTGAGACACTGTTCATAAGCCTTTATTTGCTGCTCTTTCCTTCCTGCACTGTTCTCCTCTCTTTCCCTGCGCCTTCGTGCTACTGATCTCAAGGCAGGTGACTGCGGGCCTTGCTGAATGATGGCCTGGCATGTCCTCTTGACCCCCTGTAGCCACTGTGCCTGGGATAGTCCATGGTAAGTGGCCACTGCACCTTCAGTGCAGTGGCCTCCGGTTTCCTGGCTTGATCAAAAAATTTCACATCAGATTAGGGCCGGTCCCCTCATTTAGCCAGTTCCTCTACCATGACCTGGAAGTTGGCTATAGATTCAGGGATCTCTGAACTGGAGTTTCCTCGGCCAACCTACCCACTGGTCCCATTAGGCCCCAGCTCCAGTGAACCCTATAACTCCATCTTGCTGCTCCTGCTTCTTCTCTTCAACTCTGACTTACACTGACTAACTTTCTTCCTTCCACCCTCTAAACCTACTCCATCCTCCAGCCAGTAGATGGGGTCTTCTCTCTAGAGGAGTTTCTTTTGCCCTCATCTCCCTGGTCTGGAGTTAAGATGGGTGTTGGATGTGTGGTTGGGTGTCTCAGTTTTGTGTTCCCATCTTACCTGAGAGCAATGGCACCACACCTGTGGAGTAGGTACAGTAGCACTGTAGCGACCAAGATGCAGGGGTGCCACATCTGCGTACTGTATTGTTATACAGCTGTGACAAAATGTAATGAAGATAGATAGAAGAACAGGTAGATTGGTCTTACCAGACTCCTGCTGCTGTTCCCGAGGCCGCTCAGCCTTTCGCTGTCCTGCAGAATCACTTCCAGGTCTGCTCATTCTCCCGCTGTATTACCTTGGGGGTCGCCTATTAAGCTGCTTGCATATTCACTGCACTGTCAGACAAACAGACAATTCCAGATGTTCACACTCAGTGAGCACCACTGTGAATGGCTGTTGCAGTCAGAGTATATTTCCTCAATCTGGGCAGTGATTGCGCTTGGTTGCCATACACATTAGTGTATGGCAATTAACCTGCCGTCATAGTGTGTTAAATAAATAATAACTAAAAAAAAGCACATGGTGTTTCTCAGTATTTTTAAGTCTAGCCCAGCGAAAGCCAACAGCTGCTAGCTGCCACCCTTAGCTGCATAATTTTACCCTGGCTGCAAAAAAAATGCATGGCCTCTGCCCTATTTTTAATTGCCAGCCAAGGTAAAACTAGGCAGCTGAGGGACGGTATTCTCAGCGGGGTGTTAAAGAGTAGCAACCCACAGCTGCCCCTGAAAATGGCGCATTTATCGTAGCACCATTTCCAGGCACTTTACCAGGCTCTTCCAGCAGCCCTGGTGGCAGTAGCATGCTGATTAACAAGGAGTTAACACAGCTTTGTATTGCCAGCTGGTATTAAGCCCTGAGATTCTTAATGTCATGCAAAATTATACCTGGCCATTAGGAATCCAAAATTATATAGTAAGATAGAAAGCTGGAAAAGGAAGAATAATGGATGCATCAGTCTTCCAAAAAAGTATAACATTAAAATAAAAAGAAAATTTGGAGTGTTTGACCACACTACCTTATAAAAAAATCGAAAGATTCTTCACAGTTGATAGTGATTTTTATTTCTCAACCAGTTTCAAGGCACTCTGGCCTCTTCATCAGGAGAAAACCACTGATGTACAGAGGAAAATTATTTTAATAAAAAAAACACAGATACACTTAGTGACTGCATCTTTTTTACCCTTCCGCACCCTTGTACCCCTCAACGATCCTCTTCCACTCTTCCTGGATAGATTCAGCTCTGCTTCATCAGAGACCACAGGAAGGATTAACACATCTGCTCTGGTGGTCTCTGATTACTAAATGACAGCGCTAAGACCTGTGGTATAGTAAACTTTAAAGTCACCGCTGCCATAGCTAGAGAGGTTACTATGGCAACAATGACCTCAGCCCTTAGCATATGGAAGCACTGATACCTGCACTATAGAATAGCAGTAAAACGCAGGTCTCAGTGCTCTCCATAGCAACAGCGGTTACTATGGCAATGGTGACCATATAACAGTGCTGAGACCTGCACTTTATCACTTTACTATAACGCAGATCTCAGTGCTTTCATATTGTAAATGTAGAGGTCACAGTTGCCATAGCAACAGCAATTACCATGGCAACTGTGACCTCAGCGCTCAGTATATAACAGCTCTGAGACCTGCGCTATTATATACAAAGTACGGAGGTCACCATTGCCATGGTAATCGCTGTTGCTATGGCAACAGTGACCTCACTGCTTACAATATAAAAGTGCGGAGAACTGCACTATAGAAAAGCGATAAAGCGCAGGTCTCAGTGTTGTTATAGTAAACAGTGAGGTCATCGCTGAAATAGCAACAGCAATTAATATTGCAACGGTGACCTTACCGCTTAGTATATGACAGCGCTGAGGCCAGCGCTTTAGTATAGCCAGGTCCCATCCGTTTCATATAAAAAGCGGTGAGGCCCCCATTGCTATAGCAACAGCTGTTACTATGGCAATCGTGACCTCAGTGCTTAGTATATGAAAGTGCTGAGACATGCACTATGGAAAAGCGTAAAGCGCAGGTCTCAGCGCTGTCCATAGCAACATTGGTTACTATGGCAATAGTGGCCATATAACAGTGCTAAACACCTGCACTATAGTAAAGCGCAGGTCTTTGCGCTGTCATATGGTCACCCTTGCCATAGTAACCGTTGTCATTTAGTGATCAGAGACCACGGGAGTGGATGTGTTAATCCTCCTGATGTAGCATATCTCAGTCTATCCAGGCAGAGAGGATCGAGGAGGGTTACAAGGGTGGGATGGGGTAATAAAGATGGGTTCATAAGTGTCTATGTGTTTTTTTTTTAAATAAAGTAATTTTTCTATGTTTTGTGTCTTTTTTACTATTTATTTGAGGTTCTTAATGGCTGGGTCTAACTTGGCCTGACATTAAGAATCTCAGGGATTAATACCAGCTGGCAATACAAAACTGGTGTTATCCCCTTATTACCCAGCGTGCCACTGCTGAGACTACCAGCCCTCAGCTGCCTAGTTTTACCTTGGCTGGCAATAAAAATAGGGCGGAGGCCACACATTTTTTTTTGCCAGCCAAGGTAAAATTATGTAGCTGAGGATGGCAGCTCGCAGCTGTCTGCTTTCACTGGGCTAAACTTAAAATACTGCGAGGTACCATGCTTTTTTTTATAATTATTTATTTATTTTACACTCTATGACGGCAGGTTGGATGCTATACACTAATGTTTATGTATTGGCCAATCCATGTGAGCCTGATAACCATGACAAGGTACATCTCACTTATCAGGACCTAATCTGAATATGCCTCCAGCTAGATTAAAAATCTACACATTATGGGCAGGTTGTTCCTGGCAAAATAAGCAAATAAACATGCCTTGGCTATATGGTTTTTAGATATAGATATTGAATGCAGCAGCCACATTCAGAGGACTTTAGGAAATCATAGCTCATTACAAAGTCCAACATTGATATTACTGCCATACGGTGACCATATAGTGGTACATATCATTCTAGCAGAACACATTAGAGATTACAGTAAAGTTATAGATATGACTTAGAGGTGAGGTTCTTTCTTGTAGAGTCATTTACTTTTATAGTTTTTTCCATCTGGCCCAACTGACAACTTCTTCCAGCCACAACTTGTCTGCAGAGATGACAAAAAAGACACATTTAACCCTCTTCTCTCCTATATCCAGACCTGTACACATCTATTTCCAACCTACACAAACTCCCAATCCTGCTATCACCTCAATGCTCAGCTGCAGCTGCCACATTTGTCCCTATTATTGCACCTGCTGTCTGGTACAATAACAGTGCTTCTGTTACTGCCCCACATAGTAATGCCACCACTATGCCACTTATAAAGTAAAAGGCCTCCTTAGTGCCCTCTAGATATAAAATTGCACCCTAGAAAATCTTAAATTCCTGTTTAAGTGTCCTAAAGTCTGTGTCCACATTTTGCCCCTAGAAAGTAATAATGCCAATGTCCCTTGTACACCTTTGACTGTTACAATACTCAAGTGCCCTTATAGCAATAAAGCTTCTTAAATGGGTTGTTCCATAAACAAATTAATTTTAATAGATTTTGGAATAATAATAAGTTCCACATTTGGATGTGTTTAAAAAAGTGTTCCTGTGCTTAGATAATCTCATATATCTGACCCTGCTCTGCAATATGTAATGGATGTGTCTGACCATACAGATGCAAATTGTAACTTCAGGAAGGTAGTAGATGAACTCTAGTGCCACCAATTGTAAGTAGTAATCCTAAAAGGAAAAATTAACTCCTTAACAATCAGGATTAATCTCCATAAGGAGAGTAGCAATTCCATAGACCTTGTCGTAGCTTCTCATACAGCCATATCAGATCCCATACTTTGCACTGATGAGGGACAGTCACCCTGAAATGCAGTGTTTTGCAGATTGGGGTTCTGATATGGCTTAATTCCTAAATCATATTGAAAGGCTTGTTTTAGGAGTCAATTTTGCCTTTTAGGATTGCTATTTTCAATTAGTGGCACTAGAGTTTATCTACTTCCTAATTGAAGGTGACAATTTGCATATATTCAAAGGAGCATTGTGACTAAAAGTCTCCTAGCTGCTTGCATGCAGGATTAATCTCCAGAAGGAAAGTAGCTATTCCCTTACCGATCTCAGCAGTTAGGGTACTGGGAGAGTGATTCGGCAATTTCTCCCCTCCATCTACGGTCATCAGACTGACTGCCACTGGAAGTGGTGACCTCATTCACTGAGTCGCTCAAGGCACCCTGCTGCAGTGAATTCCGGAGACCCGAAGTCACCTGAGTTCACTGCTGCGGGAAGCCCTGAGTAACTCAGTGACAGATGTCACCACCTTTTGCATCAGTCAATGTGATCGAGGACTCTGCAAGAATAGGATTCTTTTGTTCCCTCTCTGTAGAATCAGGATGTAGAAGAGCGCAAGTGAGCTTTGTAGGACCATCCTTGTGGATTATTGTTGGAGGGGTATGTGTGAGGTAATAATTTGGAAAAAGAGGATTGTTTGTGGGATTTATTTCAAATAAAGGATTTTTCTCTTGTCTATGTTTTTATTAACTATCTACTCACAGGATTTATAATGAGCCAGTCTCAAAGAGGCTTTACACAATCTTGGCTTAATGACAAGCTGTCAATACTCAACAGTCATTAACCCCTTCTATCTCCCTGATGCCACCCCACCAAGGCATTGGGAAGAGCTAGGTAAAGCGCCAGGAATTGGTGCTACTAATGAATGCGCCAATTTCTGGAGTGGCTGCGGACTGCTACTCTTTAGCCTGGGGACCCAATAAGTATGAGCCTCACTACACTGAGAAAACAAGAACCTCAGCTGCCTGGGTTTTACTTTTGGTGGCAATCAAATAGAGGGGGAAGCTCACAGATTTTTGTTTTATAATTATTTATTTAAATAATTTTAAAAAAAGTATAGGCTTCCGTAGCTGTCCGCTTTATCTGCACTGACAATCAAAAGTGCAGCATTTTTTTAAATTATTTATTTATTTTTACACTATCATCATAGCAGGTTCGTTTATCCTTTATTTTGTAAAACACATTTTTAGCATGATAGTAGCCAAAACCTAAAAAAAGTATTTAAATCTGGTAATGCTGTGATTGTTCTGACCTGAAAAATAAAAACACCTAATCACTTATACCACAAGACATGGGCGTACCCAGCGATGGGCAGGGGGGGCAGCTGACCCCCCCAAGAGGAAGGGGTGAGTGGCACTGAGCCACGCCACGCACACCTATTATAGTGACTGAGGCTGAGCTGAGGCTGCACGCTACCACCTCACCTGTGTGTGTGTAGCGAATGCGATAACGGTTACCTCAGCGTGGCAATCATGGGGCAGCAGCCAGCAGGGGCACAGGGCGTATTTCACCCTCAGACAGTGTCTGCCAACTGCCGACACTGCAGATCAGCTCGGTGGGCAGGGGACTCAAATGATGTCATGACATCACCACTGAGCCCCTCTTCGCTGTGCTGAGTCCCTGCGGTGCAGAGCGGCAAACAAGATGGGGACACTGCTGATGCTGGAGGCTGGAGCTGAGATAGAAGAGAGGACATTAACAGTTAAAAAAAGATGTAAGTATAAACAAAAGTGACCTGGATGATTATGTGGGGGGATGGGGGTCGAGAGCCCTATGGGAGGGCTGTATATGGGAGCCTTATATGGGGGCTGCGCTGTATATGAGATGACATGTACTCACATCTCATATACAGCCCTTCCCCTCATAGGCTCCCATACCATATACAGCAACCCTATAGGGCTTCTATATCATATATAGACCCCTAAAGGGCTCCCATTATTGGAGCCCTATGGAGGGGGGCTGTATATGATATGGGATATGGGATTCCCATATCATATACAGCCCCCCATAGGGCTCCCATATCATATACAGACTATATATGATATGGGAGCCCTATGGGGGCTTTTGTATATGATATGAGGACTGTATGGGGTATTGGGGGGCTGTATATGAGATGGGACTCCAATATCATATACAGCCCCCCATAAGGCTCCCATATCATATACAGCCCACCCCTTAGGGCTCTTGTATCATATACAACCCCCCACAGAGCTCTCATGATGGGAGCCCTATGGAGGGGCTGTATATGATACAAGAGCCCTATGAGGGGGCTGAATATGATTTGGGTACCCTATGGCAGGGTTATACATGATATGGGAGCTCTATGGGGGGCTGTATATGAGATGTGAGCCCTATGGGACATTGGGGGTCTGTATATGAGATGGAACATCCATCTCATATACAGCCCCCCATAGGGCTCCCCAGTGGCATAACGTGTCTGATGGGCCCCGGTGCGCAATTTTACAACCTGAATGACCATGGCTTGCCCCCCCTAGTTTTGATCCTGGGTACGCCCATGCCACAAGATGAATAGTATAAAAATAGTGATAAAGCCAATTCTGCAACTTCTGCTGAATACTTTATTCTGCCACCCAAAGATCACAGAATGGCACAGCTCACATTCATCCTGCGCTCTACGGTCAGTGCTTACATCAGCAATTACATGTAAATCCCTGAAAAATGTGATTCAGACAAAATTCCCAATGGAAAACACACTGTAGTGAGGTAGAAGGAATCACTTTGAACTCCCATCTGACCTATAATCCATTTTAGGTGCGTAAAAAAGTGAGGTCAACCACAATTTTGAAAAATCTTTGAAAAGAAGGACACCACTGAACAAAAGCCAAACTGAGTCCAGAGAAACTCTGCTGCCTCAATAGTCAACTTATCTGTTTGGGGTTTTACTTGAATCACGTATTTCAGAGATGTAGGTGTAAATTCAAATGTAAGTGCTCAGCGTAGAGCAAAGGATAAATGTGAACTGATTCAAAATTATCTGTGGTCAAATCGCCACCAACAGTATTCATCTCAACCAGCAAAACCACAAGTCCCAATTCCGGTCCATAATCTGTTGACGTAAATACTGTATAGGGGGCTTCCACATTACTGGTAGCACAAAGGCTCTGGAAAAACGCTATGACTCCTCACCCCCAAAAAGAAAACCAGCAAATCTGCACTCCCAAATGCAAATGCTCCCCTGCATTCTGAGCCCTACAAAGTGTAAACCACAGTTAATAACCACATACTTGGCACTGTTGTAGTAGGGAAGCCTGCTTAATTTATGGGGTGTTTTTCTCTAGAAGCACAAACTGGGCACACTGTGCGAGCTCCACAATGTACGAGCACTACAAGCACTTATTTGCAATTTTTAATAATGCAAAATTCACTGAGCTTGACTCCATGGGTGTTTTCCATAGATAAATTCATCACTACAGCCATAGATTAACTCCTAGTGGTGGTCACTAGAGGGGATTTCTTTTGTTCTGCCACTTAGGGGCTATGCAAATGGAGTATGCACACTATAACTTGTATAGGAAAATCTGTTCAAAAAAATCAAATGCCACTCCTTATCTCCCGATTCCTGCCGTGCACCCAAACAGAGGTTTTCCACCACATATAAGTATCCTCGTACTGAGGAGAAATTTCACAACAAATTTTTTGGTCCCATTTCTCTTGCTATCCTTGTAAAAATTAAAATATTTTGGGCTAAAACAACATTTTTGTGTTAAAATTAAATGTTATCATTTCTACGGCTCTACGTTGTAAAACACTGTGATGCACCTGTTGGCTCCAGGAGCTCACTACACATATGGATAAATTCCTTGAGGAAGTCTAGTTTCCAGTATAGGGTCTCTTGTGGGAGAATTCTATTGTTTGGGTCAATCAAGGGCTAAACTATCGTGACATGATGCCTGCTGAACATTCCATCAAAATCTGTGCTCCTAAATGTTGCTCCTTCCCTTTCGAATCCTCATATGCACCCAATCAGTGATTTTCCACCAGATATGGGGTACAGGCGTACTCAGGACAAACTGTCCAACAAATATTGGGGTCCATTTTATCCTGTTGCCCTTGTGAAAATGAAAAAAATTGATGCTAAAAGATCACTTATGTGGAAAAAAGTACCTTTTCATTTTCATGGCTCAATGTATGAAGCCCCTTAGGGTTCAAAGTTTTCACCACACATCTAAATAGGTTTCTATGGGAGTCTAGTTTCTAAAATGTGGTCACTTGTGGGGGAGCTCTACTGTTTAGGCACATCAGGCGCTCTCCAAATGTGACATGGTTCAGCTAACGATTCTAGCTAATTTCCCCCCTTGAAACTTGAAATGTCAATCCTTCCCTTCTGAGCTCTGCCATGTGCTCAAGCAGTGCTTTTCCACCACATATGGGTATCAGCGTACCCAAGACAGATTGCCCAAAATATTTGGGGATTCTATTTTAACTTGTTTTTCCTGTGAAAATGAAAACATTGAGGCTAAAAAAAACATTTTTGTGTAATAAAGTATTTTTTAATTTTCACAGCTCAACATTATAAAATTCTGTGAATCACCTGAGGGTTCAAAGTGCTTACCATACATCTAGATAAATTCCTTGAAGGGGTTTAGAATCCAAAATTGGGTCATTTGCGGGCTGGGGATTCTGCTGTATAGGCACATCAGGGGCTCTCAACATGGTGTCAGCTAAATATTCCAGCTAATTTTCCATTCAAAAAGTCAAATAGCGCTCCTTCCCTTCCAAGCCGTACATGTGCCCTAACAGTGATTTTTGAACACATATAGGGTATTGGCATACTTAAGGGAATTTGCACAACAAATTTTAATGACCACTTTCTGCTGTTACCCTTGTGAAAATGCAATATTTGAGGGTAAAATAACAATTTTTGTTGGAAATAGTAAAATGTTATTTTTTTCTTTCAACATTGCTTTAGTTCCTATGAAGCACCCAAAGGTTTAATAAACTTGTTTAATTTGGTTTTGAGTTCCTTTACGGGTGCATTTTTTGGTATGATGGCACTTTTGGGAGTTTTCTGTCATGTAGCCTGTTAAGGTCAGTTTTAAATGTGATGTGGTCCCTTACAATAGTGGCTTTGTAAATTTTGTTGGAAAAATGAGACATTTGAACCCTTCTAACCTCCTAATAAAAAAAAACTGTTTCCCAAAAGTGATGATGTAAAGTTGACATGTGGAAAATGGTATTTATTAACTATTTTGTATGACATTACTCTCCGGTCTAATGGTATAAAAAACTAAAGTTTGGAAATTGCTAAATTTTTGTCAAATTTAAATTTTCTTCAAAAAGAAAAGCAAAAATTATCAACCTAATTTTACCACTAACATGAAGTCAATATGTCATGAAAAAACTATCTCAGAATCTCTGGGATCCACTGAAGTGTTCTAGAGTTATTATCTCTTAAAGTGATACTGGCTAGAGTTGCAAGAAAATGGTCTAGTCATTACGGTCAAAACAGGCTCGGGTTGAAGGGGTTTAAGAGTCCATTTAATATTGTCCTTTGAATCCCCTCATGTATAAGCTACCCTACACACAATATTACGGGTTGACAGCCACCCTATACACATTATAGTGGGATAACAGCTTCCCTATAGACAGAGTAAGGCTAAGGTCACATTAGCGTCTGCCTTTTTGCTGAAGGATCCATGAAAAAACTTAGAATTTTGCAGGATGAACGCAACTTAGCGCACCATTAATGTCCTGTAACGCTGCACTAATGCAGTATGCAGCGATTTCCTGTGCGCTCCGAAATAGAGCAAGATTTGAAACTCTGGGACTTCTGTGTCAAGCGGCAGCCTGTGATGTAAGTACCAGCACCCATAGGAATCAATTGCCAGCATTAGTGAAGCACTACAGAACATTAATTTTGTGAAGCTAAAAAAATTCATCCTCACCACAACTACTTTACATTTGACGACAACATATATTTATAGGAGACTGGCACAGCAATGGGAAGCAAAATGGCACCACAATATGTAAATCTTTTCATGGCCAAGCTTGAAGGTGACTTTTTATCCTCTTGTCCTATCAGGCCTCTGGCCTACTACTGTTATATTGATGACATTGACCGTCCAACATATCACCGATGGACAGTTTTCATCCAAAACACATAAAAAAATCCATTGTGTACAGCCAGTCCATCAGATACAATCGGATATGTTGCAACCCTACAGAGAGAAACAATCACCTTGAGGACCTCAGAAAGACCTTACTGAACTAGGGCTACCATCCATGAGCAACTGAAAACCAGATTACAAGAGCCACCAGAATATCAAGGAATCATCTCCTACATTACAAAACTAAAGACGAAAACAACCGGGTTCCTCTTGTAGTCACTTACAATCCAAATCTGGAGGTGCTGAAGCTACACTGCTACAGTAAAGTGTTACAAAAGGTTGCCCAACTAAAATCAATATTTCCGGATCTCCCACTCTTGTGTTTTAGACAACCTCCGAATCTAAAAAATATTATTGTCAGAAGCACCTATCCTTTCCCTGCAACCAGAACAGGTGTAAAACCTGTCCATTTATACAGTACTGACAACTGACAAGATAAAGATTTCCAGGACAGATCAGAACTACAAGATCCCAGGTAACTTCAGTTTCACCACAAGCAATGTGGTGTATTTAATTATATGTACCAAATGTCCAAGTGGTGGCATATATGTAGGTGAGACAGGACAAAAATTCAGAACAAGAATGAATTCTCATCGCCACACAATAGAAGAAAGGCGTATAGACCTACCTGTAGCAAAGCATTTTTGCAGCTCTGACCACAGTATAACAGATATAAATCTGCTAGTTTTAAAAAGTAACTTCAAATCTCAGAAAGAGAGAAACTTTGGGAATGCAAATTGATAACGACCTTTGACACATTGAAAACAAGATTGAATTTCGCACATGGATTCTTGCGTTTTTATAACAATTAAAAGAGCATTTGGGGATATCACATCTTCCAACAAACCTCAGTTAGAGCACAATGGACTTTTGACACTTCTTACGTGAACTGTCTTGTATGGATTTATAGCTTTCTCACTGACACTGCTTTATATCACCTGTCGTATTTACTGCATTATCTCACTCTGCTTATGTATATATGTATGTGTCTTCAGAATTTGTGTCATTATTAGCCTGATGAAGGGAACATTGTGTCCTGAAAGATTGCTTCACTTACCATCTTTTCAGTTAGCCATTAAATGGTATCAACCACTGAGGACTCTCAGATTCTAATATTTGTCAGAATGTGCTGTACGCTGTCATCAGCAACTCTGCTGCTGGTAATACAGAATGGTAGCTCAGCTCTAGGCGAGATCCCATAGGTTGCCATGTTAGGGCTCATATATATAGGAGACAATGTGGGGGCTTATCTTGTATATAGTAGACTATATGGCTGTTCATGATGTGTATATGGGGCTATATAGGGGCTTATCCTGTATTTAGGGGGCTATGTGGGGCTCATGCTGTATATAGAAAACAATGTTGGGTCTCATTTTATTAGTAACGCTATGTGAAGAATTATAATTTATATAGGGGCTATGTGGTGCTCATACTGTATATAGGAGCTATGTGGGGGCATATACTGTATATAGGGACTATCTGAGGCTTATATTGTATATAGGGGTGACAGCATATTTAATTTAGCTCAATATTAGTGATACAATAAATATTAATATAAAATATTTATAAGTAATATATCAATTTTTAGCAAAATTAATTTCAGCCTTTTAGTTCAGCCTTCACAACAGTCATGTGGCCACTCAGGAAAATATTTGTCCAGCTCTCCTCTATTATGTATATTGCTAAGTTATGTATAGCATTGTACATAAAGGAAAAAATATCTCTCCCGTTATGAATAAACAGATGTGCACCACAGCATCTATGAGTTAAGCATGTGACCTATCACATGATCTATCAAAGGGGATCATGTGACAGGTCACATGATAAATCAGGGACCACAGTTTCTAAACTTGCCAAGGCACTGGCTACTGTTAATCCACCCCTGGTGCTTCTTACTTAATAAAATACCCTCTTTCTTCTGTATAGATAGTAGAATATCCACATAGGAAATAATAACACCCTCTGTGAGTTCCCTACTGAGTAATAGTACTCACGTTTTGCCAATCTATAATGTAATAATGTCCGTGCGCCCCTTTGAAGATAACAGTACACTGAGAGCCTCTTTAATGTAATAATGCTTATTAATTGCACACATTATATTTATTAATGTTGCATGAGTGTCCCCAAAAAAGTTTCTATCCCCTGATTGCACTCACAGCCTTCAACAAAGTGTGTTGCCCCCATTGCCCACTACATAGTATGATGTTATCACAGCACGCACACTGTATGATGTCCCAACATTATAGGATGACCACCACAGCCCCCTACATAAAAATTATGGTCCCAAAACAGTATGATCACACCATAACCTTACCCCAAAGTATGGTAACACTTCATCCCACAGTATAATGCATCCAAAGACATTCACACAGTATAATTCCCTTACTGCACAGCCATTTACAAAGTATGATAGTAAGAAAAGTGGCACTCTGCTATGACAAATAGAATACAGAAATATTTCAGCTAAGCAATAAATGCAAAAATTGAGAACTTAGCTTTATGAATATGGCCATATCGATAAACCAGCCAGCCACCGCGTCGAAGTGTGTCTCTTTGACTGGGTCCCTAACTTTCATTTTCAGCCTCTATCTGGTTTAAAAACCTGGCTGGGTGATTTATCAATATGGCCATATTAATAAAGCTAAGTGTCTCAATTTTTGCATTTTTTGTTTAACTGAAATATTTCTGTATTGTAATTGTCATAGCAGAGTGCTGTTTTTCGTACTATTGTAATTATTTTGTTTGGGCACACTGACAGGATTGAGTGTCGCAGTATTTCTAACTTTACAAAGTATGAGGTTTCTCCAGACCCAAACCCATAAAATCGAAGCCTTCTTCAGTCCGCCGCACACAGTATGATGCCTCCACAGCTCACCCCACACAGTATCACAGTAATATGATATCATTCCCTCCACAGTCCCACACACACTGTTTAATTCTCCCAAAATTGCCAAACAGTATGATGTCTCTTCAACACTCAAACAAAGTAAGATATATCCCACAGTCCTCAAGAAAAAAATAAACCCCTCAGTCCTCCACACATAGTAGGATGGCCCTATGGCCCATTATGCCATATTATGCACTCACAGACCCCACCCCATAGTATAATGTCCAGACAGGCCCCATGGAGTCCCTTCCTACAGTAAGATGTTCCTGTAACCCTCCACACAATATAATGCTTTAAATGTTGTTGCTATACAGTATTATGCTCACATAACCCGCCCACAGAGTATGATGTCTCCACCACCATTCATTTAGTAAGATCTCATACACAGCAGGATTCCCCACATAATAAAAGTCCCCACCACAGTATAATGACCACAAAGTAGTCATCATAACACAGTTTAATGCCTTCACATCCCCCTACATGAATTGTCTCATAAAATAAAAAAAGCACCATATGCTAACCTAATCTTGGATTATTTTTGTGTTCGCAGGCGCAGTCAGCATCCACACACAAAGTAAAATTTCCCCTTAACACAGTATGATAGTCCCCCACATTCTCCTAAGAGCATATGATGTCCCCAAAGATCCCACTCACAGAGTTTGGTGTTGGCACCACAATGTCGTTGCCTCCTCGGGGGGGTGATTCATGCCTGGAAAGCAAGAAGGGGTATCCGCACCAGGTAAACCCACTGCAAACAACACCTTTCCTGACTCTGACCAGAAGGGGGAGCTCTGATCCAGGTTCAGGGGAGCTTCCCTATAAATTCTGGCCAAGAGGCGGGGTTAGTGAGTTCAGCTCCTAGGAGGCTGTGAAGACGTTCTGTGGACTGGAGCAGTGTAAGGCTCATCCCAGGACAGAGCAGTGTGAAGGACCCATATGGAAGTGTCTGAGGAAGGAGAGAAGCAGGCCTGGGGAGCCAGCTGAATGGTTCCCCTAGTGCAGAGCATCAGCAGCAGACACTGGAGTCCGGAGTCTGGAGTCCAAGGTCCAGAAACCAAATCCGGAGGACGGTGGATTCCAAATCTGCCAGCTACAGTATCTGGAGACAGCAGCATCAGAGAGTTCAGGGCTAGTGGAGCCAGCTGAAAGGTTCGCCCCAGTGCAGAGCGTCATCAACGAACACCGGAGTCCGAGGTTGTTAAGGATTCCAAGTCCTGCAGCCAAATCTGGAGGACAGGGGATTCCAAGTCTCCCAACTGTAGCACCTGGAGACAGCAGCATCAGAGGGTTCAGGGCTAGTGCCAAAGGAGTAAAGCTCAGGAAGAGCTCAAACTGCCTGTCATACATGTCAAAGACTTAACAGCAGAGAGAGAGGGTCGCAGCTTAGCTACAGGCAGCTCAGACAGCACAGAGACGCACAGCAGGGAGGCCTCAGAACTCACCGGGTGAGGAGATCCCCAGCTTGCTTCAGGCACCCAGATTCCTAACATCTCCTGTGGACAGTACCCTGGTCTGGACCTACTACCATCAGTAAAGGTAAATGAGACTACAAACTATGTGTCTGTCAGTTACTTTGCGCCCTCAGCCATGCACCCCAACGCCCTACCATCGCCATAGACTTTATTGGTTGCCTTGGGGAACCGCTCCACCTGTGGGAAGTTTTACATCTTAGCTGCAAGCCCATCATCTCCAGCGGTCCTGCACCGCAGCATTGGCCCATTAGCTGAACACCACGGATGGAGTCGTGCCGTTCTTAATGCCTTACATGCCAGAAGCAACATGGTTAATGCAGTACTTAGGAAACTGGATACCCTGAATGACTTTAAAGAGTGACTGAAAAGTTTGTTTGGAGTATATGTCATGGCAGAGGAAGAGAAAGTGACCATGTTAGTAGGACAATTGACTGGTGCGGCCCAAAGGAATGGTAAAGTCCTGGCAGGACATTGACAAAAAGACTGTTAAACAAATCCTAGCCAGGTTAAAAGAAGTCTTTGACACTCGCACGGCAGCGGAGATTAAACTGAGGTTTTATGAGTGCAAACAACGGGCGCAGGACAGTATACGGGACTATGCATTAAACCTCCAAAAGGCATTGAGGGTCATGAAGCAGGTAGACCCTGACAGTGCCCGGGATGAAAACAAGCTCTTGACTGAACAATTTGTTGAGGAGCTCCGGTCTCACGCCCAAAGGACACAGCTATGTATGATAGCCGTGCAAAACCCTGACCTGGACTTTGTGCAATTTAAAGACCGGCCATATGAGTGCTGAGCAAACCAACAGCCAGCGGCACAGCACCCACACAGCGACTGGCTCTAATGTACCACGCAGAGTTGGCACCCTTTTCCTTGGCCACAGCGAGGGCCAGCATATAGACTCTAGAAACTGTTACCCATGAAGCCTTACAGTTGCAAGTGCAGCAGCTGACCAAAGGTATGGCTGAGCTAGCAAAGCTGTACAGTCCAGGCAGGTCCCCAAACCATCGGAAAAGATCCAGTTGGCCTCCAGCCCAGATGACATCCCGTGGATGCACCGAAGGAGGAACC
Organism: Allobates femoralis; assembly: GCA_033576535.1. NCBI lineage: Eukaryota > Metazoa > Chordata > Amphibia > Anura > Aromobatidae > Allobates > Allobates femoralis. Next base: position 479,627,769 of record JARQOC010000002.1, read on the forward strand.
CAAAACAAGAGGACGAGCCGGCGATCGCTACGATCCTACATGACAGCCCATCTGCCGCCGTGCAATGAGGCAGGCCACATTGCAACGTTTTGTACTTTAAACGAACAACCCCTGGGGCAGCGGGCCACCCTCAAGGAATGAGACCGTCTGGCCCACAGAACTGCGCAACAGGTATGTGGGAGGAGGCTAGTCCTGCCTGTCTTGCTGGATGGCATCACCATGAATACTTTACTGGACACTGGTTTGCAGGCGACAACAATGCCATATATCCCATATAAGCAGTAGTAGGACTCCAACCCGTCGCCCAGATGATGGTTTTACGATACATGCTAGTAACAGACAACCTGTACCGCAAATTGGTTTTAAAGAAGTGACCATTAATGTGGGGCTGTAGAGCTAACCGCCCAAAGATTGATAATTGATGATATTGATCAACGAGAATGAAACCAAATGATTACTCAAGGAACTAATGTAATTGATAAATGCCTAGGAGAAATTATTGTTTTATTACAACAGGTTGCTAAAACTGCCAACTTCGGGCAGCAGAGAGTCCTGCACAGAGAGATAAAAGCCCTGATGCACAGGCAGCAGGTGGAGCTGTCTGGTGGAGAAGTCGGCAGTGTAAGAGTAAGTGACTCAGTCCCCATTGCAATATCCCCAAATAAGTGAAATGTCAATCTGGTGTAGGGCAGCAATAGGCCTTCGAGGTCAAGATTACCAGGCCCTGGTAGAGCCCGTGTACTCAGACAGTAAGCTAACTATCCTAACAGCCAAGGGGAAGTTGATGTCTGTAAGGGGAGTGTCCCTGTATTATATTGAACTGTGGAGAAGCAGAGGTCAAACTGCCTCGGTATGCTACAATTGCTAAGTTCTACACTGTTAATAGCAATGCCATAATGGCAGTGGAGTCCTTAAATCCGTCCAACCAGGCAGAGGACAACGGCTCAGAGGGGCAGCTGGAGGACTGGTGTTAGAAGCTAAACGTAAGCACTGACTACACCCCTTCAAACCAAGAGCATGGAAATTTATTGGGTAGTTCAAGATTATGAACAGGTGTTTAGTAAACATCCTTTAGACTTTGGGCAGGTAAAAGGGGTACAACATCACATCCCCGTCTGCCGATCAAATAGAGGTACTGGCCTGTACCACCAGCTCACTATCAATGTGCCAAAGAGATGTTACGGGAAATGAAGGAGGCTGGGGTGATTAGAGATAGTTGTAGCCCCTGGGATGCTCCACTTGTCCTGGTAAAGAAGAAAGATGGTACAGTGAGATGTGTGTTCACTATAGGCAGATAAATCGCATTACACGTAAGGATGCTTACCTGTTACCCAGAATTGAAGAGTACTTAGCTGCATTGAGAACTGTTAACTATTTTTCCACCTTAGATTTCACCAGTGGGTATTGTCAGGTTCCCGTGGCAGAGGCAGACAGAGAGAAGACCGCGTTCACTACGCAGATGGGCCTCTGTGAGTTTAACTGCATGCCGTTTAAAATCTACAATGCATCGGGAACATTCTAGAGATTGATGAAGTCTTGCCTGAGGCATAGAAACTTCAAAACCGTGTTACTGTACCAAGATAACATCATAGTCTACTCGAAGACGTATGAGGACCACTTGAAGCACCTGGCTGAAGTACTCGAGTCATTGTCCAAGTTTGGCATGAAAGTAAAGCCATCCAAGTGCCACTTACTGAAGCCCAAGGTACAGTACCTAGGACACATGGTCAGCGCTGAAGGTGTGGCACCAGATCCTGATAAAGTCACCATAATCAGGGACTGGCCGAGGCCCACTACCATCAATGAAGTATGACAGTTCCTGGACTGGTAGGCTACTACCAAGAAGATATCAAGAAGATAGCAGAACCTTTGCAAAACCTCCTGGTAGGCCAGTCCAAGAAGGCCAAGAACCTGAGTCCTCCATTTAAATGGACAGCAGAGTAAAAGACTCCTTCAAGCAGTTGAAGTGAGCTCTGACGGGGCATGAGATCCTGGCCTACCTTGACGATGGCAAACTGTTCGTTCTCTACACAAACGCGAGCAACGTGGGATTGGGAGCCATGGTGCAGAGAGGCAATGAGAGAGTGATTGCCTATGCCAGCAGAAGCTCCGCCCTACAGAGAGGAACCCCGACAACTATAGCTCCTTCAAGCTAGAGTTCCTTGCCATAGCCAGGGCTGTCACTGAACACTTTAAACACTACCTGGCTTCAGAGAAGTTTACCATCTATACAGACAATAATCCCTGACCCATCTTGAAACCGTGATGTTAGGAGTACTGGAACAGCGATGGATGGCCCGTTATCCAATTATAATTTTACCATCAAGTACCGGGCATGGCACAAAAATGCCAATGCTGATGCGCTGTCAAGGATGCCCCACCCACCAGATGCGGGAGAAGACCCGGAGGAGCTGGAAGAAATACAGTTACCGGCTTTTCACCGCAGCACAGTGTCCCATTCTTCCCATGAGGTGAGAAACAAGAGATCTGTCATGCAATAATACACGTTCAACCCCTTATCCCACCATGGTTGGGCAGAGACACAAGATAATTACCCAGCCATCAGCTTAGTCAAAGAGTTGTTGAAGCAAGTTGACTCATGCCTTGGCCCAGACGCCTCACCAGAGGCGCAACAGCTCTGGAAAGAGAAGAGCAGGCTGTTCATCTATGTGGGTAAGCTGTGCAGGCGAAACATCAATGCACAAACCCATGAACTGGTGTAGCAAATAGTGGTCCTGAAGATTGATGTCCAGATGGTCCTGAAAGGATACCACGATGGGGCAGGGCACTTCAGGTGGAAGAAGTTGGAGATGCTGTTACATGATAGATTCTACTGGGTTGGCATGAGGAAAGCCATCGAGACATGGTGCAGAGACTGTGGCCCGTGCAACCTGAGAAGGAAGGATCTTGACAGCCAGAGAGCTCCTCTACAGCCTATTGTCACCAGGCACCCACTTGACCTTGTAGCCTTGGACCATGTGAAGTTGACCCTGAGCCAGTCAACCTACATCTACGTCCTCACCATTGTAGATCACTCTTCCCGTTCTTAGTAGTAGTAGTGCCAGTAAAAGACATGGCAGCAAGGACAGCGGCTAGAGTTTTGCAACTTGTACAGCTGCAAGAAAATCGGAATGTCACTGTACCATCCACAGACTAATGGCATGTGTGAGAAGATGAACCAGATAGTGATAGACCTCTGAAGACACTGCCACTGTAAGAGAGAAGCATGTGACCAGAAAAGTTGCCAGACTTAGTGGACTTGTACAACCATATTCATGTGAATTCCACCAATTGCACTGCTGCTTACTTGATGACAGCAAGACCTGGCAAGTTGCCCATTGACCTAGACATTGGAGTGTTAACACCTGAAACCCACCAGATGCAGATTAGGATACAGAACAGCAACAGCAGTATCGCAAAGTGCAAGAGTTTGTAGAAAGAAACCTCTCCAAGCAAGAGAGAGGCGAGAGAAAGCGTATAACAAACACACACCTACAGTCCACTTAACACCAGGAGAACAAGTCCTCAAGAGGAAAAGGCAAACTAACAAACTGGATGACCAGTGGGAGGCAGAGCCATACACTGTATTGCCAAATTTTGACAATACTAAAATATGCTTAATCAGCAAAGACGGAGGAGCGACATCAGTGGCAGTTTCAAGAGATCACCTAAAGAGATGCCCTGAACAATTAAGACACAGTGAAGAAGAAAAGGAAAAGATGATCCATACAGTTTTCTGAGACTTTCCCAAAACGTGGACTGGATGGACTAAGTGCTGGTGATCCGTGCTGCTGCAGAAATGACCGGACACACAAGGTTTTTGGCAATGATGTAGCTTTTATTTATCCTACGTGGTTCAGAGCGTACCTTGCTCCTTCCTCAAGGATTACATTACGGTCCGTTCATTTCTGCAGCAGAGCGGATCACCAGCTCTTTGTCCATCTGTTCCTCTTCTTGCCACGTTGCACGTGAAAGTGTGGATCCTGCAGCAGCTGTATACACGCAGATACTGGTTGTGGGTCACACAACCATATCAGGTGTGCACTTTTCAAAAAGGGTTTTACACCCACTTTTATCATAAGATAAGACTCTATGTGCCCTTGTCTCTCATTACTATAGCTATTTTTCCCAAAATGTGGACTCAGTTAAATGGAGCAATAGTAATCCCTATGTTGACCTTTAACCAAGTCATCATGCCTGATTCAGTTGGGACTCAAGAATCACATGAAGAACCACAAGCTGCAGCAGAACAAGAGAATCAAACCCCTGCTAATGGTGAATCTGTCATGCCCATGGTGAGTTTAAGAAGACGCAGAAGATTGCCTCGTTTACCTGTAGGACATAGGCCTGCATGCAATACAATCACTAGTGAAACACCAGAAGACACATTAGACCAGGCTAGGTCATCAGTAGAAACACCCATGCTGTGAAGATCCCAGTGCAGTACCCAAGGTCAAATCCATGTTAGATACCAAGATTAGGGTGTAAACAAGGTTAAAATGTAAATATGTTTGTTTTCATGCAACTATGTAAGTAAGCAACCACAAAGCGTACTGTACCTACAGGACTTCCTGTATGAACTTTTGAATATTCTTGAACATTTACTTTAAACATGGACCAATAAACCACAGGACTAGTTGTGTTAATGACAATCTTGTAAAAAGTTCATTATCAGCCAATAGCGGAAGGCCTAAGCACCGTAGAGACTGCATTTTTCATATTTTACTGTTTTTTGTAATTTTTGATTTTTAAGACATTATATAAGACATATGTACACATTTTCAATTGTTATTTGCTAATGTTGTTTTTCCAAAAATGTTTAGTCAGTCCAGGAGTACTGAATTTAACAAGGAGAGAATGTGGCACCCCAGAGTTCGGTAAACACAATGTCATTGCCTACTTTGGAGGGTGATGTCATGCCTGGAAGCAAGAAGTTGGATCCACACCAGGTAAGCCCACTATATACACCTTTTTTGACTCTAGACCAGAAGGGGGAGCTCTAATCCAGGTTCAGGGAAGCTTCTCTATAAATTCTGGACCGATGGTGGGGTTAGTCAGTTCAGCTCCTAGGAGGGCTGTGAAGATGTCTGTGGACTGCAGCAGTGTAAGGCTCATCCCAAGAAAGAGACTAGCAGTGTGAAGGACCCATAGGGGAGGGTCTGAGGAAGGAGAGAAGCAGGCCTTGGGAGTGAAGCCATCTGAATGGTTCGCCCCAGTGCAGAGCGTCATCAGTGAACACCGGAGTCTGAAGTTGTGGGGGATTGCAAGCCCAGCAGCCAAATCTGGAGGACAGGGGATTCCAAGTCTCCCGGCTGCAGCACCTGGAGACAGCAGCATCAGAGAATTCAGGGCAAGTGCTAGAGGAGTGAAGCCCAGGAAGAGCTCAAGCTGCCTTTCATACAGATCAAAGACTTAACAGCAGAGAGAGAGGGTCACTGCTTAGGTACAGGCAGCTCAGACCAGCACAGAGACGCACAACAGGGAGGCCTCAAAACTCACTGGGTGAGGAGATCCTCCGCTTGCTTTCAGGCACCCAAATTCCCAACATCTCCTGTGGACAGCACCCTGGTCTGGACCTGCTACCATCTTTAAAGGTAAATGAGACTACAAACTGTGTGTCTGCCCGTTACTTTGCACCCTCAGTCATGCACCCCAACACCCTACCATCGCCATAGACTTTATTGGTTGCCTTGGGGAACCGCTCCACCTGTGGGAAGTTGTACATCTTAGCTGCAAGCCCATCATCTCCAGCGGTCCTGCACCGCAGCATTGGCCCATTAGCTGAACACCACGGATGGAGTCACGACCACTATTCCAGAATTTTTAAGTTGATACCCTGGGTCACGGAGCCGGTTCTCATTTCCTGTGACTCCCACAGAAGCATCAAAGCCCGATTCCGAGTACACCACGGCCCTGGGGGTGCATCAGGTGCACCACAGCTCGTCTCATGGTATGATGCTCACACAGCATTCCAAACACTGTATAGTGCCCCCACAGCTCCTCACACATTGTATAATGCTTCCTTAGCCCCAAAAACTATTATGTCCTCTCAGCATCCACACTCCGTAAGATATATCCCACAGTCCTCCCACACATTACTCACCCACTAAACACCCAACTCATGGTGAGTGAATCTCATCTTGCCCATATTTTGTTACACATTATTATTATTTTTTCTTACACATTATGGTGATTTAAATCTTGTGTAGTTATCTTTATTGTCACTTCAATCTGCACTATGACATTACTGATATGTTTCAATTAACCTTTTTTCCATCATGTGACATATGTGTATTACCTATACTTTTTAACCTGTTATCATTTACTTGCCGATTATGTGATACACATGCATAGCCACGTACTCACTATATTTGAATGAACTGTAGTACTCTGATACAAATTTGATCTTGTTGCGATTTTTCCCTTGTGGTTCACACATTTATCTCTGTATCAGTTCTGTTGGTTTTATATTTGTTCTTGCTATTTACCTAATAAAATATTTACAGTTTTAGAACTATTTTTACTTACCTTTATCTGACTCATTTTTTCCATATTGGTTTTCTAAGCATTTATTCTGTAGACTTTTTGAGGCTTATTTTTAAGGTGCATAAGAGGTGACGATCTGGGATGATCATTTACATTAATAGTAGTAAAAAAAGTTCTTAACACTATTGTGTATTTTGGTTATGCTTTACTTTAACTGCACACTTTGACGTGAGTACTTGGCTGAGAAATGTTCACAAAACTATTACGAGGGTATAGAGACTAGAAATGATCCTGCGTTTCTTTTACATTAGATACAATTGAGGGGGAGCCTACTGTAAAGGATACTATTTTTACGACATTTATCATAGGAATAAGGCTATTTTTAAATTCTAAGGGCTGAATTTCATTACACTTATTTGTTTCATTTTTAGGGCACTTAGATATTTTACATGTATACATGTACATTGGATGTGGTTAATATTACGTTATTATTGAGAATATCTTCAAGCAGTCTAATATTTAAACATTTGTTTATTTGAATTTAATAAGAACCCAGCTACCTATTAATCTGTGTTGTGTTTAGTAGGGGACATGGATAGAGGCATCTAGGAACAACTTATACAAAGTAACATTTATCGTGAAAGTGAATAGCTGAAACCCTGACTTCATCTAAACAGGATTAGCAGCCAAACACGTTGGCATGGGTCTTAAGTCGAGGCAAATTTCAGCAGCAGTCAGCCAGCAGCATCCTGCGTAGACAGAAGGGCAGCCAGACCGGAGGACACAACCTCATCCCCCAGCAGTGTCGAAAGATTTCATGACTGCGGACATCTAAATAAATATATATACGGTATATCTCTTAGTTTGGCTTTAGAGTAGTAAGGCAAACAAAAAACATGCAGTCATTAACAATTCAACTAAAGCTGTATGAGAACTTGTAGCTTGGTATGTTTATTGCCAATGTTAGAAAAGCATTGAAATACACCTCAAAAGTTATTTGTCTACAGTTGGTCTATAGATGAAGGGCAATTTAAACATTAGAGAAAAGTCTGCCTGAACCAACAAGTTAGGAGGGGCTGTCTATTTTTTTATTTTTTTTTAACCAATAGATGATGTTAAGAAAGGAAGGATCATTTGAACTTGTCATCCATGCTTCTTTAACTTTGTAAGGCCTCATTAACTGAGCCAGAACTCATATTATGCACCATCGTGTGCCAGCTTTATTTTACTCACTATGTATAGATATATGCAGTAGTGGCACTAGAGTCTGATGGGCCTGGTGCATAATTTTCACCTGGGCCCCCCATGCCCCCCCACACACATATTGGTTATATTTATGGACACTTGTAGTGTTCTAAATACTATTAGGACTTGTAAATTACCCCTCTCCCCATTCATTATCAATTAATGTTCACCATCCTGATATATAGGATCTCCACCCAGGTATAAATGATCCCCATCCTGCTATGCATGGTGCCAATACAGGTATATATGCACCTCATTATGGGCCTATCCTGGTATATATGATACACCATCCTGGTATATATGGTCCTCCTCCTTGTATATATGGTCCCCATACTGGTATATATATATCCCCTTCCTGGTGTATATTAACCCTTCCTGGTATATATGTCTTCCTCCTGGTAAATATGGTCCTCCTCCTGGTATATGTTTTCTCCTCTTGGTATATATGGTCCTCCTCCGGGTATATTCATCCCCTCCTACTATATATGCCCCCATCCTGGTATATATGTCCTCCTCTAGGTACATATGGTCATTCTTCTTTCATATGTAGTCCTCTTCCTGGTATATATGTCCCCTTCTTGGTATGGTCCTCTTCCTTGTACATATGGCCCTCCTATAGGGATGGGTGAATCTACTCGCTAGGACTCGTTACTCTGCGAGTAGTAAGGGACTCGCAGGACTCGGTACTCTGCGAGTTTCCCAGCATTTACTCGCACAGTAACGAGTTCAATGCAACTCAATGGCAATCCTAGTTTTGTCAGAGACTCTGACAAAACTAGGATTGCCATTGTCTTGCATTGGACTCGCTACTGTGCCAGTGATAGCAGGGAAACTCACAGAGTAAGAGCTGTCTGCTCTGTGCAGCTCCCGGGTCCTAGAGCCCGCCTGCTGCCTGATGTAGCAGAGCTGAGATTGTTCTCAGTCTGCTCATTCCCTGTTCATAGACATCTATATCTATGCACAGGGGATGTAGCAGAGAGGACATCGCGTTTTGGACTACGTCGGACGGAAGAGGATTTTTTTAATTAAAGATGGAGTCCCTAATGGCTTTTTTTTTTTATTTCTAATAAAAAATTTTCTCTGTGTGGTGTTTTTTTTAACCCTTTATTGGAGATTCTTAGTGGCCGGGTCAAACCTGGCCTGACATTAAGAATCCCGGGCTTAATACCAGCTTGTATAACAAAGGTAGTATTAACCCCTTTATTACCCAGCGTGCCACCGCTACCAGGGCCGCTGGAAGAGCGGGGTTCAGCGCCAGAGGATGGCGCTTCAATGAACGCGCCATCGTCTGGGGCGGCTGCGGGCTGCAATTTGCAGCGGGGGGTGCCTAGAAAGCTTGGGCATCCCTGCGCTGCGGATTCCAGCCCCCAGCTGCTTAGCTGTACCTGGCTAGACATAGAAATTGCGCGGAGCCCCACGCATTTTTTTTAAATTATTTCATGAAATTCTGAGATTCTGACTCTGACTCTGAGACTCTGACTCTGAAATTCATGAAATAATTTTAAAAAAATGCGTGGGGCTCCGCGCAATTTCTATGTCTAGCCAGGTACAGCTAAGCAGCTGGGGGCTGGAATCCGCAGCTCAGGGATGCCCAAGCTTTCTGGGCACCCCCCGCTGCAAATTGCAGCCCGCAGCCGCCCCAGAAGATGGCGCGTTCATTGAAGCGCCATCCTCTGGCGCTGAACCCCGCTCTTCCAGCGGCCCTGGTTGCGGTAGCACGCTGGGTAATAAAGGGGTTAATACCAGCTTTGTTATACAAGCTGGTATTAAGCCCGAGATTCTTAATGTCAGGCCACATTTGACCCAGCCACTAAGAATCTCCAATAAAGGGTTAAAAAAACACAGAGAAAAATTTTTATTTGAAATAAAAAAAAAGCCATTAGGGACTCCATCTTTAATTAAAAAAATCCTCTTCCGTCCGACGTAGTCCAAAACGCGATGTCCTCTCTGCTCATCCCTGTGAATAGATAGATGTCTATGCACAGGGAATGAGCAGACTGAGAACAATCTCAGCACTGCTACATCATGTCTGTGAGCAGGTGGGCTCTAGGACCCTGGAGCTGCACAGAGAAGACAGCTGGACTCGGCTCGCAAAGAAACAGCAGTTACTTTGCGAGTTTCCCTGCTATCACTGGCACAGTAGCCGAGTCTAATGCAAACAATGGCAATCCTAGTTTTGTCAGCGTTTCTGACAAAACTAGGATTGATATTGATTTGCATTGGACTCGTGCGAGTAATCACTGGGAAACTCGCAGAGTACCGAGTCCTGCGAGTCCCTTACTACTCGCCGAGTAACGAGTCCTAGCGAGTAGATTCGCCCATCCCTATCGCTGACCCCTCCGTCTTCTCCTTTGCCAATGGAATACCAAAACTGTGGGCTAACCGCTCCAAGGTAAACAGCAACAATGAACAAACCGATGATCCCGCAGGCCCTACACATAAAAAGTCATCCAGATAATGAATCACAGAGTGGACCCCTGCAACATCCCGAACTGCCCATTCCACAAAGGAACTAAATGCTTCAAAATAAGCAAACAAAATTGAACAACCCATGGGCAGGTGACGATCCGCATAAAACTCCCCTTCCCACATACACCCCAGCAGGTGAAAACTATCCGGATGAACTGGAAGCAAGCAAAATGCAGCTTCTATATTCGATTTTGCCATCAACGCCCCCTGTCCCGCAGCTCTCACCAAATCCAAACCCTGTCAAATGAAACTTAGCAAACCGCAGACAGATCAGGTGAGATCCCATCATTGACCGAAAACCTGGCCGGGTAGGATAAATGATGTATGAGCCTGAATTTATTCGGCTCTTTCTTAGGTACAACCCCCAATGGCGAAATCCTAAGATTAGGAAATGGGGGTCCTTGAACGGACCCACCATCCTGCCTAACTCCACTTCCTTGACTAGTTTTTCCTGCACAACTTCCGGATGCTCCCTAGCGGACCTCAAATTTCCCGAGCGATAAAGGGGGCATCAGGATCAAACGGGATCCTAAAGCCATCAACAAAACCTTGCCGTAACAACTCCGCTGCCTGCACATCCGGGTATCTATTTGAATAGGGAAGCATTGCCTCTACCTTCACCGACGTCATCCCTCTTTCCAGCACCCTCACCTGCCTTTCCCTTTCCCTTTTTAAAGCACCTGGCGAAGGGGTGATTACCTCCACAGCCGGAGCACTCATGTTTGAACCGGCATGACACCCCAAACTTGCAGTGCCCCTCATTATACTGCCAACAAGCCCGCTTTCTTTGATCCTGTTGAGAAATGAAGACGTTGAAAGACACCTGAAGCATATGAAAAAAGCTAGACTTCTTTTTTAATTTCTGGAAGATGTTGTACAGGTGCCCAGAAGACTTGTGAAGAAAGTCATTGGAAGAAATGGAAGAGTCATGCAGAAAATTGTGGATAAGTGTGTAGTGGCGAGAGTGAGAATTCCAACTGATAATGAAGCTAAGATACCCGGTCAAGTGAACATGGTTCTACTCTTTGTTGTAGCAATGTTGGAATGTTTTAGATATGTGTGGACTGTACTTGAATATTGTGTGCTTACCTAAGATAATTAGAGCAGTTAAGATTACGAATTGAGGAAATTTTTTATCAAATGGTTAGAAGATGGCAGTCGCCTTTAATCTGTGGTTCAGAAAAATAATGGTTTGTCCAAATAATTGAAGGCCAAAATCTGAAGCTAAAATCAAAAGAAGAGAAAAATGGAGTGATTGGTCTTTAGTTAGTAAAGATGATAGAATAAATCTCCAACAGATTGACAACCAAAGATGTCCTGAAGAGAGTGAACCCAGTTGACTTGGAGGTAGTGAATTCTCTGTTAGTTTGATCCTTAGAGTCCCAGACAGACCAGACAATAGATATGGGTGCAAGGGAATCGCACCTCCATACTGACTGTCGGAGGCAAGAGAGCCCTAATAAATATCTGACTCTCATAAATGAGGTGATGGAGTCTGATAATGTATTGTTCAGAAACAACAGTTTGGTGACAGGAACGAATGATGATGTAAGGACTGACTTTCTAAGATGACAAAGAAGACCCTGTCATATGGAAAAGTATGGTGCAAAGCCCTAAGGCTTTAGGCAGAGGGGATATATAAAATGGTGACCAGCCACATTGAAAATGTCTGGTATATAGCACAGAGATGTTACTGTAGTTACGTTAAAGACCAGCAAGTGAGTAAATAACCCTATTATATAGTGAATGAATTGTCATACTTGGCTGGTTATCAAAAGTAAGGGGAACCATGCTGTTTTTTAAACTATTTATTTAATAATTATGTTAAACAATGCTAAAAACACCCTTAAGTGAATCATAAAATGCAAAAAAGGGTGCAAGTATACAACCCTGTGTATATGCCTGCTCTAATCTTAGCTCTCCCTCCAATATCAACTTTCCCAAAACTGCTTCCAGAAAAGAGTATGCTGAGCATCCCACCCCCAGGTCTCATATAAGACCTAATGATGCATTGCAGATGACCAAATACAGTAACGCCAATAGCCAAACAAGCTATCATCACTGTATATGTTTGGTAATCCCCGTTTGTTGATTGGTTGTCTAACATCTGAGAAACATACGGAGTGAGGATATGAGTCTTCGATTGAGCACCACAATACTCGATCAAATAACAAGCGTACCCAAGCACCCCTATCCTCAATTAAGTATTGAATACAAGCAAACATGCTCGCCCATCAGTTGTCTCCGTTTGCTATTTTAGACGAAGGTGTTCATGATGGGCAGTTGATTTGTCATACAAAAGTCAATGAATCTTCCTCCATCCTCGTTTTTCATGTGCTAATTGCATCACCTGCAGATGTGAGGATTTCAGCACCTTGGACAATCCTAGGTAAATCCTGAAAGTATGCACTGTTTGCAGCCCTTGAGGATTGCACTTGATAAACACTGTTCTGCATGAGTGTGTGCAGTCTCTTGCAATTCCATACCTCAGATAGTCAGGCCAGAGGCCTGCGGCTTGTTCACTAATCTCTGTAGCGTAGTATCAAATCACCTGTTCACAGAAACAGTCCAACACACAAGGAGTGAAGTAAGGAAAACTTTATTGTAGCACATACTATGATGAGTCTCAAACACACAAATACACCTAAATATGCATAGTATATAAAGCAAAAGTGGTACAGGGATCAGCAGAGTCTATTAAAATGGAGGAAAGTTCATGAAGCTCAGAGTCCACTAAGGATTTGCAGTTGTAGCACTAAGGTTACATGCATGCCTGCTAATCCAGCAGACTGAAGTGCAAACATTACTAAACTTGGGAAAAATAAAGTTACCAAAAAACAGGCCGAACTGGTCAAAGAACTGAAAAACAGCTAAAAAAGATCTTCTCTGGACAAAATGCCAACTAAGGGATGGGTCAGCAACCCAACAACATGGAATATTTTTAGGAAAGTCTACTGTACTTGGTGTATAAACTATTTCCAGTTTTCTCAGCGCTGCCCGGGCTGAAGGTCGCCATTGCTCATGATACTCTGCTGCTGGATGGTCCTAGGGGGTCACAGGGGCTAATCCTCCATTGGTATTCTCCAACACTACCAGGCACACTCCATCATAGCCACCATCAGTAAGAAGACAATGGAGAAATTAATACAGCGGTAAGTATGCGCTTTTTTTGGTACAGTGCATGAATCCAGCATCCAGGCACAGGTTATCCTTTTGGTAATGCTTCTTTATTTAACAAATGTGGCTCTTACAACATGTTTTGATGGGTCACTGCTACTTTGTCATGGAATGTACCTTAATAAAGTAGTGGACTGCCACAAAACACTTTGGCTGAATAAAAGCTCTGAAACTTCTTTGGACCATTTCATTCACCGGTAGCGCAGATTGAAATCCCCAATTCTCCTTGATGGTGTCCTTGTATGCAGGTGTCTGCAGTAGCCATTGTGAGCTTGTAAGGCAGTTGTGAGCTCACAATCCTGCAAGGTGAGCCTAACCTATCATAATTAAGTTATCCATCAGATAAAACCCTATTGCGCCTCCTCTCTTTTTCAGCCTTATATGAGTATGAATAGACCTATAAGACCATCTATGTGAAGCATATAATGACCATATGCTATTTTTATAGGAATTGCTGTCACATAACTATAGAAGAGATTGCCTTGCACGCTGCTGACCCTCTGCAAAAAAGGTTTGTTCACCAAAATAATATATAAAGTAAATAAATAAAATAATAATGTACATTTTAAAAAATATTCAAAGAAAATTCCCCCAAAAATATAAGGCTCTCTTAAAAGTATGTTTAAAGGACATTGTAGGCTTCCTGGACTTCACAGCTGCTGCCACACCTGGCACTGTTTCCAAAATTCACAGCCTGCAGGAATCAAAACACCTCAAAACTCCAGAAGGCTTAAAAAAATTCATTGAAAGCATCAAAAAGTTCTACAGCTTGATACAATTCTGTAGGCTCAATGCCAAAAACAGTCCTAATTGTAATGGCCACTTTACACACACCAACTTATCAGTCCAACTTCTGAACAACTTGCTGGTTGCAGTGAAATCATGGACACAATGTTCCATTTGTGCACAGCCACAAAATGGAACAATGTGTCCATGATTTCACTGCAACCAGTAAGTTGTTCAGAAGTTGTACAGATAAGTTGGTGTGTGTAAAGTGGCCCTAAGGTTAGATGTTATTCCTGGCCAACGGGTCTTCTGGCAATTATTTTTGCCCCAAACAATCAAGGAAAGTTTTAGGGCCTTTTTAAATTTCAAACTTTGTTCCCGAACAAAGCCACATTCAGCAATGTTTACTAAATTGCTCGGGTTTCTAATCCCAAAAAAAATCTGCAATGTTTGTGCTGAATTTGAAATTGATGAACATATTTGAGGAAAGTTTGTTCACCTCTATTAATACTCATTACAAAGAAGACAAAAATATTAATTGCTGCCAGTTACAACCGGGGCACTTATGAGATGGATGGTGATGAACTGGAAGTTGCAAAGGACTTCAACCTACTGGAATCAATGATTCTTCCAGATGCAGCTATGACACGAGAAGTCAGTGATGGCCACTTTACACACACCAACTTATCTGTCCAACTTCTGAACAACTTACTGGTTGCAGTGAAATCATGGACACATTGTTCCATTTGTACACAGCCACAAAATGGAGCAATGTGTCCATGATTTCACTGCAACCAGTAAGTTGTTCAGAAGTTGGACAGATAAGTTGGTGTGTGTAAAGTGGCCCTAAGAGAATAGAAATAGGAAAATCTACAATAAAGTCACCTGGCAAGATCTTCAAATTGGAGAACATTTCACTGGTGACAACGACACGGTTCGTTCAGTGTCTGGTCTTTACTGTGGTAACATATAGATGTGAAACCTTGATGATAAAGGAACAATACAGATTAGGAATCAATGCATTTGAAATATGTTGCTGAATAAGGACGCTATCAATACTGTGGATGGGAAGAAGAACAAACACATCAATTTTAAAACAAATCAAACCAGATATATTACTTAAATCAAGGATCACCAATTTATGTCTTGCCTACTTTGGACACATCATACATAGAGAGCAAATACTGGGGAAGGACATGTTGGTCAGAAGAATAAAAAGAAAAAAAACGAAGAGGAAGCCAGCAAGCCGATAGCTTGATACCATCAAGAAAGCAGTGGAAAAATACCTGGTGGACCTATCTAGGCTTGCACAAGATTGATCTTTCTACAGGCCATTCAGTCATCAAGTCGCCATGGCTTGAGATCGAGCTGAAGGCTGTTAAACAAATTAATGAATCATGTACTTTACTGATATATGTTTTAAATTCATGGATGAAACTGTTGGCACCCATAAAATTGTTCCAGAAAATGAAGTACCATATTTTATGGATTATAAGACATATTTTTTCCCCCTAAAATTGACACAGTCTCCTACAGCCCTGGCTCATAGTATTGCCCTACTGGTGCCTCTGTTTCACCCCTCCTCCCAGCCCAATGTCTGCAGTATTGCTCCACTGATCACTCCACTGACTTCCTGCAGCTGTGACCCTGCCTCCTGCGTCCCCACATTAATATCCACCACACACCTTTGGTAAACTACACTCGACTATGAGGCAGAATCTAGGATTATAAAATGGATCCCAATTAGAGCATTGAAAAATATTTTTTCCCTATTTTCCTCCTCTAAATTTAGGCAAATTTGACATAATTTTACGAAAAAACTCAAAAATGGGCTGGACAAAATTGTTGGCACCATCAACTTAATATTTGGATGCATACCCTATGGAATATTAATTGCAATCGATAAGTTCATATAACCATCAAAAAGCTTCTTACACAAACCACTAATTGTCAATAAATAAATCCTCAAGATTTATGGCAAAGAAATTAAAAGAATCTAGAGTCATTAAAGGGATTCTGTCACCTCCGGAACGCCTCCTAAGCTAGCAAAACATGTCCTTGCAGCATCCCATCACTAATCTCACACTCCTTTTGTCTCCTAAAAGCATCCTGTGAAAGTGCATAAAAACGTTTTAATACTCACTCATTAGTGATTATAATTAGCAGGGACTATATTCTTTAGTTACCAGGGCAGGCTGTTTTGTAGCCTCGAGGATCCACCCTCTCTCTGTCTGTGCTGCTGTGATGTGGAGCTGAAGGCAGGACTAATGATTTGCATTCTGTGAGTGATAGAGAGGGAGGAGGGTAAAGCCTGCACAAGCACAGCACAGAGAGGGAGAGAGGGTGGAACCTGGAGCCTGCAAAACAGCCCGCCTTGGTAACTAAAGAATATAGCCCCTGCTAATTATAATCACTAATGAATGAGTATAAAATTGTTTTTATGCACTTTCACAGGATGCTTTTAGGAGACAAAAGGAGTGTGAGATTAGTGATAGGATGCTGCAGGGACATGTTTTGCTAGCTTAGGAGGCGTTCTGGAGGTGACAGGATCCCTTTAACAAGACTAGCAAGATCCAAAATTCCAATGGATCTTACTCTGTGTATCCGAAACAGATAGATTCATTTGTGGACTACTATAAATCGGTCTAATGCTCACCGAAGAAATAATAATTGTATACCTATCCAGTCTAGTATCATCTAACAAAGGTATTACCTAAAATATAACTTTTATTAATAATGTTAAAAATTGGACTATATGTCCTATGCAATCAGAAGATACACACAAAGGGGAGGAGGGGGATATATATGATAGTACCCCTAATCTCTCTCTGTATTTTCCCTTCCTAGCAACAGAGTTTTCAACACATATACCCCAGGTGTCTCCGTTCCGCGTCAACTGACCCTGCTGACCCTTTCTAGGGTGATAGCGGGACAAAGTATTTTCTGACTAAGTACAGTCGTGGCCAAAAGTTTTGAGAATGACACCAAAATTATATTTTCACATGATCTGCTGCCCTCTGGTTTTTATTTGTCTTTGTCTGATGTTTATATCACATACAGAAATATAATTGCAATCATATTATGAGTACCAAAAGGTTATATTGACAGTTAGAATGAGTTAATGCAGCAAGTCAATATTTGCAGTGTTGACCCTTCTTCTTCAGGACCTCTGCAATTCTCCCTGGCATGCTCTCAATCAGCTTCTGGATCAAATCCTGACTGATAGCAGTCCATTCTTGCATAATCAATGCTTGCATTTTGGCAGAATTTGTTGGTTTTTGTTTGTCCACCCGTCTCTTGATGATTGACCACAAGTTCTCAATGGGATTAAGATCTGGGGAGTTTCCAGGCCATGGACCCAAAATCTCTGTTTTATTCCGTGAGCCATTTAGTTATCACCTTTGCTTTATGGCAAGGTGCTCCATCATGCTGGAAAAGGCATTGTTGGGCGCCAAACTGCTCTTGGACGGTTGGGAGAAGTTGCTCTGGGAGGACATTCTGGTACCATTCTTTATTCATGGCTGTGTTTTTAGGCAAGACTGTGAGTGAGCCGATTCCCTTGGCTGAGAAGCAACCCCACACATGAATGGTTTCAGGATGCTTTACAGTTGGCATGAGACAAGACTGGTGGTAGCACTCACCTCTTCTTCTCCGAATAAGCTGTTTTCCAGATGTCCCAAACAATCGAAAAGGGGATTCATCAGAGAAAATGACTTTACCCCAGTCCTCAGCAGTCCACTCCCTGTACCTTTTGCAGAATATCAGTCGGGCCCTGATGTTTTTTCTGGAGAGAAGTGGCTTCTTTGCTGCCCTCCTTGAAACCAGGCCTTGCTCAAATAGTCTCCACCTCACAGTGCGTGCAGAAGCACTCACACCAGCCTGCTGCCATTCCTGAGCAAGCTCGGCACTGCAGGTAGTCCAATCCTGCAGCTGAAACAGTTTTAAGATACGGTCCTGACGCTTGCTGGTCTTTCTTGGGCGCCCTGGAGCCTTTTTGACAACAATGGAAGCTCTCTCCTTGAAGTTCTTGATGATGCGATAGATTGTTGACTGAGGTGCAATCTTTCTAGCTGTAATACTCTTCCCTGTTAGGCCATTTTTGTTCAGTGCAATGATGGCTGCATGTGTTTCTTTAGAGATAACCATGGTTAACTGAAGAGAAACAATGATACCAAGCACCAGCCTCCTTTTAAAGTGTCCAGTGGTGTCATTCTTACTTAATCATGACTGATTGATCGTCTGCCCTGTCCTCATCAACACCCACACCTGTGTTAATGGAACAATCACTAAAACGATGTTAGCTGCTCCTTTTAAGGCAGGACTGCAATGATGTTGAAATGTGTTTTGGGGGTTAAAATTCATTTTCTAGGCAAATATTGACTTTGCAAGTAATTGCTGTTAAGCTGATCACTCTTTATGACATTCTGGAGAATATGCAAATTGCCATTAGAAAAAGTGAAGCAGTAGACTTTGTTAAAATTAATATTTGTATCATTCTCAAAACTTTTGGCCATGACTGTAGATCCCCCAAATATGATGTTATTAATGATTTAATGATGTGATAAGATCAATGTACCAGATGTCCACTCTAATCTTCAGAATCAGGGTCTATCCCTGAGACATAATGGTGTTCAACAGATCACCTTTGTTACTAGATGATGGGTGTGATGTTATGAATAGTGTTATCTATATGGCTCCTGTTTATTTGTCTGCTCAAAACAGTCAACATGACATTATATGTGTATATAACCAGTTATAACAGCAATACCACATTTCTACAGAAACCAGTCCTGGTTTACAATATTCCACTCCAAGTCACAAAAATGCATCTATCATCAAACTATGTTCCCTTAATCAGAGATTTATCCCCGTCACCGCCAAAACTGGTCAGTGAAAATATGAAATATAGGTAGGGTATACCATACTTTAGAAATAAAATAAGACCCTGTATACTCATCTGGGTCAGACGTCTGGACACTGAAAGCGTTTCCCCCACGTAGCTGTTACTCCATGGGTTCATCAGGAGTGTTTTCCATATGCTTGGTCTGTGTCTGTGTCAGACCTCTGTACACCAGGAAGCGGGCTTACAATCAAAAAAGCTCCCCTTCCCCTCTTCACAATGGATGGCGACCTACAAAAAAAAAAAATCGGTCTACAATCTTAACATTGATGCTAAAACATATCAACCAAGCGAGGGCAAAATAAAGGAATTCCTCTCCCAAATTGGCTTCCCCAAGCTAGCAGATGAAGACCTAAGTTCAGTTAATGCTCCAATCACTATAGAGGAGGTTAATAAAGCAATTAAAAACCTTAAAACAAAAAAATCCCCAGAGCCTGATGGTTACACAAACGAGTACTACCAGGCCTTCTCTCATCTATTATAAGATAAGATAAGATAAGATAAACTTTATTGATCCCGGAGGAAATTACAGTATTACAGCAGCAGAACAAAGATCAAGAACATTTCACACTTTACAAAATAAGTCTATATGGACAGCAGATGTGGGTAGACTGGTACATGTACCTCACCTATTCCCCCCATACACATAGAACTTCACATAGTCTTGGGACGCTTTACACTTATACATTTGTTAAACATCCCCACAGCTGTCGGAACAAACGATTTTCTGTATCTTTCCTTTTTACACATTAGTTGGATTAGACGCTTGCTGAATGTGCTCTTCTGCTTCGCAAACAGTTCAGAGAGCGGGTGTGTATTGTTGCTCATTATAGCCTTGCATTTCTTATTAATTCTATCCTCTAATACCTCCTCGAAAGTCCTTAGTTGTAGACCCACCGCCGCACTAGCCTTCTTGATAAGTTTATTCAGCTTATTAGCGTCAGCTGTGCGCACACTACTACCCCAGCATATTATTGCAGCAAAGATTGCACTCGCCACAATAGATTGGTAGAACATTTCAAGCATTTTGCTACACACATTAAACGACCTTAATTTCCTTAGGAAGTAAAGTCTACTCATCCCTTTCTTGCAAACCTTCTCCATATGGCACCTCCAATCAAGCTTGCTGTCCAGGTGAACCCCCAAATATTTGAAATTCTCCCCCATCTCCACATCCTGACCATCAATAGTGATAGGTAAGCAATCCTTCAAGCACCTTCCATAACTCAACACCAACTCCCTGGTTTTCTTTACGTCGAGTTCTAAATGGTTAGCCTGGCACCAGTCAACAGAGTCCGAGACCACCCTTCTGTATTCCTCCTCCCCCGGCCTCTCTCAATACCTCCGACTATCACTGAGTCATCAAAGTACTTCTGAAGGTGACAAAGGTCTGATTTATACTGAAAATCAGCTGTGTATAACCTAAAAAGGAATGGCGACAGCACCGTTCCCTGAGGGCTCCAAAACTACTGTGAACACTATCCGATACGGCCGCCCCCAACCTTACGAACTGTGGCCTGACCGACAGGTAATCAATGATCCAATTCACTAGTCCCTCATCAACCGCCATTTCAACCAGCTTTTTACGTAATAATAGTGGCTGTAAGGTGTTGAATGCACTGGAGAAATCGAAGAACATGGCACGTACAGTGGTTCCATCATTGTACAAAAAGGAATGTACTGTTTGTAGCAGATATGCTACAGCATCGTCCATCCCTAGACTCTGCCGATATGCAAACTGAAGGGGGTCCATAAAAGCAGACACCCTCGGACACAAGTAGGCAAGTACAATTCTCTCCAAGGACTTCATCGCATGCGATGTTAAGGCCACCGGTCTATAGTCGTTATGGGAGCTCGGGAAGGTAGTCTTGGGAACCGGCACCAGGCAAGAAGTCTTCCATAGAACTGGTACTCTCTGTGATTGTAAGCGCCAGTTAAACAGGTGCTAGAAGACAGTGCACAACTGATTTGCACACACTCTGAGGACACGTGGACAGATACCATCAGGCCCTGCTGCTTTACCAATGACCAGCTTACTAAACTGTTCCCTCACATCATTTTCTGAGATCAAGAAAGTCTCCAACTTCCTCCTCCCAGTTGATATTGCTTGTCGCTCCCCGGCCTTCTCCCCTGTTGACATTGCACATTTATCGTTGAATCTGTTGAAAAACTCATTCATCCCATTAGCCATGATCAGCCCCCCACCCCCCTGATCTGACCTTGCCTTAAACCCAGTCAATAGCTTCATTCCAGCCTACACTTCTCTGGAGTTGTTGTGTGAAAATTTATTTTCCAATTTAATTCTGAATGCTTCACGGGCAATCTTAATTTTCCCCTTTAAGTCTCTCTGTACAATTTTCATCTCCTCCTTGTCTTTCCTTTTAAAAGCTTTTTTTTTTCCTGTTTAGTAGATGTTTCAATTCTTTTGTAATCCAAGGCTTGTTGTTTGCATAACACCGAATCTCATGAATAGGTACAATATTGTCAGTACAAAAGTTGATGTAATCAGTAACTCTCCCGGTAACCTCATTAACATCATCATTATGTTCCCTGGTACATAACACCTCCCAGTCTGTGCAATCAAAGCAGTCTTGTAACCTCTTCTCTGCTGCCGGAGACCACTTCCTTATCTGTTTAATTGTCACTGGTTGTTTGCAGACAACTGGTTGATAGGCTGGAGACAATAGTATGAGGTTGTGGTCAGATTTCCCCAGGGAGGGCAATGCAGATGATGAGTAAGCATCCTTAACACTGGCATAGAGGAGATCCAATATATAATTGTCCCGTGTAGAACATTTGACATATTGATAGAACTTTGGTAATGAGATCTTGGCTCGATTAAAATCCCCAGAAATGACAGTTAGAGAGTTAGGGTGTTTCGTCTGAAGCCGGGCAATCACCCCAGACAGTACTTCCCCAGCTGCCTCTGGATTTGCAGATGGTGGTATATATGACACCACTGCAATAACAAGAGAGAATTCTCTAGGCAGATAGTAAGGCCTGAGGCCCACTGCTAATAGTTCAATGTTTGGGCAACAATGTCTCTCCTTTACTGTTACATGCCCCTGATTACACCATCTGTTGTTAATGTACAGTATCACTCCTCCACCCTTCTTCTTACCGCACTTCACTCTGTCCCTGTCAGCCCGAACCATATGAAACCCTGGTACCGATACACATGAATCTGGGACGTCCTCATGCAACCAGGTTTCTGTAAAGCACATGAGACTGCATTCCTTGAACTCCTTCTGGGTCTTACTCAGAGCGAGCAGTTCATCCGACTTGTTACCAAGCGATCGTACATTACCCATGATGATTGATGGGACCGCAGGTTTAAACCTTCTCCTCCAGGACTTGATCTTCTTGCCTGCTCTGCAACCTCTGAAAGGTCTCCTCATTTCCCGTGGAACATGTGGTATTGCAACTTCTGGAGAAGACTTTGTCCTGCGCAGTTCCAGAAGACGACTCCTTGAATACACTACTCGTTTAGCGACAGACCTAGGGACAACCCTCCGATCAGTGATTCCATCCATCCCACGAGGCCTCTCTGTGGCATATTGTATATGGTGCTTTCCGCCGAGCACCTATGGCTGTATCACTGACACAGGCTGTGGGCAACAGCATACTTACATCGGTAGTATTAGCTGAGATGGACCATATAGCGTACCCCAAAGTGGCCATGCCAGCAGGGGACTTGTGAGTGGTAGTGGAGGATCCAGGTGAAAACCATATGCTGTGTGCCCAGCGGCAGTAGAAAGTGTGGGGTGTGCTGCATTTTCCATCCCACAGCAGACCAGCGTGCAGGAACGTCGCAATCCACGAGATGAAAAACATTGCATAGATCCAAGGTTGAAATTAGAGGTCCAAAAAGACATCAGGAAAGGTACAAATACTGTAGCAAAACTGTAACAAACACAATAATAGCTGCTGCAATGGCCTGCAACTAGCAAGGCGCCCTATTGTCTCCACAGTCTGGCAGAGAGCAGACAGCATGTCTGCACACCTCTGAGTCCAGCTTATCTCCTCATTTAGTGAATAGCTTTAATATAGCAATCTTAACAGGCAAATTTCCAAAAGAGATGTTACAAGCTACAATCACTTTAATTCTGAAACCAAACAATAACCCTGAGTAAGTGAAAAATTACAAACCCATTTCCCTTATTAACTCCGACATAAAGATCTACTTTAAAATCTTAGCATAGTATCCAAAATTATTTTTGTGGACCAAATGGGATTTATCCAGGGTCGTCAGACATCTGATGGATAGAATTTAATAAACATACTCAGTGAGAGATTGGCCCCATCACTGCTCCTAAACCTAGATGCTGAGAAGACCTTCGATAAAGTAAATTGGACCCACCTTTACCTGACATTAGAAAAATTTGACCTTGAAAAACAATTTCTAAATTCAATAGGAGCCCTCTACTCTTCCCCATTTCCAAAAATATATGCAAACTGCCATCTATTCCAACAGATCACAATTTGTAATGGTATCAGACAGGTACAGTTATAACTATCAAAAGAGAACTCAAGGTCAGTATGTTTGCTGATGATATAATTCTATCCCTTAAAGACCCCACCTCTTTTATTGAAGAATTGCTTAATCTTCTAGATATATTTGCATAAATTTACTATTTTAAGAGAAACCCGAGGAGGTCCAAAATTCTGGACTTTAACATCAGCCCTACTATCGAAAAGAATATCAAGGACCTCTCAGCATTTGGGTTGGAAAATGCATCGGTCCCTTATCTGGGCATAGAACTAATCGGGGATTATAATTCGACAATAAAAAACAACCTTGACAAGTTAATTCCTATAATTAAAATAGATTTAAACAACTGTGGGAAAAAAGACTTATCTTGGGTAGGGAGGATCAACTCCTTCAAAATCATCGCCCAAATTTAGTACGTTTTAAGAGCCTTTCCTATCCCCATACCTGCAAACTATTTTACTAAAAATACAGTCACTCCTAAACAAATTTTTCTCTAACTAAAGAAAAACCAGAGTACCGTTAATGCACTAATGAAAAACAAATACAATGAGAGAGTGGGTATACCAAATATATCAAGCTATTGGCATGCAACTCGAATTAAACAAAGCCAAGAATGTTTAAGTGACTCCCCTACTTCAGTGTGGTCCCGAACTGGAAAAAGATTTAAACCACAATAAACCTCTTGGCCTACTAATTCAAAGTCATATAAGATCCCCTAATCTACCCATGCCAAATGCTCCAACTCTAGTAGCTACTCTACAATCTTGGAAACTTTATACTGCCCTAAACGCTGCAATGTATAGTGTGGGGGCCCCGAATGCTTGGGCTTCCTTATGCCGAGGAGTGCAGCCCTAAGCTGCCGAGTGTACCTGGCTGACAACAAAAAATATGGCTAAGTACCTTGTCATTTTTTTATTATTTTAAGAAATTTTGTAAAAAAGGGCTCCCCTGTATTTTTTATTACCAGCCCGTTAAAATAGGCAGCCTTGGTTTGGTGGCAGCCTGTAACCTGCCTGTTGTACCTGTGCTGGTGACTAAAAATACAGTGGCAAAGTAATGGAAATATGCTATTTTTATCTAAATTGCTAGCAGATAAGTGTAGAGAGGTAGCATTACACGCTGCTGACCCTGTGCTAAAATAAAGATTTGCGTTCCAAAAAAATAATAAAAAAAATAGATAAATAATAAAATAAACAAATAATAAAATTTAAAGAAATGAAAAGAATATATATATATGTAAGCTTCTCCTAAACAAATATTTAAGGGACATTGGAAGGTTCACGCACTTCACAGATGCTGCAACATCTGGCACTGTTCCAAAATTCACACCCTGAAGGTGTCAAAACACCTGCTTACTCCAGAAAGCTTAAAAAAAAATATTTTAAAGGTGCAAAAATTTCTACAGCTTAACACAAGCCGGTAGACCTGATGGCTGGGAACACTCCTGACATTAATGTTAGGTGTTGTTCCCAGCCAGCAGGTCATCTGGCAAGCGATTTGGCCTCACTCAATCAAGTAAAGCTTTAGAGCCATTTTAAATGCCAAACATTTTTCCCGAACAAAGGATTTTTGGGGAAATTGTTCACAAACGGAATCCTTAATGTTTGTGCTCAATTAGAACTTGGTGAACAAGTTTGGAAGAAGTTTGCTCGTCTCTACTCCTTTGCACCCAAACAGTAGTTTTATACCACACTGTACTTAGAAGAAATTGCAGAACAAATTGTATGGAGCATTTTAAAGTTTTACACTTGAGAAAATGAAAAGAATGGGGATGAAAGCAACATTTTTGTGGTAAAAAATGTATTTTTTCATTTTCATGACTCAACATTATAATAGATTGTTAACCACTGGTGGGTTGAAGGTGCTTACCATACAGCTATATAAATTCCTTAACGGGTACAGTTTTCAAAAAGGGATGGCTTGTTGTGAGTTTTAACTATTTAGGTAAACCAGGGGCCTTGCAGACGTGACATGGCAGCCCCATCTATTCTAGCCAATTTTGCACTCCAAAATTCAAATATCGCTTCTTCCCTTAAGAGACTGCCGTACACCAAAACAGTAAATTTTTTACTACATTTGTGGAATTGATATAATCAGGAGAATTGCATAAAAAACTGTGCAGTCCAATTTTTCTTGTTACCCTTGCAAAAATGCTAATATATAGGGCTAAAACAATGTTTTATAGGAAAATAAATTTTATGTTATACTTACACACCTCTTTAGTTCATGTGAAGCACCTGGAGGGTTAATAAACTTCTTGAATGTTGTTTTGAGCAGTCTAAGGAGTGCAGTTTTATAATGGTGTCAGTTTGGATTTTCTGTCCAGACCTCAAAACCTTTAATGTTTCTTAGTCATTTTATATCTCATACACCAATTGTAGATCTCACCTATTGCATCACTAAAACGACCCTAACTCTAATGAATGATGAGTGCAATTTCTTTAATTAGTGATCATTTTAGTTTAAGTCTATAATAATTCATAAAAAATAAATAATTACAAATTTGATTACATATTATAACGTGCTGGAAAAATTAATTATAGATAATTGGCCATAAAACTATGTTTTTGTTTACACAAGCCACGTTTTATTTATTGGAAAACATTGCACTTATAAGACCCTTCTCTGCCCATTACACTGTTGTTTTGCCCGGAGTTAGTTTCCTAGTAATGGATATTACTGCTTGGTCTTGTCCTGTACACAACGACGTTTGTTTTCAGCCCGACCTGGAAATCATGGATTTGTTTTTGTTTGTCTCTAAAACACTAATAAGTAATCTCCTTATTGGAGCACTGGTTAATAAATTGTACTTGTTGAAAAATTAGAATTGCTAACTTTAACCATTAAACTTCTAAGCCTTCACATCACGTGTTTTGGGGATCTGTGGCTATCCGTTGTAAAACAGATAGCCAAATTGATTGGCCCTATGTATCCTATGGGCACGATGAGCACGAGTCCTATAGCCATCCGATTGTGTCAAGTTCCAGATCCGATTTTTGATGTACCCAGAATCAGAGACTGCTCTAAGTTTGTGGCAGTGGACCAAATCAGACAGAATCAGATCTGGCGCAGTCCATGGCAAAAATGCTCGCCTCTCCGCCGAGTGTACCGCGATGCGAGGCGTCCACGTCCGATGGCTGCAGGACCTTAATCAGCTGACTGGCGGGGCAACCTTATCAGCTGATGTGTCACATGACAGCATCACCTGAGCAGTTTAAATCAATGGCTATAACCGATTGGCGGGTGGGCGGTTTAAACCAATCAGCTGATTCTGTCATGTACACATCAGCTGATCGGTTGCTGCCGATCAGCTGATTAAGATCCTGGAGCCATCGAAGGTGATGTGAAGGGGGCCTTAATTAAAAAACATATGTTCAAAATGATGCTGATGTAAACTATACATATGGTAAATGCTATTTATGTGATGTAAACTAGATGATCCTGATGTAAACTAGACATATGTAAATGCTATTTTTATGTGATATACTCTGATTTAACCCCTAAGCCCATGGCAGTCTTCCGTTTTTCATTTTCCTTTACCTCCTCTTCTTCCAAGAGCCATAACTTTTTTTATTTTTCCATCGACAGACATATTGGGGCTTTGATTTTTCTTGGACGAGTTTTAATTTTGAATGACATCATTTATTTTACTATACAGTCATGGCCAAAAGTTTTGAGAATGATACAAATATTAATTTTAACAAAGTCTACTGCTTCACTTTTTCTAATGGCAATTTGCATATACTCCAGAATGTCATAAAGAGTGATCAGCTTAACAAGCAATTACTTGCAAAGTCAATATTTGCCTAGAAAATGAACTTTAACCCCAAAACACATTTCAACATCATTGCAGTCCTGCCTTAAAAGGAGCAGCTAACATCGTTTTAGTGATTGTGTCTTCCATAACCCACACGCTGTGTTATAACTGGAAACAATCAGTCATGATTAAGTAAGAATGACACCACTGGACACTTTAAAAGGAGGCTGGTGCTTGGTATCATTTTTCTCTTCAGTTAACCATGGTTATCTCTAAAGAAACACATGCAGCCATCATTGCACTGCACAAAAATGTCCTAACAGGGAAGAGTATCGCAACTAGAAAGATTGCACCTCAGTCAACAATCTATCGCATCATCAAGAGCTTCAAGGAGAGAGCTTCATTGTTGTCAAAAAGGCTCCAGGGCGCCCAAGAAAGACCAGCAAGCCCAGGACCGTACTTAAAACTGTTTCAGCTGCTGGGATCGGACTACCAGCAGTGCCAAGCTTGCTAGGAATGGCAGCAGGCTGGTGTGAGTGCTTCTGCATCACTGTGAGGCGGAGACTATTTGAGCAAGGCCTGGTTTCAAGGAGGGCAGCAAAGAAGCCACTTCTCTCCAGAAAAAACATCAGGGACCGACTGATATTCTGCAAAAGGTACAGGGAGTGGACTGCTGAGGACTGGGGTAAAGTCATTTTCTCTGATGAATCCCCTTTTGATTGTTTGGGACATCTGGAAAACAGCTTATTCGGAGAAGAAGAGGTGAGCGCTACCACCAGTCTTGTCTCATGCCAACTGTTAAGCATCCTGAAACCATTCATGTGTGGGGTTGCTTCTCAGCCAAGGGAACGGCTCACTCACATCTTGCCTAAAAACACAGCCATGAATAAAGAATGGTACCAGAATGTCCTCCAAGAGCAACTTCTCCCAACCGTCCAAGAGCAGTTTGGCGCCCAACAATGCCTTTTTGCAGCATGATGGAGCACCTTGCCATAAAGCAAAGGTGATAACTAAATGGCTCAGGGAACAAAACATAGAGATTTTGGGTCCATGGCCTAGAAACTCCCCAGATCTTAATCCCATTGAGAACTTGTGGTCAATCATCAAGAGACGGGTGGACAAACAAAAACCAACAAATTCTGCCAAAATGCAAGCATTGATTTTGCAAGAATGGACTGCTATCAGTCAGGATTTGGTCCAGAAGTTGATTGAGAACATGCCAGGGAGAATTGCAGAGGTCCTGAAGAAGAAGGGTCAACACTGCAAATATTGACTTGCTGCATTAACTCATTCTAACTGTCAATATAACCTTTTGGTACTCATAATATGATTGCAATTATATTTCTGTATGTGATATAAACATCAGACAAACACAAATAAAAACCAGAGGGCAGCAGATCATGTGAAAATATAATGTTGGTGTCATTCTCAAAACTTTTGGCCATGACTGTATATTGAACTGAAAAGCAGGAAAGTTTTACCAAGTGCTGTGTAGCTGAAAAAGAAGTACAATTTCACACTTGTTTTTTTTTTTTTTTTTCATTTACCATGGTCCCTATATGGTAAACTAATGTGTCGTGATGATGCCTCAAGGCCGTACACGTTCATAGATACTAAACAAGTATACTTTTACACTTATCTAAGTCTCAAAAAATAAAATGCAGAAGCTGGTTAAAAAATTTTACAAGACTGCAGATTTCTAATTTTTTAGTATCTGGGGCTTTGTTATGGCTTATTTTTAGCATCTTGAGCTAACTTTTTTAATTACCGTATATAATTTTTGAGTAGATGCATTGTTTTGATCACCTGCCATTGCATTTTATTGCAGTGTTGCTACAACAAAAAAACTGTAATTTTGATGTTTTTGACTTTTTTTCCCAATATGCAGTTTGCCAGATTAATTGATTTTATATTTTGATAGACTGGACATTTCGGAATGCAGAAATACCAAATATGTGGGGTTTTTATACTTTAATTTCCAACATGGCGAAAAGGGGTTGATGTGAACTTTTATGTTTTTTATAAAAAAATGTTCATATTTTTTAAAACTTTTTTCTTTACCAATGATGTCATTGCCCGCGACCACAGGAAGCCGCCGGAAGACGCTGAATGAAGCCCGGGATCGTCATGTCGGCAGCGGCGGGACAGCGCGACAGGACAGTGATAAGTAGGATTTTACTTTACAGGTTTGCCGCGCAAGGGGGGGGCCCTGGATCTTGATGAGGGGGCCTGTATACATCTGGGGCTGCTGCTGTATACAGCCCTGGGGCTGCTGCTGTATACACCCCTGGGGCTGCTGCTGTATACACCCTGGGTCTGCTGCTGTATACACCCCTTGGGCTGCTGCTGTATACACCCCTGGGGCTGGTGCTGTATACACCCCTGGGGCTGCTGCTGTATACTTTTTTCTTTACCAATGATGTCATTGCCCGCGACCACAGGAAGCCGCCGGAAGATGCTGAATGAAGCCCGGGATCGTCATGTCGGCAGCGGCGGGACAGCGCGACAGGACAGTGATAAGTATGATTTTACTTTACAGGTTAGCCGCGCAAGGGGGGGGCCCTGGATCTTGATGAGGGGGCCTGTATACATCTGGGGCTGCTGCTGTATACAGCCCTGGGGCTGCTGCTGTATACACCCCTGGGGCTGCTGCTGTATACACCCCTGGGGCTGCTGCTGTATACACCCCTGGGGCTGCTGCTGTATACACCCCTTGGGCTGCTGCTGTATACACCCCTGGGGCTGGTGCTGTATACACTCCTGGGGCTGCTGCTGTATACACCACTGGGGCTGCTGTATACATACCTAAGGGCTGCTGTATACTACCTCTGGGGCTGCTGTATACTACCTCTGGGGCTGCTGTATACACCACTAGGGCTGCTGTATATACCTCTGGGGCTGTATATACCTCTGAGGCTGCTGTATACTACCTCTGGGACTGCTGTATACACCACTGGGGCTGCTGTATACTACCTAAGGGCTGTTGTATATACCTCTGGGGCTGTATATACCTCTGGGGCTGCTGTATACTACCACTGGGGCTGCTGTATACACCTCTGGGGCTGCTGTATACTAACCACTGGGGCTGCTGTATACACCTCTGGGGCTGCTGTATACTAACCACTGGGGCTGCTGCTGTATATACCACTGGGGCTGCTGCTGTATACTACCACTGGGGCTGCTGTATACACCTCTGGGGCTGCTGTATACTAACCACTGGGGCTGCTGCTGTATATACCACTGGGGCTGCTGCTGTATACTACCACTGGGGCTGCTGTATATACCTCTGGGGCTGCTGTATACCACACTGCTGGGGGCTGTATACCTGTGCTGGGGTCCACCCTCGGCTTATACATGAGTCAATAGGTTTTCCCAGGTTTTGGGGGCAAAAGTAGGGGGGTCGGCTTATACACGGGTCGGCTTATACACGAGTATATGCGGTACCAAATTTTCAAATTTTGGCAAAAATTCACTTTTTTACACAAATGAATGCAAAAAATGTCTACCTAAGTTTACCACCAACATGGAGTACAACATATTCTGAAAAAAACAACAGTCTGAGAATCACTTGAATATATTTGAAGCATTTCAGAATTATTACTATATAAAATGACACTGGTCAGAATTGAAATTATTGGACTGGTCAATAAGTAAGATGAAAAAAGGATTGGGGGTGAAGGGGTTAATGATAATTTTATTTTTAGAAATTGTGGAACTTTTATTTAATGAATTAATAAATCAAATTGTACCGATGATACTTTCATTCTTAAGAATCAGTATGCTTCAAAGCTATTAGATCATACTCTGCCATGACAATAACAACTAGAAATACAATGCACCCCCATAAAGCTTTTTAAGCACACTGGGTAGGAATAAGACAACGTTTGCATTCCATACTCTTGAGTTCAGCATCAACATCTGCGTAAGATGGATCATTTATAGACAAACCTGGTCTAGCAATGCTGGTCACAATGCAAACAATAATTAATTATGCAATTATTTTAATTTATGTTCATATTCTCCTAGTGAACAGATGGCAAATTGAGAAGTTTTGAGTACGCATGTGCCATCTAGTGTATACACCATTAGTAATGACAGTTTGCTTACAAATTACATTTCATTCAAACTCTCAAGGAGACCAGTGATACCTAAATGTTAAACTAAGTCCCTAATAGTTTCTTAAGAGTAATCATGATGCATCAACGTAGACATAAACGTTTATAGCAAATGTTTTTCAGGTTGCCGTTTCTTAGAATAATTTGATTTCCCAAAATATGCATAAGACTCTTTTTATATTAGCATTTTTAGGCTTCCATAACATTTTTTGTTACATTTGACAAAAAGAATAGTATAGCTCCTACCATAATTCTTGCCATGTAAAATGCCCGAATTTCCATAAACCTATTGGACTTTTTTATAGGTCGATGCTCTGCTCTCTAAGGCTCTGTGAGTAAATTTCCACTATGATGTTTATGTGGGTACAGAAGAAGTATCAGTGTGATTAGCAGCAGGATCACACTAGAAATTGATAACGGGGCTCTAGCATTAGTGACCTAAACCAGAGAAACCTTCGATACTTGTTTATCCACTTGACCCAGGACTCAATAGCAACCGCAGCATCTCTACAGTTGATAAAAAGAAGGAAATGTATTTGCCCATTGGCACATCACAATTTTATAGCTTACCTTGGAAACCAGGGACTTAACAAAAGTGTCCCGAACTGATATAGGTTTCAAACTATCACATCATGACATAGGTAAAGGCTAGGGATGAGCGAGTCCTAAATTACTCGGAATCGCTAGACCCGCACGAGTCCGAGCCCAGGACTCGGTACTCGTGGCGAGTCTAGCGAGTCCAATGTTAAAGAATAGGGAATATGGATTCGCGAGTCCCGAATAGATAATACAGGACTCGGAATCGCAGACTCGCTAGGATTCGGAGCATTGGACTCAGGGGCTGGCTGGAGCCTCTTCCCCTGGGTGGCAGTTAGGTATCCCCGGCCCTGATTGAGAAGCGGGGGGGGGGGGGGGGGGGGGTGCTGTCGGGTCCAGGCAGCCTTGAGAACCGGGGGGGGGGGGGGGGGGGGGCATGCTGTCGGGTCCAGGCAGCCTTGAGAACCGGGGGGGGGGTGCTGTCGGGTCCAGGCAGCCTTGAGAACCGGGGGGGGGGGGGGGGTGCTGTCGGGCCCAGCGGCCTTGAAAAGCGGGGGGGGCTATCAAAGCTGACCTTACCTCCTCCAGCCGCGAAGCAGCCCGCCTGCCGCAAACCGACTCGCCGGCCGCAAAGCGACGCCCGATTTGGACTCGTTACTGAGCGAGTATTCGCTAAAAGACTCGCCGATTCCCGAGTCCAGCGAGTCCCTTAAGAATCGCCGAGTAACGAGTCCTAGCGAGTAGACTCGCTCATCCCTAGTAAAGGCCAGTATATTGCCTGTTGTGTAGTACTAACAGGGAGTAAAGCTTTTGAATACTATTTTTATTTGAAAAATTATGTATGCTTACAATAGACTGCATCTAATAAGAAAGTCACTCAGTACATAAAAACAAACCTATATTTTTAGTTAATAGCTTTAGTAGCATTATTTTGAAGCAAGTAAAAATGTGTTAATAAAACTTAACATTTATTTATAAATATTTTAAAAGGTAACCCTCACACACACAAATAAGAGAAACAACATAAATAATGCTTCTGATCTACGACTTCGAGAACCCTGTAGGCCAATAATGGCTGTGGCCTTCACAGATATGTTGTAATCACAATGGTCAAATTCAGTGCTTACTATTAACCTCTCTGAAGAAAAAACAATACCTTCCCAATATTATGTATCCTTAAGGCCCCATCACACGTGTCAACCAAGGCTGTGATGTTGGAAGCGATGTGCGGTTGCGCGGTCGCTTCCGACATCACAGCCTTGGTGTCACATGGCAACATGTTGCCGGAGACGCCGCAGCGATGTGGGCGCAGCCATCGCTCGCTGGGCTGGGATCAACCAAGCGATCCGCAGCAATGCTGCAGTATAGGCTGGATCACCGCCAACATCGCTATTGCGGTGTCAGACGATGCGATCCAGCCTAATCGCTGGTTGCAGATTGACAGGTTTACGCTCACCCTTGTAAACCTGTCAATCTGTCAACCAGCGATAAATCGCAGTTGCGTTGCGCTGTCACACAGCACGACACACTTGCGATATCGCTAGCGACATCGCTGATGCGTCACTTTTTGGCGATGTCGCTAGCGACGTTGACACGAGTGACACGGACTTAAGTGGTGAGACAAATAGTAATTAGATTAATCTCACCCATTTTGCTTGAAGGGCACATTATCCAAATTCTTCTTCCCAAATATGCAATTTGCAATTTCAATTTCCCAGGGGAGCATTGTGGCTATAAGTCTCTTTATCAGCTTACCTGTCTCCTTATGCCGTCAGGCAGATTCCTCTCAATGAAGAGAATAGCTAGTTCCCCAGAACTCATCTTAGCCTCTCATACAGCCAGGTCAGAATTCCCACACACTGCACTGATGAGGGGCAGTCACCACGAAACACAACATCTGCAGTTTGGGGTTCTGATCTGGCAAAAATCCTAAGTCATATTAAAAGGCTTGTAAAAGAGTTGATTATAACTACAAGGATTGCTACTCTTATTGGGTGGCATTACCAGGGCTTTTTTTGTGCAGGAACGGGCCGGTACGCCGTACCAGAAAATCCGGGAAAACCTGGTGCGATCTGGTACGGCGTACCGGAATATCTGCTGCCTGACGCCCCCCCGCCTCACCTCACTAGTGGTGCTGCACTGCTGGTGCATGACGCGTCGCTGGCTGAGGTCCGTGAGCGGCTGCGGCAGGAGCATAGCACCGCCGGCGAGGATAGATGCGGGTGGAACAGGACTTGCCATGATGTCACGCACATGTGACTCAGGTGGGCGGAGCTACATTTTGCCCGGGAAGGATGGATTGCTGGCTGACTTTACAAGGTACATGGTCCATGGCTGGGGATGTATGCAGAGGACGAGTGGGGTGTGCAGAGGACGTGGGGGGTGTGCAGAGGATAAAGGGGGTGTGCAGAGGATGAGGGGTGTGTGCAGAGGATGAGGGGGTTTGCAGAGGATGAAGGGGGTGTGCAGAGGATGAGGGGTGTGTGCAGAGGATGAGGGGGTTTGCAGAGGACGAGGGGGGTGTGCAGAGGACGAGGAGGGTGTGCAGAGGACATGGGGGGTGTGCAGAGGATGAGGGGGGTGTGCAGAGGACGAGGGGGGATGCAGAGGAAGGACGTGGAGGGGTGTGCAGAGGACGAGGGTGTGTGCAGAGGACGTGGGGGGTGTGCAGAGGACGAGGGGTGTGTGCAGAGGACGAGGGGGTGTGCAGAGGTCGTGGGGGGGGTGCAGAGGACGAGGGGGGTGTGCAGAGGATGAGGGGGTGTGCAGAGGACGAGGGGGGTGTGCAGAGGACATGGGGGGGCAGCAGAGGACATCGGAGCTGTGCACAGGACATGGAAGGGTGTGCAGAGGACATGGGATGTGCGCAGAGGACGTGGAGGGGTGTGCAGAGGACATGGAGGGGGTGTGCAGAGGACGTGGGGGGTGTGCAGAGGACGAGGGGTGTGTGCAGAGGACGAGGGGGGTGTGCACAGGACGAGGGGGTGTGCAGAGGATGAGGGGGGGTGCAGAGGACGAGGGGGGTGTGCAGAGGACGTGGAGGGGTGTGCAGAGGACATGGAAGGGTGTGCAGAGGACATGGAAGGGTGTGCAGAGGACATGGGATGTGTGCAGAGGACGTGGAGGGGTGTGCAGAGGACATGGAGGGGGGGTGCAGAGGACGTGGGGGGTGTGCAGAGGACGAGGGGGTGTGCAGAGGATGAGGGGTGTGTGCAGAGGACGAGGGTGTGTGCAGAGGATGAGGGGTGTGTGCAGAGGACGAGGGTGTGTGCAGAGGACAAGGGGGGGTGCAGAGGACGTGGGGGGGGTGCAGAGGACATGGAGGGGCGGTGCAGAGGACGTGGGAGGTGTGCAGAGGACGTGGAGGGGTGTGCAGAGGACATGGGAGGTGTGCAGAGGACGTGGAGGGGTGTGCAGAGGACATGGAGGGGTGTGCAGAGGACATGGGAGGTGTGCAGAAGACATGGGAGGTGTGCAGAGGACATGGAGGGGGGGTGCAGAGGACATGGTGGAGTGTGGGCAGAGGACATGTTGGTGCACAGCACGGAGCTGAGGACATGGTGCTACACTGTCTCCCGCCACCTTAAAATCGGTCTCGTCCAGGAGAGTTGGACAAGTGACATCTGTTTTTTTGTCCATTTGGCATCCAACTGCTGTGTGAGTGTCCGACATTTCTCTCAGATTCTCAGATCACATCCGTGTGCAATCAATTCGCGTTTTTTCTCAGCAGCTATTAGTGTAGAATCATTTACAGGAACATTTTACAGTTGTCTCAGCTGCAGAATGATAATGTATCCTTGAAAAAAGCTGATGCCTCTCGGATGGTCCATGTGCTGTCAGTGTGCGGTATGTAATTTTGTCAGACACATAGACTTGCATTGGTGAGTCTCGGTGTGAATCGCAGACTGTCGCAGCATGTTGCAACTTTTTTATCATCCTGAATCTGGATGAGAAAAAAGCGTCTGACATTCGTCATTGTGCTCTCAGAGATTGATTGCAATGTGAGAAAATCACACATTGCACTTATCTGAGTTTCACACCAGTGTGTTCGTACCCTAATACAAAAATCCATATAGTAATCCTACTGGTATGGGGAGGATTTATGGCTCAGTTAGTACACTCCATACTTCTTGTTATTAACCAGTTAATGCTCTCTTGTCCACCTCACTGCAGTGTCAAAAGAAGACGACAACGAGACAGGCAGCGACATGGCATCAGAGAGCCCCTGACCTCGAAGCAGAAGATCCTCAGATCCCGGTATTGTGACATAATATTAAGAATAAAGTTTTTTGCACTTATATTACACTATGAACTCCATAGCACGGCAGTGAAAATGCTAACCAATGAGCCACCGTACAATGCTAATCACTGAGCCACCGTATACAGTACTAACCACTGAGCCACCGTATACAGTGCTAACCACTGAGCCACTGTATACAGTGCTAACCACTGAGCCACCGTATACAGTGATAACCACTGATCCACCGTATACAGTGCTAACTACTGAGCCACCGTATACAGTGCTAACCACTGATCCACCGTATACAGTGCTAACCACTGAGCCACCGTATACAGTGCTAACCACTGAGCCACCGTATACAGTGCTAACCACTGAGCCTCCGTATACAGTGCTAACCACTGAGCCACCGTATACAGTGCTAACCACTGAGCCACCGTATACAGTGCTAACCACTGAGCCACCGTATACAGTGCTAACTACTGAGCCACCGTATACAGGGCTAGCCACTGAGCCACCGTATACAGTGCTAGCCACTGAGCCACCGTATACAGTACTAACCACTGAGCCACCATATACAGTGCTAACCACTGAGCCACCATACTGTGAGTGTATGCCCCTGTGAGTGTATGCCCCTGTGTGTGTATGCCTCCCCCCTGAAAATAAGACCGGGTGCAACATTCGGAGCAAGTGTTTTTGCCCCCCTTCCCCACTGCAAATTGCAACTGGCAGATATCCCAGAAAATAACTTTTTCATAGAAGAGCCATTTTCTGACACTGTACTCAACTCTTCCAATTGACCTGGTGACAGTGGCAAACTGGGTAATGCATGGATTAATACCAGCTATGTATTGCCAGCTGGCACTATGCCCGAGGTTCATAATGTCAGGCCAATGTTAGACTAAGTCATTAGGAACATCTAAGTAAACAGTAACTAATATGCCACACTGTAAAAAGAAGTTATTTGGAAAAAGAACACAATCGCAATCCTCGATTCCATCATAATTATTCCCACAGAAACTATCCGCGATCCTCTGCAATGGCCTATCATGGTGGGACCAGAAACTGACTGATTTTCAGCTATTACTGTGAGTGGGGTGACATCACATTCAGGATCATCTAAGGTCAGCTACAGTTGCGCTGAGGATTCCAGTCCCCCGCTGCCTAGTTGTACCTGGCTGGCAACCAAAAATATGGCAAACCCCCACTTTGTTTTTTTTTTTATTAATTCAAGAAATAATTTAAAAAAAGGCCTCCCCTGTATTTTGATTACTAGCCAGGTAAAAATAGACAGCTAGGGCTCGGAGGCAGCCCACACCTGTCTGCTGTACCTGTCCTAGTGACCAAAAACACAGCAAAGCCCCATAAGCGAAAAGTAATGGACATTTGCTATTTTTATCTGAATTGTTAGCAAATAAGTGTAGAAGAGGTGGCCTCACATACTGCTGACCCTCTGCAATCATAAAGGTTTGCTCTCCACAAAAAATATAATAATAGTAATAATATAAAAATAAATAATACAAAATATAAAAATTATATAAAAATAAATATGAATCTCTCTTAAACGGATGTTTAAGGGACATTGTAAGTTTCCTAGACTTCACAGCTGCTGCCACATCTGGCACTGTTTAAAAAATTCATACCTTCCTGGTGTCAAAATACCTTAAAACTTAAGGAAGCTAAAAATAATTATTTTAAAGTTGCAATAAATTCTACAGCTTAACACAAGACCTGATGGCTGTGAACACTCCTAACCATAAGGTTAGATGTTGTTCCCAACCAGCACGCCTTCCGGTGAGAGTTTTTCCTTCAAAAATTCAGGGAAAGTTGTATGGCCTTTTAAATTTTGAACTTTTTCCCAAACAAATCTGCGTTCAGCAATTTCTTTGTAAATTACTCAGGTGTCCAATCGCGAGCCAAAATACCAATGTTTGTGACAAATTTAAAATTGGCGAACATGTTTGGAAAAAGTTAGCTCATCTCTAATTATGAATATACAGTATATTATTTTATTGTTTTATTTAATTTATCTTCTTGGACCTTTATACATTTGTTATACAGTATGTATTAATCGCTTTTTGTTAAATCAATCACTATGCCCTTATCATGTTAACAATCTACTACAGATGAATTCTTGTGTATGCTCTGCTTTCATATACAGTGCTGTGCAAATTAATTGGGACAAAACATTTTTTTGTAAAATCATAAGTTGGGGTTACCAGTCAGTGATTCAAACCAGTTTTAACTGCTTTGAACAGGTGTGAGTGTACAACCTTGAGTAACAAAATGTGGTTGACTGGTTTTAGTCAGAAAATAACAGCCAGCTGCCCCCTCAGCTTCAGGTGAGAGCTTGTTTCTGTGAGGAGTGGTTTAGTGTACTTTTTCTCTCAGTGTGATTCGTGCCTGTAAATATGGATGTTACTCCATGGAAGAGGTTTGGAATTATTACTCTTAATGAACATACAAGTCTGACTGTAAGAGAAATCGCTTTCACCGTTGGTATTGGAAAATCTACCGTTTCAAGAATAATTCGCACACACAATGAAACTGGATCGTTTTCTCTAAAACGAAAAGGTAAATGTGGAAGAAAAAGGAAACAACACCAAGAATTGATAAAACACTTATCAGAAATAGTAAAATTAATGCAAGAAAAACAAGTAAAGACTTGCTCTGTCCCAATTTATTTGCACAACACTGTAATTGTGGTTAACTAAGCTCAAAAGATATTTATTTATTTTTAATTATATATTATATTGCAGTAGTCATCTTCATATAATTAACACTGTCCATGAGATTGTCTTGTTTTGTACATCTATTTTATATTATTGTCTATAACCCTTTCATCAATTAATTAAAGGATTTTTTATACTGTTAATAGTACTTTATGAAGAGTTACATGCTCTTTGTTGATGGGCTAATATCACAGAACATTTGGCATGACGAGGTTGGTTATCCATGATGATTTCTCTGCAGAGCATGTGTATTGCAACACTTAAGGCCACGTTATACACACAGATATATTGGTCACAGATCTCTGGTTGCAGTGAAATCATGGACACATTGCTCCATTTTGTGGCTGCGTACACAATGGAACAATGTGTCAATGATTTCACTGCAACCAGAGATCTGTGACCAATATATCTGTGTGTATAACGTGGCCTTTAGAAATAGAGATGATCTCTTACAGAACAAAAACATTTTTGTTTGCAAAACAAGTAAAAGTTGCATTCATTGTATTTTCCACTCCTTATGGCCACTTTACACACACCAACTTCTGTGTCCAACTTCTGAACAACTTACTGGTTGCAGTGAAATCATGGACACATTGTTCCATTTGTACACAGCCACAAAATGGAGCAATGTGTCCATGATTTCACTGCAACCAGTAAGTTGTTCAGAAGTTGGACAGATAAGTTGGTGTGTGTAAAGTGGCCCCAAGGGTACCTTTACACGCGGCTACATTTCTAGGGTGGCTACAGGTAACTTACTGGTTGCAGTGAAATCATGGAGAGATTATTCCATTTGTACACAGCAACAAGATAAAACCTTGTCTCCATGATTTCACTGCAACCAGTAAGTTACCTGTAGCCACCCTAGAAATGTAGCCGCGTGTAAAGGTACCCTTATGGTACCTTTACACGCCGCCACAACAGGATGGATACAACCCGCTACAGGCTACAAATGTAGCTTGTAGCGTCAATATCGCCCGTAGTAGCGGCGTGTGAAGACGGGACGACACAGCCGGCTACAGATACCTCTGTATCCGTGCACTGCCCATAAACAGATGGCTACATCGCCGATTGTAGCGAGCTGTATCGGCGTGTAAAGACGTTACGGAAGGGAACTCGGGACAGCCTGCAATGTAGCTAAGGCGTGACCCTGGCTCCGTGTTACCGCGCCCCATGTGCGATCATTGGTGGAAGCTGCTGCATGACGATTGGTAGTCGCTGCATAGGGAGGCATATTTAAGGAGCTGGCGAGTCACACTACACAATCGCTCGAGCGTGCTGTATTACTCAGCCTCCTGCGTTGCCTGCCCAATCAGGATGTTATTGCTTCGTCCTATCAGCGTACGGAAGTCTTGTAATCCACAATTGTAGCACGCCTATGTGCTGTCCCTGCTGCACCAGGTACGCCCATAGTAGCTGGTTATAGCGGTGTGTAATTGAGCTACAGATGGCTACTTGCGACACCCGGCGATGTAGCTAGCTGTAGATGTAGCGTAGCGTAGCGCACCTTGTGGCGGCGTGTAAAGAGGGTGCGGTTCCCGTTGGTAACCGTTCGGCCGTGCTCGTGCACGTGAAGTTGCCGTTGGTATCCATCCTGTTGTGGCGGCGTGTAAAGGTACCATTACAGTTTGCTATGCGCTGTCACACAGGCACTTATTGCTTATTAGC
Organism: Allobates femoralis; assembly: GCA_033576535.1. Lineage (NCBI taxonomy): Eukaryota > Metazoa > Chordata > Amphibia > Anura > Aromobatidae > Allobates > Allobates femoralis. The sequence continues at coordinate 479,668,307 of JARQOC010000002.1, forward strand.
CACTTATTTTTTTTCACAATTTTTTTCAGTTCTACTTTGTTTTACTTTTTGTTTTCTTGAGTATCATTTCTCAATGTGTTCTTTTATTTCTTTATGCTTACATTTTGTTTTCTTAATACCCACTCTTTTTTCTTGTTTGTTATAGTTGCCTCTCTTTTTATGCTTATTGCACACGTGCATTTTAAGCACAATTTTGAATAAAATTTCTTTGGTGTTTTGGCACCAACTTCATTCATGACATGATCACCATGTAACATGTATAGATGACATGTCATGTGACTTTCACTTTGTCTATCGTAAAAGTTCCCAAGCTATAACTACCACATCATCAAATCTATTGAACATGCTTTAGTGTTCTTCCAGCTGGCTTACTTTTATATCTTTTTTGCATATTCATCAGTATGTATTTATTGGTGCTGTGTTGTAGAGTACTGCTATGTGCATACTCATATCTTTATATATTGTAGTTTTATATTTCTTTGTTTTTCATACAATGCTCAGCATAGATGAATAGACACCAACAGATTTGTCAGAAAACCTTTACAATAAACATTTTCTATGGGATTCCATATTATAAAATCCTCCAAGAAATGGTGGCTATTGATTGCAAACAATATTTGGTATTTTGCATACTGAAAAAAGCAATTTTACTACCAAATTAATACAAGACCATGTTGCAAAAATGAGTACACCCCATTGAAAATCTTAGGAGCAAAGATAAAATTTAGACTACAGAGCTCTAATTAACAAAAATTCAACCACAGATAAGTCTAATTGTTCATTAAACAAGTGTCCAACACAAATGAGTGTATATGCGCGTTACTTAAAGTGTAACCACTGTTGAAATTTTTATTTATTAATAATGTTTAGCAAATGATTTTAAAAAACGTTCAAATATACTTTATATGTGAAATCTGGTAGAAAACCATTAATTAACCTTCTAGAAGATGTCTCCATTAGGGTGCTATAAACCTCACATATAAGAGTGGGGGGGTGAGGGTTTCACAGCGTGACTGGGTACAGATCAGTGTATTAGATTACCTCAGACATGGCCCCCACACAGCTCCTCAGATGATAACAGAGCAGAGCATGTGGATGCAAGAGATAAAATCTGTCTTTTTGCTGTCAGCTTGGAGCTCCCTGTGCTTGATGTAATTTGATACAGTGATCAGCAGTGGATGGTGTGAAGGCCCTGCGCCTCCACCTTTATATGGTTATATGTCCGTATTCAGTCTGTGTGAGAGGCTGAAAATGGATCTCACTTAAGGTACCGTTACACGGCACGACTTAGCAACGATGTCGGTGGCGGTCTTGTGGACGCGCCCTATTTTTTGGCAGCATTCCAACATTGCTGGTGAGCTGTCAAATGTGTACATATTGTGAACAACTCACGAACGATGTTGTGAGCAGGGATCGGTCGCAAACCCTGCGAACGATCCCTGCTTATTGATGTGAATGGGCGAAGTTGTCCGTGACATCGTTACCACGGTGTCACACAGAACAATGGAGCAGGTTTGTTGAGTTGAATTTGTCAGGTTTTTGAACATGTTCATAAACCTGTCAACTTCAACTTGACTAATTATCGTAGTTGAATCAATCGGTTACACGATGTTGAGCCATGTAAAGGGCCCTTTAGAATGAGCTTCAGACACATGCTAGAGGGGACATCATGTCGAAGGTTTAAGAATGGTTTTCTACCAGACTTCTCTTATGAGGTTTAGTTGAAAGTTTATTAAAATGGATTGCTGTACATTAATATTAAATAACAATTTGAACAGCAGTTACACTTTAGCAGAAACCCCTTAAAAATCTTAAAAAGTCAGTGAACCTTGGAAGGTGAAAGGATGAAAAAAACATTACTTTATTTGCAGTGATGATTTTCTTTTACCTTCTGACTGTGTAGGATAGTAGATGGGACATGGTTGATAAGGACAGGGGGTGGGGAGAGGTCGGACGAGCTCCAGACACCTTTTTTTTCCATGGCACTTTCTGTGTGGATGTTACGGGCCAGTATCCAATCAGAAATCTAAGAAAGAGGTGAGAATGCGCAAAATAGGGTCTTATCTTTAGGAGACAGGTTTTAAAATGGTGAAACCTAGGAACTGCTCACCTAAGGTTGTGTAGCACACAACCGGCATGATCGCTCAGAACAATACAGCTGTTGCCAGGACCGTACCTCCACAGGTCACCGTGGTCACGATAAACGTCTGCAGGACAAAGTACCTCGTGGTCCGAGCTGCTGTGTTCGTATGGTAGAAAGAGCAGATACAACGGTATGTCTGGATATAGTGGTAGCTAGTTTATTTTCCGACGCGTTTCGGAGTCGTATCCCAAACTCCTTCCTCGTGGAACATCAAGATTACAGTGAACAAAAGCCTTTATAACATGAAAAACGGCTCGAAAATTAAGTTGGATGTGACGTAGGTAAACAAAGGGGTGTGTAGGTGACGTCACAGTGTTATGTATACAAAAGCTCGTAACAACATGATCTTATGTGTAATTATAAAGAAAAAAACAAAGTGTCAAAGTGCAAAACAAATATATGTGACAATACAATTAGGCAAAATATAATGAGCATAAAGTAATGCAACAAGAATAAAAAGTGAAGTAAGAAAAAATAAAGGGTGGTGGAAGTGTTAGAACCCATGGGTACGAAAGAAAAAAATGTGATGTGTATGTTTAACCACATGAGCTATAGGATCAAACAAAACTAAATGGTATTAATCCTTAATATGATATTCTGTCATAAGGTTCTCTCATCATTTAAATCAAACATTTTTTATTTGTTCTATAGTGGGGGTTCCTTTTATCAAGCAATTATAATAATAAGGTATTTCTTCTTCTTACTAGATGCTTGTGAAGAATAACAAAAGGATGGAAAAATGGACCGTATTGTCGGCAAAGCAAAAAGATGGAAAAATGGATGGAAAAACAACTTATTATACATTATATATAATATATTATAATATAATATATATCATACTATATATTTTTTCAGCTAGTTTTTTTGAGACCACAAAGGATGACCGAATTAAGGTTATTTGCCAAGTTTGGAAAACAAAAACATGTAGAGACAAAAAAAACCAGCAATTTGACTACTACATGCATGAACTGGCCAATGGCTCAGCAACTTCTGTTGCTCTGACAAACGTACTGTGAGAAAATGGGGTATAGTGGGCCTCACTGAACACCGTCCACCATATCCACCACGTCTGCTGCTTTTTCTTCCTCTATCACCGTGGCAACTGTTGTCACAAATCTCCGGTCACAGAACCTCCACTTGTTTACTCGATACAGTTGGGGTAAATGAGTGCCCCTCAGCTGTTACAGAAGTTGATATGCATGTTGTTTTTGACCGATCTCAGACAACGAGCACACCACTTCATTGTTAACCCACCAGAGCATCTCCACCTTCACCTTCCTCACAGTCCTGCAGTTTGTAGGGTACACCCTTCTGTCTCATCACAGCAGCCAGCCCTCAGTCCCACGGTTGAGGTCATGTTATGTAATAGATTATTTTCTCCTACAAATTCCAAAGCAAAGAGCTTGAACTTTACCACCTCTAATTTGTTGACCACAGTAATGCTGCCTTTCCGCCTAGTGGGTTTCATTCACCAACTTGAAGAATTATTTCTGTAATATTACATGAAACTCATACTTGTGGTACTTGTTTCACCTTTTCCTGATCAATGTTTAAACTTCAAGTGGCCAGACCCTCTTCAAGATCCTTTGCCATGCTTGCAGGCTGCATCATTAGACAATATTTGTTCAGGCTCAATTGATGCAACTTGAAGATTTAAATGCTGGGCCAGTCATTTTCCCATGCATATATAATGTGAGTGAACTGAGAGCTGCAGCAAGGACCAGGGCAGATGCCATAACACATGGGCAGCCATTGATGATGAGTATGTCACCGCCTCCACTGGGTGGAGCAAGAGGAGCAGGGAAGAGATGTCAGTGTTACAGGAAGCCATTCTTGACTTCATAATAATAATTTATTTCTATGACATAGAGTATATCATTGTCTGTATCTTGTAGCACACTCCTGTGAGCAAGAAAGGCATATTCTGCTGATGGGAGAGGAGCCAAGGGGAATTATCTAGAGAGGTCAGAAATTCTTTTTTTTATTATTGAATGAATTTGGGGTGAGGGAAGGAAAACATGAAATTATAATAAATTGGGAAGGAGAGGACATGTAATTGTATTGATTTGGGGAGCATGTAATTGAAAAGAATTGAGGACTAGGACATGTAATAGTGGGAGTGAAGACTCAGGGAAGACTGTTAATGAATTGGGGGAATTAGTCCAGTGACTAATGATTTATATTTTTGTAAATACATACTGATAGGATGTTTAGATTGTGAGCTCCAAGAGAGGCAGCATTACTGATGTATGTAAAGTGCTATGGAATTAATAGCACTATATAAATGAATAAATATTATTATTATTATTATTATTGGGTTTTGGAAAAGTGGATAATTTATAGTTAATGTAGAGGGGGGCATAGTATTGGCTTATCAATCTGTGTTTTGAATGGTAGCTAATTATATATTAATGATGTGATACATTTTTTATTCAGCAGTGTATTGTGGGGGATTTTATATTCAGGAGAAAAATGTATGTATGGATGTGAAATTTTTATTTTCATAGCTGTTGATAAGTGCAGCAAACTATGCAGTTAACGAGTGACGACCTTAAGACATTGACATAAAGGTTTGACAAGATGGAGAAGAAGCAAATAAAGTGTCTAATCAATTGAGACACCAGTGGTAAGTTACTGGATGTAAATATTTTTTCTGTATTTACACTCTATAACTTGCAGAGAGGTGATTGGAGCAATACTCTTGTTTCTGGAAGAAACTCCACTATTATGTGTATTATACACCCTTAAAATATAGAGTCCCTTCTTTTTATGTATAGTGCTATCCCTCATTACATAGCATCCCCTCTTGTGTTTTATTTCATTGTCCCTAGTCATATAGTGTCTTTTTTTGTCTTGTATAGCAATGACTTTTATTGCAGTGTCCACTTATTATGTATATTGTCATCTCTCATAGCATTCACACATGTTAAGTATAGTGCCATCTCTTATTACTTTGTCCATTCTTAATTTGTATATAGCCATCCCCTTATTACCTGGTGTCCTCTCTAGTTATGTATGGCACCTTGCCTTATTATATAGTATTATCTATTGTTATGTATAGTGTTGTAAATACAGGAAAAAAAATGCTTGTGCCACTCCTTCTATTTTGTTTGCCAGCCAAGGTAAAACCAGGCAGCTGTGGGTAATTAGGCCCCAGAGAATTTTTCTTTATTAGAAAGAAAACACAAAACACATTTAGGAACTCCATCTTTATTAGAAAAAATAAAAACCTCCCTTTGACATAATCTAGGTCTTCTTAGCTTCCCCTCTGCTACATCTTTGCCAGAAGACAAACACACCTGCTAGCAAAGAGAGCAGGCATAGAATGACAGCCGAGTACAGTGTGTGGAGTAAGCAGAAACCAGCCCATACATTCCACCATACTAGAATCTCTGGGCAGATTGCTCAAGCAGCCAATCACAGATGCCCATTTTGTGTGGCAGTGTCTGTGATTGGCTTTTGGAGGCAGTGAAGTGAATATCCCCAGAAGATAATGAGCGGCTCTAAAGTAGATGCGGTGGATCAGCGGGACGGCAAGGCGCAGGATGCAGTAAGTATAATGATGATGTTTATTAATTAGTGCTTTCTTTTACAAACCCCCACCCCATCCCATAACTGTAAAGGCTGAGATCGGGGTTCGGACTCAAGTTTGAGTCACATTCGGCCTGAAAACTCGGACTTTACATAAAGTCCAGCCAAGTCTGCTGATGCCGAGCATCGGCAGGATCACCCATTACTAGTCAGTATGCCATGAGGTAGATTACCTTTGAAATGTGCGTAGGCGATCCATGGGGGGTCACAGTGGGACTCCAAGCCTCTTCAACACCAGTGACTGTAGCAAAGGTACATCTTTCACTATGTAATAAAAATAGGAAAGTGGCAAATGTGAAGCTCTTATGGGCAGGGATGGGTGTGTGGGGAGCTTTAGCCACTCACCTTTTGGGGTTGTGCAACTCTGCACAACCCCAGTTTCAGCCTCCTGTGACGAGAGTCCTGTTCCGGGACCGCTCCATGCTCTCGCATGTGGTCTTCCGCATCACTTTCGGGTCCCGGTCACATGATTGGATTATGCGGTGACATCACAGCAGATCCTCAAGCTAGATTCTCAGTCTCCTGGGTGACGCCAGGTCCTTTCCAGGTAGTTAATAAATACCTAGAGCTGCTCCTGCTGCCAGTTCCTCACAGAGGGAATTTTTTTCCTCTCAATTTTTGCCCAACTGCCTTAGCGCTCCTAATCAGTCCACCTCAACTTTCTTCCAAGTTCTTTCACTATAATTCAACTGAGATGATAGCTAAATCACAAAGTAAGGGGATGGTTAACTTTAAAGGGACATCCTAAACAATGAGTGAAGGATAGGAAGTTTTATTTTTAGTAGTAAAAAAGTGTGTTTTGTACTATAATGTGTATATGTATATATTTTTTTTTATTTTATTTTTTTAATGGACAGCAATCCGTAATGAGTTTCATACTTCTCTCGTCTTTATTGGCCCATACCGACAGCGACGTTTCAGCAGTAAGCCTGCTTTTCTCTAGCAGTGTGCATATCACCATCAGTGAGAGGAATAATTAGTGTGTTTCACAATTACAATCCATTTGCATATTGTTTATAAATTTACAATACTCAGTGCATTATAGAACATCATATAAGGATACAAAACAAGTGCCAACATATTATACTAGATCTCTGTTAAAACATATTCTCTGTGGCATCCAATTTCATAAATTACAGTGCATACATTGCTTTTTGTGTTAATTAACTCAGGTGTTCTATATTTCATTTGAACAACTTTTTTTATACTTTTTATATGTGACTCACCCATCACATGCTGTTCTTACTAAATGTTCTGTAATACACTGATTTTTGTAAATTTATAAACTATATGCAAATGGATTGTAATTGTGAAACACTATTTATACCTCTCACTGATGGTGATATGTACACTGCTAGAGAAAGGCAGGATTACTGCTGAAACGTCGCGGTCGGTATGGGCCAATAAAGACAAGAGAAGTATGAATCTTATGAATGGAGTGCTGTCCATTTTTTGAATTTATGCTTAGTAGTTGTTGAACTCTGCACAGGACTTTGCACCTAATAGCTTTTTGTCAGCTCAGTGCTGCTCTTGAATTTACTTTTTTATGCTGTGTTCAATTATTGAGAGCTTAAAGCATAAAGCAATTTTTTCTTTTTTTTGCTAAGTTAGTTTTTCAAAAAGATGGAGCCCAGAGTTAACAACTTTACTGCAGGGGACGAGGAGTGGATACTCAGAGGCATGGAAAGGGAAGCTGTCTTTCTATCTACAACCACAATGAGTAAGATTAAGCACAAGTATGAGGGTGATTTTAAGAGACTATCAACACAACAGCTGCATTTGACCACATTGGATCAGTATTATAGAGAAAGAAAGATACCGAGGGGACTGAGATCTAATGTTCACCCAAATCTATGTATTGGTGACAGTGAGCTTTGTGAGAGATTCAGTAATATATCTAATAGATATGCCTTTGAGACCATCTTACTTAATATGGAGTACTTACAAAAGGATATCAGTGTACTGCAAACTGAGATAAAAGAGATTGAATGTAAAATCATATTGGCGGTAACACAAGATGAGTGGCAAAAATTTAGTGATCTCATCAAAGGAAGGTTGGATAAGACCAGAGTAGAACTGGAGGAAGTCAAGAGAAGAAAGTGGAATAGAGACAAAGAAGACTATAAAAATGGACCTGTGTATGATTGGCAATGTGAAGGAGCAAGTACACCTTGGAGGAGGAGAGGTGGACATAAAAAGAAGAAGGAAGGTGTTAACCCTAATAATCTGATTACCATAATACTTAATGACTTTTGTTTATATAGATCTGGGAGAACAACCAAATGACTACAAAGAAAAAGACCAGGAGGGTGGAAACAGCACCGCCAACAAAAAAGGAAAAGGTTCGAAGAACAAGTCAGCACCCCAACGCCAGATGCGCAGAAGGGAAATGATTTAGTCATCAACATTTCAAGTAAAGAATTAACTACGTCACAGGTAACAGCTCTTAATAAAGGGTTGTCCTATAGATTCTCTAAACATGTGGACTGGTGTGAATTGAAATGTGACTTGCAGAGATTTTTTAGAAATATTAAATTAAAGAATTGGTTCTGTGATAAACAAAAAGTAAGAACAGTAAGAAAAAGTGAATTGATGTTAAGTGATTTGGGTCTGTCTACAAAAGCACATTTACCCCAGCAGAACATGTTCCAGTAATAAAGGCATTTATAACCGCAGTAAGAAGAGACAATGCAGTTTTGAGAAATAAATAAACATATAGCTATAGAAAGCCAAATGTTACTCAGGAAGAGGTGAGAGCTATAGGAGAGTTGGTCCATGATGACAACTTGATAGTGAAACCAGACAATAAGGGGGGAGCAGTTGTCGTCATGGACCGCTCCATATATATAGAAGACATAACGTGACAGATAGAAGATAAAGATGTCTATAGATTACTCAGCCAGGACCCGAAATTTGACATACAGAGGAAGATCATAAGGGTAGAGGACAAAGCCCTAGAGAGAGATATAATAGATGAGGATTTGAAATATTTTCTGGTAATGAAGGATCCGATAACACCTGTATTATATACTGTACCAAAGGTGCATAAAAGACTCGAGTGCTCCCCAGGAAGACCAATAGTCTCTGGGGTGGACTCAGTTTTACGTAAGATTGGCATCTGTCTTGAAAAAGTTTTAATGCCAATAGCCATGCAAGCAAAATCATACATCAGGGACACTGGGGATTTCCTTAAAAGGCTAAACAAAATCTCATTCCCAGAAAATGTGATATTAGCAACATTTGATGTTATATGACTATATACTTATATAGACAATCACAGAGGTATGGAGGCTATTAGAAACAAGCTGGTAGGTGTCAAATATTGTAATGAGTGTCAGGAATTTTTCATGGAACTACTTGATATAGCTTTAACATGCAATTACTTCCTGTTTCGTGACAGCTATTTTATGCAGCTACGTGGGACCGCCATGGGCGCACACATAGTGCCCGCGTATGTGAATATTGTTATGACAACACTTGAGCAGGACTTCATCTATGCATCACACCACTTTGAAAAGGCATTGGTGTGGTGGCGGTACATAGATGATGTCTACCTTCTGAGGCCTGGGACTGAAGAAGAATTGAATGAACTGCACAGGTATATTAATACAATTGATGAAATTATCAAATTCACTTTAGTGATGTCCAAGGAAACTATACAGTTTCTGGACGTCCAAGTCACACTGAAGGACCAAAGATTATACACTTCTTTATTTGTTAAACCTACAGATAGGAATAACTTATTAAGGTATAAAAGTTACCATCCATTGAGATTAAACAATTCCATATAGCCAACTCTTGAGAGTGGATAGGATAGAAAACACTGTAGAATGGAAGCAAAAAGGGAAAGTCTGTAAGAAAATTTGAAGCTAGAGGCTATCCTTGATGTTTATTAAAGACCAGTGTGGACAAAATAGTACAGGGTAGTGATGAATCCTCAGCAGACTCAAAGGGAAATAAAAAGAGCAGGAACCCTTTCATAACAACATTTGGAGAGGAAAGTGATGAGGTGGCATGAGTGATAAAAAAACACTGGCCCATGTTGAGTCTTGTTTGCCTCAGGTATATGAGTCTAGATCACCACCAATGTTTGCATATAGGCGGGGGACCAGTATAAGAAAGGAATTGGTTCAGTCAGATGTGGGTAGTTTTAGGAACACCTTACAAGCTAGTTTAACAGGAAACAAGAGGATGGGGTGTTACCCCTGTCTGTCTTGCGTAAATTGTACATACATGCTCAAAGGTGATAGATTTACACATTCAACAACTCAGAAAAAGTATAAAATCAACCATTACCTTACATGCGATACAGATTATGTTATCTACCTTTTGGAATATCCATGTAAACAGTGGTACATAAAAGAGACAACATTGGATATTAAAACCAGGATTATCCAACACAGGTATACAATACGTAAGAAAATCAAAGAATTACCGTACCTGTCCCAAAACATTTCACTGAAATGAAACTTACTGAATGTCAATTAAAATTCTGAATAATTGACCATGTACCAACATTAAGACGGGGAGGTCATCGAGAGAAAAAGTTAAAAAATGAAAGAATTTGAGTGGATATACTGTTTGGGGACACTGAAATAATTTGGTTTAAATGCTGATTTTAAATTGAGTCCGTTGCTATAACCCAGGAATATAGCCTTGAGAAAAACCTATATATCTGAATCTGCAGTGTGGGTTGTTTTGAATACTATATAGATATAAGATTTTAATAATTGTTCTTTTACAGCAGTTTGGAGGAATATGCATGAAAAAAGAAAAAGACTCCTCCATCCATATAAGTATTTACCGTATTCATTTTTGTTGTATGAATGTAAAGCTGCGCATGGGTAAGCACCAATATGTAGCCTAGAATATGTGACCATGAATATACTGGATTACAATCTATAGTGATCTATACATGTGACGGTGAGGGCACATTGGTATGAGCACCAGTAGAACACCCAGTGATTGACACCACATTTCCCACACGTAGTGGGAATGAGGTCTGATACCTGTTAGTTGGGGAAGCAGAACAGAAGCCATAGGGAGGAGCTTACAAACCATACTTGAGCCTGAGTCACGATATATGTTTTTTTAATGTAAGACAATGGTGTCAAAAATAATGAAGAAGAACAAGAAGAAGTCTGTGTGAAAGACCTTCCATTAACTAAGATGGAGGACGTAACTTCAGGACACTATTGCGCATGACCGTGAGTCACTGACGGGCGACGAGTGAAGTAGAACGGCCGCAACGCGGAAGTCCAATGACGTCAGCGATGGTGAACGAATTACCGAGCTGCCCCCTTTGGTGCCCCTTTTGCGCATGCTCAGAAAAACCCTGTATATATATATATATATATATATATATATATATATATATATATATATATATGAACAGTCTCTGTGAGACTCTGTGAGCAATATTGATGAGTATTGATCATTATAGTGAAAAAAACTCGTGTCGGTAACTGAATATTAGATTGTGTATAATAAAATTTTTAATAAATTTTTATCAATAAAGATTGTAATTTAAGCCTATATAAGTGTGGTGTGAGTTCACTTACTCACCTGTGGTGCTCCTTGTGGAAGTGGCTGCGGGTGTTGGGGAGATATATGATAAACAGGTGTCCAAAAATACAACTCTGTATTTTTTTCAGGCTATAAGACATGCCGGACCATAAGATGCATCTAAATTTTTGAGGAGGAAAATTGGGGAAAAAAATGTGAAGCAAAAAAGGTGTTATGAAGGGTATCTACTGCTGACACTGGACCAATCCTTATGCATGTGTTTCCAATCTTAGTATATATTTCCCCCATTATTGGCCCCATCATGGTACAGTGCAGACCAAACGTTTGGACACACCTTCTCATTCAAAGATTTTTCTGTATTTTCATGACTATGAAAATTGTAGATTCACACTGAGCATGAAAACTATGAATTAACACATGTGGAATTATATATTTAACAAAAAAGTGTGAAACAACTGAAAATATGTCTTATATTCTAGGTTCTTCAAAGTAGCCACCTTCTGCTTTGATTACTGCTTTGCACACTCTTGGCATTCTCTTGATGAGCTTCAAGAGGTAGTCACCGGAAATGGTTTTCACTTCACAGGTGTGCCCTGTCATGTTTAACAAGTGGGATTGCAAACTTGATCACCCTCGCCGAAACCTAAAAGATCTTGATCTTCTTTTATTCTCTGAATCCCTCCTCCCTCTCACCGACATACCCTCCGCTGACGACATTGACATTGCCACCACCCTATACAACACCACAATAACGAACGCTCTAGACCTAGCCGCCCTCCTCACTCTCCATGCTCCACACATTAACAGGCAACCCTGGCACACCACCCTCACTAAAAACCTGAGACGGGCGTCCAGGGTCACCGAGAGGAGATGGAAAAAGTCCCGCACCTCCGAGCACTTTGCTCTGTTCAAGCAATCCATCACTGACTTCAAGACGGCACTTGCTACTACCAAGCAAGCGTTCTTCTCATCCCTAATAACCTCTCTGTCCTGGAACCCCAAACAGCTCTTCAAAACTTTCAACTCCTTACTTCGCCCGCCTGCTCCTCCCCCTTCTCCCCTCATCTCTGCTGAAGACTTTGCGACCTTCTTCAAGGAGAAGATCGACAAGATCAGAAACAGCTTTGGTCCACTATCCCCACAACTCTCCCTCCCACCTACACTGCCCTCCTCCTTCATTAGCCACTTCCCCCTATAACTGAATACTAACTCTCCTCCCTCCTGTCAAAATCACATGTCACCATCAGCGCCCATGACTCGCTCCCATCCCACCTCATTCCGAACCACACCTCCATTTTCATCCCAGCCCTCACCCACCTCTTTAACCTATCACTTAGCACTGGCACCTCTCCCTCAGCCTTCAATCATGCCCATCCTAAAAAAAAACTCACTTGACCCTACCTCTGTCTCTAACTATCGCCCCATATCTCTTCTCCCATTCGCCTCTAAGCTACTTGAACAGCACGTCCTCTCACCTCTCCTCGTGCTCCCACTTCGACCGCCTACAGTCCGGCTTCCGACCCCTCCATTCCACCGAAACAGCCCTGACCAAAGTCACCAATGACCTACTGACCACCAAGAACAAACACCACTACTCCATCCTCCTCCTCCTTGACCTGTCTGCCGCCTTCGAAACGGTTGACCACTCCCTTCTTCTCCGGATCCTGGAATCCCTCGGCATCACACACCTTGCCCTCTCTTGGATCTCCTCATACCTAGCGGACCTGACCTTCAGCATCTCCCACTCCCACACCTCCTCCTCACCCTACCCCCTTTCTGTCGGAGTCCCCCAAGGTTCGGTCCTGGGACCCCTACTTTTCTCCATATACACTCTCGGCCTAGGGCAACTCATTGAGTCCCACGGCCTCCAGTACCACCTCTATGCCGACGACACTCAAATCTACCTGTCCGGCTCTGACATCACCTCCCTACTCTCCAAAATCCCACAATGCCTTTCCGCCATCTCATCCTTCTTCTCTGCTCGCTTCCATAAACTCAACATGGACAAAACTGAATTCATAGCCCCCAAGAAATTCCCCCCACTTCCCAACCTATCCATCTGCGTCAACGACTGCACCCTCTCCCCAGTCACCCAAGCCAAGTGCCTCGGGGTAATCCTTCACTCCTCCCTATCCTTCAAGCCCCACATCGAGGCCCTCACCACATCCCTCCGGCTCCAGCTCAAGAACATCTCACGGATCCGCTCCTTCCTCACCCACGACACCGCTAAAAACACGCATTCATGCTCTTATCATCTCCCGCCTTGACTACTGCAACCTGCTTCTCAATGGCCTCCCAGCTAATTCCCTCACACCTTTCCAGTCTATCCTCAATTCCACTGCCCCACTAATCTACCTGTCCTCTTGCTACTCCCCTGTCTCCCCCCTCTGCCAAGCCCTTCACTGGCTCCCCGCCTCCAAGAGATCCCAATTCAAAACACTAACCATGGCATACAAAGCCATACACAACCTGGCCCCACCATATATCTCTGACCTGGTGTCCCGATACCTACCTCACGCAACCTCCGCTCCTCCCAAGAACTCCTCCTCTGCTCCCCCCTCATTACCTCGTCGCACAACCGAGTCCAGGTCTTCTCCCGGCATCTGCCTTACTCTGGAACTCCCTGCCCGAACACGTCAGACATTCTCCTACCCTGAGAAGCTTCAAGTGTCACCTGAAGACTCACCTATTCCGTCAAGCCTACAACCTGCCATGAGACCCAGGCGACCACCCCATACCAGACATTCCCCCATCCTACTGTATCCCAACCCGCCCCTCGTAGACTGTGAGCCCTCGTGGACAGGGTCCCTGCCCCTCCTATACCTGTACGTCCTGATCGCCTAGATTTAGTGTACTTGTTCTTGTCTCCCTCATCCTCATGTAAAGCGCCATGGAACCTAATGGCACTATATAAATAAATAATAATAATAATAAAAAATATTTTACTCACCTTTTCTCCACTCTGCATGCATGCAGTGTTCTCTTCTGATGCTGGCAACTGACATTGGCATCTAAATGACGTTACTGCAATGTGAGTATAATTAGAAGAGTGCTGGCCAAGCATATGTGAATCCAAAATGAATATTCACTGCTCCCCACTCCCATAATCCCAGCCACCTATTAGTGACACTGGTGTTTACAGTAATGAAACCCACTCTTGCCATCGCTGACTTCCTGCAGTGGCGACCTTGCTCCTGTCTACTGTAAACTGTTCCAACCCCACCAACAAGTCAGGTAGTACATTCAGACTGTTAAATGCACCCCAATTTTCCTCCCCGATTTGATATCTACAAACCAGAAGGAACCTGCATTCTGATGTGTATCAGCATCAGTACTGGACCAAGGAGAAATAGAAGAAGGTGACATAGTTTTGTTTATTGTGTGTCTCCTATAATATGGATAAAAATAGGATTCTCTAAGAGATGGCACTGGCATGCACTGTGGAAAAAAACAAGCAAATTATAGTATTGTGGTGCTTGCTATAATCATCTGCTGGGACTCCTTAGGACCTACACATCACATTAAGCTATACCACCTACCCAAACATTGTTGTTGACTAGTGATGTGTAAAACCATCAATGTTTGGGTTCAGCGGACCCGACCAGACTTTTTTAAAATTCGAGTTTGGGGCCGGATGTGACTCGAACTTGAGTCTGAACCTCAAACTCGGGCATTAAAGTTATGAAATGCGGGTTGGGGGGCTGTAAGAAGAAAGCAGAGTGTGATTACACATAAGCATTATACTTAGCGGCATCTCCCCAGTTTTATTTCTGGGCTGCTCATTAACTTCCTGGATATTCAGGTCAGAGGGGCACAACAGCCCCTCTGACCCGCATTTCATAACTTTAATGCCCAAGTTTGAGGTTCAGACTCAAGTTCGAGTCACATCCGGCCCCAAACTCGAATTTTAAAGAAGTCTGGTCGGGTCCGCTGAACCCAAACATCCATGCTAGATGATAGAATGTATGGGCTGTTTTCAGGCTACTCCCACAGCCAATTACAGATGCCTATTCTCTGTGACAGCGCTTTTGATTGACTGACATCATAGTACTGTAAAAATAAATAAATTATTTAGAAAAATTATATAGTGCTTTGCTGTATTTTTGATTCTCAGCACAGATAAAGTGGACAACTACGGGCTACCACTCCCAGCTGCCTGGCTTTACCTTTGCTCACAATTAAAATACAGAAAAGCCCCTAATTTTTTATAATTATTTAAATAATTGATTAAAAAAAAAATGTGTGGTCTTCGCCCTATTTTTCATTGCCAGCCAAGGTATAACCCAGGCAACTTGGGGCTGGGATTCTTAGCCTGGAAATGCCCAAGCTTTCTGGGTCCCTCATGCTGAAAATTGTAGCCTGCAGCTGTCCTTGAAAATGTCTCTTTCTTTCATAGCGCCATTTTTAGTCGCTTTACCTAGCTCTCACATGGCAATGGTGGCATTGGCATGCTGGGTAAAAAAAAGGGTATAATGCCAATTTTGTTTTGTAATGTTGGGCCAATTTTAGACCCTCCCATTATGAATACCTGGTAAACATTATAAAAAAAACACTGAGAAAAAATCTTTTAATTGCAATAAAACACAGCTGTGTAGCTGGTATCTAGGGAACAGAGCGGGTTGCTAGGGGCCGCATTTGCCTCTATGCAGCCTGTGTGAAGGCTGCGTGCAGGCTGCTTAGTGAGAAAAAAATTCTACGTTTTCTGCAAAGAACACAGGAAACCTAGAAGTGTGACCCTAGACTTACTTACATGGCTTTCAAGTTTTCTAAATATAAAGCTAATTATCTGTCCAATCAGTGGAGATGCCTTCTCACAACCAATACCAGAGGACACATTTAGAAAACATATGGAGTCTATGGCTTAGTTCACATCTGGGGGGGGTTTGCATTTCTATGTGTTTTTGCACTGCGTTAATGCATGGAAACGGAAAAAAACGCATGCATTAGCTCACCCATTGATTTCAATGGGAAATGCAGTGCAAACGCAAGTAAAAACACATGTAATTTTCTGCAAGCACAAAACGCATGCGTTTTTGCAAACTCAGACCAAAATATGGCTATTAAAAGGGCTTATGTCTTAACGGGGTTCTTCAGTATAAATCAATAATTCTGCAGGCACTGTATGTGACTGTAGACTTGTGAGTTCTCACATTGCAGAAACTGTGCACTGTGAAGATTATTCAATTTAGACCGAACAACCTCTGATGATTCAAAGCTATGTTATGGTGGGTTTACACACACCAATCATTGTATCCAATATCTGAACAGATCTCTGGTTGCAGTGAAATCATGGACACATAGTTCCATTTTGTGGCTGTGTACAAATGGAGCAATGTGTCCATGATTTCACTGCAACCAGAGATCTGTTCAGATATTGGATACAATGATTGGTGTGTGTAAACCCACCATTAGCAGTTTAAAGGCCCAGTTACACACACAGATAATTGTGCAGATATTGGTCACAGATCTCTGGTTGCAGTGAGATCATGGACACATTGTTACATTTGTACACGGCCACAAAATGGAACAATGTGTCCATGATTTCACTGCAACCAGAGATCTGCGAACAATCTCTGCGCAATTATCGATGTGTGTAACTGGGCCTTTAGGGAGACTTTAACAATACTAGGGGGTTTCACACTAGCGTTTTTTTTATTTATGTCTGTATCCGTCAAAATCCTGATGCATCCAGATCAAGTTTGTGCCCCTATACTTAACATGGGGCCCCAGGGACATGAGGTAACATCAGGATTTTGGCAGAGCCGCACCAATAATACATCGTTTTGACCTCCTCTGCGAATGCAGAAAGTTCCATTTTTGTGGCACAGTAAAAATCTAGATGCGGCGCAATGCGGTAAAATGATGCATTGATATCAATGAGGCCACATCCGGCCACAGGCGAATGCCAGGATTTCACACTGTGCATGGCCACAGTAGTCTGAGCATGCTCAGAAGCCTGGAAATTCTCTCTTTCTCACATGTGTTTTCATCCTGATAAGGATGTAATGTTATGGTGCCGTCACACAGCACGATCTGGCCAGCGATGTCGGAAGCAATGCGCGGGTGCCCGCTCGGTTCCGACATCGCTGGCCAGCTATCACACAGCATCGATGTGGCCGGCGACACCGCAGCGATGCGGGCGGTGACATCGCTCGCTTGGCTGGGCTCAGCCCAGCGAGCGATCCGCAGCAATGCTGCGGTATAGGCTGGATCGCCGCCGACATCGCTCTGGCGATGTCACACGGCGCGATCCAGCCTTATCGCAGGTCGCCGGTTGACAGGTTTACGGTTCTTCCCATAAACCTGTCAACCTTGACCAGCGATAAAACGCGGTCGCGCCACTCGTTTACACAGCGCGACGTCGCTAGCGACATCGCTGATACGTCACTTTTTCGGCGATGTCGCTAGCGACGTCGGCAGGTGTGACGGCACCATTAGTGTGAAACCACCCTTAGGCCGGTTTCACACTTGAGTTTTCATGCTTAGCACAGTCATGCATCCCAGTGTGTGCGGTAATGTATGCGTCCATATGTTTAATATGGGGACGCATGGTGCATGCGTCTTGGCCACGTATATATGCATTTACGAACACGTATGTTTTTTTACAGCAGTGAAAAACGCTTCACGTTGCATTTTTTGTGTGTTCAAGGATGCTTGGTTTTGACGCAGGCATCCTCAAGCACAATGTGTGCATACAAAAATCAACTGGGATGCATCGCCATCTGGATGGCAGCGCAAGCAAACACTGTGTCTCTTCTCTCTCTTTCTCTCTCACTCTTTCTCTCCCATGTGCTATAATGGGAGAAAACCTTGTAATGATTTCCTATGGGGAATTCCCAGCCACTGAATAAACGCAGCGTCAACAGTGTATGACCATGTCCACCAACCTGCGCTCTAAGTATTTAGTGGTTCTCCGCTAAATACTTAGATTTTGTCAGAGAAGCGCAGGTGCATGTGTGCCGGGCTTCATGGAAACACAGCCCCTGGTTACCCGATGTGTAACACACGCACCTGCGCTTCCCTGACAAAACCTAAGTATTTAGCGGAGAACCACTAAATACTTAGAGCACAGGTGTGTGGACATGGCCTATGCCTGTGTTTGCTATTTGCGCACCAGATGCACACGTACCAAACGCCAATGTGAAACCAGCCTTTGCCAGGTGTTTTTAATGTTATGTCTGTATTTGTGTATAAATATATTATTGGTATTCAGTTTCATTATTGGAATCAGGGCTCTTATAGTACAGATAAAAAGTAGCAGAGAAAAAAATGCACTTCATCCCTATCAGTGTTGAATTGAATTAATGTGAATTAATGTGAGATACTTTTTTTAGAGACAGTTCTAATAGATGTTCCTAGCATTATGTCCTGCTATTTTGTGTACAGTATTAAGTTCTTCCCTTTTGAAAACTCCAATTACAATGTTCTGTGCTTTAGAGACATATCAGCATGATATCAATCCAACTCATTTCTATAGTGGTCACTAGATCAGTTAGTAAATGTGAATTCCTAATCTCCAATCCAGCAGCAATGTAACCCGTCCATAAGTGCAGATACTACAGTGGAAAATTACCAGTAATTGCTAATTGTGAATGTGGCCTAAATCTTTTCACATGTAGGGGTATAAAGATGCTCTCATTTTTAGTATACCTTACACTTCTTTGACCAACCTTTTCCTTTTTTTTCTCGCTCTGCATGTTTAATAACATACTTAACCTTAACCAAATGATAAAACAAATGAAACCTTAACAGATGTTACAGCAGGAGCGGTTTTAGTTCAGTTTTTGCTGTACCTTTTTTCCTCGGCTAAATTTTGCTTCACATCAATCTCATAGTAAAGCCTATGCTTTGGTTTGCAAGAGCAGAGTATAAAGGCACTGGGGCCATTAGGGACTGCCTGTGCCTGACCCTGCGGGCCTTTCTGTCAATCACAGCTTTCCCATCTCTTCTGCTTTTCACACCAGGCAGCTGTACCCATCGCTGTCAACCAGGTAACAACCAGCAAACAATAGAGGCTTGAATGCCTGGTCTAGACACTCTTTTAGCCACTTATTTGCTGCTCTTGGCAGCTGTTGAAGCATAAATAAGCAGTTTGTAATCAGAAAGCTGACATCATCGCAGCTCAGCTGAGGGTGAGAATTGTTCCTGTGCACTGAGCTGCTTTTTTATGACTTTTTTGTGTGACATTGGATTCTGGGCAGGGAGGGGAACAGATCTGTGCCACGCTAAGCCGCTCTTTCTTTCAGTGTACAATAAGGGCTGGGATTGTCAAACTACTGAAAGAACACAGAGAGGAAAATGAGCACATGTTCTTTCTTACGGATTTTAGGAAAGATAATCTAGAACCTACATAACATGTCATAAAGCGAGAGTGAATGCTGAAATATGACCATCTGTGGTATAACTCATGATCTCCACGCAGAGATCTACCATCACTTTATCAAATCCCAAGAAAGCGTCTTGTGTGCCGGGCGGCCGCCTGCCTAATGTTATGCAGCTTCTTGCCTAGAACTTTGCCACTGGTCATTTAAAACGAGTGCACATAGCAAATTGATTCTAGTCACAATTAGAAGGGCAGCACGGAGCTGTAATGAATTGTTTATTTATTTACTATGTCCTCTCATCTTGCATTGGTGGGGGTGTAACAAATGGGTGTAGGATGTCAACTTAATTCGAGACTTGTATTTAGCTTTTATATCCCTCTAAGTCTTTATGCAAATCATATGAGCATCTACATTTTATATACCCATATGCAACTTTGGGGTCATGAATCTTTTTGATGTAAGGGGCTGGTTAGAAACACCAGGCAGTATACATACGTCACTTGGTGATTTAATTTACAAAAGTACATTTTCCTTCACACTGTATGTGAGGTTTAAATGATTCCGAACAATAAATTGTTATATAATGATGAACATTGTAACATTTTACTATAACATATTTGACATTCATATTGTAACATTTAACAAGACCTTAATATCAAGGAAGCCTTTCGAAAACCTATAACATTTTCAATTGTGCTACATTACAGTGAAAATATTGCAGGTGTTGCCTTCATCTGCTATATCTTATCTCAAGACAAGTGCTCCCTTCTAAACATATCTAATTAAATATAATATTTGCCGTAAATCAGCGCCTAAAATTTGACGTAAACGCTTAAAATATTTCAGAAGTCAAAGAGGCCTTTGGAAAATATACAAGTAGAAGTCTAGACTTCTTTGCACTTTGTGAGAGCTGTGAAAATATACATTTC
Organism: Allobates femoralis; assembly: GCA_033576535.1. Classification (NCBI taxonomy): domain Eukaryota; kingdom Metazoa; phylum Chordata; class Amphibia; order Anura; family Aromobatidae; genus Allobates; species Allobates femoralis. Next base: position 479,688,820 of record JARQOC010000002.1, read on the forward strand.
TCTTTTTGTATGAGTAGAAATGTTCTATTTGTATCCTGTTTTAGAATGCATTACTAAATGAACCAACCTTATCATGCACTGGGTGTGGTATGTTACAACCAGTAGGAAACACATTCGTTTTATAGGAACTATTCCATTTTGCAACTAAATGTTGGTGGTTGTGGTTTTTATAATGCAGTTATGATACAACACGGCACATCTATGTTCACCTGGGCATTGATAATGTTTGTAGTGTTTCATGTTGGGTAAAGTCATATTGTCTTGAAACCAAAATATCTACTTATTAATTTTCTGTGTTGGTAAAGACTTGGATATTATGTGCATATAGAATGATGGCACCATCTGATAGCAATCCAATCTGAGTATATGAAATAATGTTTCACTATTTTTTGTTTCGTATCTCAATATTTAAGCAAAATGAAGTTAATAATTAATATTGGGATATTTATCTATGTAGCAGACCCTATGTATCTATTTCATTTCTTTTTCTTCCTAGTCAGAGTCATTCAGATGTAGGTTATCCACTACTTCCCTGAACATAACTGTCAAACTCCATCAGACCCAAAAGCTCTACACAGACTGATTAGTGGCCACTTACTCTGCTCTCATCGATTCCACACTTCCTCATAACGGCTGGGCCAGGATTGTAAATAAGCCCCTGTACTTTGTGTCACCCCCACCTTATTGTAGATTGTAAGCTCTTATGAGCAGGGTTGTCTTTATTTTTTGCTTTTTAATTATTCTGTCTTCTAAAACTGATTTTTATCACTGTATATGAACCTGATTTGTTAAGCGCTGCGGAATATGTTGGCGCTATATAAATAAAGATTATTATTATTATTTCATTATGTGGCAATATTCATATGCTATCCTCCTTCCCTACAGCCTCTACCCAACATCCCTACAGTCCTTATCCCTATTCCCTTTTGTACACTTGCTTTGGCAAAACTAATGTGTATTTAGTCCTGCCAATAAAACTTCTTTGAATCTTTGAATCTTTATCTATCTGTCTGAGGGTTAGTCTATCTATTTTATCTGTCTCTATGTCCCTCTATCTGTTCTTGTCTATCTATCTATCTATCTATCTATCTATCTATCTATCTATCTATCTATCATCTATCGGCACTGCTTGAGAAAGGCTTTACACCAAGCTGAAATGTTGCAGTCCTGGCAATAAAATCCACAGTTTTTCACTTATGGAGGAAGAGCTGCTCTCCATTTTTGTCATATCTGGCCATCTATCTATCTATCTATCTATCTATCTATCTATCTATCTATCTATCTATCTAGCTGAGTGTCAGTCTGTTTGTTATTGTGCATCAATCCATATCTATCTATCTATCTATCTATCTACATACAAAATGTTGCAGCACTTCAATGGCGATATTCTGAAGTTGATTTATTCCAGCATCAGGGTACATATGGCAACGTTTCAGGCTCAAGCACCCTCAGTGCATGACTAAGAGCGCTTGAGCCTGAAACGTTGCCATATGTACCCCTGATGCTGGAATAAATCAACTTCAGAATATCGCCATTGGAGTGCTGTGACATTTTGTATGTATATTGCTACATTTAAAGGACTGTTAGGGACGCTTAGCACCCGGGATAGCCAGCTAGCAGTGCTGCTCCTGCTTTTGCAATTTGTATCTATCTATCTATCTATCTATCTATCTATCTATCTATCTATCTATCTATCTATCTATCCATCCATCCATCCATCCATCCATCCATCCATCTATCTATCTATCTATCTATCTATGTATCTATCTACTAGAAAAAATTCTCTGCAGCACTCAGCTACTACCAATGATGTACATGTGCTAACAAGCTATATATTTGAGACAAAAGTTTAAAAACTTAAGTTTTTTTTCAAAAAACTCAAAATTCTTATTTTTTTATTTCTGAAGTTCTTGGTACATACATTGGCCAATGTCTGCTTGCTCATCAACTGCGACAAAGTGACTTCAGGTCTGATGAGTCCTACTCTGATATCCCTATCCTCCTTGTCCACCCCCCACTTCTCGGTGGGCGGACACCATCTCGACACTAGACCACCTGTAGGTGATGAGGGTGCAAATTGCAGCAAGGAGCCAGCAACCCCATAAGATACAAAACAGAAAAAAAACTGCACAGCACTCACAGACAAAATGTGAACTGGTGCCAGCAGGGACGCTGGGTCAAACTACTAGAAAAAATTCTCTGCAGCACTCAGCTACTACCAATAATGTACATGTGCTAACAAGCTATATATTTGAGAAAATCTATATCTATATTTCTGTTTTGTATCTATCTATCTATCTATCTATCTAACTATCTATCTATCTATCTATCTCTTTCGGAGTGTCAGTCTGTCTATCATATATCTATCTATTCCTTTGTTTTTGTTTTTTTCAGATTTGCTATAAATGATGGTATGAACATATTTAGCAGAGCGCATCAAGAATATTCCATTGAGGCATTAAGTATGTTTGAATTGGCCTGTGCTGCTTTACATCCCTGGCATGAATTGTGAATCTCTAAAAATCTACAGTACAGAGAAGAACATTTTATAATAAATACTTCTCAATAGCTTTGTGACATTATCTTATTGTACAGTAAGTGGCTTGTGATTTACAATACCAGAAAGCATTCCAGAATGCATGTTTAACAAAATGACATAGCAGATAATTGAAATTTATTTGCAATTTTCAAAGTACAATAAACACAATTCTCTTTTCCTTTCATTAATAACCACACGACTAATGCATAACAATCCCTCTGCAGCTTTTACAAGCAAACTTGAGCTGCTGTGTTGTAATAGCTGAAAAAGTTAATGTAGCTTGAACAAGGTTCCTAATTGTCCCTGTCTCTGTCATATTTGTCTACTTGAGTGGTCCTAAATACCACAGCGATTAATTACTACAGAGCAGGTATTACAAGATGTTATCATACTTCCCTGGCTGTCTGGGTGAATGAAGAGAAGCAGGAGATTGTTACAGTGCTTCATCTTTGCACTTCCTATAAGGCAGTTTAACCAGAAGATTTAATGTGTCAAAGTTAACTGCGTTCCCTAGTAGATATTCACATTCTAATTAAAGATTAAGGAACACAATACATTACACCGTGATTTGTCATACTTGACTTGTTAAGTAGGAAGCCTTGTGGGATTCCCCAACATTCCAGAAACCTATATTTTGGGTTTTTCCTTCCATATCTGTATATAATCTTCAAGATGCACAACACCAACGTTTACTCACACAAATGTGTGTGTACATGTGTGTATGTGTGTGGGTATGTGTGTGTGTGTATGTGTGTGTGTGTATGTGTGTGTGTATGTGTGTGTGTGTGTGCATATAGGTACATTGCAATCTATAGTTTACCCCTGATGTGGAAAGATGAGGTGCTCATGAAATAACTTCTTGGGTGGGTGGTCAATTGGAAATGCTTAACCTTAAAGTACTTTGGGTTGATTCAGTGAATTATCACCTGAGCTCTGATATTGATAAGGTTCTGGGAAAATACACTAGCTAGAAAATGATCTCGACAATAGTTTCTAATTAGTGATGAGCGAGTAGTTAAATATTCGGATTCGGATTGCTTTAATTGAATACGTTGAACTTTGTCATTACTCGTTACTCATTACTCGTCCAATGCAAGTCAATGGGGATCTCACTTGCATCCGAATACTTAAACATTTCAAAGTATTCAGTTAGAGCCATCCGTATTACTACTCGCTCATCACTATTTCTAATATTAATGTTGTCTGTGTTTTAAATTTTTTACTTATTCATATTGGATTGTACTTTTTGAACGTTCTTCCTTTACTTACAGCATTATTTGTATTTTCCTCATTTTTTTCAGATTTTGACTGACTTGCTTCTCCATAGCACGACAAAGGCCAAGGCGATCCCATAGGGATGTTTTGTAGTAGAAGTGATATTTTCTTTTGGGTGCCCCTTTGAGGAGGAGGTCTGGAATAGTAACTGCTTTGGATTGATTATGGACAGCTCTATTGAGTGTTAATCTGAAAAAAAAAAAAGTAACGTCCAATGAGGCCGTTTACCACAGACAGAAGTGTATGTAATAAAAAGACTCTACTATTACTTCTTAAAGTATTATCTGCAGGAAATAAAAGTCTTAAATAGGAATCAAACAAAGGACAAAATTGACCTATGGATTTCCATCAGTCATATAAGTTTATTAGTAATTTTGCTTAATGAGTTTGAAACATTATCTTTTCCATTCATAGTTTTAAGAGACTATTGGATACAAGATGTAAAAGTAGGAATTCATACATTAAGACCCACAAGTTGTGGCAAAGCCCTAAATCAGGATTTAATATACAAAGTGGTGCTATTTTTTAAGTAGTCTAAAAGGCTTCATGAAATAAAGCCTTTGTTAAAAAAGATTGGGGCTAAGAATACAGACATAGAGAATAACTATAGGTCTAGAAACAGGGATAAGCAAGAACAGTCTTTGAGACCCGTTCACATGTGCTCAAAGAAACATTTCCTTTCCTTTGGTTCCAGTGGTCCTTCATATGGTAATCCTGCAAAAAAAGTCACAATTAGTATTTATATATGTTTTAATTTTTATATGACTTGCTTTTTTTTATTACGCATTAATAGCATTTATTGCTATCATATTTTTAAGAACTAATAATATAATTTTTTATGTGTTCAAGGTAATTATTTTCAAAAGAGTCTTGCACATACCTCTGCAATAACATCTTAAAGGAAGTTTTCCAAGCCCACAATACTAGTACTCATAGAAATTCTGACTTATTTAGGAATCAAAAATGAGTGCTCCAGACCTATGTTATACTTGTATATCTTTGTCAACCCACTATTAGATACTTCAAATGTGAAATGTGCATAAAATAAAAAGCTAACATTTTTCACTTTAAGGTTCTCTGTAAAGTTATTGAAAATGCAAGTCTGGAGCGATACCTGCTTGCAATAAAATAAATAAACCTTTTGCTTCTTTTACATACAAAATATTGTATTTACTTAAATTGTGAGTTTATGTTTGAGAGTCAACAAGTTATTAGGAGTTGACTGTCAGAATTTGCAGTCAAGCTAATCTATGGAAATCTGATTTGGGTAGATTCACTCATTTTGTGGTTGGATAGAGATTAGAATTGCATCTATCATATTTAAAGTAAAGTAAGTGTGCATTGAAAAGGATAAAAAAACAATAAACTATTACACTGGGGGCTGAAGAAATAGGCTGAAATTAAACCTTCTCAATATTAATATTAACATATTATAATAATTTTATATTATTAATTGTATTACCTAATATTGAGCAGAATTAAGTATTCCGACATCACCCTATGTACCGTATGAGTTAACATATAGCCCCCTATATACAGTATGAGTTCACACACAGCCCCAAAGATGTAGTATTAGCGACAACATAGCCTTCTATATACAGTATGAGCATACTCATAGTCACCTATATGTGGTATGAGCCACCACACAGTCCCTCCATATACATTATGAGCCTCAACACAGTCCCTCTACATACACTGCATGGTGGCTTAGTGGATAGCACTGCAGCCTTGAAGCACTGGGGTCCTGGGTTCAAATCCCACCAAGGATAACATCTACAAGGAGTTTGTATGTTCTCCTCGTGTTTGCATGGATTCCTCCCACACCTCAAAGACATACTGAAAGGGAATTTTGATTGTGAGCTCCAATGAGGACAATGTTGCTGATGTATTAATGTTGCTATATAAATGAATAAATTATTATTATTATTAACCCACACATTGCACCCTATATACAGTATGAGCTCCCACATAGTCCCTAAACTACAGTATGAACCCCCACATAGTGATGAGCGAGTAGCGTAATATTCACACTCGCTATCCTCGTAACGAGTAGTTTTCAATACTCGCATATTCATCTGAATGGAGAGTCCAATGTTAGTTAATTAGTGATAGGCTCCACTCAAACACTTCTGGCTATAAAACAAGTCTTTCCGGGATAGGGCAAGAGGGTGGGCTTTTTTTATGATTTTAATGCATAAAACACTTTGCAGTTCCCCCAGAGATACCCTAACATCCAATCTGCTCTCACTGAGGTGCCAGCTCACTTTGTGTACTGAAGGGAGCTGTCAACTTGTGTCACTTTGCCCATGCATGCACTATAGCAGTGATGGCGAACCTTTCAGGGGCCGAGTGCCCAAACTGCAACCCAAAACCTAATTCTTTATTGCAAAGTGCCAATAGGGCAATGTAACCTAAATTACAGGAGTGGATGTCACAAGCGCTGCACAGGAAAGAAGCAGCAGATGCAAATCTCACCCCAGTACAGTGCTTGCTGTCCTGACACCCTGATGATCAATTGAATTATTTTAACAATTTGTTCCTTCTAAATTTACCTTTGCAGTCTTCTCTTCTCTTCAGCAGTGGTCATTCAGCTCATGTGTGCGGTCAGCCGCTCCCACTGCCCTTTCCAGACACAGCAGGTGGATTGATCTGAATGGAAAAAAAATGCAGAACATTAGATAGATAGGAGATAGATTTTATCATGGAATGAAAACAGATTCCACACTGAAATCCTGGTCCCTATCATGTAGTTATGTTTTCCATCCTGTCTTTTTCCTTGAGGTTACGTGCTCCATCCTGACCCTTTACTTGAGAATGGCCAGGTTCACACATACAAATCCGTTTTTGCCTTAAATCCATTTTTGGGAACACTTTGGATGTTTGTTTTTTTTAAAGTCCAAAAACGCATATGCGTTAACACATGTGTGTGCGTTTTTTTAGAAACGCATGCGTTTTTGTGCAGCAGCTCAAACACTGCTAGCTGCATTTTTGGGGTGCATGCTTTTTTTAACATAGGCCCTATGGGAAACGCATGCGTTAACGCATGGCACGTATAAGCATCAGCGTTAATGCATATGGATTTTTAACGAAAAAATGACTTAGTCTCAATATTTGACAAAAATGTCCAGGACCTCAGGCGACACTATTGGCACCCTTAGAAATATGGATCAGTTTTTCTAAGGGCTTACTAAACTAATTTGTATGTGTGAACCTGGCCATTATGTGCTCCGTCCTGACCCTCTCCTTATAGTTATGTGCTCCATCCTGTCCCTTTCCTTGATGTTATGTGCTGCATCCTGTCCCTCTCTTTGCGGTTATGTGCTCCGTCCTGACCCTCTCCTTGAAGTTATGTGCTCCATCATGTGCTTGTCCTTGAGGTTATGTGCTCCATCCTGACCCTCTCCTTCTTGCTATGTGCTCTGTCCTGACTCTCTCCTTGTAGTTATGTGCTCCATCCTGACCCTCTCCTTGTAGTTATGTGCTCCATCCTGCCTCTTTCCTTGAGGTTACGTGCTCCATCCTGACCCTCTCCTTGAGGTTATGTGCTCCATCCTGACCCGCTCCATGAAGTTATGTGCTCCATTCTGTGTCTGTCCTTGAGGTTATGTGCTCCATCTTGACCCTCTCCTTCTTGCTATGTGCTCCATCCTGACACTCTCCTTGTAGTTATGTGCTTCATCCTGACCCTCTCCTTGTAGCTATGTGCTTCATCCTGACCCTCTCCTTGTTGTTATGTGCTCCATCCTTTGCCTTTTCTTGAGGTTATGTGCTCTACCCTGACCCTCTCCTTGAGGTTATGTGCTCCGTGCTAACTCTCTCCTTGTAGTTATGCGCTCCATCCTGCCCCTTTCCTTGAAGTTATGTGCTCCATCCTGACTCTCTCCTTGTAGTTATGCGCTCCATCCTGTCCTTTTCCTTGAGGTTATGTGCTCCATCCTGACCCTCTCCTTGAGGTTATGTGCTCCTTCCTGACCTTCTCCTTGCAGTTATGTGCTCCATCCTGACCCTTTCCTTGCAGTTATGTCCCCATCTAGGCGCCCTTCTTGTAGTAATGTGCCTCATCCTTGTCACCTTGCAGTAGTGCCCAGTCTTGCAGTAATGTCCCCATCTTGCCATCTTGTAGTAAAGCCCATCCTTCTCCCCTTGTACTAATGCTCCATCCTGCCCTTTCCTAGCAGTTATGTCTGCTTCCTGTCCACTCCTTGTAGTAATGTCCCATCCTGCCCCCTCCTTACAGAAATGCCCCATCATGTCCACATCTTGCAGTAATGCCCCATCATGCCCTCTCCATGTAGTAATGCCCCATCATGATAGTATTGCCCCATCATGCCCCCTCCTGGTAATGTTATTCTATCATGCCCTCTCCTGGTACTATTGCCCCATCATGCCCCCTCCAGGTAGTATTGCCCCCTCCAGTAATATTGCCTCATCATGCCCCTTCCTGTAGTATTGCCACCATCATGCCCCCTCCTGTAGTATTGCCCGCATCATGCCCCCTCCTGAAGTATTGCCAATCATGCCCCCTCTTGGAGTATTGCCCCATCAAGCCCCCTCCTGTAGTATTGCCTGCATCATGCCCTCTCCTGTAGTATTGCCCCATCATTCCCCCTCCAGTAGTACTGTCCCTCATGTTCCCTCCTGTAGTATTGTCCCATTATGCCCCCTCCTGTAGTATTGCCCCCATCATGCCCCCTCCTGTAGTACTACCCTCATCATGTCCCCTTCTGTAGTATTGCCCCCTCCTGTGGTAGTACTGTCGCATCATGCCCCCTCCTGATAGTATTATTCCATCATGCCCCCTCCTGGTAATATTTCCCCTTCATCCCCCCTCCTAGTATTATTCCCCATCATGCCACCTCCAGATAGTATTGCCCCCATCATGCCCCCTCCTTTAGTATTTCCCCATCATGCCCCCTCCTGTAGTATTGCCCCCTCCTGTAGTATTGCCCCATCATGCCCCTTCCTGTAGTATTGTCCCCTTCTGTAGTATTGCCTTCCTCCTGTAGTATTGCCCCATCATGCCCCTTCCTGTAGTATTGTCCCCTTCTGTAGCATTGCCTTCCTCCTGTAGTAGTGCCCCATCATGCCCCATATTGGTTGTGATTTATACCTTAAAAAAAAAAAAGATCATACTCACCTACTGTAGAGCTCATGCTTCCACTGCTGCTCTCTCCTCACTTCTTGTCATCTCCCGCGGTGACATGATGCCGACATGTCAGTGCAGTCATGTGATGCTGGGCGGGTGGGGCTAGAAGAAAGTGTCGGAGGGGGGAGAAATGTCTCCTCCAATCTGACACGACAGCTTTGAACTGCCGGTGCCATAGTGTCGGCACTTAAATGCAGCAGTGATGAGGCAAGGCCACGTACCAGCGGAGACGGCTCTGCGTGCCCTGTCTGGCACGTGTGCCATAGGTTCGCCATCACTGCACTATAGCCATTTTGTCATTACAGTAATTTCGTTTGGTATTTATAATGATAATATTTATTTATATAGTGCCAAAATATTCTGCAGTGCTGTACAATTCAGATATTGATATGCAGTCATAAGTAACAGTTACAGATAATACAAATATTAAAGCCAAAATAATGATGACTCTGCTCGTAAAAACTTATAAACTACCATGAGGGGGTGATACAAAGTACAGGTACTTATTTATTACAATGCTTTAGCCATCATGAGGAAATGGGGTATAGCTAAAGGCTGCATGAGCCAGTCACCAGCTAATCTTTGTAGTACTTTTGGGTGCTGTGTGGGGTTTGATGAAGAATTATGTTCAGAGAAATAATTAATGGGCTATATATAAAAGGATTTCCATTAGGGAATGTGACATGCTGTCCTAAAAAGATGTCTTTTTGGGAGAGCCTAAAATTGTGTAAGATGTAGATTGTTTTAAATTCTTATGGTGGGTTTATACGTTTCAATATCGTTGTGATATCGCAATTCAATGGCGCGGGAGCGCGCATTTCGTGCTCGTTTCTCCCGCATCGCATCGGAGGTTTACACGTTGCGATTTCTGAATCCAACATCCGTGCGATGTCTACCCCCCCAACCCAGGAACGACCATTTAACATGGGAGTGAATGGGTGACGTAGAACTTCACATCGGAATTGGGCTGTCACACAGCACGATCCGGCTTCAATCTCCATTCAATATCGGAGCATTGAATAGCACGCTCATTCAATCCCTGATATCGCATTGACATCGTTCCTGCATCGTATTGGACGTTCACACCATACAACGCAGGAACGATATCGGGTCTAACGATCGAACCACGTGACTTTTCATTGAAATTGGACGGTGATATCGCAAAGTGTAAACCCGCCATTAGGGTAGAGCATTACAGAGAATTGGTACTCAGGGGAAGTCTTGCAGCTGGGAGTGAGAGGTTCAGATTAGTGCAGATGTTAGTCAAAAGTTGCTTGTGGATCATAGAGAATGGGTAGGGCAATAGGCTGAGATGAGCAAGGAGATGTAGGGGGTGCCACACTGTGGTCAGCTTTGTGGGTGAAAACAAGCAATTTAAATTTGATCGTATAATGTATGGGCAGCCAGTATAATGACATAGAGTGGAGTCATCCAAGTAATGATTAGTCAGATAGGTAACCCTGGCTGCTGCAGTGAGGATAGATTGGAGAGGGAAAACACTAGTGAGGGGGAGGCCAATTAATCGAGAATTATGATAATCAAGGTAGGAGTGGATCAAGACCACAATGAGGGTTTGTGTTGTTTTGATGATGAGAAAGAGGTGGATTCTAGAGATGTTCTTCAGGTGCAAGAGACAATAGCGAGCAAAAGATTGTTTATAGGAGATGTAGGAAAGATTGGTGTTAAACATAAAACCCAGACAGCAAGCCTGCTGCCTAGGCATTATCATGGTGCCACACACTGAGAAGGAGATCAGATTTAGGGAGGTTAGTAGACTTTGGGATAAGGTGTTACACACACATGTATTAACTTTAGAACAGAAAACAACAGGAAACTTTTGGAAGAAGAGTGCCAAAGAGGAGCAAACCAAAAGATCGCATGGTGGCAGAACAGTATATTGAGTGAAAGAGTAGTTAGTTTGAAAGTTTATTGTTTTCTATCCCCTTGCTAGCCCATAGAATTCTGCACAATGGACGTCAGATGCTTGTCAATTTGCTGAATTCCTGCAAATGAAATCCCAGAAAATTCTGATTAGTTCAGATTAGATGAATAGCAAATGATAGAAAAAGGAGAAACAATTTATAGGACTCCAGTCCATTAGCCAGGTCAATATTATTGGACAGCAGGCCTGCAAATATTTTTATTTACCGTAATTTGTCGCCTTTCTTTTGATTAGATGGGGCGGTGCAAGAATTTGGGTGCATAACGCTGCAATAATTATGTCTCGCCAAAGCAATAGAAGAACCAGGAATGCCAAGAGGGAAGGAGACAAGTAGTTCTCCAATCCAGATGTCTCAGATTACTGACCTGGCAGATGGACCAGAATCCTGATAATTCTCTCATCTTTCATAAACAGTAAACAATGAAATTAAACTTAATACAGATGTTGAGTTTGATCATATTTAAACCTAGACATAGTGCTCTGCAAGGCAATGCAAACACTAAAGCTGGCTTCACACTACATTTGTTTCCAATTCGTGGGGATCCGGTTTTTTGCAGGACCCCACAAACAGGAATGGAGAGCACCGGATTGGCAACTCCGGATGCCATTTCTGTGTCTGGGTCCAAGATCCGGACACAGAAAGAGCAGGGGTGAGCTGAGCCAGACAAGTGCTGTTGGCACTGTACACTTTCACTTTAACAGTTTTAAGTGTACTATATACACTGCTAAAGTGAAATTATCTATATACACTGCTAAAGTGAAATTAAGTCAATGGATGGTTAAAAATAAAAAAAATAATAAATTCTCACCTATACACCGACTCTGAGTGTCCCGTGATTAATTCATCTCCGAAGGCAAAAGGACCTGTGCATCAGCTACCGAGAAGGGGTATGGCAACTCGATCAGCTGATGGGTCAAAATGACGGCATCAGAGCGGTTTTAAATATTTAACCACGCTGATGCGGTCATATGACCTATCAGCTGATCAGGTTGCTCTTCCCCTTCCGGGTCAGCTGATGAACAGGTCCTTTTGCCTTCGGAGATTAATTCATCACGGGACACTCAGAGTCGGTGTATAGGTGAGAATTTATTATTTTTATATTTTTAACCATCCATTGACTTAATTTCACTTTAGCAGTGTATATTGATACACTGTTAAAGTGAAATTACACACAAATACCACAGGTACAGAGCATGCGCTTGCTCTGAGCATGCTCTGTAAACTGGAACCGGATCCAGGAAACAATTCTGTTTTTTCCCTGATCCGGCTCTATAGGCCCCCATGTTAACTTTCCAGGACTTTGTTTCTGTCCGGTTTTGTCACCAGAGCCCAAAAACTATGCAGACTTTGTTTTTGGGATCGGTGAAAAACAGGACAGAAATGAATCTGGGACCAAATACACAAAACTGGATGAACAAATGTGGCCAATTCCAGCACCATAGGGATGCATGTGAGGCAAAAACGATCCTCTTCTGTTTGTTTCATAAACGAACAGAACAGGATCACAAAAAACGTAGTGTGAAGCCACCTAACACTGCTAAGAATAAGTAACTGTGACACTGCAGATACTCTTTTATTATATTTGAGTACACAATTTAATCTCTTTTCACAGCATAAAAAAAATTAATAGGTATGTATGTGGGTGGGCTATACCCATTGTATATATTAGTGTGAACTATGTCATGCATCTTTGTATATTATATTATTTCACTATGTATATGAAGCAGTATGTATCAGGTAAAGAATATAAGTTAATATTATATGGTAATGTACAGTATAAAATAATATGTAAGGTAGCAGTTAAGATAGGTATAGTGTGTAGTAAGATGATAGACAACTTGTTCAACTACTGACTGTAGAGAAAGCAGTAGTTACATAGTAAGATCAAGCCACTGGGGTGGAGCTAGCATATAGGCTTAGTGAGAAGACTCCCTCTTAGTTCAGTAGTGTACTAGTAGTACCAGAATGTACGGAAGTAAACAGCGTCCAAGTTGAGTTGTTACCTTGGGTCACAATATTTGGGTGTTTGTGGTGACTATCACCCTTCCATTGGTGAATAGAGTGAACAAAGCTGTGGGGAAGGACATCAGAAGGTGGGCATATGAAGCACTACCTCCGTCCCTCTGTTTCAAGCTCCAGCCCCGGACTCGGAATAGGTTCCCCTGTCATTAGGCTGACACAAGTGGTTTGTGTTCTTGAGAGGCTAGGCATAGATTTGGAGGAACAGATCAGAACAGGAACAAGCGTTAGATCGTGAAGAATTCAGTTGCCAATCTGCAACCTTAAAGAGAATGGGTCTCTGTGGGTGGGAGGTGAACTTAGGTTGAGAAGGAGACTGTAACGTGCAGGATGTATGGTGATAAGCAGGATGTAGGTTGGACAGATTAGCATCAGCTGTGGTAGCAGGAGTTATGGAGCAGCCCAAAGTAAAAGTGTGCCTTAAAGCCAAACATATTGCCAAAGAATTGGAATATTGTTGTGTACGCAGTATTGGAGTGTTCACAGTATTTTGTAGAATGATTAGAAAAAGACTGCTAAAAAAGTAACCAGAATCTCTGTGTAATTCCCCAGTGGAAGAATCCTGGCCTACGAGAAGGCATAAATCCTAAAATGGCTTTCGCACACAAAAACCACACTTAGCCAGGATCACTGCAATCAGACTTGCTCATGCTCTTTGCAGGTGTCCGGGGTGTGGACCACCAAAGGATTGAACCCTTCGCCTGCGACTACAACCTGGGCCACCCTCACAGGTAATTGAAGTGTTAAGTCTTAAACCTAGCAATGATCTGAAAAGTTCTAACTATTCCGTCGGGACATGCTAGAATATTTCAATAACCTACATATCTTTGTTTTTACTTGGGTTAGAGGGCTATTACAGTAATGAAGATCAATTCATTTGAAACTCAAATGTACAGGTTCACCCAAATAAAAAATTAATATATTTACAGCGCTTCGCTACAAATCATATTCAAATTGTTTCAATGGCCCTGAAGATATATATCTTTGAGGTGTTATATGACTTTATCCAACCGCTTTCAAGTTCTTTAACACAAACAGCCTCAGTAATGTCATAATGACCATATCATACAAAAGATGGTAAACCGACAGTAACTAAAATTCCATTTATTAATGTAGTATACTCACAGACTTTTCATGTTATTTTTAGAATTAAAAATGGTCTAAAACTTATGCTGTTTAGTCACTTACAATCAGTAAGATCATTCAGTGCAAAACACTGACTCAAACTGATGGTGTCTCTCACAGAGTTAATATCATCATGCTGAGACTAGTCATTTGCCCTATATTAAATAACACATCCTCCCCGCTAATATGCTTGCCTGAGGCAAAGTTTTTTTTTAATTTCTCTTATACTAGACATCATTGCCATTTTTTTTATTTTACTATACATTTTGTAGAACACTTTAATTAACTTTTGACAATATTTTCAAACCTAACTTAACAATCCTTGCCAAAAAGAACATAACAAGAAATGCTAGGTAGTTAATTACAGTGAAAAAAGCTAAAAGAGGCAGCATGTTTTAGTATAGATGGGCATATATGGTTGTCAAACTATACAGTTAAATAGGTGTGACAAAATGATATGAGCAGGGTAATGTCTACATTTTTGTGAATATTTTGTTTAAAGTGTAACCACCATTGAAATTTTTATTTCATAATAATGTAGAGAAAGTGATTAAACTTTAAAATATACTGAACAAGTGACATCTGAAAGAAAACCTTTGAAAAGCCTTCCTAGAAGATGTCCTCACTAGGCTGTTTCTAAACCTAATATATGTTCATTAACAGGGAAATCCATCTTCAGCTCCACAGACTGAATACAACCATATAAGGTGGAGGTGGGACCTACACAGTGTTCACATACAGTTGATCAGAGTCTCAGGTTACCTCAGGCAGGGACAATGCTGAGCTCAGGCTGTCAACACACACTCTTATCTGACTCATCTCTATTCACATTATTCTGCTCTGTGCAATCAGCTGACGAGCTGTAGGAGGGCCACCAGCTGATAACATGGAGCAGAAATTATTTGAATGGACAGGAGTCAGTTAACAACACAGGAGCTGTGTGCTGACAAGCTCCCTTTGCCTTAGGTAAGTTGCAGATACACTGATCAGCTGTAATGTGAATGCTGTGTAGGCATCCCCTTATAAAGCCATATTCAGTGTATGGAGCTGAAGATGGATTTCCCTGCCAACCAGCATATGTGAAGTTTAAAAACAGCCTAGTGGTTTTTGAAAGGTTTTCTTCCAGATTTCCCTTATGAAGTATATTTGAAAGTCTATTATAATCACTTGTTCTAATTATTATTAAATAAAAATTTAAATGTTGGTTACACCTTAAGAAAATTCAATCTCCCTCCCAAAAAGACAAAATAAGAAATGCTTGGTAGATACAAGTTAAAAAATAGCCAGAACCTGCAATAGGGAACTGATTTGATGAAGCTTGTATAGATGTAAAATATATCTAAGATATAGATGTGCAAAAGAAATAATTGTTACATGCACAGTTTGGGAGGTATTTAGACACAGGCAAATGTTTGGATTTTGGAGAACTTTCTTTTGTACTTTTATTCTGACCTTTACCAAAAGGACTGCACAAGAAATTGAAAAACCCAGGACAGTTGCTCGTGACATCAAGCACACGATCTCTGCCATTAATTTCAGATTTGGCTTCATGTACTTTTTGTACTGATTTATAGTTCACTAAGAATGAAGGAAAAAAGAGGTATAATTGTAATTTAATAGCAGCAGGACAGATCCCAGATACACCATATCACTAATCAATCACACTGAACTGCTGGTGATGGCATTTTCCCTTTTCTCTCACCAAATATTGAAACTTTGTTTTATTTGTAGTTTACTACACTCATTGTATTCAGATGACTGCTGTCATTTTACAATATATATCTTGCGAGTGCTCTCTGTCGCTGCTGTCAGGACCGAAGGAACCAAGACACAGGGATGTTCCCTGAGGAAGGAGCTCGGTGTGTGGCTCTGAAACGCGTCGGACAATAAAAACATAAGTTGATCCAGACATCCATGTGTCTTGGTTCCTTCGGTCCTGGAGCAGCAGTGCGGACAGAGAGGCACTGCGTCCAAGGAAAGCTACGTTGTGACCATGGTTATCTGTGTGAGTGCGGTCCCTGCAGCAGCTGCTTTTATCGCTTTCAACCACTTGTTGGTCTCACAACTGGACAAGGTGAGCAATTCCACATCGCAAGCTGACAGTGTTTAATTAAGATAAGACCCTATTTGCGCATTCTTATTTTACAGATTGTACAATATATTACTGACTGGAGTATGTGTGCAATGCTTTAGGCTTTATTTTTTCTTCTTCATAGCTGAGCTCTGATGTATTCTCAGCATCCTAAAGCAAATTGAAATGGCTGCTGCATTCCTTGTACAGGCTTTTATGCTTGACTGCACTATATCATGTAATGTAAGGACTGAAAGGCATTATGGGTATGACTGATAGGTCGTGCCTGAAGACATTTGAACCCTTTGTTTGTTAGTCAATGTTCTGCAATCTGTAAAATAGCTGCTTTTTCTTTTTTTTATGGCAATTTGTATGGAGCAAATTGCATTTTTTAATTTACTGGGATATGTGAATTTCAGAAAATTTGACATGAAGTCTAATTGCAAGTTTTTAGCACACAGTATAAGCTGTGCATTAAATATGCTCACACTGTGTGCTAATATTGATTTTAACTAATTACACTATGATGTCCTTTCTCTTAGAGGTTTCTTATCAGTTGGTCTTCACAAATGCAAATCCAGTGTTGGGTTACTTATTTTTTACCTTAATTCACTTATATAGAACTATAAATCTCACAGTCCTTTACAAACATCATAGTCCCCATTGGGGCTCATAATCTAAATTCCTTATCAGTGTAACTTTGGAATGGGGATGAATCCATGGTAGCTGGACGAAAGCGTCACAAACACAGGGAGAACATACAAACTCCTTACAGATGTTGTCCTTGGTGAGATTTGAACCCAATACCCCAACATAGCAAGGCTACACCACTGAGCCAACAGGCTAGGGTACCTTCCTGACCAACTTTTATTTGTATCTCTGGATCTACAAAATAAAGGTTTTGTATTTATGTTTTTTTTATTATTTTCGTCTATATTTAAGTTCATTTACATATTATTTTCTAAAAAAAGTTGTGCATTTGCACAAAAGGTTTGTGTAGTTGACATCAGCTTGTGATATGTAATTACACATTTTAAAAGTATATGCTTGACCATCTAAGGCTCCTTTCACATCAGCGTTATCGGCCAGATCCAGCCAATCCTGCAGATTTACTGCATCTGCCGAGTCCGCCGCCTAATGACCGCACTTGCGTCGCTGATCTGACAAGCCCCATACATTTTCTATGGGGCTTGAGGTCGGGCCAAAAACGCTGATGTGAAAGCGGCCTAAAAAGTAAGTATATGTGCCCACAGGAAGGTTTAGTGGCATTCAAACCGTCAGTAAGCCGCTGGAAATTATCAGTTCTGAGCTCTGAAGTCTCCAGCTGTTTTCCGGCAGTTTTCCGGCGTTTTTTTTCAGCGTGTGCACAGCGTTTTTCAGTCGGTTTTTCCAGCGGTTTTTCCGGCGGTTTTCTATGGAGGATTTTGTTCATGGAACCGATCAAAAACCGCTGAGAAGAATTGACATGCTGTATGCTGCTAAACCGCTGGGAAACCGCTCAACCGCGGGCAGATCTGCTCACATAAACCCACTATGTGTGCACAGCGGTTTCTAAATTACATAGGGTTACATGTAAGTCCTAAAGCTGCTTAGAATTTACATAAATTTAAATAAAACCTATGCTAAACCTCCAGCGGTTTTCGCTGCTAAACCGACGTTAAAGCTTCCTGTGGGCACATACCCTAAGAAGTTGCTGCTAATACTGCTGGTTCTTTAGCTCAAATTCTTCGGCAGCAGCCTTTAGTTTAAGCACAGTGCCACCACAGGAGAAATTAGGAATAACACAGGTTTTCTTAAAATATGCAATTCTTAGATTCCTCCAGATTAGGAGGAGCTCCTTCTACATGACCTCTATTATGGTTTACCAATAAACATTTGCAACAGTATACCCACTTTATTTCAACTTCAAGTACGGCATATGAAAAGGGGTTTTCTGAACCAGACTCCTATAATACTACATATTAAAAGTTAAGCTATTTGAATAATAATAATAATAATAATTAATTTTGTATACATAGCACTAATATTTTCTGCAGCACTGTAGAATTCAGAGTTCATGTACGAACAATATTAGAGTAACACATAATTCAATAATTAAAAAAAAAAAGGCGCTAACAATATATAAGGAAAGGTAAAAAGTGATTGATTTCTATGGTCCAGCATCCTTATAAATGACGGTATTCATGAAAGACTGCAGGAACCGGTCATCAGCCAGAATGTGTATATGTCCAGATACATACTGCTACTTGATGCATGGAACGTATAAAAACGGAAGATGGACAGGACCAGATTCTGAAGAAAATTTAGGAAGGGCAGATACAGAGCAGATAGATTAGTGAGGTGATGTGATAGGCAAAACTAAAAATATGTGCTTTTAGATCATGCTTAAAACTGTTAAAACTGGCAAGTAACTGGATAGTATGTGGTAGACTATACCAAGCAACTACTATTTAAAGAAAATTATTCCTGTAAAATCATTGCTCCTTTGAACAAAAAAATATATTTTAACGATATAGAACACATTTTATATGAAACTTCATAATAGTTATTAATACCATCAACTTCCATAAAGCTTTATACTGTACATTGGTATCAAATAAAATCAAGAAATTTGGGAAGGAAAGTCAGGTTTCCAAAATTGAAGCACCTGAAGGAAGCGAGTAGTCATCGCATGGAGATGCCCAAGCCGGGGCTACAAAAAGGAGAATTGAACAAAAAAGAATCCTTCAGCAATGAACAAGCACGTAGAAATAGAATTTCTCATTTATTAGAAATGCTTAAAAGCTAGGTTAGTCATTTCCACATGTTTCAGTGAATAGTCTTAATCATGAACAAGGCTAAATAGGGCAATTTGCAGAAACGCGTAGGTTATTCAAACTACCAGTAGAACTGCTTCCTCTGCTAACCTATATTTTAAACATTTTTAATAAATGTGCAATATTATTTTCACGTACCTGTTAATCGCTGTAAGATTTTATTTTCTTCATTAATGGTGTAATGACGTACAATAAATAGGGGTAACCGTATTCTACAACAAGTGCAACAATTCTTACTAAGATACAATTGGAAAGCTTTAAGGATAATGTAGAAGACGTCCGAGAAGAGACTGATCAGATCTTGCCAGGCAGAGACAGTGTTAAAAAATCTTTGGTCAACTTTCTATGCCAAATTATACAGACATTGGAAAATGTAGGTTTTCAATGACTGTTCAAAATGTTGTAGAGTTGAGGTGAACTTAAAGGGGCTGGTAAAATCAGAAATGTTCAAATACATCTCTCACATAGGGTCAATGTTGTGGTGTTAGCCATTACAAAAAGACATGACAGATATTGCCAAACTGTTGTGTAATGGATTTTAATCAATCTTGACCGATACCATTGATTTATAATAAATAACATTTTTTGTATATCAAGAAAAAATAACACAGCAGATTTCTATATTCTGGAAATCCAAGACCAAGAAATTCTTACAGTGACAGTAATTCACGAAGTGTAACTTTCTTACCACTGGGGCAGCACTTAACAGGGGTTTAAGGCCAACATTTATGACTATTATCCTATACCAGAATTTGATACTATTACCTGAGTTATGATGATGGACACTTATGAGGGACGATCTTGACATACAAGAGCAAAAGGAGCTTCTTGTTCTGTAATACTAAAATCCGGATACTTTGAAATACTTTATACGTTTGAAAGGATATATCCAAGGATTCTAATAATACAAGGCAAGAAGCACAGATGACTTTGACTTTTCTTCATATATATATGATTTTACCATTGATCTTAGAAGAAGGATTGGTGAAGGACAATATGGTAGCACACCTGCAGTCCATATATTACGCGCATATGCTTAGCTTGTGAGGGGAATGGATAAATAGGATGTACCCAACAATACTTCACATGTTTGAGGCCTTTTTTCTTTTTTTTTGCACTTGACTAGAAGAGAAACACAAAGCAAGCAGCACGATTCTCCCCTCTTCAGCTAACATACTGCTTTCAGTAAAGTTGATACGGCCAAGTGTCGTCACAGTCACATGCATGGGAAGCAACCATGTCCTCCTCCTTTTGGCTTTGAGAGTCAATCAAGAGACATATTATTAATAATGATACTACAATCAGTTATTCTCCTTGTGAAGGTTAACATTAAACATTATTTTTAAACCCTCTTTAATAAAAAATGATTATAACTATAATGTTATTATTTATTACTATAGCGCCATTTATTCCATGGCGCTTTACATTTGAAAGGGGCATACATAGACAAGTACAATATTTATGAAAAATACATGTACAGGAGGAGAGAGGACCCTGCCCTTGAGGGTTCACAGTCTACAAGGAATGGGTGAGGGTACACTAGGAGAGGGTACACATACATTTATTTGACATATTTCAATATGGCTTCACAAACATATTCTTTTACACTTTCTATTTTCAGGCTTTTCTTTACACTTTATTGCAAATTTACACGGTGGCTCAAGTGGTTAGCACTGCAGCCTTTGCAGCACTGGGGTCTTGAGGTCCTGGGTTCATTTCCCACCAAGGACAACATCTGCAAGGAGTTTGTATGTTCTCCCCATGTTTGCGTGGGTTTCCTCCCACATTGTAAAGACATACTGATAGGATGTTTAGATTGTGAGCTCCAAGAGAGACAGCATTACTGATGTATGTAAAGTGCTATGGAATTAATAGCGCTATATAAATGAATAAATATTATTATTTTTAGGCAACCTTTTATCCGACAACACAAAAGTGAGACAATCTTGTAACCTTGAGTGACCTTGTGTTGAAGTCACCTGCAGTGAAGAGACATCAGCTTATACAGTGCATATGTCTTTTCTAAAATAAACATAGTATAAAAAAAACTCAACTTTGTAGGGATTGAGTTTAGCCAGGCTAAAAGATAAAAAAAAATAAGATGTAAGATGTTCTTCCAAGATGCCGCTATGTGACAGTGTAGCGCCCAAGTGTTTTCTTTTCCTAAACCTTTCAATGTAAATTCAGGACAGCATTTATACCCATCGCTTTGCAAACTGACCTGCAGCTGTTCATTATCATTTTCCTTACCATTTTGAACATCAGAATCCGAACAAGAACGTATGATTATATCGAGCACTGAGTCATATTTATGCTTTTCTGTTTTTAAATGATTTATGCAACATTTGATTTCAAGTGGCCTAGCACTTCACAAAGAAGCACGCTTAACATTAAAGTGTTTTTTTTCCCTGTTTTACAATATCAACTTTGAAACTGCAGCAATTCTTCTCATTTTCTTTTTTTTTTTTTGCATGCTGTGTTCACAGTAATGAACTCTGCAAATGCTCTTTGATAATCACATGCCTTGAGTTTTTGGAGAAAAAAAAAGTAGTGTAAAGATGATTTCTATTTATATAATATATGCCCAACAGAATCAGTTTCTCGACACATGATATCCATGTTCACGTCTTTACCCTGAAATGAATTAAAGCGCACTCCTGCATCGCTGATCACTTCAATGACATGAATAAGTTACAGTAGGTCTTAATGTCATTTGTATTTAAAATGACAGTGCAGACATTTGCTGATTAG
Source organism: Allobates femoralis (assembly GCA_033576535.1). Lineage (NCBI taxonomy): Eukaryota > Metazoa > Chordata > Amphibia > Anura > Aromobatidae > Allobates > Allobates femoralis. Next base: position 479,710,505 of record JARQOC010000002.1, read on the forward strand.
AATACATCGGAGTCATTCCGCTTAGCATAAAATATTACACATTAGCAAAAACTATTTTACATATAATAAGTCATCTGGGCGATAATATATTCACATTATTATCTTTTGGCTTTTTTTATTCCTAAACAAGAAAATACAAAAAAACTTTTAATGTCTTAGTCCTTTATGTTAATCATACAAAGTTAACTTTTTCCTACAGAACTTTTTAATGAACAAAGATGCCGTAACACTTAAAATTTAATGTTATTACGATATGTTTAATGAATTCATATATTTTGCTTAAAGAAAATCAATTTTATCTTCTTTTTCTTATATTTACCTAACAAAATGCAATTCTAATGCAGTTCTGAAGTTGTTTTCATGTTACCACCCCCCCAGAAAAGTGTGTGTTTGTAAGTCGTATATGCACTAGACTATTTTCTAAGCAGAGTTTGCATGTATAGTTTTTTTTTTTTTGTCACTGCCATTTCATATGCAAAGCATGTATCAGCCACAACGAGGCTATCTCCAAGAGCAGTCATTCCGAAACCTGATCTGGGAGAAAGTGCAGACTAAATAAAATTTCATTTTGACTTGGCCTCCCGCTGAGAATGGGACTGCTTTGTTTCAACCAACAGAAGCAGCAAGCCAGAAAGGTATGTCCTGTTTTGCATGGCCGATGTGTGACTTGAGGATTCACAACCATAGTGTTCATGCTTTTCTACTCGGCATCAGACACACATCCTGCTCTTTCTCTCCGTCTATTTCTTTCCTCTCTCCCTTTCATAGCTGACGGTCTACCTGCAGGGCAGAGCTGTGACTGACTATATTGCAATTATTTGCTTTGGCATGTGTCAATGTATGGTGTGGAATTCTCTTTTGCACAAATGACTTACACATAGTATACATCCAGAATTTTCACACTTGTCTCGTCGTAGAAGACATACAATGTCAAACGTTTGCATAACGAATTCAATAAAATGATTTTTTTTGCTTCCAATATGTATTATATACATCTAGTAGTTGACATACTACAGTGTTCACTTAATCATATAATACAAAATTCAACATATGATATTTCATTAATCAAACTGATAAATAATTTTCATATTGCTGGTGCCTGCATAAGCAAACTACAGAAATATAATAAAACATAATGTGCAGAATAGTGTTTGCGTGAATGGAAAATATAATGTATTAAGTGTTGATTGCAACAGAATACATAGTCCTGGTGCAATGGTTTATATCCTAGAAAGACCACAAGTGATATTGAATTAAATTATGTTCTGATAATCCTGTAGAGACTTGTATTAAAGCAAACAAGACAATATCATGCAGTGCTTAGTGTACATACACATTGCACCCCTAAAATTGCAGACTGTCAACTTGATGAAGCCTATTTGAATAGATCTATATTAGCTGTTAAATAACTTAATGTAATATGCACCATAATAAACATGCACAAGATGTACATAGGACTATTCATTGACTAGTACAGTAAACGCATAGAGGAATACACAGCATTTATTACTTTACAGAGTGAGTGAAAGCTTTAATACTTATACACACAAGTACAGTATATATTTTTGTATGGGAGTCATTAATATCTGATAAATTAGAAATAAGGTGGATCTTCCTGTATTTGGTGTATATTATGAGTATTTATTAAATGTTTGCCCAATGCACTATCATTGAATATACATTGCCATAAATCTAATAATAATTCTATGATTAACATTACAATGCAGTAGAATAATCAATTCCTCGGGAAGGGTTGTATGGGAGGTACAATGACTAATATACAACAGTTGTGTCATTATAATTCCAGATGAAACTTGCACATGCTCTGTCTATCTGTTTAGTCACGATCATCCTTTTTCATCTCTGTGTATACTGTATGTATTTAAGCAATTAGAGCAATTAGAAAATAAAAAATCTGCAGCTAGTTAGAATGGTCCCTCTCACCTATTGATTACCTTTGTAGTGTCGATGCTTTAATTGCTAATCCATTCCAGGTTAACTAATTTCCGCATGCAGGGTCAGATCCAGTGAGAAGTTATAGGCAGTTGTCAACTAATTTGATGACGATCTATTTACATTGATTTTAGGCCAAATCTAATAATAAATCTAGTTGTGTCATTGTTTTACCTAACTCTGGGCAGGGAAAGAAGGGAGAACAATATATGGGATATATGAAATTCAATAGTTCATCATAATTCAGCTCTTTATGTCTCTGAAACTGAAGCTACTAGCACTTTTGTACCTGGAAGCTGGCCCTTTTACCTCCTGGGCCCACGAGCAGCTAAACAGGTTACACCACTGGTACACCCACGTGTAGCTGTATAGCTTACTCATCGAATGTTCCATCTTCTGACTTAGGGGCAATTTTTTTTATTTTAAAAACCTGCAATTAAGTTCAGTTTATACCAAATTATTGGTTTATAATTATTGCATAATCTCCATGCATATGGGTTGATCGTGAAGCCAAGATGTATGCCACTGTACCACGGCATGCACATCATACAAAATCACTCATGCAGAAATAATGTATATTGTTTGTTATCTTTTGTTTGCCCTGGTCAATTGCAAATGAAAGTGTAGAAGCAAATCTGTACTGAAAAATACCCAGTCACCATTCCATTGTATTGACCTGCTCGGTGTACATACTGGGAGTATCTCTTGTCACATATGCTGAGCTGATTTATCAAACATAGTGTGAATAAAGCCTTACTGTGATAAGCAGAATTTCACAATCTCTAATCTACAATCTGATCTACCATTGACCCTTTAAACCATTGGAGACACCTTCCTTCATCTCTTTAGACAAGTGCTGAACTGTTGTTATGTTTTGGGCATTCAGCTTACCTATAAATATATACATTATATATATATACATCCATGAGTAATAGGAGAAATTAAAAATGAAAACACATTTAAAAGGCATTTTGCAAACATCAGGTAATTTGACATTACAGTATTACACTGTTTTACCAGCGAAAGTTTTCAAACAATATTGCATCGCTATGTCTCCATTGATCAGCTCTAATGAAGTCACAAAGTGAAAAGTACTCATGAGTATTTAGAATTTTGGTTAGAAAATGAAGCAGACATTAATGTATTAAGAGCTTGGCCTAATAAGTTGAAATCAGTCACGTAGTTTTTCACGGGAAAAAAAATTGTTTTCTGGTAGTCTTTCATGCAGTTTTTTTGAGCCAAAGCCAAGAGTGGATTCAAAGGGAATAGGAAATGTAAAGGAAGGACTTCCATATTATCTGCACACAGGATCCACTTATGGTATTGGCTCAAAAAGTTGCAGGAGATACAAACTAAGAACCCAACAACTTATAGACTTCTTTTTACTTTGTTATCAATGACTTACCTTAGTTTTATGTTTAATCACAAATTGATGATATTCCTAATGTCCATAAAATATAATTTTCTTTTAATCCAACAGGAATCCATTCCTAAACTGTCTTATAATTCACTTTGTACACCACAAGTAATGACGATTCCACTACCTTGCAGTAAAGTAGCAGCACTGAGTTAATGACAACCAGAAATTCTGTATTTACCAGAGTACATGGCAAGAATAACAAGCTCATTCTACAACTAGATTTAAGTATACACTATTTGGAGCATTACTGACACATTTCTATTTGCCAAAAAGGAAACTCTAAGGTTACATTCACAAGTGCAAAATTGAATTGCAGAATTTGCCAAATATCATGCAGATTTTCATAGAATTGATGCAGATTTGTTATATATCTCACCTTATATATGGCAAAAATTAAACATGGCCTAAACAAAAGGATACACATGTGACCTTTTGAGTAGCAGGGCACCCGGGTATTTAATCAGAGTCAAACAAAGTAAGCTTATCACATACAAAATGATTTTCTGTATGTAGGAATCCTTTAATGAAAAATTAAAAATCACATGTCCTTGTGCTTAACTGCAAATTGTGGAAAATTTGTGCCCCCAGTAGGATCTAATACTTGTAGAAGATAGTATATAATAATATTTTAATATTCATATAGCGCTATTAATTCCACAGTGTCTAGTGCTTTACATACATTTGCAACAGTGCCCCCATTGGGGCTCACAATTTACATTCCCTATTATGCTTTTGGACTGTGAATGAAACCGGAGAAAACCCACCAAACAGGGTGGAAGAACATACAAACTCCTTGTAGATGTTGTCCTTGGTGGGATTTGCATCTAGAACCCCAGTGCTGCAAGACTACTGCAGCAGTACCTACTGAGCCACAATGAACCTTCGACCCCCCCCGGTTTGGTAGTAGTCCATTCCACTTCTCATACAAAGGTGTTGATTGTCAGGTGTAAACTATCACTATTTAACTAAGCCCTTTTCAGAATGAAAAGATTTACCGCATCAACCTTAACATTCTCACTTAACCAAGCTAGAAAGCTAAAGCCTCATCACACATAGTGAGGTTGCTAGGCAAGATCGCTGTTACGTCACAGGTTTTGTGATGCAACAGCGACCTCGCCAGCGATCTCGCTATGTTTGACACGTAGTAGCGACCAGGCCCCTGCTGTGAGATCGCCAATCGTGTCAGAATTGCCTGGACCCTTTTTTGATCGTCGGGCTCCCACTAAGCAGCATGCATCGGTGTGTTTGATGCCTTAACAACAACCTCATTGGCGACTCAGAACTCAGCCACATAGCTCTGAGTCGTCAGACTAGCTGCTGTGTGACAGGGTCCCAACGACCGCCGAAGTCGTTATACGGTCGCCGTATTGTTTCTGCGTCGTTGAGTAGATCTGACTGTTTGACATCTCACCAGCGACCACATAGCGACGTTCAAGCGATCCTTACCAGGTTGTATCGTTGTCGGGATCGCTGGAACGTCGCCAAGTGTGACAGGACCCTAAGGAACCTATAAACATATTTTAAAGCCCGGCAGTCACTTGGTGGAAGCTCCATTTTTATTTATTACTTTTTGTTTTTATTATATTATATGAATTGGACTACTTACGATACTATTTAGTACATGAAATACTCATTTCTACTGATAGTCATCAAACAATCCCTATCTATACATCATCAGGAAGTCCAATGGCCCAATAACTTCTACTGTAAATTATTTACCTTCATTCCTATCAATTGTTGCTCTGACACATAAATAATCACATACTGTAGTAAACAGAACTGGCTCCTTGTATTCTTTTCAGATTGCCTTAGGGGTGTTTTGTTTAGTACTGGGATTACTTTGGCACTTACTGGCCATTTGGCAGAGCAAATAATTTCAGCATATTAGGTTTCCCAAGTGTGTTATATTTCCAATTCAAATCCAAAATACAATAAAGATAGATTACAGTTATAAAACAAAGCTAAACAATACACTGAGCATTAAAAGGACACTGTATTTTTATGTACTGGTCTGTTTATCTACAGTATTTATTTTCAAATGAATCTTCAGAATTAGTATAACAGCATTTTTTACCATTTAAAGGGAATGTGAAACCTAATTGGAGTATTTTGCCTTTTTCTAGTATAATGTACAGATTTCAAACTCTTCTTGGATATTACAGTAAAGGTAGTAGTTTTAACAGTTCTTACTGCAATCTGCTATTACCGTTGTCACCTGTAATGTCATTTTCACAAGATATTGTATGTGGCATAGATAATATCTAAAAACACCAATATTATGTTATTATCAGCTTAAAATTAGCTCAAATCTGATATAGTATAGAAATAAAACCTGCCATAATGACAGGAATTCTGGTACTTTGCATACCATAAAAAGTAATACTTATAATTAGAAAGAATCCAATATAATGGATACCATAGAGTTTAATAAAACCTATACTTTGGACTTGAATTTTTAATATCTTTGTCTTGGAGATCACTATGACTTTTGTGACATCTTCTAAACAGGAAATGTAATAACACTATATACAGAAGTAAAAAGCTAAGCTTTAGTAACCGTCCAGTTGAGGGTTAAAGTATGTTACCCAATGAGGGCATACCAACAATATCCAGATGCCAAGCAAAATGACCAATGCAAGCAACCATAATCACATGTAATAAAAATCCAACTGAATTTTAGGTTAAAAGGGATGTGGTTTACCAACCCAACTGAGAGTATCCCTGATGAAGGTGCCAGGAGGGCACTGAAACGCGTAGGAGAATAAAGAACATTTTCTACTCATGCATTTATTGGAGTGAGTGATCCTGGCAGCGCGGACTACAGCACACCTTTCTTCCCTAAGCATTGTTACAACCTACACGTGAGTGTGGCCGGTGGGAGTCCAGCAGCAGCCATCAGGACATTACCAATAAGCCTTCAAACCAGTTGTGGGTCTCACAACTGGACCAGGTGAGCAGATTTAATTACTCACCATTACACCCATCAGTGTCTAGTGATAAGGGCACTATTGCGCCTCTTGTCCCCCCTCCCTTTTCTCAAGCTTTAGTAACCGTCCAGTTGAGGGTTAAAGTATGTTACCCAATGAGGGCATACCAACAATATCCAGATGCCAAGCAAAATGACCAATGCAAGCAACCATAATCACATGTAATAAAAATCCAAATGAATTTTAGGTTAAAAGGGATGTGGTTTACCAACCCAACTGAGAGTAACATGATGTATGGGGCAGAGATCTTGATTCCACCAATGCACTGGGACACAGACAGAAAAGGGCCGCTGTACAAGAATAGTTTACTGGATCCCTTTGCTGTCCAATAGCTCATCAAAATACACAATTCCATCTGCTTAAAATGTGCAAATGGGACCCCTCATCTCTTGGTCCCCTGTGCGACTGTAGAGGTTGCACCAATAATATGTCCACCCCTGCACCGATGCCTCATCTACTAGGTTGCTTACTGCCATTTTGGTAAATTCACAGATTTTTCTGTTTCAGATCAACCAATTCTATGAATGCTGAGCTCTGTATAACCGCACCCACACCACTGATTGACAGATTTCTGTTTGCACTATGCTTAGGCAAAAAGCTGGCAATCAGTAATGGAGATGAAGATAGACAAACTTTGCAAGTATAGAGGACTAAATTGCATCAAATTTCCTAGATCTTGAGTAATAATCTCCTGCTGGTAAAACAGTGATTTTACCAGCAAGCAGTCCGTTAAGTGGTGAATCTATTGCTTTAGGATTTCTGTCTCTACATTGTGCTGCTGTCATATTAGGGGGCAAAACCCTGTTGAAATATTCCTTTTAAAGGAAGCCAACCACAAACATCCACTTCTAAATCAGTACAGCAGGCAGTTGACGTGTGCAGCATGACATCACTATTTGTTTTTTTTTATTCCTCCAATGTGGGCTTGTCTTCCGGCTTAAGGCTAGGGTCACACATGCATATTTCACTTGCTTTTTTTGAGACCTGCTTTTGCTATACACGCATGTAAAAATGAACCCATAGGCCCCCATGCAAAAAACGCATGCCCCAATAGCAAAAACGCATGCCCCAATAGCAAAAACGCATGCCCCAATAGCAAAAACACAAGCCTAAAGTGCCATGCATTTTTGGCATGTATTTTTGCACTTAAGTGAGAAGCTGCCTTGAAAAACGCTTGCAAAAACGCATGGTACCATTTAGTGCCATATAAAAACAGATGCGTTTTCCATAGGACCCCATGTTAAAAAAACGCATGCATTTTTAAAAACGAACCCCCTCTCCCCTTCCTCTCATCCAGACTTATCAAGGAGGTGAAGGGTTCAGCTTACAGCAGAAAGACAAGGCCACATTGGAAGAATGAAAAAACCCAAATAGAGATGTCATGCTGCACTTGTCAATCCTCTGCTGCACTGATTTAGAGGTGGTTAAATCCTTATTGTCATTACTATATCATCTGTCAATAAGCTATGCAATGGTTTCTGGCACAGCCCTACCTCACTTTCCTTAACTTTTCTGTGTAGGACATTGAGGACAATCTATTTAACTCAGTTACTTAGCAAGTAAATATCACACAAAAAACACTTTTTTTCTAAGCTTAGTATAAAGGAAGGGAAAGGGGATATTGCTCACCACGGCTTCCAGAGGCTGTTAGTGCTCGGAGTAATGGCTGGTTCCCATTCACTTGAACAAATATTGAAGGAACTCCGGCACCAGACTTGTTGCAGTTAAAATTCCAGATCTTTATTCAGACATCCTTAAAAGCATTAGTGGGGTATGCAGCCCCCTTCCTCCACGCCTGACGCGTTTCGGATACAAAATCATTAGTCTTAGGCATGCTTGTAAATTTGAACATCACATATTTATAGAGAAGCTAAAAGCATTCATACCACCCCCCTATCACATTAATTAATGGTGAATGATGGCACATGTGGTAGGGGGGTGGTATGAATGCTTTTAGCTTCTCTATAAATTTGTGATGTTCAAATTTGCAAGCATGCCTAAGATTAAAGGGAACCAACCACCCCAAATGACCCCCCGGACTGTTAATATGTGTCCCTACACCCAGCACACACATTTGGGGCAATCGGTTTTGCTAAATAAACTGTTTAGTAGAAGCTAAGATATAGCTTTATGAAGTTTAATAAATTCAGCCGAATGGGTGTTACCTAGCTTTGTTCTCGTGCATTTCTTCGTGCCTGTCAGCCTCCTCTCCCCTCCTCCCTTCAGTGAAGCCCTTCTGTGCAAGCCGAAAATGCCCCGCCTGTCTGCTGCTGCCTGATAAATTATGCACGCCCCTCTCACCTTCTACCGTAAGAGCCTGGCATGCCGGAGCCCCGCCACCTTTCATGACGCGATCTAGCCCCGTCCCCTTCATGACGCGGCCAGGCTCTTAGGTGCAGAGATGGGCGTGCATAATTTATCAGGCAGCAGCAGACAGGCAGGCCATTTTCGGCTTGCACAGAAAGGCTTCACTGAAGGGAGGAGGGGAGAGGAGGCTGACAGGCACGAAGAAATGCATGAGGACAAAGCTAGGTAACACCCATTCGGCTTGATTTATTAAACTTCATAAAGCTATATCTTAGCTTCTACTAAACAGTTTATTTAGCAAAAACGATTGCCCCAAATGTGTGTGCTGGGTGTAGGGACACATATTAACAGTCCGGGGGGGGCATTTGGGGTGGTTGGTTCCCTTTAAGGATTTTGTATCCAAAACGTGTCAGGCGTGGAGGAAGGGGGCTGCATACCCCACTAATGCTTTTAAGGATGTCTGAATAAAGATCTGGAATTTTAACTGAAACAAGTCTGGTGTCGGAGTTCCTTCAATATTTGTTCACTTTTTTTCTAACACATAAAGAATCCTTAATGTCATAAACTAGAGACTGGGCATCTTTATTCAAGTAGTATTAAAATCTCCTCATATTTTATAAATATTAGTAATTGTCATAATATAAATAAGTTTTTTTTTACAATTTGCATCTTAGAATCTGAATCTACTATGTTCTGTTCTGTAGAGGAGGGGGGTAGCCCTGGAGCAGTGTCTGGGGGCTGGAGGAAGATGGTGCAGGCTGCAACTGCGGCCCGTGGTCACGTGGGCCCGCTTATTAGGCTCATGTAATATTTACTGCATCCCCTTGTCCATAACCTCTCAGTGTTGAGAGGTGGGCAAGGGGAGTGGTGTGTATGACAAAAGCCTATTGAGTATAGATTTAGCAGCTACAGCCCTGTGCGATGTGTGAATAGTCACTGCTTTCCTGCATCTTACATTGCATGGAAAGTAGTGACTATCCCGGTGATATCATACCTCTCCATTTCACTATCTGCAGCTCACACCGTCTGTCTATGCTGGCATCCGGTCATGTGAGCGGCACTGCACAGTGACATCATCAATTTACGCTGCTCACGTGACAAGCAGACTGATGGATGGCACAAGCTGCAAGGAGTGAAATGTAGATGTGAGCATGATCATTTAATGATGCATTGGGGGCCATGTGCCAGCATGGGAGGCTACGTACCAGCATGCGGGGCAGTGTACCAGCATGGGGGGCCTTGTGCCAGCATGGCTGGGCCTTGTACCAGCATGGGTGGGCCTTGAACCAGCAGGGGGACCATGTGCCAGCATGAAGGGCTATGTACCAGCATAGTGGGCTATGTGCCAGCATGGGGGACTATGTACCAGCATGGGGGGCTGTGTACTAGTATGTGGGGCTCCTTATATACTGATTGCAAGATGGACACTTGCATTATAAGACAAACCCCCTTTAATGTTAAAAATTTTTTTTTCTTTTTCAACACCAAACTTGGGGTGTGTCTTATAGTCCTGTGTGCCTTGTAAAACACAAAAGAAGGGTATATAATAACAATATTTATTCACTTGTGTAGCACAATTAATTCAACAGTGCTTTACATACATGAGCAACACGGTCCCCTTTGAGGCTCACAATCTGAGCATCCTATCAGTATGTCTTTGGAGTGTGGAAGGAAACTGGGGTAAAACCACACAAACACAGAGAGAACATATAAACTCCTTGCAGATGTTGTCCTTGGTGGGAGTTGAACCCAGGACCCCAGCAATACTGCAGTGCTAACCACTGAGCCACCATATCGCCTTGTTTACTTTGCCTCTTGGGTCGAAATAATGTCAAATAAATTACACAAAATAATTAACTTTAAAAAAAATATGATTTTGTAATACACAGAACTTGTTTTTGATATATTATTCTATTAGAAAAGATCACATGTTTTTAAATTCAAGCCCACCAACTTTGGTTAATTCTTCTTATATCAGATTTCAAGCGAAAAGTCTTTTGTAAAACACTGGTACTCCAAATTCCCTAAAATATGTATATAATACTGTAGGGTCTTGAAGGACTAGTGCCCAAACTCTTAAATACAAAAACAGCTTTAGTAATGTCAAAGTGAATTCTATATACCGTATATACTCGTGTATAAGCCGACCGTGTATAAGCCGACCCCCTACTTTTGCCCCAAAACCTGGAAACTATTGACTCTGTATAAGCCGAGGGTGGACCCAGCACAGGTATACAGCCCCCAGCAGTGTGTTGCCCATATAACAGCAGCCCCGATGGTAGTATACAGCCAGCCCAGTGGTATATACAGCAGCACCCCAGTGGTATAATACAGCATGTGTATACAGCACCCCAGTGGTATATACAGCCAGCCCAGTGGTAGTATACAGCAGCCCCAGTGGTATATACAGCCCCAGTGGTAGTATACAGCAGCCCCAGTAGGTATATTACAGCCCCAGTGGTATATACAGCCCCAGTGGTAGTATACAGCAGCCCCAGTGGTATATACAGCCCCAGTGGTAGTATACAGCAGCCCCAGAGGTATATACAGCCCCAGTGGTAGTATACAGCAGCCCAGTGGTATATACAGCCCCAGTGGTAGTATACAGCCAGGGTAGTACAGCCCAGTGGTATATACAGCCCCAGTGGTAGTATACAGCAGCCCCAGTGGTATATACAGCCCCAGTGGTAGTATAAGCAGCCCCAGTGGTATATACAGCCCAGTGGTAGTATACAGCAGCCCCAGTGGTATATACAGCCAGTGGTAGTATACACAGCCCCAGAGGTATATACAGCCCAGTGGTAGTATACAGCAGCCCCAGTGGTATATACAGCCCAGTGGTATATACAGCCCCAGTGGTAGTATACAGCAGCCCCCAGGGGGTATATAGCAGCCCCCAAATGCTGGCACTCGCCCCCCTTGTAAGGGCCCCCCCCCCGCTGCTTATCTTACCATCCCGGTCTTCTGGTCAGCGCCGCTCCTCGGTGCTCCGTTCTTCATGCTCCGTCCTCGCTGCATCCGGGATCCCCGGCCGTCGCGCGATGACGTCATATGCCTGCGACGGCCGGAGATCCCGGATATAGCAGGACGGGAGCATGAACAATGGAGAACCGAGGAGTGGCGCTGTGCAGAAGACGGGAATGGTAATATACAAAGCGGGGGGGGCCCTTACAAGGGGGGAGAGTGCCAGCATTTGGGGGCATATATGCACTGCTTCTTCCTGCCGCTCATTGACAGGGGGAAGCAGTGCATAAATAATGAGCGGCCCTACCGTATTGACCCGTGTATAAGCCGAGGGGGAGACTTTTCAGCCCAAATTTTGGGCTGAAAAACTCGGCTTATACACGAGTATATACGGTATATGGATATAAGTTAACAGAGGGGAACTATTCTTCACTGCTGTTTTGTCAGACACACTATCTGTACCATTCTTCAGTTTTTTTTTCTCTGTATTTCTATTGCTAAGCTAAAAGTTGTGACATCTCACTAAAAAGATTCAGCCCCATACTGCTGAGGCACCTCATTTAGTGTCTTAACTTTTATACAGGATATGACAGGCTGTGCTATACTATACGATGTACTATCCTTTGTAATAGCTGTGCTTTTCTACTGTATATGATGGGATCCATGCTGTAACATTTCTCCTATGGAGAGTGACATGTCAATTGTGATTAGGGGACATATCCCGAAAAAAACCCTATCTGACAATTAAGATTCTAGTTTAGCTTTTATCCCAAGTCATATGACAAGACTCCTCTCTGAAAGGTCAATTTGCATATTTAATTTCCCAGATGAGCATTGCATAGCCTATAAGCTTCCTTAGGCATGCTACACATGTTATTCTCAAAGAGGAGAAATGTTAGCCCTTGGATCTCAGTTATAAGCCTCTCAAAAAGCCAAATCGGATCTCATACTTTGCATTGATGAGGGCCAATACTATGAAATACCGAGCCTGCAAATTAGGACTCTGGTTTAGCTTTTAGCCATACCTAAGGCCCCTTTCACACTGGCGTTTATTGGAAAATGTGGCAGATCCGGCAGAATTACCGCATCTGCCGCATCTACCGCCTAACGGCCACACTTGTGGCACCAATTTGGCACGCCCTATACATTGTCTATGGAGCTTGCAGCAAGTGCAGTTTTGCCGGTTGTGGCAGATGCAACAGTTGCGGCTTTGAAAAGAAAACGCCGCAAGTGCCGCATCTGCCGCAACCGGCAAAACCGCACTTGCTACACCTAACCGCAAGCCCCATAGACAATGCATGGGGCTTGCCGGATTGGTACCGCAAGTGCGGCCATAAGACGGGAGATACGGCAGATGCAGTAACTCTGCCGTATCTGCCGCATTTTTTCAAAAACGCTAATGTGAAAGGGGCCTAAGTCATATGTCAATGCTCGTTAAAGGGTTGATATTGATTTTTAAGATTGATATTTCCTATAGGTGACACTAGAGTTCGTGATAGCTAAAAGGCTTTATTTCAAAGCCTGCAAGGCCCTGCCTGAGGTCATATGAACCGTCTTTGACTGATGCATTCTTCCACATTTTGTAAAATAGAGTCCGGCATTTTTGTTATTTATGAGAATCAAATTGCAATTTGTCTGAATTTACTGGGTGTAGCAAATTCTCCAAAATTTGGGAGAAATTCATCTCTAATATCCAAAGGTGATTGCCATGTAGATGAATATTGTGGCCTGTTGAATATTTTGCTATAATGTTGCAATACTGTATTAAATTTGTACAGTGACAGGTGTGAAGGGGGATGGGGGGTTAGCAGAATAAGTGGGTATAACAACTTAATTTTCTTAATTTCTTCCATGACCTACGATCTTAGCAAAATGGCAGTCATCTCACCAACATTTTGCCAGATTTGGACGAATTGAATCCTCATATGTTTGAATTGTTGTGATCTCTGCTTTAATATAATTACTAAAAATATGACTTTGTATTACCACTTAAAATCAGTTTATCTGAGTTTTTACTACACTTAGCATGATTAAAAAACACATCAAATACAAAGAGTTACCCAAACAAACCTGCTACCAAGACAAACCAATTTCACTATTTTTGGTTCTGATAAATTATGCAACTTTCTGTTAAGTTTCGCTTTTTGCTTTTATCACAGTATACATGGGGAGCTCTTATTGTATATTACTCTAAATACACACAGAGAAAAGTGTTGGCCTTAACTCACCGACTACTATATTTTTTTTTTGCTGTTTCTCTCCTGATACGAAAACTCAGAAGACTACATTTTGCTTAGAAAAAAAATATCCAAAACTACCATATGCCCAAATCTTTTCAGGTAGGGAAAAAAAGAGAACTAAAATAATGTTGGTGGCCTAAATATGCACACCCCTAAATTAATGCTTTGTTAACCCCTTCACAACTTTGCCATTTTCGGGTCTTGTGTTTTTGTTTTTATCTCCCCTTCTTCCTGGGGCCATAACTACTTTGCTTTTTTCATCTCCATAGCAGTAGGAGTGCATGTGGCTTGCAAGACGAATTTTACTTTTGAGTGACATTATTTATTTTATCATGTGATGTACTGGAAAGTGTGAAAAAAATCAATTGCGTTAAAATTGTAAAGAAAAAAGTGTAGTTCTACAATAGTAGTTTGGGCTGTTTATTAACCATATTCACTACATGAAAATGATTCTCCAGGTCAGCACTGATGTTCTAAGTGATACAATTTTTGGTAGATGTAATGTTTTGATCACCCCTTTTGCAATATTGCAATGTTGTGATGGCCAAAAATAATCATTCTGGCATTTTGATTATTTTTTTCGTTACGTCGTTTTCCAAGCAGATTCTTCTATTTTAGATTTTGATAGTTTGGACATTTCTAAATGCAGCGATACCAAATTTGTGTGTTATTAATTTTGTTATTGTTTTATTTTTAATGGGGAAAAAGGGGTGTGATAGGAACTTGTGTGCTTTTTATTTCTTCAGAAATTTTCTAAGGATCATAATGGCAGACAATGGATTCATCAGCTGACTCCTGGCTGTCGTGACAATCCATCGGCACCCCATGACCATGTCACAAGCTTGTCAATGGGAGCAGGAAAGGATGCACCTCCTGCTGGCATGTGTGAGAGACTGACAGCGGGATTTAACTGGTTAACAGATGCAGGCAGAACTCCGATCCATGCGTGGCTGTTAGAGGTAGATGATGTCTGATTAAATCAGGTATCATTTGCAGGAAAATGCGGACTCAGCAGCAAGCACTCATCAAAGGGACACAACCTTTAATGTACTAGTATATCAAGGGTCATGAAGGGTGAATTTCTATTTTTCCGTTTTCCATTTTTCCTTCCCCTTCTTCCAAGACTTCTTCCAGAATTTTTTTTTTATTTTTCCTTCAATATAAACATATGGGGGCTTGTTTTTTTGCAGGATGAGTTTTGCTTTCAGATGAAATCATTTGTTTTACCATATAGTGTACAGGAAAATGGGAAAAAATTACAAGTGTGGTAAAATTGCAAATAAAAGTACAATGACATGTTTGGTTTTTTTATTCGTCATGATTACTATATGGTAAAATTGACTTGACAGTGTGATGCCTCGGGTCGGTACGAGTTTAGTAATACCAAATATGTTACTTTTACTGGCATCTAAGTCGTGGAAAAAAAATCTGAAACTTTTTTAAAAGAAGAAATGCGCTTTTGTCGCCATTTTCGGTGACCGGTAGCGTCCTCATTTTTTGGGATCTGGGGCTGTGTAACGTTTCTGAGTATACAATTTTTGAGTAGTTCTGAAGTTTTGATCACCCGTTATTGCATTTTATTTTAATCTTGCGGCCACCAAAAAAACTTAATTTTGGCATTTGGACTTTTTTTCTGTTGCGCATTTTAAAAATTTGATTATTTGATTTTATATTTTGATAGATCGGGCATTTCTGAAAACCAAATATGTGTTTTTTTAATTTTTAACAGTTGTATTTTCAATGGCACAAAAGGGGGGTGATTTGAACTTTTATGTTTTTTCCATGCTTTTAAAAACATAATTTTTAAAATATATTTTACAGTGGCCACTAAAGGGCCTAAGCACTCCACTTTCTGATCATTTCCTTTGTCTTTAGATGAACTGCTGCTCATCTAAAAACACTGAAAATTATTACTCCCTGCTTGTGATGTCACTAGGACATCACAGATAGCAACTGTATCAGGACGGCTTCTTGAGTCATTACAGGACTGTCTAGGTGAATCATTCAGATCCTGTGATTCGCTTCACGGGACCTGTGATCCCAGTGGGGATCAGTGCAATCCCCGCCTTGTGCTTTGGATCATGCAGCCAGTCACTGATTGCGTCACCCAAAGGGTTAAAAATACCAATCAGATCCATGATTCGCTGTTAGATATACATCTGAGCTGATGATCAGCTGAGATGTGAGGGATGATGTGAGCTTAGCATGGGAGCTGATATCAGAAGGACGGAGCCGACACATGACATACCTAGTACATCATATGTCAGAAAAAGATTAAATGCATACAGCATAATTTGTAGCAGGGTGGGCTCCAGCGCTAACGTCATGGGCAGGAGGCATTTCAGCCGCCAGCAGAGCAAACCGCTTGTAACAATTCCTCGCTCTGTGAGGCAGGCAAGGAGGCGGCACAGAGAGGCAGGAGGCGGGGACAGAGAAGACCTCCATGAAAAGCAATGACTCCTTAATCAGTAAGTCCCTCCAGACTCATCTCTACACTTTCTAAAGTGGTTTTTACAGCTTACGGAGGGAAGTTAGAATCATGGGAGACCCCTTCCTGAATGTAGCAGACACGCTGCATTCAGTGTTGCTTTCAGTTTGGGAAGCACTCAGGTCATCCTTAAAACAGTCTCCATTTCATTATTGTGATATTTGGCAAACAACATAATTACGGTAATCCTAATTGACTTAAACAGAAAAGTTTATTTTGATTTCATGTCAGATAGTGAGAAACACATGCATATGTGTCTTTTTGTATAGTGTACGTAAACGTTGGTTTCAACTGGTTATGTACTGCTCATCACGAGAAATTAATTGATTATTAAAGAATAAAGTAGATTGAAAGCTACTATAGTACAAAAAAATATTTTAGTAAATATTAATTGTAGGATAACAACCTGTTTATTTTATATTTAGATTTTTTTTTGCTATTTAGTTCAGCCTTAATTAGAAACATCACTCTTTTTTCCATCAGTCCTTAAAGGGAATCGTTCTTCAAGTTTTTACTCCTTCATCTGAGAGTAGCAAAATGTAGGACTAACGACCCTATTTACAATAATGTATCCCTTAGTTTACGGGCTTTGGCAGTTGGAACTAGAGATAAACAAACTTTCCCTGAATGTGTTCGTCTATTTCAAATTTATCACAGAAATTGATGTTTTGGTTTGCGATTAGGAATCCGAACAATTTACAAAAAGAATACCAAATGCGGCTTGGTTGGGGAATAAGTTTGAAATTTAAAATGTCCCTAAAACTTTCTTTGAATCTTTGGGGCCAAAACACTTGCTGGAAGACCTACTGATCGGAACAACACCTAACCTTATGGTTAGGAGTGTTCCCAGCCATCGGGCCTATCGGTTAGTGTCAAGCTGTGGAATCTTTTACACCTTCAAAAGAATTTTTATAAGCGTCCTGGAGTTTGCAAGTCTTTTGACACCTATAGGGTGTAAATTTTTGAAACAGTGCCAGATGTAGCAGCAGTTGTGAGATCCAGGAACCTAAACATCTGTTTAGGAGAGTTTTGTCTTTTTGTATCATTTTTCATTTTTTGAACATATGCACACAATATATATATATATATATATATATATAATATATATATATATATATATATACTAGCTGTAGTACCCGGCTATGGCCGGTTAATAAATAACTGATGTTAGCTATAACAAAATAGAATTTGAATATGTCATATTAATGACCTGTAAGAAAATAGAAGCTGAGCTGTGATTGGTTGCTATAGGTAGCCTAATAAATCTCCAGACAACAATAAACACTCCCCCTGGCCGGGCAGTATATGTTACCTCACACATACACATAATAGACAGCTCATGTGACTGACATCTGCCTTAATTCCCTATATGGCACATGTGTTGCACATTGGCTGTTTTTAATCAGATGTTTATGTTTGGAAATTAAAGATAGCACACGTATGAGGCGAGTTGTGTGAGGTGATTTGTGCACATCTGTGTCTGTCTGTGTGGTGTGTGTGTCCCTGGGGTGTGTGTATGTGTGTGTCCCTGTGGGGTGAGTGCATGTGTCCCTATAGGGTGTGTATGTGTGTGTGTCCCTGTGGGGGGGGATCTGTGTGGTGTGTGTCTCTGTTGTGTGTGTCTCTTTGTGGTGTGTGTGTGTCCCTGTGGGGTGAGTGTATGTGTCCCTGTAGGGTGTGTATGTCTGCGTGTCCCTGTGGGGGGGTGGGTGTTTGTGTGGGGGGTGTGATTCTCTGTGTTGTGTTTGTCTCTTTGTGGTGTGTGTGTCCCTGTTGGGTGAGTTCATGTGTCCCTATAGGGTGTGTATGTATGTGTGTCCCTGAGGGGGGTCTTGTAGGTGTGTGTGTGTCTCTTTGTGGTGTGTGTGTGTCCCTGTGGGGTGAGTGCATGTGTCCCTATAGGGTGTGTATGTGTGTGTGTCCCTGTGGGAGGGGTCTGTGTGGTGTGTGTGTGTCTCTTTGTTGTGTGTGTGTGTCTGTGGGGTGAGTGCATGTGTCCCTATAGGGTGGCTATGTGTGTGTGTCCCTGTGGGGGAGGGTCTGTGTGGTTGGGTCTGTGTGGGGTCTTGTGTTTGTGTTGGGTGGTGTTGTCTCTTTGTGGTGTGTGGTGTGTCCCTTTTGTGGGTGGTGGGGCATGTGTCGCTATAGGGTGTGTGTGTGCCCCGTGGGGTGTTGTGTTGTGTGGGTGTCCTGTGTTGGTGTGTCTCTTTGTGGTGTGTGTGTTTGTTCGGGTGCGTGGTGAGTATCCAATGTTGGGCTGCACCTTAGCGACTATACACTTGCTGTTACTCTTTATGTGCGTGTGGTGTGTATACATGTCCCCGTGCGTGGTGAATATCTCATGTCGGGGCCCCACCTTAGTGACTATATGCTGGAAAGTGCTGTTAGTCTTTGGCGCTATCATTAAGCCCCTCTCATTCACAACTGTCAACTGGTAACCGTCACTTTTTCCCCATTATGTAGATAGGGGCAAAATTGTTTGGTGAATTGGAATGCACGGGTTAAAATTTCGCCTCACAACATAGCCTATGACACTCTTGGGGTCCAGAAGTGTGAGTGTGCAAAATTTTGTGGCTATACCTGACAGCTGTCGATTTTCCTCCAACACTTTTCCATTCACTTTTTCCCCATTATGTAGATAGGGGCAAAATTGTTTGGTGAATTGGAACGTGCAGGGTTAAAATTTCGCCTCACAACATAGCCTATGACGCTTCCGGGATCCAGATGTGTGACTGTGCAAAATTTTGTGGCTGTAGTTGCGACGGTGTAGATGCCAATCCCGGACATACATACATACATACATACACACATACATACACACATAGATACACACACACATTCAGCTTTATATATTAGAGATATATATATATATACAGCGCGTTGTGAAAGTATTTGGCACCCTTGAACTTTTCAACCTTTATCCACATTCAGGCTTCAAACATAAAGATATAAATTCTATTTTTTTTGTGAAGAATCAACAAGTGGGACACAATCGTGAAGTGGAGCGAAATTTATTGGATATTTTTAACTTTTTTAACAAATAAAAAACTGAAAAGTGGGGCATGCAATATTATTCAGCCCCTTTACTTTCAGTGCAGCAAACTCACTCCAAACGTTTAGTCAGGATGATCCAATGTTGTCCTAAATGACTGGTAATGATAAATAGAATCCACCTGTGTGTAATCAAGTCTCCGTATAAATGTGCGTGCTCTGTGATAGTCTCAGGGTTCTGTTTCAAGTGAAGAGAGCATCATGAAGACCAAGCAACACATTAGGCAGGTCCGATATACTGTTGTGGCGAAGTTTAAAGCCAGATTTGGATACAAAAAGATTTCCCAAGTGTTAAACATCTCAAGGAGCACTGTGCAAGTGATCATATTGGAATGGAAGCAGTATCAGTCCACCTCAAATCTACCAAGGCCCAGCTGTCCCTCTAACCTTTCATCTCAAACAAGAAGACTGATCAGAGATGCAGCCAAAAGGCCCATGATCACTCTGGATGAACTGCAGAGATCTACAACTGAGGTGGGAGAGTCTGTCCATAGGACAACAATCAGTCGTGCACTGCACAAATCTGACCTTTATGGAAGAGTGGCAAGAAGAAAGCCATTTCTCAAAGATATCCATAAAAAGTCTCATGTGAAGTTTGCCGCAAGCCCCTGGGAGACACACCAAACATGTGGAATAAGGTGATCTGGTCAGATGAAACCAAAATTAAACTTTTTGTCCACAATGCAAAACGATATGTTTGGCGTAAAAGCAACACAGCTCACCATCCTCAAAACACCATCCCCACTGTCAAACATGGTGGTGGCAGCATCATGGTTTGGGCCTGCTTTTCTTCAGCAGGGACAGGGAAGATGGTTAAAATTGATGGGAAGATGGACGGAGCCAAATACAGGACCATTTTGGAAGAAAACCTGTTGGAGTCTGCTAAAGACCTGACACTGGGACAGAGATTTATCTTTCAACAAGACAATGATCCCAAGAATAAAGCAAAATCTACAGTGGAATGGTTCAAAAATAAACATATCCAGGTGTTAGAATGGCCAAGTCAAAGTCCAGACCTGAATCCAATCGAGAATCTGTGTAAAGAGCTGAAAACTGCTGTTCACAAACGCTCTCCATCCAACCTCACAGAGCTCCAGCTGTTTTGCAAGGAAGAATAGGCAAGAATTTTATTCTCTCGATGTGCAAAACTGATAGAGATGTACCCTAAGCAACTTGAAGCTATAATCGCAGCAAAACGTGGCACTACAAAGTATTAACTCAAGGGGCCGAATAATATTGCATGCCCCACTTTTCAGTTTTTTATTTGTTAAAAAATGTAAAAATATCCAATAAGTTTCCTTCCTTTTCATGATTGTGTCCAACTTGTTGTTTATTCTTCACAAAAAAATTTGAATTTATATCTTTATGTTTGAAGCCTGAAATGTGGCAAAAGGTTGAAAAGTTCATGGGGCCCAAAAACTTTCACAAGGCACTGTATATGTATATATATATACATTTATATATCACCTCTTCATCATTGTTCTTTATGGATGCATGGGACAAGGCTTGGTCAAGTATTTCAAGCTTCAACATTGATCAGGGCAGACAGATAAGTGACAGGTATAGGTATAGTGTTCATTATCAGTTTCATAGAATACTATAGCAAGTATTAGTTACCTGGGTCAGTGATATGTATAAGCCCATTGGACAGGGGGCCCTCATAAGTCATGCAACTTCTCCAATAAATGTTATGCTCTGTCCCACTCAGGTGGCACAAATATCAGTTTCATGGAGTACTATAGGAAGAATTAGTCAGCTGGGTCATTGACATGTATAGGCCTATTGGGTAGGAGGCCCTCGTACCTTATGCAACCGTTCAAATTAATGTTATGCTCCGCCACCCTCGGGTGGCACAAATATTACTTTTCTAGGATTCTATAAGAAGGATTCAGCTGGGTCAGTGGCATGTAGGAGCATCCCTTGCGTACTGTGTCCCTCATTGCTGTGTTGGGGTAAACCAGTCCTAAGATTGTCTACCAGTTTTTTTTGATACTCCAGCATGTGCATGTCCCTGTTCAAGGATGGAAGCATATGGATAAGTGTATTTTTGTACCACGGATCCAACAGTGTGGCACCGTAGTAGTCATTGCTAATATGAATCCTTCAGGCATCATTTTGCAGATAGTGCACTAGTGCAGGAAGAAAGCGACCATGTGTCTGATGCATCCATGAGGCCCAAGTCCTTGTTGTGTTGGTGTCGGCATAAAAATCAAGCTTTCTTCCTCCGTCCTCTCCTTCCAACCTCAGACAACAGAAACGGGAATCATTTCTTTCTCATCTCCTGACTATTCTGTGCCCATCACTTCTTTATCCACATCCTTCTCCATTCATTCCTTGGCTCCTGAACCTTCACTACCGGTTTGTCTAATACTATGAGCCACCCTCTGTAGCTCTACTCCACCCTGCCATCACCCAGCTGTGTGATGAGAGTCCGGACCTTTGAGATATTGATCTCCTTTCCACACCCTCCTCTTCTTCCTCCTTTTCCTTTACCACCACCTGATCCCACAGACTTTTCAAAGTTTGCTCTAGCATGTTGATGGCCAGAATAGTGATGCAGATGACACTTGCAGCAGTGCTAACCATCTTACTAGCAAGTTCTAAACTGTGCAGAAGGGTGCAGAGGTCCTTGATCTGTGCACACCCTGTAAGCGTCATTTGGACCACATTTGGCTCGCTTTGAGTCACTGTATGTGTCATTACATAGAGCGTGTTGCTGCTTCCAAGTCGCTGCAACATGTACAATGTGGAATTCCACCATATTGGCACATTGCATATTAAATCATTAACCAGTTGTCTGAAGGGGTTGACTGCTGCAGGGTGAGACCAGCGGAAGTAAAAAGTAAGCACACAGCAACCGTGCCCTGTCCTGCAGCTCATCCAGGCTGAGATAGTGGTGTAGGAATTACAGGGCAACCAGTTTGAGCATGTGAGCCATTCAAGGCATGTATGTAAGTTTGCCAAACTGTAGGGCCACCACCAGGTTCACATTGTTATCGCACGTGGCCTCCTCTGGTTCCAGATTTAGGAGAGACAACCATTAAATCTTGAAACTTGGTCTGCGAAACTGTCCATAACTCCAGCTGAGTGAGTCATACCTCCAAGGCATCTTAATTTAAAAAGTGCCTGATGGTATAGAACCCTGGCAGTGCAGTATGTAGGTGCAGCGGATTCTGTCTGAACTGTTGCAACATTAAGGGTAAAGTCTAGGGTGCAGCTGGAGGCACTAGAGGAAATGAAAGATGAAAAAGAGGAGAACAAGAGCGAAGGTATGCACAAATTGATTATTTAATGAAGGTAAAAAGTTAGACCAGGCTGTAAAAAGGTCCTCTGCAAAGGACGAAAAAACTAGTGCAGGGTAACATGTGTCACATCCAGATATCAATGAAATGGGCTATTATAAACAGATACCAGATTACATAAATTTACATAATAATTGCACAGAGCAGTAAAGCAGGTGAGAACGTATATCCAAAAACAGCTGGCATATAATAAATGTACATACATTCATATTAAAGTGCAAGTGCTAAGCCAAATCCTGCCCAAGGAAAACACCTGCATTTACAGCATAGGAATAGCAATTACAATGAACCTGGTGCTGGTAAAAAGCCCCAACCCTCTGTGGCCAGGAGAGGGAGGGAAAAGACCAGGATTACAGTTACCCGGCAGTGGATTGCGGACCCCCGAATCGCACTGCTCTGTGCAAATATTATGTAAATTTATGTAATCTGGTATCTGTTTAGAATAGCCCATTTAATTGATATCTGGATGTGACACATGTTACCCTGCACTAGTTATTTTGTCCTTTGCAGAGGACCTTTTTACAGCCTGGTCTAACTTTTTACCTTCATTAAATAATCAATTTGTGCATACCTTCTCTCTTTTTCTCCTCTCTCTCATTTGCATATGAGTTTTGGTGGGTTTTCCCACTCACATATGAGTGTATGGAATTCTGTATAATCTAAAGGAAATGAAAGATGTAGAAGCTTTGGATGAAGAGGTACAGGAAGAAATTTGTCGCAAAAGTCTAGGGTTTTCAAGACTACTATTTTGAAATTACCGCCCCTTCTCATAGTATTGCGCTGAGCCAGAGCGTCATATCCGGCCCGGTGCTTTGTGGGGCTGATCACGTGGGACGGCCCGGCTTCAATATGCGCACTGTGCATGCTCTGGGAGCCAGGCCATCCCACGTGAACAGCCCCACAATGCATCGGGCCGGATATGACGCTCAGGCTCGGCGTAATAGTATGAGAAGAAGCGGTAATTTAAAATCACGAGGATTTACAGAACGGAATGAAGACACCCATCGGGCGTCATAAAGAAGGATCGAGGAGGAGACAGAGAGCAAAAGAGGACGCCCGGGGGGGTGCTAGCAGTAGCCCCCCGCTTCGTTACCATAACAACCTGTAAGTATAAAATGCTTTTTATACAGCACACAGGACAGAGAGAGATAGTTAGATTAGTAATAGGAAGGTGCAGGGACAGGTAGTGACAGCTTGGGGGGCTTAAAGTAGGTGACATGTTCCCTTTTACAAACAAAGCCACGTTTGCCTTTTTTTGTAAATTGCTTGTGTTTTTGATCCCGAACCAAATATGCAATGTTCATACCAAATTTGAAATTGGCGAACATGTTCAGGAAAAGTTCGCTCATCTCTAGTGTTGACAAAATAAACTTAATTCTGGCATTTTTATAGTTTTCTCATTATACCGTTTACTGATCAGATTAATTTATTTAATATCTTGATAGATCCTACATTTCTGAATGTGGCAATACCAAATATGTGCATTTCTTAAAAAAGAA
Source organism: Allobates femoralis (assembly GCA_033576535.1). Lineage (NCBI taxonomy): Eukaryota > Metazoa > Chordata > Amphibia > Anura > Aromobatidae > Allobates > Allobates femoralis. The sequence continues at coordinate 479,734,716 of JARQOC010000002.1, forward strand.
AATGTATTTTCACTGACGTAAAAGTGGGATGATTTGAACTTTTGCAGGTTTTTTTTTTACATTTTTAAACTTTTTACAGTATTTTTTAGGCTCCTTGGGTGACTTGAAGCTGTGATTGTCTGATCCTGTATACTTTACAGAGCAGTCCATCAGTAGCTGCCCCCGGCTGTCGTTAAAACCCAACGGTGCCCTGAGATCAAAAGACTGGGGTGCCAATGGGCGGGATCACGAATGTGGTTCTTGTCAGTGCGCGTTAAATGCTGCTGTCAGAAATTGACAGTGGCACTTAGCTGGTTAACAGCAGTGGGTAGATCTTTGAGATCTGCCAAGAATAAATGCAGACTAAGCATGTGAGCTTGCAGCAAAGGGAGGTACACAGCTGATGATGTATATGTATGTCAATGGACGGCATCGTGGCTCAGTGGTTAGCACTGCAGTCTTGCAGCTCTGAGATTCTCCCATGTCAATGGTAAGATTGGATGGTCATGTAAACACAAGTATGTAATTTATATACTTCTAGCCACATGATGACTAGACGTTTCCGACCTCACTCAATTCATTTAATTGATCGAAGCCTTGCATGTCTAGTCAGCACGTGACTGCATGTATGTAAATTGCATACCTATGGTAATATGACCTGCCACTCTCACCGCCGACACCAGACAATCCTGACAGCAGCATTGTGCGCTCTGTGAGAATTCAGAAGTCTGCAATCACATAGAGACACATAGAGTGACTGCAGACTCATCACAAGCTTGGGACAACCCCTTTAATGCTTCTAATAAATAAATACATACACTGTGTTCCAAATTATTATGCAAATTGGTTTTAAGTGTCATAGGGTTTTATTTTTTTTCAATGAAACCCATTGATGGTATTGTGTCTCAGGGTTCTTTGGATCACTGAAATCAATCTCAGATATCTGTGATAATTAGTTTGGCAGGTGAGCCCAATAAAAGGAAAACTGGGTGTTCCACAATATTATGCAGGCCACAGTTTTCAAGTAACATGGGAAAGAAAAAGGATGTCTCTGCTGCCGAAAAGCAGCAAATAGTGCAATGCCTTGGACAAGGGATGAAAATATTTGATATTGCACGAAAACTTAAGCGTGATCATCGTATTGTGAAGAGATTTGTGGCTGATTCTGAGCACAGATGTGTTCGTGTAGATAAAGGCAGAATGAGGAAGGTTTCTGCCAGGCAAGTTCATCAGATTTAGAGAGCAGCTGCTAAAAAGGCCTTACAAACCAACAAACAGATATTTGAAGCTGCTGGTGCCTCTGGAGTCCCTCGAACCTCAAGGTGTAGGATCCTTCAAAGGCTTGCTGTGGTGCATAAACCTACTATTTGGCCACCCTAAACAGTGCTCACAAGCAGAAACAGTTGCAGTGGGTCCAGGGGAGTATAATCAAGCAAAAGATCTATGAGGGTGGGAGGCAGGTCACATCAAAACAGCAGCTCTGGGAGGCTATTCTGACATCATCCAAAGAAATACAAGCAGAAACTCTCCAGAAACTCACAATATTAATGGATGCTAGGATTGTGAAGGTGATATCAAAGTAAGGTTCCTATGTTAACATGTAAATTGGCCTGTTAAGATGTTTTGGAGTTAAATAGCTTTTTTATTTCAGTGAATGTGACCTGTTATTGCGGCAAATTCAACAAATGAGCATTTCTTTCAAACATATCAAATGTTTACAAACTGTGCGTAATAATTTGGAACAGTGCTTTTAGAGTTTTTTTAATTTTGAAAATTATACTGTTATCATAGGGAGATTTATTCAATAAAATTTGATGTATACTCTAACGGGTGAAGACTTTCATTACACTGACTGTCATTTGCACCAACCATTTAGAAAAATCAGAGAAAAAGAACATTTACATAATAATTTGTAAAACAGTGTATAACCCTTAACTTGTTAGAATGCACAACACTTTATTAACATAGCTATGTATCAAGAAAGCTTAGACGTTATGGATTTTTAGATGTGTACAGTATCAGAATAATTAACACAAAACTACATCACCAGACACACTAGAGGTACTGAAATACATCTGTATAACCAACATCAGAAAAGAAATACATCACCATACCCACCAGAGGTACAGAAATACATCCATATAACCCCAATCAATACAGAAATACAAAGTCAAAACTCTCATCAGTACAGAAATATATCACCAGACCCACCAGAGGTACAGAAATACATAAATAGAACCCACATCAGTACAGAAATCACAACCCTCACCAGTACCAAAATTCACCATCAGTACCACCATCAGTACATGGTAAAACAATTGTAATGTCAGGTCAGACCCATACACACTTGTAATGCCTGAACCTGCAACTCCTACTACATCATTAGCGATGGTAAGGACATACTGGGAACTGTTGCTACCAGCTATCAATAAAATCATACAGGAACCACAACACTGATGAGAATTAGTCATTATCACAAATAATCATTTACATCTGGGTAACTTATAGATGTACTTGTCTCTGATCAGGGTTGCCTTTTTCTTTTCTTCATCTTGTCCAGACACCATAATGACTTTCACATCCACAGCTCATCTCTGCAGATTTCATCTTCTCCGGATTTCTGCAGCACATTCTGGTATGATACCCTTAAAAATAGCAAAATGATCAACAATTTCCTGAGTAAAAATATCTGCCCTACCCTGTGCCCCTTAATATATAATTGCTCCTTCTCACTGTTCCCTACACAAAATATGATTTATACACTGTCCCTCTTCTGGCACATGCCCTCCACACTGCCCCCTCATCACACTGCTCTCTCCTTTCCATACTGGGCCACATGGTCACTCTATCCTCTACACTGTGTCCTCCTATACTGACCACGGTTTATACTGTTCTCCCTCATGAAACTCTCCAAACTCAACATACTGTCCTTGCATGCTGCCCCCTTTCCATACAGCTCCACACATGGTCAGTCTCTATTCTGTGCCCCTTTACATTTTTCTCATCCCCTACTTTTTCTTCATTACTTCATCCCTTTCTAACTCTACATACTGTATCTACACCCATCCCTTCCTCACTCCCCATACTGTGTCGGCTCCATCCTCCCTACTCCATATACTGTGTTCACTCCCATCCCGCTCTCCTCATACTGTGTCAGCAGCCATCCTCCCTCACTCCACATACTGTGCTCCCACCCATCCCCCTCTCACTCCTCATACTGTGTCCATACTGATCCCCCTCACTACATATACTATGCCTCATCCATCCCCCTTACTCCTCATACAGTGTCCATACTGATCCCCCTTCACTACATATACTGTGCCACATTCATCCCTCTTACTCCTCATACTGTGTCCATACTGGGCAGCTCCAATGTGGTGGCTGCCTGGCACTGAGTAGTCAGACATGTCCACCATTCAGCATCGTCCACACACCACATGCAATGACCTGCAGTCTGAGCATCAACAAGCCACCACTACACTATGCTGGGAAAAATGACACGTCTTCCCCAACAGACCACACCTCCTCCTGAAACACTTAGCCAATCACAAGCACCGCACACAGGGCTGTCCGGAGTCAATTGGCTGTCCAATTAGGTTGAGCACAGGATGTGGGAGTGGGAGGGGGAAGAGCGCCTCAGGAGAAACATGGCTGGATGTCTGCTTGTACTGAGGGGTGGCACTGAGCCTGGTGTGTAAGTTATGGCCAATTAGTCCTGCAGCAGAGGGACTGCATCCTTTACCAGGGGCCTACATAGAAATCATGGGACCTCTTAGTAGAAGATCTTATTGCCCCCCCAAAAAATATTTGTCTGGGTCACATAATAACATATCTCGCAATTTTGCATCCCTGCAAAGTAATTTTCCCCCTATTGAAGCCCCTTGATTCCCCTTTCGTTACAGCCATGAAGTGTGATGCCAACAAAAGTGCCCCAAATTGAATTCCTCCATTTGCACAGTATGATGATGTGCCGCCCCAATACGTAGGTGCCACAAAAGGGGTACTGCACCCAGAAAAGCGGTACAGTCACCCCACTGCAATTGGCAGGGCCGGCGTTAGGGGGGGCAGACTGGGCACTTGCCCAGGGCCCCCACCCTCTGAAGGGCCCCCAGCAGGGTCCTACACTAATAATGTTGCTGCAGGTTTATCGGCTCTTCCCCGCTCTCGTTCCCTGAGAGCAGAGCGCGCTGAATATCACCCCCATCTGCAGCCTCCTGCCGCTTACTCTGCAAGCTGATCGGGACACTGATACCGCGCGCCGCGCGCGGTATCACTGCTCTGCACTGTTCCGGTATTCAGTATTGCAGGAGGGCGGTGCTGCAGCGGAGCCTTACACTGATTGGTTAAACTACAGCCAATCAGTGTTAATTTTGACTGCACTCTGTCCTTTGGATTAGTAGCACAGCTCAGGCAGGGAGCTGTGCTGTGATTGGTGGAGCCCATGCCTCCTCATCTCTTCATTCACTGGCGCTAAGATGACGAACATAGGGAATCCACTGCTCCCTCCTGCATCACTCTCTGGGCCAAAGTAAGTTACATTGGCTCCTCTGTTATTATCATTCTTCAGAATGAGGACCCCCAGTGTCTGCAGGGTCAGTGGGGGTGACACAGTATTGGAGTGGGCCCTCAGAAAGGAGAGAGTGAGGGCCCCCTGTACACAAATGCAAGGTTTGAATAAGGAAGCAGCATTTCATCGGCTGCTCCACAGAGCGAGATACAGGGAGAGCTGCTGGAGCACTGCACTGTAGCTTTATATTAGTACTCTGTACACTGCTATCCCTGGAGGGTGGGTGGGGGAGGGGTGTTAGCACTGCTACATCACCCTGAGCGCAGGAACTGGGGGAAAAATGTGAAGGAGGAACAGCTGCCTGCTGAGTGCTGAGCTAGTGTGTGCAGAGCTGCCTGATAATGAGAAGGATTCTATTACACATTGCAAACACTTATCTGCTGTGCACACACCATGTACACCTCATTTTCCAACAGATAGGAAATAACACTATGCATAATATGAGAATAGCAGAGCTCTATGTGTGTGTGTACTGTCTAGCTATGAATCTATCATCATCTATCTATAATCATCTATCGCTCTATCTATCTCTAATCAATTCAATGTATCTATCATCTGTCGGCTCTCCTGTGTGGTGTAGTATATAGAGGATCTGACAGCTCTCCTGTGTGGTGTAGTATATAGAGGTTCTGTCGGCTCTCCTGTGTGGTGTAGTATATAGAGGATCTGTCGTCTCTCCTGTGTGGTGTAGTATATAGAGAATCTATCACTCTCCTGTGTGGTGTAGTATATAGAGGAGCTGTCAGCTCTCCTGTGTGGTGTAGTATTTCACCAGTCTGAATTCAGCGCTTGTAAATGTACCGTAAATGTCTGAGTGTGACGGTGCAATATGTGAGCATTTAGGGCCCAACTTTAACCTTTTGTCCAGGGCCCCACTTTGCCTAAAACCGGCCCTGGCAATTGGGACTATGGTCGCTAGATGGAACCCTAGAGCAACACTCATACACCAGAATAGTGGGTGGGAGGGACCCCGGGAGGATATATAGTGACCTCCAGGGGAAGCTAGAGAGCAGTCAAGTTCAGTTGGAGTTAGTGAGAGTGGAAGATGGAGTAAGAGCTGGAGCAAGGAGGGTCTCCTCGGCTGAATGACCCAGAAAGCACAGATCCCAGAGAGAAAGAAAAAGAGAAGGAAACTCAGAGGCAGAGTTCACTCTAAGAAGGGGATTGGGTAACAGAAGAGTTTGCCCCTAAAGGAAGTAACCGGGTACGGGAGCCCGCACCTGTGAGTTCTTCACGGCTCACAGAAAATCCGTTAAACGGGGATATTACGGATACGGCCCTGACTCCCAAAGAACCCGCAAGAGAGGATTCAGTCCTGCAGTTGGATCCTGCGAAGAACAAGGAGAAGGTTCACCCGACGGGTACAAGGGAGGGAGACAAAACAAGGAGCAGCAGGAGGTCAGACCATCTTTAAGAAGTCAGACTTCACCACCACTGGGAGGCAAGGAAAGAAGAAAAAAGAAAGAAACATAAAGAGGAATCCATCTAGTAGCCAGAAATCCCAATTGCAGCATCCAGAGCATTTGCCAATATAACACCAGATGAACTGCTGAACTGTATAACTTTGGCGAAGTTTGTCTGTAAAGTTACCCGGTGAAGTGAAGTCCCGACTCTGCTGCATCCTTTCCTTTTCTAAACTGTTCTTTTACTGCATTGCTGCCCCGGCGGTCCAGTCCCGCCTGCAGGGGACTAATCCATCCAAGCCACAATACCATCGACCACCTGTGGCTGTGGCGGCGCTGGTGAGCATCACCAGACACTGCAGGTGGCATCACAAAGGCAAAAACTTTGTATATACTTTATTTCCCTTATTTTAACATTGACCACCAGGGCCACGGCCTCGGGCAGCCACCCGTGACATCCCAGCCCCCTGAGTACCCTGCCCTGGGCGAGTCAATGACCCTACTGTAAGCCCCTCAACTACACTGGCACAGTATGATCTCCAGCTGTGACCCCCATACAGCCCTCCTTGCAGTGTAATGGACCTACATACATACAGTATAATGGCCCCAACACCTCTTAATCTAATATATAATTACCTTAAGGCACTTCCGTCATATTCGGAGCTGTTTCCATCGTCGTGTCCGTGGCTGCCTCACTCGCAATGCCTTTGCGAGTCCTTGCACAGTCTCTCTCTCTCTATCCTCCCCCCCACAGCTTGCAGGACCTGAGATGATGTCACTGGTATGGGCGGGGCTATATCACATGACTGTGACATCATCACAGGCACTTTAATTGCTGCAGTGTCAGCACAGGAGACATCATGCCGCTGTCTCACATCAGACGTGTCCTCATCAGTGATTCTCTGCCTCTGACATCCTGCCATCACAAGGAAACATAGAGGTGACAGAGGACCCCGGACTGAGCCCCCAAGAGCTGATCTCCAGGATACAGGTGAGGGGAGGCTGCACAGGAGCAATGCTCTGCAGAGGGGAGGCTGCACAGGGGCAATGCTCTGCAGAGGGGAGGCTGCACAGGAGCAATACTCTGCACAGAGGAGGCTGCACAGGAGCAATGCTCTGCACAGAGGAGGCTGCACAGGAGCAATGCTCTGCAGAGAAGAGGCTGCACAGGAGCAATGCTCTGCATGAGAGGAGGCTGCACAGGAGCATTGCTCTGCATGAGGGGAGGCTGCACAGGAGCAATGCTCTGCAGAGAAGAGGCTGCACAGGAGCAATGCTCTGCATGAGAGGAGGCTGCACAGGAGCATTGCTCTGCATGAGAGGAGGCTGCACAGGAGCAATGCTCTGCAGAGGGGAGGCTGTACAGGAGCAATGCTCTGCACAGAGGAGGCTGCACAGGAGCAATGCTCTGCACAGAGGAGGCTGCACAGGAGCAATGCTCTGCTCAGAGGAGGCTGCACAGGAGCAATGCTCTGCAGAGAAGAGGCTGCACAGGAGCATTGCTCTGCATGAGGGGAGGCTGCACAGGAGCAATGCTCTGCAGAGAAGAGGCTGCACAGGAGCAATGCTCTGCAGAGAGGACGCTGCACAGGAGCAATGCTCTGCAGAGAGGAGGAGGCTGCACAAGAGCCATGCTCTGCATAGAGGAGGAGGCTGCACAAGGCCATGCTCTGCAGAGAGGAGGAGGCTGCACAGGAGCAATGCTCTGCAAAGAGGAGGAGGCTGCACAGGAGCAATGCTCTGCAGAGAGGAGGAGGCTGCACAGAAGCAATGCTCTGCAGAGAGGAGGAGGCTGCACAGGAGCAATGCTCTGCAGAGAGGAGGCTGCACAGGAGCTTTGCTCTGCAGAGAGGAGGCTGCACAGGAGCAATGCTCTGCAGAGAGGAGGAGGCTGCACAGGAGCAATGCTCTACAGTAATGAGGCTGCACAGGAACAATGCTCTGCAGAGAGGAGGCTGCACAGGAGCAATGCTCAGCAGAGAGGAGGCTGCACAGGAGCAATGCTCTGCATGAGTGGAGCCAAGATGCTGGGGACGGCGGAGTGAAAATGCAGTGGCGGGGAAATTGATAACCTGCTGGTAAGTATGACAGGCAGAGTGCCTCTGTCCTCTGCTGACCACTCTGCCCACCGCACTGCGCTAACCACTCTGCCCGCCGCACTGCACTGACCACTCTGCCCACCGCACTCACTGCTAACCACTGAGCCACCATGCTCCTGCTAACCACTGAGCCACCGTACACTGCTAAACACTGAGCCACCGTACTTTGCTAACCACTGAGCCACCGCGCAGTGCTAACCACTGAGCTACCGCGCAGTGCTAACCACTGAGCCACCGCGCAGTGCTAACCACTGAGCCACCGCGCAGTGCTAACCACTGAGCCACCGCACAGTGCTAACCACTGAGCCATCGCGCAGTGCTAACCACTGAGCCATCGTATACTCTGCTAACCACTGACCCACCATACTCCCTGCTAACTACTAACCCACCGTATACAGCGCTAACCACTGAGCCACCGTACACTGCTAAACACTGAGCGACCATACTTTGCTAACCACTAAGCCACCGCGCAGTGCTAACCACTGAGCCACTGCGCAGTCCTAACCACTGAGCCACCGCGCAGTGCTAACCACTGAGCCACCGTATACTGTGCTACCCACTGAGCCACCTGTATACACACAATTAATTTCACCGCACTCCCCTAAATATTAGTATATAAACTATATATGGATTCTAGACTACCCGATTCTTTAGAATCGGGCTCACAGCTAGTGCTGTATAATAGCCCCCAACACAACCCTCAAAAAGCCCTGCATAAAGTATAAAGGCTCCTCTCACCCTTCCAAGTATTATCATGCTCCCCACAGAGCCCTCCACCTAGTACACGTGCGGCTCTGCTCCGTGCACTTCGTACACATTCGGCTCTGCTTTGTATGCCTCGTACACACGTGGCTCTGCTCCATACACCTAGTACAGTCTCGGCTCTGCCATATCCACACTATAAATTTCTCCTGACCCCATAGAATAAACTTTACCTCATTTAGCATCATGAAGTCAGGCACGGCAGAGTCCTGCATACACAGAGGAGCTGATCATGTGACTCCCCCGACTCCTCCCCTCCATTGACATCATCACAGATCCTGTAAGCACAGGTCCTGTAAGTGTGCAGCTCTGCAGGTAGAGAATAAAGCCATATCACACTGCGGAGTATAAGCTGACCCGAATATAAGCAGAGGCCCCTAATTTTTATTATATTATTATTGAATGGAAACTTCAAATCCTGGAAAGACAGAAGAATCTGGAAGTACAAACCTATGACAAACTTTGACATACTTCAACCAGGAATTAATGTATTGCATGGATTCTACACTGATTAAGGAATGGAATGTGCTCCTCAGTCCTTGTGGAGGCATCCCAACTTTGGACCAGACCTCCATCAGTGGACAAAAAAAATTGACATTCCTTACCTATGAACAGCTCCAATATTTACTGATATTGCTTTCATAGATGTTCTCTGTATTGAAATGCTTGACTTATAGGGATCCTTGTGGCCCTAATTTTTAGGAATATTGTTTTTTTCATTTTTCTCTTTTGATAGTTTAATTTCGCATCCCTTATCTAATTTACTGCACTTTTGCTATGCGTTGTTCTGTTTAAATGTGACAAATTTTGTGTTAATATGTGCCTGATGAAGAAACCTCCGCTGTCTCAAAAGCATGATATTTATTACCATCTCTTCAAATAGCTGTTAAAAAGTATCAACTACTAGGGACTCGGAATTTCCAGCCAAAATTATGGTTCGTCTATTTTCTTGATATCAGAGAAGAATGGATTGTGAGAGCTCATTTATCAGTAAAATAAATGGTACTAAGCTCCAAGGTCACAATTCTGAGAGCAAAATGCAGATAAATAACTGTTGGAAGTAGCTATAGATGAGTGAAAAAAGACCTGAATGGCTGAAAGTCAATGCAAATCATCAAGGAAAAATGTTAGTAAAGTTTCAAAAGTGATGTAAATGTTGTTTAAAACAGATATAAACTGTAATTTAATAATGTTGCTTTAATTTCCCCTTTAACATTATATCACTATCATAATATCAGTGGTGGTCAAGTTAAAAGTGCAGTTAGAATTGAATCCACAATTTAGAATTGCTCTTGTTTCCTAATTTGTTTTACAACATGATCATTATAATCCCATCAAGCTAAGTTAGAAATAATTAAACCCATGTCACATATCATTTGTTGGCGTGCATAATTTACTGTAATGGAATGATGGTATAGATACTTATGTCAGGATGTCCAGGACACTTTATCATGATAAACAAATGTAAAAATACTGTATAAAAACTAATATATAGTTATGGGCAAAAATGTTGACACCCTTGAAATTGTTCCAGAAAATATTTCTCCCAAAAAATTATTGCAGTTACAAGTTTTGTTACACATGTTTATTTCCTTCGTGTGTATTGGAAAAACACAAACACAACATAATCACAAAAAGTAAAATGGACATGATTTTACATAGAACTCCAAAAGGGAAGGGGGTAGTTCTGCAGACTTATTCATAACGCTCTGCAGATATCTCACCCTATAACGCAGTGAATCAGGATGGATGTGATAGAAGTCACTGATAACTCATAGCCACTATAAAAGTCCAAACAGAAATGCTAGTGCCATTTTGTGGGGAATGTGGATAGAAATGTGAACTAAGGTACAGAGACAGTACTAATAGTGAGAAATTCATAAAGATAGATAGAAGTGACTGCTACTGAATTACGCAGGCATCAGCCTCTATTCTTCAATTCACTTAATCAGTCTGCTATTGTTCTGCACATTTTTTACAACAGTTCAGTGTCTGACTTGAGTGCACCCTATATTGCTGAATTTTAATTTAATTACCCACAACCACTTTTTCTAGATTAGGCTTTGTCAAAGTAGTATAACATAGCACTAGAGACTTGCAGATCAGGCAAAATTTGATTTTACTTGTTGGCACATTTTTTCTCCAAATATTTTATTGTGTCCCACGAATGGGAACAACTCATAATGTATTTTCTCCTATGTATGCATTTCTTTCTCTGTTGCTAGGCAGATTTCCTGGTCCCTGACGTTTATCCCTATGTTCCTCTTATAGTTGGTTATGTGTTAGTTGCTTCTCCCTTCTTCTTCAGTGTTCAGTCTGCAGGAGCCATTTTCTGGACCACAGGTATACATCCCTGTAAGAATTACCCTTTTCACCTGCTGCATTTTACTTAATAACAAGAGTTTGGAAGAAAACTGCTCTGTTTCTCCTGGTCTTTAATACAAGTCAGTGCTGGCTGAGTTGAGCTGTCTAAGGATGCCTGGTATGTGAGTACTACAGTTAATCATTATCTAAAGGACTGATAATTAGAACACTTAGGAATTCATAGCACCAAGGAAGAGTCAGAACATGTTTGATTTGCAGAGAAATTATTTTCTGTTAGGTTAATTTTATCTCTTTAGACCCCTGAGCATAATAAACATAATTTTATTTTAAAAAAATTTAAATTCTCTATATTCACCTTACTAATCACATCTCGGGCACCTCTACACCTCACCATCACCCATTTGATCTTCATTGCATCTTTGGATTGGCTTTGTCTGGTGTAAAATCCATGAGTCTTGATTGCTAGGTAGCAGCTTCAGGTTTTACTAGTTCTGGAACAAAGGGTGACTATTAGGAATGGTGGAGCCAGAATTGTGAGTATAAGGTTATTTAAAGAAAAATACTTAAGGTTTGATGGCTGTTTTTGTTATAGAAATATGTCAGCAAACGGAATCCATGTTGCCGAACTCCCGCGAAAGCAAAATATGAAAAATCTGATCTTTGGGGAAAGTGGATTTTTATCAGATTAAATAGAATTCAATTTCACCTGAACCCATAACGTTTGAACCTCTGCAGTGACAATCAATAACCATCTCAGGCTCAGTGGTGCCTCATTTAAAAGTTTCTGGTAAAAGAAAGAGGGACAATGCAACAATATAAAATGAAATGTCCAGTAGCGTAGCTAGCGGTGGGGCAGGGGGGGCGAGCGCCCCGGGATCCCCCGACATGAGGGGCCCATTGTCCGCCCCCTGGGGGGACCACGCGCCCCCTGGGGGGCCCCTGTGCCCCGTGCTGGCAGCCGGCCGCTGTGCCGGCCGGAGAGGGGGGAGGACGGGACTTCCTGTCTTGCAGCTCTGCCCGCCCCTCCTCACCTCCTCCTTACAGCAGACGCACACGGCGGCCGCGGTGAGTGTCCAACGGCCCCCCGGTCCTTCAACAAGAGGTGTGTAAGAGAGGGGTGCAGAGGGTGGCAGGCTGTGCACGGGGATGAAGGACACAGGGAGGCTGGAGGATGGAAACTGCAGGGGGACAGAGGATGGTATCTGCAGGGGACAGAGGATGGAATCTGCAGGGGACAGAGGATGGAATCTGCAGGGGACAGAGGATGGAATCTGCAGGGGACAGAGGATGGAATCTGCAGGGGACAGAGGATGGGATCTGCAGGGGACAGAGGATGGAATCTGCAGGGGGACAGAGGATGGAATCTGCAGGGGACAGAGGATGGGATCTGCAAGGGGACAGAGGATGGGATCTACAGGGGGACAGAGGATGGAATCTGCAGGGGACAGAGGATGGGATCTGCAGGGGACAGAGGATGGAAACTGCAGGGGAACAGAGGATGGAATCTGCAGGGGATAGAGGATGGAATCTGCAGGTGACAGAGGATGGAATCTGCAGGGGACACAGGATGGGATCTGCAGGGGGACAGAGGATGGAATCTGCAGGGGATAGAGGATGGAAACCGCAGAGGATAGAGGATGGAAACTGCAGGGAATAGAGGATAGAGAGTGCAGGAGGATAGAGGATGGAGAGCGCAGGAGGATGGAGAGTGCAGGAGGATGGAGGATGGAGAGCGCAGGAGGATGGAGGATGGAGAGCGCAGGAGGATGGAGGATAAAGAGCGCAGGAGGATAGAGGAGCGCAGGAGGATGGAGACCGCAGAAGAATGGGGACTGCAGGAGGATGGGGAGTGCAGGAGGACGGAGGACAGGGAATGCAAGAGGATGGAGGATGGAGAGCGCAGGAGGATGGAGCGTGCAGGAGGATGGAGGGTGCAGGAGGATGGTAGATGGGGAGGGCAGGAGGATGGAGAGCACAGAAGGATGGAGCGTGCAGGAGGATGGAGGATAGAGAGCGCAGGAGGACAGAGAGCGCAAGAGGATGGAGAGCGCAGGAGGATGGAGCGCGCAGGTGGATGGGGAGCACAGGACGATGGGGAGCGCAGGATGATGGAGGGTGCAGGAGGATGGAGAGTGCTGAAGGATGGAGGGTGCTGGAGGATGGAGGGTGCTGGAGGATGGAGGGTGCTGAAGGATGGAGGGTGCTGAAGGATGGAGGGTGCAGGAGGATGGGAAGTGCAGGAGGATGGGGAGTGCAGGAGGATGGGGAGTGCAGAAGGATGGAGAGTTCAGGAGGAGAGTGGCCATTTGGCCCAATTCTTAGGGGCGACAGCTGCGGCAAATTTTTCGACCACCCTGGGAGCCACAAACAGTCGCTACGCCACTGCCTCAGATGATGGGGTGGCACGAGAATTCTCTGCCAGCACCCCCCGCCCTACCCCCGCTCTTCGCATGGGGGCCCTGGGTGCAAATCTCGCCCCCGGGCCCAGAGCAGGCTAGCTACTCCACTGGAAATGTCACATCAGCTGCCAGAAAAATGCGGAAAACACAACTAGTTGTAGCATCACTGTCGACAACAATTTCCCAGTCAGTAGTAGAAGACCCACACTATGATTATCTAATGCCTTTGGTAGACATATTATTGAATTAAAAATGTATATTTTAAGCAGTTTCTTGCTATTTCATCTGAGGGCAGCATAATCTAGGATTCAATGATGCATCACTTAGACTACTTAGATTAGAGATCATACATTCAGCGTTTTTAGATTTAGTATGTAGCAGAGCTCAGAAAGCTGCCTTTGAGCACACTAAGCTCTGTACGTACATTTCTGTAAAGAGTGAGGTGCTGCAGAAGCAGGGAACAAGCAGGACTTGCTTTCCCAGTCATAGTATGATAAGAGATACTTAACTGAGATCTCTGTGCCCATACAGCAGGCTACCTGCAGATTACATTCCAAAAATGTGCTGATAGACTCTCTTTAAAGCCACTCTTCAGTGTTTCTTTTTCATTTCGGAGCTGGTATGGTGCTTTAAATGTAAGTCCATTGCCCCTTGCCTTATACTTACTGTAGTGACTCAGAGTAAGCACTACTAAAATTTTCCCTGATCTGCGCTATGTGTTGTTCTATAATGTTGTGTAATGTAACTCCTACACCTTAGCTCTGAGACTTGTGGCATTTCTAAGACAACACTGCCCTCTGGTGGCCTTTCTCTAAACTACTATTTCCTTATACGGTCAAAGGAAGATAAGCAACAGTTGGGAAGTGTCCGGCAGTGAGGGAGCAGTGAGCGCATGCTGCTGATGCAGACACGGGAGTGAAGACACAATAGTAACGATGCGAGCACTGCATTTTTAGGAGAGGTGTATAAATGCTGGAGTCCAGGGGCGGAACTACACTGGTGCAGCCTGTGCAGCTGCACCAGGGCCCTGACCAGTTGGGGGCCCCTTCAAGCCTGGAGGGGGGCCCCCAGCCGACCCCCGCAAGCCGCCGCCAGAGGAGAGGAGGGTCAGGCAAAGGAAGCAGAGAGCTTCCTGCTTCCCTTGCCTGATCCCGCCCCTCCACTCCTCTGCTCCTCCGGCCCCTAGCAGACATCCGGCGCGGCTCCCAGGTAGGAGAGCATCGCGCCTGCGGCTCCCAGCGGCACCCCTCCCCCCCGGGCCGCGCCGACGGCCAGTAGCCCCGCCTCCCCCCGGTAATCTCCTGCACCAGGGCCCCCGGGGGTGACGGTCCGCCCCTGCTGGAGTCTGTAGGTCTGCTCCGGATTGCTCCTGTCCTCTAGTGATTACATGCAGTGAAGAGTAGGAAGGCTGCAATTTATCCAGAAACTTTCTTTGGAAAGGCTGAGTCCATTCTACAGTATATTTTCCAAGTGAAGGTAGGAAAGCCTAAAACCTGATCAAAGCAAAGTCAGTTAAAAATCCCTGCTGCTATGATACTCTCAGAGCTAAAACGAGGGAGAAATAACTAAAATATACCCTGTCAACTTTGCATATTATATAGAGGTAAAGTTCCTAATACCGTAGTTGTTCATGAAATCTATTGTGTCTGTGTTTCTTATGGGACTGCAACCACCTCTGCTGGTACTCCATAGATGGACTAAGAAATCAGCCCCTGCGATTCATCTAGTTACCTTCACCTACTAACAATTCCCTTTTACATTTACTTCAAAACTTGTGAATTGCCGGAGCCATCGGAGACACCATGTAGGCATTAAGTTTTCATTTCTCATACCCTGCATTCTTGCTGGATGTATTTGTCTATTTCCAGCATTGCTCCACTCCGTGTCTGGCAATTCGTGACTGTTGGCAACTCCAGTGTTTCATGGAGCGAGCTGGAGGTCACAAATCAATACTACTCTATGAGGACCTCGTTCTGGCTCTCATAGACTTTCCTTGATTGCGTGGCACTGTGGGACCAGAGCAGCATCAATAAAGGATGAAAATGCTGGAGGGTAAGTAGAAGACAGAGGACCCGTAGATTTAAAGCAGTACTCCAACAGTGAAAGAAAAATCTGCTGGAGTGGTGCCTTAAACTATTTAATATTTTGGTTTTAAAAATACAAAATCATATTGATTAAAAAATATATTAAAAAATTTACAAAGTATTAAAAATCTGATAGTGCAGTGTTATTAAACAGAGTGCACATTACCATGGACTAATTGAGGGGATCAATCTGCCGAAAATCAAGCTCGATTTGACTTTCCTGAAATTCATGATTTCATGCTATTTTGAACATTGCTATTTCAAAGCAGTACTTGCCCAGTACTAATTCCAAAACATAATGCTGAAGCATCGGAGAACAAGCCAACATCATTTTGGCTTGCATGCTGACTCTCCCATAATGATCGGCAGCTATCACATACTATGGATTAGCATTTCTTGTACAGTGGTGGTCAGTACTTTTGACTATCATGGATAAGTGGTTCTCAGTGAAGCACCATTTGGACAGCAGTAGTGTTTTCCAACATTAGGAAGATATGAACCTGAAATTAATTTCAGAAAATGAGATTATCCCTAATGACTGTAAAGATATATAAGGTCAATATCTTGCATTTATATTTCCATAACCTATTGTGTGACTTGTTCAGTTCAGGTTGTGCAGCATGTATAGACAGAAGAGATGTTGGTTACACACCAACAAATCTATCTTTCTACTATATAACCCCCAAATTAACACTAGAACTACCGCATGTTTCATAATACCTATAACTACCATTATGGTCCATTTACACGCGGCCACAGGAAGGTAGACACCGCCAGGCATCGGACACAATTGTGCCTGTTGCCATGAAAACACCACGATGTGGCTGCGTGTAATTCAGGACTTTCTTTCCTAAGAATCACAAATTGGGCTAATTATATTTGGCAGTAATGTGTTATTCTTCAATGATCCAAGACAAAAAGAAGATACTCTGCTGTGAATGACAGAAGCCACCACCCCAGTGAGAGTCAATATTCTCTTAAAAGCCCCCACTGGGCTGAAAATAATGTTGTTCTCACCCACTTGTTAATGTAATTGTTTGACTGCAATTGTCCGATGGTTTTGGCCATAGTTTTGAATGCATTAATTTCATCTTGTATATGTGTTCACCTGATATGATTACATAATTAATAGGGATCTATTTAGGATTAAAAAACTCTGGCCTTTTGATGGTCAGAGAAAAAAGATCCAGATCACCAAAAAGTGCCAGACTGGCTATCATTAATGTCTAGGCACTACCTAGCTTACTTCCCCATAATGCCCTGCAGCTATCAGTTTACATGGTCTAGCACAACCAGGCAGTAGGGATTAACTCAATCAGTATATAAGATGGTGGTTGTTTTAGCAGAACCATTTTATGCTTTCCCACATAGGAATGAAAGTCATGGAAAAAACAGCTCATTCCACATTACAACATAAATACAAACAATGTCAAAATTGGACTTTGTTGTCCTACTGCATAAGTGTTGAAGAACATTTAAAATGGGAGTGGTATTCAGTCTATGAAAAAAATCCAAAGATTCAAGTGAGTAGGGAAGTGCATTCTTAGGGACCTTTCACATCAGCGTTTATTTAGAATCGTGGCAGATCCATCAGAATTTGCCGCATAACGGCCAACTTGCGATACAAATGCGGCAAGCCCCATTCATTCTCTATGGGACTTGTGGTCAGGTGCAGCAAGAGCGGTTTTGCCAGATCCAGAAATGCGGCGACGCAAGAAAAAAAAGCTGCTAGCAGCGTTTTTTTTTTTATTTGCTGCAAGTGCCGGATCTGCCAAAACTGCATTTGCAGCACCTCACCACAAGTCCCATAGAGAATGAATGGGGCTTGCCGCATTCGTACCACAAGTTGGCCGTTACGCGGCAGATGCGGCGAAATCTGCCAGATCTGTCATGATTCTAAACGCTGATGTGAAAGCTGTCTAAGGCTGGGGTCACACACACAGATATCTGGGCAGATATTGTTCACAGATCTCTGGTTGCAGTGAAATCATGGATACATTGCTCCATGTTGTACACAGCCACAAAATGGAACAATGTGTCCATGATTTCACTGCATCCAGAGATCTGTGAACAATATCCGCCCAGATATCTGTGTGTGTGACCCCAGCCTTAGTGATATTGAGAATTGACTGATTTGTGATATAATGCAATAACAGCACAGTAGAACCTTAAAATAAGTGTTCAGATTTGGCACAAAATGTGACTGCTGACTTGTAAATTCTCAGAATATGTGTGGCGCCCCTGCGGTCTGCTTGCCACAGAGGTACTGCACCTAATCCATAGCTGTGGTATCCCTCTCCCAGGTAAGACGGGGACACAATACCAAGACCCACACACCTTGCACCCTTGCACCCAACACCCATCCTAACTCAAGGAGATAAAGGGTGGAGGAAACTCTATGGCATTGTTCACACACAATTTGCGTTTTTTTTAGCACTCCTAAAACCACATGCGTTTTTTTAAGAGTGCCAAAAAATGTTCCTTGTGTGTCTGAAAGCTTTAAAAACGTTTTTGGACTTTTTCACCAAATAACCAAAAACGCATCAAAAAAAAATTTGTTTTTGACCAGGTGGATTTTTTTTTTGTTTTCTTGTTGACCAAGTTGGGGGGGAATTTGGTGCTGTCGGTATTTTTTTTTTTTATTTCCTTGCTGACCAAGGGGGGGGGAAGAAGGTGCTATCAGAATTTTTTATTTTCTTTCAAACATTTGCTCACCCGTTTTTAAAAAAAAAGCGTTAACGCACGTGCCTGTATTTGACCTGCGTTGGGGTACCATGCCTGCGTTTTTTTCCAGCAACAAAAAACGCAAATGGAGCTGAAAGATGCATGTACACTCAAATGTACCCTGCGTTAACACTCCTGCGTTTTTTTTAACACACCAAAAAACGCAGAGATGGCCAAAAAAACGCATGTGTGTGAACATGGCCTATCTAAGCAGACCCCATCAATAGCTGGAGGAGGGACCAAGTTAAAAGGGGGTGGGAGGAAAATGTTGAGAACAGAGTAGAGAATAGAAGAGACACAGGAAAAAGTTGGAGAAGCCACAACAGAAAGATGGAGTTCTAGGAGAACTTTGGCATTGGAGGAGCAGTGGGGACCAGAGGGTAGGTCACCCATCGAACCCAGGCTAGCGTGAACTCCGAGTTCACCCCAACCATGCGTCGTTGTGGAGGAACTGTTTGCAAGAGGGGATCGGCCCCAATCTGGCAACACTGCAAGTTTAAGGCAGGAAACCGGGGGCCACTGAAATTTATGTGCAGTGGTCATCTACTGTGGACAATTCTGGGTACAGTGGCTTGGCTTAGAGTCAAGAGGACATGCTGGCCATCGCTCGACAGAACCCACAGCCACCTGCCTTGGGATTCTGTAGCACGAAGGTGCAGAGCAGGAGTAGAGAAGGAACAACCTGGAGGGCAACCTGGAAAGGCATACAAAAGGGAGTCTTGGTGGAGTGACCCTGGATTGCTTGGGAGTTGACTGGACTGTTGACCCGAAGAACAGAGTACCCCGACTGGGCGTGTACTGCTACGAACTGTGAGTAAAGGAACTGCACCCCTTTGTGTCCTCCTGCATATTTCCTGCACCCTCCTTGCTGCAGTCCTGCTTCCTGCACCCTGCATTTCCCTCCATCATCATTCCCAAGATTCTTCCATTTAACCCCTGGGGGCCCGCATCACTTGTGGGAAGTGTTCAATCTCAGCTGCTACACTACCTATCCCCCAGGGCTCATGGATAAAAAAGGTCCTATGTGATTATGGTGTATTATGTCAGTGCTGATGTACTAGATTGAACATGAGAGTCAAAGTCTCAATTTTTAAATAGAAATCCAAGATTCAAGTTATTTACAATGAACTGGTGTAGCAGCTGATCATCAGTACTTAATGTGTGACTGTAAATAAATATATCTGTGATATAGTACCTTGGAAATCTGTTTTTCTTTTTTTGTTTATAACACAGTACCAGCAAGCAAGGGAAGGTTTAAACCACTCATTTCAGATTTTGCAACTAAATACAAATTCTAAGTTCAAGGCTTGTTTTTGTTTGTAGATTAAAGTGTGATCCTTATGCTTTCAGAAGCACCTTTTTCCGTAAACCCAAATATGTCACATCTGTCTTCACATGCACAGCCGAATAATGTAGCCTCTTATAGTAACGACATCACCTTGGGTCAGTATTCACTAAACTCTACCTCGTCCTCAACCATAACACTCAATGTAGTGCAGAGCAAAATTTCCATTATATCAATGACACCTGCTTCTGAGCTTCCCCCTAGCTCCCTTGCTCACTCAACTCAGATACTACATGAAAGCAATTTCTTTTAGTCAATTGATTAGAAGAAATTATTTAAAAAAATAAATTAATTAGCTTAGCCTTGCTTTAAGGTATCCAGGCTCCATTATTTTTCGCAGTGGTGCGCACTTTCTTTTCTCACGTAAACATGCATAACATTGTCAACTTGTCATTAAACTCCACAGCAGTTTAGATACATGTAGCAACAAGAACAATACATGAGTTTATCAGCCCTCTGGTTGAATACTTATATTGCACCACTGAACCCAATCAGGTAATGAACCCTGCATGACTTTGAGCTACATCACCAGCAGGTGGCTATTATCTCTCTCTTCCCAAACCTCTGGATCTTATTTAAAAGTCATGACCCTATGTAATGATTTTTTGGATACTTTAGGAACCTGATGGCGTGGGATTGGACAAAGGTGGAGACAAGGTTAAAGTTGAAGTCTATATTTACAGATGTAGCAAGGTAAACATACAAGTCCTGATACAGGTGAAAGCAAACAGTGATGAGGAAAAAGCAAGTCTATAAAGTTAGATGCAAAGTATTCCTAAGGCTGGGGTCACACATAGAAATCTGTTTTTGGAAGTGATTTCTATGACCAATCCGTTTTTTATAGGGTGCTTTTTGAGCCTCCTACACCCCTGAACGTTTTTGGACTTAGTCATTTTTTGACCAAAATTCTCAAAAAAATGGATCCGTTTTTTTAAGGCATCCCGAAAGAACGGACCCGTTTTTCCATAGGGCCCATGTTAAAAAAAAAAAAATTTACTTTTTTTTTTTGAAAAACGGACTCCAAAAACGTTGCTAGCAACGTTTTTGGCTCAAAAATGGACAGGGTGTTTATTACATCCAATCCGTTTTTCTATCAGTTTTTGGACTTAGAAAAAAAAAATACCAAAAATGAAGCCAAAAACGGACCAAGGGCTTATGTGTGAGGCTGGGGTCACACATAGAAGTCCGTTTTTGGAAGTGATTTTCATCACCAATCCGTTTTTTATAGGGTGCTTTTTGAGCCTCCTGCACCCCTGAACGTTTTTGGACTTAGTCATTTTTTCATTAAAAACGCATATGTGTTAACGCATGCGTTAATGCAGGTGCCTATATGTGCCATGCGTTAACGCATGCATTTCTCATAGGGCCCCATGTTAAAAAAATGCATGCGTTTTTTAACTGATGCCAAAAACTTTGCTAGCAGCGTTTTTGGCTCAAAGACGGACAGAGCAATGTTTTGAGGTCCAGAAAAAAACGGACAGGGTGTTTATTACATCCAATCTGTTTTTCTGTCAGTTTTTGGACTTAGATAAAAATAAAGACAAAAATGAAGCCAAAAACAAACCAAGGGCTTATGTGTGACCCTAGCCTGACCCTAGCCTTAGTCACAAATAGTTCATACACAGTGCGGCCAGCACTGTGTGTATATCAGCAAAAATAGTTCACAAAGACAGTGCAGTAAATAATGTAATAGCAAATGTCCTGCAACCAGTTTTCAGCAGTGTAGTCCACACTGCTACTGAGAAGAAGAGCTTGAGCACACTTATGCTGCAAATACGTTCAGAACAGTCTCTTAGGCTGGGGTCACAGTAGCATTTTTCACATGCGTTTTTGGAGACCTGCGTTTTCAGAAACGCATGTAAAAAACGCACCCATAGGCCCCCATGTTAAAAAACGCATGCCCTAATAGCCAAAAAGCATGTGTGACAGTTCCAATGCGTTTTTGGTGCTTTTCCAAAAACGCATGCGTTTTTTAATATGGGGCCTTATGGGAAACGCATGCAAAAACGCATGTACAATTAGTGCCATTCAAAAACGCATGCGTTTCCCATAGGGGCCCATGTTTTAAAAACGCACCAAAAAATAGTACATGCACTATTTTTGGGTGCAGATTCCAAAACGCAGCCAAAAACGCAGGGAGCCATCACACACCTTAAAAAACTCATGATGACATGAAAAACGCATGTAAAAAAGCATGCGTTTTTAAAAGGCACTAAAAAAACGCATGACAACTGTGACCACAGCCACACAGAGCAGCAGCAAGTACTGAAACTGAAGTTCTTGGGCAGTGTACACAAAGGCACTATACAAGTTTTTAAGTAATTTCAGATTGTAGACGTTTGGCTGGCAAGTTCTAACCTGAAGCTAGAGTTGAAACAGAAGGTAAGGCTGTGGTCACAGTACCATTTTTCACATGCGTTTTTGGAGACCTGCGTTTTCAAAAACGCATGTAAAAAATGCACCCATAGGCCCCCATGTTAAAAAGCGCATGCCCTAATAGCCAAAAAGCATGTGTGACTGTCCCATGCGTTTTTGGAGCATATCCAAAAACGCATGCGTTTTTTAATAAGGGGCCTTATGGGAAACGCATGCAAAAACGCATGTACAATTAGTGCCATTCAAAAACGCATGCGTTTCCCATAGGAGCCCATGTTAAAAAAACGCATGCGTTTCCGGAAACGCATGCGTTTTTTTAACATGGGCTCCTATGGGAAACGCATGCGTTTTTGAATGGCACTAAAAGGTACTAATTGTACATGCGTTTTTGCATGCGTTTCCCATAGGAACCCATGTTATAAAAACGCATGCGTTTTCTACAAAAACGCATGCGTTTTTCAAAACGCTCCAAAAAATACTACAAGCACTATTTTTAGGTGCAGATTCAAAAACGCACCCAAAAACGCAGGGAGCCATCACAAACCTTACAAAACTCATGCTGACATGAAAAAAAGCATGAGTTTTGTTAAATCACTTAAAAAAACGCATGGCAACTGTGACCCCAGCCTAAGACAGGATACACAATGAGACTCAGTATTGCAGATTACTGGGATCAGGGAAAGCAAGAATTTACCCAATTCTGGACCCAGCCAGAAAGTCTTGAACACCAGCAGAAGTCCAGCATGAAAAGCAAGCTAGATCACAAAATTCTTAGGCAAGGCCTAAATGTAGAACCAGAATTTAAATAGGCAGGGCAGACTGG
This sequence comes from Allobates femoralis, assembly GCA_033576535.1. NCBI lineage: Eukaryota > Metazoa > Chordata > Amphibia > Anura > Aromobatidae > Allobates > Allobates femoralis. Next base: position 479,757,602 of record JARQOC010000002.1, read on the forward strand.
AACCTCAAGGTCATGATGAAGCGTCAAATGCCATCTTCTGTAAGGCAAAGAGACACTGAAGTTTCAATGGAAAACCCACAATCCTGACACCCTATCCCCAACTGTATAGTTCATTTCACACAAACCTCACTCACTTCCTTGATGCCAAGTTATTTTAGAGCTTGAAAGAATAGGTACAACAAACAAAAGGCAGATGAGTTGCTATTGTGCATCACATGGCAATTTGTGTGTTGGCTAGTTCTTTACAAAATGCAGCTTGGAATTGCATGAGCGGCAATGTCTAGAATCGTCTGACTAAGGCTAGGGTCACACATAAGCCCTTGGTCCGTTTTTGGCTTCATTTTTGTCATTTTTTTTTCTAAGTCCAAAAACTGACAGAAAAACGGATTGGATGTAATAAACACCCTGTCCGGTTTTTTCTGGACCTCAAAACCTTGCTCTGTCCGTTTTTGAGCCAAAAACGTTGCTAGCAACGTTTTTGGCATCAGTTAAAAAACGCATGCGTTTTTTTAACATGGGGCCCTATGGGAAACGCATGCGTTAACGCATGGCACATATAGGCACCTGCAAACGCATGTGCATTTTTAATGAAAAAAAATAAAAAAATGACTAAGTCCAAAATCGTTCAGAGGTGCAGGAGGCTCAAAAAGCATCCAAAAAAAAAAACGGATTGGTCATGGAAATCACTTCCAAAAACGGATTTCTATGTGTGACCCCAGCCTAATTGTAAAACACTGGACAAAATTATCACTGAAAAAGACCTGGGTGTATGGGTGGACGGCAAACTCACATTTAGTGCCCAGTGTCAGGCAGCAGCTGCAAAGGAAAATAAAATAATGGGATGCATTAAAAGAGGCATAGATGCTCATGAGGAGAACATAATTTTACCTCTATACAAGTCACTAGTGCGACCACACTTAGAATACTGTGTACAATTCTGGTCTCCGGTGTATGAGAAAGACATAGCTGAACTAGAGCTGGTCTAGAGAAGTGCAACCAAGGTTATTAAAGGACAGAGGGGTCTGTAATACCAAGACAGGTTATTATGTGGAGTCAGGAATGAATTTTGTTTTTTGCCTTTCTGTAGATTAACATATTAGGCTATGGGTTAAACTAGATGGACTTAAAGTCTACCTTCAACCTTAAAATTTATGTTACTATGTTTGTATGATACCTTATGGTCTGGCAAATTATCTCATGGATCTGGCATGTCCCATGTTCTTAATTTAATAGGGCAACATTTATTTCACAAATTTACACATTTGAGCAGGGAAGTGACTATAACTAGGAAAGTGTCAGCTCATTTAACCATTCTAAGGCCATGTTCACACACATGCGTTTTTTTGACCATCTCTGCGTTTTTGGGCTGTTAAAAAAAACGCAGGTACGTTAACGCAGGGTACATTTGAGTGTAGCTGCGTTTTTCAGCTCCATTTGCGTTTTTTACCCCTAGTCCAAAAAACGCTGCATGCAGCGTTTTTGGGTGCTGTAAAAAAACGCATGTGCGTTTTTCCAAAAACGCATGCGTTTTTTTAACATGGGCCCCTATGGGAAACGCATGCAAAAACGCATGGTACATTAGTACCTTTTAGTGCAATTAAAAACGCATGCGTTTCCCATAGGGGCCCATGTTAAAAAAAACGCATGCGTTTTTGAAAAAACGCACATGCGTTTTTTTTAACATGGGGGCCCTATGGGAAACACATGCGTTTTTAAAAGGCATATTTATGCACCCTGCGTTAACGCTTGCGTTTTTGCCTGCGTTTTTGGACTTAGTCATTTTTTCACCAAAAACTCAGGCAAAAACGCAAGCGTTAACGCAGGGTGCATAAATGTGGCAAATCCTTTCAGACACACAAGGGACATTTTTTAGCACTCTTAAAAAAACGCAAGTGCTTTTAAGAGTGCTAAAAAAAACGCAAATTGTGTGTGAACATAGCCTAAGGCTGTGGTCACAGTTGCCATGCGTTTTTTTTAGTGATTTAACAAAACTCATGTGTTTTTTCATGTCAGCATGAGTTTTTTAAGTTGTGTGATGGCTCCCTGCGTTTTTGGCTGCGTTTTTGAATCTGCACCTAAAAATAGTGCTTGTAGTATTTTTTTGTGCGTTTTGAAAAACGCATGCGTTTTTATAGAAAACGCATGCGTTTTTATAACATGGGCCTCTATGGAAAACGCATGCAAAAACGCATGGTACATTAGTAACTTTTAGTGCCATTCAAAAACGCATGCGTTTCCCATAGGAGCCCATGTTAAAAAAACGCATGCGTTTTCAGAAATGCATGCGTTTTTTTAACATGGGCTCCTATGGGAAACGCATGCGTTTTTGAATGGCACTAATTGTACATGCGTTTTTGCATGCGTTTCCCATAAGGCCCCATATTAAAAAACGCATGCGTTTTTGGAAAAGCTCCAAAAACGCATGGGACTGTCACACATGCTTTTTGGCTATTAGGGCATGCGTTTTTTAACATGGGGGCCTATGGGTGCGTTTTTTACATGCGTTTTTGAAAACGCAGGTCTCCAAAAACGCATGTGAAAAATGCTACTGTGACCCCAGCCGAACATGGTAAAGCACACTCTTTTTGATTTCCAAAAACAGTGTTCTTTTGTTTCTTCATTTAGCAAAGTTAAAGCTCTTCAGCTCCTCAAACAGAGATCATTTTTGCACTACTACCAATGGGATCACCTGTGTATAAATTCCAGAAGCAGTCATATTCTTCCAAAGAGTGATTATATTTCGACTGTTTTATCAATATAAGTAGCTTACAAATTCTTACACTACTGGACGCTAAATAATAAAATAGGTTGCGGCTTTCCAATGGTTGCTATCCATTTTTTTTTCATTTCCATTTAAGTTGAGGTCACTTGGACATTACCAAGGCTGTGTTTGCATTAAAAAGCTCAAAAGCATTTTAGTAAAGTTGCAGGAGACCTCGACGTGTTATACACTTATCATCATGGCAATTGGAGGCTTTGCAGTATTGCGATTCACAGTGAATATATTTGTCCTAAATTGAATTGTTTGGGAAAATTCTGCAAAGACAGTGAATTTGATTTTCAAACAGTTTGATCATCTCTCATTATACTGACATTTACTGATATGTTTCAGCTCTTTAATAATGCAGGAAGAACCCCATTAGTAAAGAGCATGAGGTATCATGGTGGGATGCCCCTATCAGTGATCCTACAATTTAGAAGATCACACCCCAATTCTTTTGGAAAGTTGGATTCTTTAGAAATCATTCAAAGCCAGTTTTCTTTATTTTCTTTAAATGATTCATATTTATGCAAATATGTCTACCTAGTGTTTGCTAAAATATAAAGAATAGTGATGAGACAATTATAATTGCACTTAAGTAGATTTGTTACAACTTCAATGACAATTCCAACAAAATATGCTACATCTTTGCACATGACCAACTTTTATCTGCCTGTATTTGCATGGGTTCTGTAAGGTGTGTGGTGTAAATAACTTTAAATATTTTAAATATAATAAGTAGAGTTTGAATATCATTAAATCTGGATTAAAATATTGAAGGACGTGTATGTCAAAGTAATTGCTTAAAGTTATCATGCTACACAAAAATATAATGATGAATACAATATATATGCATTGACTAAGGTAAAATATAGAGTAACCTCATGTCCTGCTCTTAAAATAACATATCAGTCAACCACACTGTGCAGCTTATCAGATGTTGAAAAGTAAACACAAACTGATGTAGAATATCCAGGGATTAAACTTTGAACTAGGACTACAAGGACTGTAGCGACCCAGCAGGCATTTCCACTGCTTATGATTGAGGCTGGTCCAAACAACTTAGACTATCCAGCAGCTTCTTTTGAAATCTAATATTTCCTAAGCAGGAAGGAAAGAAGGAAGTTGGGAATCAGCAGAGAGAAAGTGGCAAGAAAACATTGACTTGTAGGATATAGTAATTGTATATGGTTTATAACAGCACACAACTATGTGAGACAAAACATACTTTATGTTAGTCTGAACTGTTCAGTATTTTCTCAACCATACTAGTTCAGTTTATATTATTTTAAGTCTTGTCTAAATTCTTAGTTTCTTGACACTGGAAGAAGTTACTCATTCTGCAAATGTTCTCTCAGAAACCAGAAGCTTTTTTATTTTTTCACTCCAAATATACACGTCAAATAGATACTAGTTTGAATATAAAATACAAAATATTGATATTTGCCAAATGTGTATTACATTTTCCATAATAACAATGGCTCATTTAAAAAAAAAATTCTGGATATATTTTTGAGTTGGCAGGATGTAGTAAGAGCTTGGATGTTCATAGGGCAAGGCAATATCGAGGGATACACCGATGCAGTGGATGTCTGGTACAGGGGAAAGCATATATCATTTACATAGATAGATAGATAGATAGATAGATAGATAGATAGATAGATAGATAGATAGATAGATAGAATTGAGGCGGTCGACAGGGAAGGGGGTACTCGGGTACCAGGGCTGATGGTGGCTTTGATGGGGAATCACGGCTGGTCAATCCCCGATCCCATGCCCTGGACCCTTAATGGCTTGGGAATGGTGGGGGAATAAGGGGATTGGTAACGTGACGCCACCTGGTACCTGGTAACGGGTATACCAGACCTGCAGCTGGCCGCTGAGGTGATGGTGGGTGCAGCAGACTGTGGTACAGCTCCCCACTGGTGGAGCTTTTACCTAAGGGCAGTAGTGATGGAGGATGATGAGAGGGAGATGAGGGGAGTAGTTGTTGCAGTTCCTACCCCTCCGGTGAGCTGGTGCTGATGGTGCTAAAGCCCTCAGGGCACCGGCGAGAAGGACAACAAAGGCCAAGTCAAATTTAACTCCAATTTACTGGGTACCAGCAGATGTTAAAATGGAACACAATACAGTTTGGTTTACCAGGTGGATGTTGCAAGCTCAAGGTCCCCCTTATGGAGTCTCTAGATGTTCTTTATCTGTCTTTTGGGGTCTAATTGACTTTTCTCTGCCTCTACCACCTTGACAGCACTCTCCCGCCAGTCTTACGGTCTGTAACTAGCCGATCTGGTTGGTCCCTTACCGGTACAGACAGGAGCAGCAGGAGCGCACAATTTCTCCTGCCACCGGAATTCGGTCCGCAACCACTAGTGTCCTCAACTGGTTTCAGTCCTGAGGGGTGAGATGTCCTTGTGGCGCTAACGGCAACCTGATTACTATGGGCCCGCAGCTCGTCGGTCTGCGGTCAGAGGTGAACTACTGACCGCCTCGGCTTCCCGTGTTGTCGATGCTTCCCCCTACATGACCAGCCGGCTCCCACCAGTCCTGGTCTGTTGACTTCTGTCCTGGGTCTTCACTTAAAGATGGAGATCCCTCCTGTCAGTGGCACTGTCAGGCCTGTCCTTCCTGACTGCCTTCCCAGCACTGTATGAGGTAAAACTCTCCTAACTTCTTGGTTTTCCCACTCTAGCCTAGGCTCCACCCCCTTTTGGGACCTACTAAATAACCAGTTCCCCCCCTCCCTTATACTAGGTGGCTTAGTCCTGTGTGTTGTGTGTGTGTAGCTTGAGACTCCACAGGATAAACCCTGAACTGACAACTTACAGAGATACCACATTTATTGTCAGAGTGAAATACCTCTCTGTGGTGCCTAGCCAGAGGGGCGCCACAGATGAATAGATAAATTAGAGGACTTAGGCTAGATGGAAGAAAGATAATGATATTGCTTTTGTCTGCATTGAGCTTTAAGATACTAGAGAAGAAAAAGGATATAGCACATAGACACGCCAAGATTCTTGACAGTGGAGAATGGTGATGACTGTGTCAGAGAAGTAGATCCCAGTGTTATCAGAATATAGATTGTACTGGAAGCCATGGAATACAGTGAATTGCCCCTGGCCAAAGGTGTAGATGGAGAGGAGTATGGGTTCCAGGGCAGAGCTTTGAGGAACAACAACAAAGTGAGGGTTGGATGAGCAGGTAGTATAGGAATGGTATATGCTAAATGTGTGGGTAGTGAGGTATGAGAAGATCCAAGGTAGGGCAAGGTCTTATGTGCCAAGGAAAATATGGATCTGTAATTGGAGGGAGTGGGCAAATGTGTCAAAGGCATAGCACAGGTCTAGAAAGTGGAGTAAAGAGAATTGTCTGGTAGCTTTGGTGGTAAATCATTAGCAATTTTGGATAGAGCAGTTTCAGTGGTTTAGTGAAGACATAAAACAGATTTTAGGTAGTCAAACAGTGAGTTAGTTGACAAATGAAAGGAAATATCAGTATTGGTGTGCTGTTTGAGAAGTTTAGAGGTGAACAGTAGAAGTGAAATGTGACAATAGCTGGAAGAAGATGTTGCATCTAGGCTTGACTTCTTCAGGATAGGTTTTATTGTTGCATATTTGAAAGCAAAAGGGAGAGGACTAAACAGTCCGGCCGAGACACAGCACAGAGCCGGGAGGCGCACATTTTAATCTGATCTGTAGATCACGCCTATGGAGGCATGATAACATGAAGTGGGAGAGCCTGCCAGGGTGACTATGAATAGCATAGTCACTCATTATCATCCCTAATGAGGTACTGTAATAACATTTATCTTCAATTACACTTGGTGCATTTAGGAGCTAAAAGGATTGTAGGGTAAGTGTTACTATGCTCTAGGGACAGCTTTTAATAGCTTTAGAGGTGTTTTGGGGTGACAGGATCCCTTTAATAATAAGAGATGGGTTATGGCTGAGATGAGCATGAGGGTGAGGTTGAAAAGGATGAGGGATGAGATGGGGTCAAGTGAACAAATGGTGAGATGTGATTTTAAGAAAAGAGAAATAGGCTTTCCTGCAGTGATGATGGGGAGTAATTTTATGAGTGAGGGCAATAGTCTGTGATAAAGCTTGTGATTTGCTTGATTTTGTTGACCTTGTTTTGAAATATGTCGTAAAGACTTTGGCAGCTATGAGGCTGGAGTCACACTTGCATCAGCCTTGAGGCTGATGCAAGCACTAAAAACGTATACATTGTTGCTGCAGCGCATAGCATTAACGCTATGCGCTGTAAGGCAATGCAGCCCCATAGAAACCTGGTGTTTACCTTAGCAGCGGCTCCATAGAAAGCATTAGGAAGTGCACTTTTGGACAGCGCACAGGAAAACGTTGAAGGCAACGTTTCCTGTGCGCTGTTGTATGGAGCCGCTGCTAAGGTAAACACCAGCGAAAATGTATAAATTTTTAGCGCTTGCATCAGCCGCAAGGGGTGACGCAAGTCGCAAGTGTGACCTCAGCCTGAGACAGTTTGGAGGGTTAGTGGTGGGCAGAGGAAGGTTTTAAAAGAGTTGAACATGGCTAGGGTTACATTGGGAGGCCATTTTTTTTACGCCAGCATTAATGGTTGCAGTTTTTTTCTGTTGCCATTTTTATGCCATTTTAATGCTAGCATTAACGCATGCATTTCCCGTCGGCTCCCATGTTAAAAAAAAGTGTGTGTTTTTCCAAAAGCCCCCAAAAATGCTGTTTACCACAAACACATTGCATTTTTTTTGCATTGGAGCCTATGGATGCGTTAGCACATGCATTTAAAAAAAATTTCATAATGAAAAACGCATGCTTTTAGCACATCCATGGCGCTAATGTGACCCTAGCCTATCTATGGGCTGAGGCGTAGTCCTATTTAGCAGAGGTTAGGCCCTACTTGAATGTTAGGGTTGTATGTGTTGATGCCTTTGTGTAAATGCTTTCTCTCCCAGCACCGCTCAGCAACCCTGGACTAATACCAAAGATTTTAGTAAGGTTGGTGTGCAATGGTTGTCTATTGATTTATCACACTTTGCCATGCACAAAAAGGTGAACAATTTAATAGCTAATGTGAGTGTGGCATTGTAGAAAATGGTGACACTGTGTGTGAAGTTTGGAGAACAGTGGTAGAATATAGAATAAAGACAGAGAATGAGTGACTGTCTAGGTATCTCAAGTCTCTGCAAGGTTGTGTTAGTCAATGGACTTGAGGGGCAGGTGAAGAGGAGAGGAATGAGAAAGTAAACAGATGGTGGTCACATAGGGGGAGAGGTAAGTATGTGAGGTTAGATGGAGAGCAGAGGTGGGTGAAGATAAGGTCTAATGTGTGTAAAACTGATTGGGTGGTTGTAGAAGGACCAATGAGTAAGGCCAAAGGATGAAGCTAGTTACAATAGTTTGGAGTCAGCTGACTGGCGTATGTCAGTGAGGATGTTTGCTGTGACCCATAATGATGCTGTAAATTAGAGATGAGCAGACCTGTGGATGTTCAGTTTTGCCTTGACCCGTACTTGACCCTAGACACCAAACCCCATATAAGTCAATGGGGACCTGAACTTGAAATTCAAAATGGCTATAAAATGGTAATTGTGTGGGCTAGGGGGTTGCAAAAGGAAGCAAAATGTGGGTAATTGCCCTGAAACCAAATGTAGATAGGAACTACACTTATCGAGTTAATAATGGGGGTGTCTTATGGACCCTTCTCCATTATTAACCACTGGGCTTGATGCCAGCTGACACTACATATCTAACCTCCACCCCATTAATCATTGCCCCAATTGCCAATGCACTATTGCAATTGGAAAGAGTCGGGAAAAGCTGCAGAATTTGCACATCTAATGGTTACTTACTATTATATGGTCGCTGCGGTCCACTATTCTTAGGCTGGGTAACCATGGGCTTTCCCACCCTAATAATAACAGCCCCCAGCTGTCTGTTATTTAAATAAATAATTGAAAAAACTGGTATGGAATTCCCACTATTTTTAATAACCACCCAAGGAAAGGTAGACAGCTGAGGGCTGTAGCTTGTAGTTGCATGCTTTATCTGCAATTGTTATAGCAAAAAGGGGATGACCCAAAGTCATTTTTTTTATTGTTTACAGCAGCATGCCGGCATCTTAGCATCTTCCATATGTTGAAAAGCTTGTCGTTTGGCTCCAGCTTTTGAACAAACTTTATTAGCATATGAAAAGCACCCATACGCCGAACTCGAAAAACAGACTTTTTTAAGCCCTTGAAGACCAAGGATGTACCAATACATCTTAAGAGGGAAGGAGTTCCAGACAAGGGACGTATTGGTACACCCTGGCCCTTTTGCGGGCATAGCAGCTGTGCCTGTGCGATCGCTACCAGGTCTCCAGCGTATGTTAAAGCTGACACCCAACTGTCATTGCCAGAAGCGATGCTCGGCTGCTCCGAGCAGTTTAACCCCCTAAATGCTGTTATCAATAGCGATTGCAGCATGTAGAGGTCCTCTCCCAAACGATCAGGCCCCACATGACATGATCACGATGACCTGATCAGCGCCATGGTAACCCTAGGTTATCTTCATGATGACCCATTGGTCAGGTCACTCAGCTATAGAAAGCCTTGCACACCATGTCAGATGCATAGTGTGCAAGGCGAACTGTCAGTGCTGTTAGTACAGCACTCACATATAATTCATTTCAATGCTGGTGCCATTCTCATCATACAGGACAAAAACAGAAAGGGCAAAATGCCGCACTGCCAGGATAGAGGGCGGCCTTAGTGAATTAAGTATTATTAAAAGAAAAGTGATTTATTGCTACGTGTTTTGAAGTCAGAAGATGTCTTCCTTAGACAAATCACCAATGTACAAGCTAGTGCATTGCAATTGATGATTTGAGTGATCAGAGTGATGAAAGTAATGTACATTAAAGTAAATAAGTAAAGAAGTTTAAAAAAAGTTAAAAAGAGTTGAAAAGAGAGTGAAAGCAAAAAATGAAAAAATATAATACCAATAAATATATATATTTACCGTATATAAAAAATAAATTAAAAAAGTACACATATTTGGTATTGCTATGCCTGGAACAGCCCACTCTATAAAACTGTCAAAGTTATAGATCACTGCACTCAAATGTGTTTTTACCCTCCATGCACTTAATACCACTTTATCTGTACTATTTATTGTATTGATGGCTGGATCATATATGATGGCAATTTTTATAATTTACCTTTTGTGCCTCTCCTATTTCCTCATAGATTGTAAGCTTGCAAGCAAGGACCTCAATCCTCACTCATTCCAGTATCTGTTGAATTCTTTGTCAATCTGTATTGTCTGAATTTGTATGTACATGTCCCCTTTAAATCGTAAAGTGCTGCGGAATATGTTGGCACTATATAAATTATTAATATCATTAATATATTTAGTATGTTTTTAATGTAGGTAGCATTTATAGGTACGGTATATGGACAGTTGATATGAGTAATACCTGTCCATCTTTGGGTCCCTTTGAATGTTTAATCTCCACCATAGTGCAGAGAACGGTGCTGTAAGATAAATCTATATAACATTTTGAATCTGGAGATATCAGTGATGGCATGTATAAATGATGGGAATATGTTTATATACCTACATAGTGTAAGTGTATGGTAGGCTCCTGTGATGGATCTGACCCTGATAAGTGAGTGTACTATGGTGGGTCAATTGTAATGAATTAATAAGGTATACATCTAAAGTAGTTCCAAAATAGTAATAGTATGGTAGGGTACCTCAATCCTTTGCATTGTGAAGCCAGCTCTAATAAGGCCTCTGTCAATCTAGGTTATAGCATCTAATGTACAGATGATTATATCAACGCATATGTAGAGTGATTTGCTCTCATAAGTGTAAATCTATAAAGTTTATGACATGAGATTAGTATATATGAACACTGCTTCAGTTACTTACCGTATATACTCGTGTATAAGCCGACCCGTGTATAAGCCGACCCCCCTACTTTTGCCCCAAAAATCTGGAAAAACCTATTGACTCATGTATAAGCCGAGGGTGGACCCCAGCACAGGTATACAGCCCCCAGCAGTGTGGTATACAGGCCTCCCCAGTGGTAGTATACAGCAGCCCCAGTGGTAGTATACAGCAGCCCCAGTGGTAGTATATAGCATCCCCAGCAGCCCCAGTGGTACTATATAGCATCCCCAGTGGTAGTATATAGCATCCCCAGTGGTACTATATAGCATCCCCAGTGGTAGTATATAGCATCCCCAGCAGCCCCAGTGGTAGTATATAGCATCCCCAGCAGCCCCAGTGGTAGTATATAGCATCCCCAGCAGCCCCAGTATATAGCAGCCCCAGTGGTAGTATACAGCAGCCCCAGTGGTAGTATACAGCAGCCCCAGTGGTAGTATATAGCATCCCCAGCAGCCCCAGTGGTAGTATACAGCAGCCCCAGTGGTAGTATATAGGAGCCCCAGCAGCCCCAGTGGTAGTATACAGGAGCCCTAGTGGTAGTATACAGGAGCCCAAGCAGCCCCAGTGGTAGTATACATCAGCCCCAGATGTATATACAGCCCCAGAGGTAGTATACAGCCCCAGTGGTAGTATACATCAGCCCCAGAGGTATATGCAGCCCCAGTGGTAGTATACAGGAGCCCAAGCAGCCCCAGTGGTAGTATACATCAGCCCCAGATGTATATACAGCCCCAGTGGTAGTATACAGCCCCAGTGGTAGTATACATCAGCCCCAGATGTATATACAGCCCCAGTGGTAGTATACAGCCCCAGTGGTAGTATACATCAGCCCCAGAGGTATATGCAGCCCCAGGGGTAGTATACAGCCCCAGTGGTAGTATACAGCCCCAGTGGTACTATCCAGCAGCCCCAGAGGTATATACAGCCCCAGTATTAATAAACAGCCCCCCCCCTCCTTATCATGGCCCCTCAGGCTGCGGCAGCTGTCAAAATAACAAACAGTTTATACATCACCTTCCGACGCAGCTCTGCGCTCCTCCGGTCCTCTGCCCTCCGCTCGCCGGCTGCTTCTTCTTGTTGTGCCGACTTCTGTGACCGCGCGCAGGAAATGACGTCATCTCCTGCGCCCGGTCACATGACACCGGCACAACAAGAAGAAGCAGCCGGCGAGCGGAGGGCAGAGGACCGGAGGAGCGCAGAGCTGCGTCGGAAGGTGATGTATAAACTGTTTGTTATTTTGACAGCTACCGCAGCCTGGGGGGCCATGATAAGGAGGGGGGGCTGTTTATTAATACTGCGGGACGCATATTAAGAGGGGGGCTGTGCAGTGCAATATGCACGGCATCCCCCCGCCGTTGATGGACGGGGGGATGCCGTGCATATTCATTGCACTAATGAGGCGGCCCCACGTGACCGCCTGCGGTCACCGCGGCCCCCTCCTGCCTCCTCCAGCCCCCGGTCACAGCCCCCCCACAGCATTACCGTATAGACCCGTGTATAAGCCGAGGGGGGGACTTTTCAGCCCAATTTGTGGGCTGAAAAACTCGGCTTATACACGAGTATATACGGTATATGCTGTTGTGATTCAGTGATGGTTCAGTGGCTCCCTACTTAAAGTAAAGGATGAACAGCACTCCTGTGCTTTGGCTCTGTGGTGCATGGTATTGCCAGCATCAGCGTTTAAATGCGGGGGATAGATGTCATGTGACCCGGAAATGTCGGGTGACGCTGATGCATGCACAGATCACGCATCTCTATTGTGATGGCTTGGAGGGTTCCTGAGCTGCGCTGGGAAAGCAAGCACATGCACAGTTTGTACTATTAGTGTGAAGTTGCCAGACGTAATAATAAGAAACAAGGACATACATTAAAAAAAACTCACCATCAGGTCTGTAACCAAATGCACTCAGCAGGATGCAGAAAACTTCTGTTATATGGGGAAAGGCTACAAAGGTGCAGAATACAAATGCTTCAATCACTCTCAGCCTCCTTGTCTTGGAGGAGGTGATTGTTGGTATTTTTTGTGCACACAGAATGTGGTTCCCATAGGATGCCAGTCACACATGTGTGATGCAAAGTGTGTGCAGGCTATCACTCACGCCCCTACTATTAGACTAGGCAGGCTGTTAGGCACTATATCAATGTACCACAACAAGACAGATGCCTATATGGTCTAGCTGTACCCTGCATAAAGAAAAAATAATGACTGGTGCCCTAAAGGGAACCTCATTCTGTTTGCACAATAAATACCAATAATTACCTCCTCCATGGCAAGGAGTCTGAGAGTGATTGGAGCATTGGAATTCTGCACCTGTGCTGCTTTTTACTATATAACTGGGGCTTACTGCATCCTGCTGAGTGGAATTGGTTTACAGACTACATAGATGCTGATGGTGTTTTTTTTTAAATTTATGTCCTTTTTGCATATTATTATTCATAAATTTAGTGTTTAGGGACTCGTAAGTGAGAAGACTAGTGATGGGCAAATCTGCGATGCTCAGGATCAGCGGACTCAAATGGACCTTTTTGTAAAGTCCGAGTTCGGGCTGGATGTAACTGAAATTTACGTCCAAACCCAGAGCTTGGACTTTACAGTTATGGAATGGGTGGGGGGCTGTAAAAGAAAGCATATAATTAATAAACATCATCATTATACTTACAAGGTCCCGCCATTCTGCCATCACACATCCTGCCGTAGGTCGCTTCTACTTCCGGGGTAACTCATTAACTTCCAGGGATATTCACTTCACTTGTACAACTGCTGACTCTGACGTCACTGTGAATACTACCATAAACTGAGCGGTTCTTAGCAGTGCCGTGGTGATGTCAGAGTCGGGGGTCACACAAATTCATGTTTCAGCGGTGAACTCGATTCATCTCTGTCTCGGCACCCAGCTCAGTCTGTGCCTGCTTGTTGCTCTGGACAGACACTTGTCTGTTCACAGCAATGAAGCAGAGCTGCACATACTCTGCCTGTGGATTACGTCGGAGGGAGGGGCTTTTTTTGTTAATAAAGATGGAGTCACTAAATGTATTTTGTTTTTTATTTCTATTTAAAAAAATTGTCTCTGTTATTTTTTTAATGTTTACTAGAAATTCATGGTGGCTGGGTCTAATTTGGCCTGACAACATGAATTTCAGACTTAGCACCTGCTGATAATTCAAAGCTGGTATTAACCCCATTATTAACCAGCATGCCACCCCCACCAGGGACACTATAAGAGCGGGGTAAAGCACCTGTAAATGTCACTATGATGAATGCACCATTTTCAGGGGTGGCTATGAGCTGCGGTTTTCAGCGTGGGGGGCCCAGAATGCTTGGGCCTTACCATGTTGAGAATTCCAGCCCTCAGCTGCCTGGTTTTACCTGGCTGGCGTTCAAAATACGGCAAGAGCCCACACATTTTTGTTATTATTTATTTTAATAATTTTTTAAAAATTGCTAAATTTTCTTATTTTTTCGCCAAATTTTCAATACATTTTTGAATAAATTAAAAAAATATTGACCTAAGTTTACCACTATCATATATGTCTTTTAAAAAACAGTCTCAAAATCACTTGGTTCTGTTGAACTTTTTACATCATAAAGCGCCACGGGTCAGAATTGAAAAAAAATGGCCCGGTTAGGAAAGGAAAAATAAGCTTGGGGGTGAAGGGATTAAACGTCTGTGTTTGGGTCTGAGCCCCAGAAACCTGGTGTCTAGTTAAATTCCAAAATTTACCATTTGGGTTCACTCTTTTCTAGTGGAACTATCAACAGAGAAAAAGTAAAGAAGCCAGGTGGAACAGTATTCTATTTACCTTACAAAATATTACCAAAACACCCGTGAAGGGTTCTATTGATATTTTAAAGTGAATTTTGCACACCAATCGTTATGTTGGCAAAAACTGGTTACTTTATTGTTTAAAAAATTATTTCATGAAAGAATTTTAACAGTACAATTAAATGACATATTAGAGGGCTCACAGTCCCTTTATACACTTACACAGGGTTGGCATTTAAATACAAAGGGGTACACTTCTATTAGACGTGAATACACACCATCCAAAACCTTTCCCATAGCACTGTCACTTTTGTATTTACCAAGGAACGTTTCTCATGCTCTTAATAATCTACAATATCTTTAGTGCACCTAAGCAGACCTGCTGCTATGGTCACATATATAGCTATAGGTTCAAAGTTTGTAATGAAAAATACCTGGTATACAGTGTTTCTGTAGTGGATCACGCTGTCCCTTGCTACCTCTGTATCCCTGTCAAAACTCCACCGCCAACGCACGTTTCAATGTTAATAAACTTTTTCCTCAGGGTGTGCATTGTAAGTGAGGAAATCTTGCCTTATAAAGTGTCCTCCCTACTTAATTATTAATGGCACCTGTTAAACTCAGCGCCGGTCCGCCACGCAAAATATCTCCCCTGGGTCACATAATTTCCGGTTTTCGAGGTATAATCAATTATTATTTAGAAATACAGGGCACACAGATGGTTTGGAAACCTATTCTTTTTTCAGCACCTCGGTATCTCCAGTAGTATTAGTGGAATGCATCTTTCTAGCATATAAAGGAGGGAGGAGTTTTTTACTGCACATGCTCTCAAGCACCTGTGCTAACATTGTAGAACTTTTTCTTAGTTCATGCTGACATTTCCTTTAGTATTTTTTTATTCCCAGAGAACCCTTTTAAGACTACCTTCACACATAGAGGTCATATTGTGTCTTTTAGCCTCAACAGTCTGTCTACAGCTCTGGCAAAAATTAAGAGACCACTACACAGTTTTCTAAAAATCCCCATGTCTGACAGCCATTCCAATCCAGTGTCAGTTCAATTCCATCCAAAGTACACCTCATTCTACTTAATTTGCTTCTGATTAGGTGATCACCTGAACCAAAACGTATTTATTATTATTATTTATAGAGTACCATTGAATCCATGGTGCTGTACATGAGAAGGGGTTACACACAAACAAGTTAAAAATACAATGAACAAACTAACAGTGACAGACTGGTACAGAGGGGAGAGAGAACACTGCACTTGCGGACTTACATTCTACAGGGCAATCGGGAGAAAGACAGTAGGTTAGGTCTGCTCTGGTGGTGGTGGAGCTTCGGGTCCAATGATGGTGGAGCGCCAGATCCAGTGGTGGAGCGCCAGGTCCAATGGTGGTGAGTTGGCACCATGGTCATTGCAGGCTGTAGGCTGTTCTGAAGAGATGAGTTTTCAGGTTCCACTTGAAGGTTCCGAGTGTAGGGGACAGTCGAATGTTTTGGCGTGCAGAATTCCAGAGGATGGGGGATGCTCAAGCGAAGTCTTGCAAGCGGCTAGATGAGGAACGTACAAGTGTGGAGGAAAGGAGGAGGTCTTGGGAGGATCAAAAAGTATGAGTTGGATGATATCGGGAGATTAGTTCAGAGATATATGGGGGGGACAGATTGTCGATGGCTTTGTAAGTCAATGTTAATAGTTTTAATTGGATGCGCTGGGGAATTGAGAGCCAGTAGAGGGATTTGCAGAGGGTAGAAGTGGAGGAGCAGCAAGGAGAGAGGGGGATTAGTTGGGCAGCAGAGCTAAGGACAGATTGGAGAGGTGCAAAGAGTGTTAGCAGGGAGGCCACAGAGGAGGAGGTTGCAGTAGTTGAGATGGGAGATGATGAGGGCATGCACTAGTAGTTTAGTAGATTGAGGGTTGAGGAAGGGACGGATTCTGGAAATATTTTTGAGTTGGAGGTGGTAGGAAGTGGCAAGAAGTTGAATGTGTGGTCAGAAGGATAAGGCAGAGTCAAGGATCACTCCGAGGCAGCGGACCTAAGGTACAGAGCAAAGTGTGATATCATTTATTGTGATAGATAGATCAGGTAAGGGAGGTGTGCCAGATGGGTGAAAGATGATGAGTTCAGTTTTGTCTACATTTAGTTTAAAGAAGTGAGAGGAGAAGAAGGAGGATATGGCTGATAGACACTCTGGGATTCTGTACAGCAGGAGGTGACGTTTGGGCCAGAGTGTTATTAGTGTACAGGTGGTACTGGAATCCATGTTACTTTATAGGTACCTTTACACGCCGCCACTGTGGTGTAGCAACTGCCAGGCAATCGGGATTTTTGTGATGGTTGCCTTGAAATTGCTACGACATTGCGGTGTGTAATTTGGGAAAGTGATCGTGATTTTCGCAGTTGCTCCGGGTTGCGGTTTCAGAGCATTGTTCTAAAATCAGAGGCAACCCAGATGGTGAATTGCCCTGGTATTGGCGTGTAAACGGGCGATATTGATGGAATCTGCATCGCCTAGTGATTTCCAAGGGGCGTGCCACAGCGTGCCCCATCAGCGATGATTGGTGTGGGCTACTGTGTTACCATTGGCTGTCCCAGCACAGGGCGCCATATTTGAAGAGCTGTCCATTCACACTACACAATTGGAATGGCGTCATGTATTAGCCAGCCTTCCTGTGCAGGCTGGCCAATCATTACGCTATTGCGTTGTCCAATCAACGTGTTAGCGTCATGGAATACACAAGTCTGTCACGCCTATGTTTTGGTGCCGCAGAACATGTACACCCAGATTCCCCTATTGATTGCGGCTTGTGAAGCGGCGACGGGATTCAACCAGATGTTTCCCGCAAGCTCAGTTTCAACTTCCGGGGAACTACATTCCCTTAGGCTGAGGGTGTAATTGCGGCATGTACATACAGAATCGGCGATCGTTAGCAACCGTTAAAAACGTGCACGCGCACATACAGTTGCTACCGATCGCCAGTGATAGTTGCGGCGTGTAAAGGTACCTTATGGGTTGTCCTAGACCAAGGATATAGATGGAAAAAAGAAGGGGTCCTGAGGGAAAGTATTAAAAACACTGCTGTGGTCTTCACAATCCTTTTGCAATAGGACAAGCTGGATGGCAAAAAAAGTACTAGGAATAGCCCAAAAGTAATTTGAATGCAAAAATAACTTTTAGCCATGCCAAAGGAGTTAAAAAGAAAAGTCTTGAGTGAGGAAAAGAAGAGCTCGATTCTGGCTTTCCTAGCAGAGGGATACAGTGAGTGCCATGTTGCCTCCATCCATTAAAATTTCAAAGACTGTAGTCCATTACAACAAGGTCAAGCAGCAGACATTGGGGACAACAAAGCTACAGACTGTCAGAGGGTGAAAGCGACTCTCCACTGACCGGATGGCCGTCATCTTATTCGAATGTCACTCAGCAACCACAGGATGGCATCAAGTGACCTACAAAAGGAATAGCAAATGGCTGCTGGGATGAAGTGCATAACAAGAACAGTTCTTAACAGGCTCCTAGAGGCAGGGCTCAAGTCATGTAAAGCTAGAAAAAAGCCTTTCATCAATGAGAAGCAAAGCAGAGCAAGGCTGAAGCTTGTCAAAGACCATAAGGATTGGACTGTAGAGGACTGAAGTAAGGTAATCTTCTCTGAGGAGTCTAATTTTCAGTTTTGCTCAACACCTAAAGGTATCTTTACACACCGCTACGGAAGGTTAGGAACAACCGGGTGCTTCACGTACACGAGCACGTACCAACGGTTGCAAACAGTACCCGATACTGCCTTTACACGCCGCTACAAGGTGCTCTACAGAAGGTTTAATCTATCTCTGGATGCACCGCCGGGTGCCTCAAGTTACCTTCGGTAGAGCACTGTCCCTCATTTACACGCCGCGACAGAAGGTAATATGGGAGGACCTGGTGAAGCAGTGACAACACATAGGCGTGCCAGAGTTGTGGATTACGAGACGCTCGTACGATGATTGGACAAAGCAATAGCATCATGATTGGTCAGCCAGCACAGGAAGGCTGGCTAATACATGACGCTATAGCAAATGTGTAGTGTGACTGGTCAGCTCCTTAAATATGCCGCCCTATGCAGCGACCACAAATCGCAACGCTTGAGCTTCCACCAATGATCGGTGAAGGGGGGCGGTTTCCCGGAGGCTGTATCACGCCCTGGGGAGTTAACTAGTTGTTAACTATTTAGATGCCGTTACCATCGGGTTGAAATCATCCTGTTTTAGAGCACTGCTCTGAAACAGGTGCCGAAAGTGACGGGTGACAACAAGCTAGTTTACACGCCGTTACCTCGGGTTGATTTGATGGTGCAAGATACATTTGTCTCCATAACCCGGTTGTTTTCAACCTTCTGTAGCGGTGTGTAAAGGTACCTTTATAGTTAGAAAGGAGACCTGGAGAGGCATACAAGCCACAGTGTCTTGCATCCGCTGTGAAATTTGGTGGAGGATCAGTGATGATCTGGGGATGTTATTATTTATGAAGGACGTATGAATAAAGCCGCATACAAGGTTATCCTTGAAAAACACTTGCTTCCTTCTGCTCAGGCAATGTTTCCCAACTCTGAGGACTGGTTTTTCCAGCAGGACAATGCCCCATGCCACACAGCTAGGTCAATCTATGTCGGGATGAAGGAGCATCACATCAAGACCCTGTCATGGCCAGCCCAATCGCCACACCAGAACCCCATTGAAAACCTCAGGAATGTAATCAGAGGAACATAGATAGTCACAAGCCATCAAACAAAGTAGAACTGCTTAAAATGTTTGTGCCAGGAGTGGCATGAGGTCACCCAAAAGCAGTGTGAAAGACTGGTGGAAAGCATGCCAAGACGCATGAAAACTGTGATTAAAAATCATGGTTATTCCACCAAATATTGATTTTTGAACTCTTCCTGAGTTAAAACATTAGTATTGTAATATGAACTTGTTTTCTTTGCATTATTTCAGGTCTGAAAGCACTGTTTCCTTTTTATTATTTTGACGATTTCTCATTTGCTGCAAATACCGTATATACTCATGTATAAGCCGACCCGTGTATAAGCCGACCCCCCTACTTTTGCCCCCAAAAACTGGGAAAACTTATTGACTCGCGTATAAGCCGAGGGTGGACCCCAGCACAGGTATACAACCCCCAGCAGTGAGGTATACAGCCACCAGGAGTATGGTATACAGTCACCAGGACAGGTATACAGCCACCAGCAGTAAGGTATACAGGTCCCCCCAGTGGTATACAGCCCCCAGCAGTGAAGTATACAGGCCCCCCCCAGTGGTATACAGGCCCCAGCAGTATGGTATACAGCAGGTATACAGAGGTATACAGGCGGCCCCCAGAGGTATACAGGCGGCCCCCAGAGGTATACAGGCCCCCAGAGGTATACAGGCCCCCCACACTGTGCAGCCCCCAGATGTATACAGGCCCCCAGTGGGGTAAATAGCAGGCCCCCAGTGCAGAGCCCCCCCACACTGTGCAGCCCCCAGATATATACAGGCCCCCAGCGGGGTATATAGCAGGCCCCCAGTGCAGAGCCCCCCACACTGTGCAGCCCCCAGATATATACAGGCCCCCAGTGGGGTATATAGCAGGCCCCCAGTGCAGAGCCCCCCCTCCCGCTGCATTAACTTACCATCCAGCGTCTTCATCACCGCCGGTCCTCCCGTCCATCCTCGCGCGCTGCATTCCCGGTCTCATGTGACCGGGCAGTCGCAGTCGGATGACGTCATCACGCCGGGTCATGTGAGACCCGAACACAGCGCGAGAGGATGGACGGGAGGACCGGCGGTGATAAAGACGCTGGATGGTAAGGTAATGCAGCGGGACGGGGGGGCTCTGACAGGCCGCTCTGTCAGCAGCCTCCCCCGCCTCCTCCAGCCTCCCCAGCACCTGGACACAGCCCCCACACACCACATACCGTATTGACCCGTGTATAAGCCGAGGGGGTGACTTTTCAGCCCAATTTTTGGGCTGAAAAACTCGGCTTATACACGAGTATATACGGTAAATACAAAATTTTTAGCTTTGAATTTCGGAGACATGTCAGTAGTTTATAGAGTAAAAGAACAATGTACTGTACATTTTACTCAAAAATATAAATAGAAAGAGAAAAATCAGAGAAACTGAAAATTTTGCTTAATTCTTATTCTTAACCCCTTCCCGACGTATCACGTTGTGCAACGTCATGGATCGGTAAGAGTTTTTTGATGTGAGCTCCGGCGCGGCGCTCACATCAAACACCCGACATCTCAGCTGATCGGATCGGATCGGTGCTGGTAACCCTTGGATCCCACTGTCAATCACTGACAGCAGGATCCAAGGTGGCTACGGCGGGGAACACACTGTTCCCGCCTGCTCCAGAGATCCCGCGATAATATCGCAGGATCTCCATCGCTCACGTGACAGCCCGGGGTCCTGGCTAGACCCCGGTTGCCATCAGAGAGCACTTCCGGGTTGTGATTTGCAGGCGCTGCCAACCACGGCCTGTCCACAATTCTGGGAGATACTGATGAGCTGCAGGTCATCGGTATCTCCCAGAAGCGATCAGCCTGTGCAGCAGGGTGCCTCTGAGGTGGTCGACAGGGTAGGGGGTACTCAGGTACTGGGGCTCATGGCGACTTGGATGGGGAATCACGGCTGGTCGGTCCCCGTCCCGTGTCCTGGACCCTCAATGGCGGGGATGGTGGGGAATAAGGGGATTGGTTACGTGACGCCACCTGTAGTTCCTGGTAATGGGTATACCAGCGCTGCAGCCGGCCGCTGAGGTGATGGAAGTGCAGCTCAGTGTAGTACAGCTCCCCCAGATGGAGCTTTACCTCAGGGCAGCGGGGATGGATGAGGGGAGTTGTAGTCGCGTCTGTGCAGTCAATGAATAGCAGCGGTTAAGCAGGCACACACACACAGTGATCTTTGTTCCGGTACCTTTTACTGGTGACAGAGTAACAGGTACAGTCCAGAGAAGTATAGAAGATAACAGGTATTTGCATATAGATAAAGTATAAGTCCGACCCTGATCATATCTATCTGTTCATCAATCTATTTCTTCTAAGTTTTTACTGCATCGAAAAGACCATGTTAAAAACACCGTCCGTGTGCTCTATGTGTGCTGTCCAATTTTTTCTTGCACCCATTCTCTGGCATTGGGGAGTCTCTGGCGAGATACGCTGCCATACGCAGCAAGCTGCAAATTTTTCCTCAGATTGTTTTTCGCTGAGGAAAAACTCACAGATAGATATTAGGGATGAGCGAGTATGCTCTGCGCTACTCGTTACTCGCACGAGTATCCCGGTGCTCAGGATGCTCGGCGAGCACCGAGTACCACCGAGATGCTCGGCTGCTCGCTAATAATTAGCAATCTGACACACCTACACAGCTCCCTTCAGTGCACACAGTGAGCTGGTACCACACAGGGAGCAGATTCATTGTTAGGATCCCTCTGGGGGCCACAGCAAGGTGTTATATGCTGTGGCGATTTAAAAAAGCCCGCCTCCCGCCCTTTCCCAGAAATACTCGTTTTATAGCCGGAAGTCTGTGGGCGGAGCCTGTCACTCATTGACTTAATATTGGGCTCGGTGCTCTGGCCGAGTACACGGAGTATCTTGAGATGCTCGACCAGAGCAACAAGCACCCGAGCATTTTAGTGCTCGCTCATCACTAATAGATATTGTTCTATGGTTTAACATTGTTGTAAGTGCAACCCAATGATTTATTGGATTGCACTTGCCGAGTTTATACGCAGATGTGAGCGCATCTTATGCAGATTATACAACATAACTGTACAGCAGTTTGTGTCATAATTGACGCAACAATTTCACATGGTAAATGGAGTTTCTTTAAGGTTTCCTTTGTAGATTCTAGGTTTTTTTTTCATAATTTCAGCTTGTTTTTTTAAATTAGGGAAATTAAACAAGCTGTTGCTTGTTAATATTAATAGTATCACAGTATTGCAGTGTATAATTTCCTGATCACAGTGAGATCTGAATGACTGTATAAAGATAATACACCTGTGGGGTCAATGTCAGGCTCTTACTGTCATAGCAAGCCACCACAATGCCACAAATCCTGTCACAGAAGCAATGGGTAAAAGAGGGAGATGTATCCCTCTACCCACTAATATGATGCAGTTTGCTTTAATAGTGACATCCAATGGGTTAAATGGCTATTCACAGCCTCTCTGTCAGCTTCTTTATGAACATGTACAGTGTGTTGCAGGAGCCTTTTATTACAAAAGGTTTAAAAGAGGTGTAAGGCTAGGGTCACTCTTGGAGGGTGACCAACGTTTCACAGATCCGGTAAACGCATAGCGTTGCAGATATTTTCCTGTACGCCCAGCTAAAGTGCACTTCCTGAAGCTCTGTGTGTGGTCGCATGCAAGGTAAACTACGGGTTACTATGGAGCAGCGTTGCTGGGCAGCGATCGATGTTAACACTATGCGCTACAGCAGGCTTTGCTATGCGTTTACCGGATCTGTGAAACGTGGGTCACCCTCAAAGTGTGAACCTAGCCTTAAATAGCAAAATTTTCAAGATGTAGTATGTTAGTGTCATATAGAATATCAGTTTGGATCTGTTACATGATGCTATTATTCCAAACTTTACTTTTCACAGACATAGCATATGGGAAAGAGGAGTAGAGTCCTTTTCATAGCTACCAATGAAACTTACACTTTACACTAGAATTATATTATGATTTATGATGTAATTTACACTTGAATTGTACCAAAATATAACTTTTACTAACACCAAATCTTTTATTTCTTATAGTCACTTCTACTAATAAGAAGAAGATTCTTCATTCCAAGTAGTGAACACGAAAATACTTGAAAATTAGACATTTCTGGAAGATAACTAAAATCTAAAAACAGCTAAACAAGAAAACCTAGAACTTACTGTTGATGGTCTACAATGATGACTGCTCAGAAAGTACTCGGAGTTTGATAATATGCTTTATCAAGTCTTTCTCACTGGTAATAGGAATTATCATGGACTATGAGAACGAAAACATTTATCAAAACCTCGAAAATTCTCATTTTAATTTGATGTATAGCACAAAAATGTATATAAATCCAATATATGATTAAAAAAACAGTTATTGTGAATAATGTGTGAACTTGTAATATCTCACAGGTAACATTGAGAAATGTTGGCATATTGTTATATGGGTACTGCAAAGCTTAAAGAGCAGAGTTCATGGCACAGGGTTGTTCTTTCTGTAGTCTATTCTGTGGTTTATATTCCATGTGTTAAGGCCCTGCACTAGGTATATTAAAGTATTTATGGTAAGTTTGGCCAAGATTATTCCTTTAACATTTCTCAATGTCCAATCTATCTGCATGAGTTTATGAATGTTCTTTCCTCCATCTACATATATTTGAGGGCAATACTTTTTAAAGCATTGCCATTTTGAAAGCATAAAATGTACCGTAAGTGTAAGTGTAATATACTGTAAGATTACTCAGGGATCTGTAAGAAAATGGGAGCACAGACACACATTTGAAGCAAATTTAAAGTAAACAAGTTTTGTATTTAATACACATGGCATACATAATGTGTAGTGCAGCAAATAAACAAGTTAATCAAAGAGGAATAACTGAAAAGCTAGGGTCAGACCTGCATCTGCCCCTGTGCCTCATGGATCTGGAAAAAACTTAGAAATTTACTCCCTCAGCGCATAGCGTTACCATCAGGTAACGCCATGTGCCACCTCTCTATTGATCTCTATAGCAATTGGACACTTACAGCAGCCTCCGACTCCACAGAGATCTCCCGGATATGCACTCTTGCAGAGCACACAGGAAACGCTGTTTGCAGCATTTTCCTGTGCACTCTGCAAAAGCGCATATCTTGGAAATCTCTATGGAGCCGGAGGCTGCGGTAAGTGTCCGGTTGCCATAGAGCTATGCGCTGAGGCAGAAAATTTCTAAGTTTTTCATGGATCCATGAGTCTCAAGGGTAGACGCAGGTCTAATCCTAGCCAAAGTCTTTAGGAAGTGTACTAGCATAAAAACATAAATAAGGATCACATGAAGCAGCAGAGGCCATCATGAAAAGGGACAGAATGTCAATAGAAAATCAAAAGTCCTAACAGCAAGGGTAATCCAATCAAATTGCATCCAAGTATGCACAAATAGTATTGTATCCATTAGCTTTTTCCTTTTCTTCAGGTGAAGTCATGTCCTTATGGCTTCTGTACCTATATTTGTTAGCACATAAGGAAAGTTGCTCTTACAATGAGGTAGGATCATATTCATACCAATCACAAATGACAGCTAGTGATAAAACATTTTTAAAGTTCCTGTCAGCTCTGCTGAAAGTGTAAGACATAGATAGTGTTGAACTAGGGTAAAGAACACTTCCTTTTCAATGATATTTTTATTATTACAAATACTTTTTTTGCATTAATTCCTTTAAAATTATGTCACCAAGCAAGACTCTTTAGTTTGGGAAGTTTATAAAACACCTACGGTATTTAAGATGAGTCATTCATATCTCCTAGTTAAGAGGCCATAGTTGGTGTCATTGGTCTTGTTAGCTCCCAATTCTTTTGAAAATTCATTTATTTATACCTTTATAAACTGAGTAACTTTTTGTTACTCTATATGTGATCACATCCTAGTTACTTTAGGTACAAAACTGAGAAGTGCCAGAGAAATAGCTTGGTCCTTAGATAAATTTTTATGCAACTGTCGATATACCGACACAAGATAGGAATGCAATTTCTCTGTGGCTGCACCTGCACCCTACTAGTTCCGGTACAAACGAGTACTCCAACTGCGCAGTCCTGCACTGACTGGAATATCCCAACCGCAGGACTGGGAGATGACAATTTGGTCTTGCTTCCTAATCAGCCATCGAGTGTTTCAAGTGACTGCTTAGGAACCAGGGAAGAGGTTGTCAAGCACAACAACCACAACAGAGTATGCAGAGAAAGACAAAGCCCAACATTGAGGTAACACCAAATATATGAACATTTGGAGTAAGTAGAAACAATGAAGACCTCCTAAAAACATTACCATTAAACTGAATAAATGTGAAGGTAAGACAAAAAAAGATTATTACCAATTCAGACTGGCTTCTGTCCAACTAGTAATCCTTAGTGGCAGGGCTGATACTTCATAAAAGAATCCACAAGGAATGAATATAACCAGCAATGACTGGCACCCAGAATGTGATGGGACAGAGGCAATGAGCAATAGAACACAACACAGGTGATGTCTGTACACCATATGAAATTAAGCAAATGTAAAAGTAAATAAAGATTCAGCAATTAGACAGGTACTGACCAAGTATCAGTAAAGAAGATAAACAGCTCTCCATATTCCAACAAATAATTCCCAATTCAGAACACCAGGACTGGTACCATGTGGGTCAATATGGATAAATAAATAAAAAATGGTATCCAGCTCCAACATTAGATAAATGAAAAAAAATCCCTGTCAGTGCATTATAACATAAAATCATTAAGTTTATTGTTATATGAAGACATGATAAAATTATGACAAATTGCCCACAGCGTTTCAAATGTGAATCTCTCTTAGGGTCCCGTTACACTTGGTAACGTTCCAGCGATCCCGACAATGATAAGACCTGGTAAGGATTGCTGGAACGTCACTATGTGGTCGCTGGTGAGATGTCAAACAGTCAGATCTACTGAATAATGCAGCAACGATACGACGACCCGTATAACGACCTCGGCATTTGCTGGAACTCTGTCACACAGCCGCTAGTTTGACGAGTCAGATCTATGTGGCTGAGTTCTGAGTTGCCAACAAGGTCGTTGTTAAGGCGTCCAACATACCGATGCATGCTGCCCAGTGGGAAACCGACGATCAAAAAATGGTCCAAGCCATTCCGACATGATCAGCGATGTCACAGTTGGGGCCCGGTAGCTGCTATGTGTCAAACATAGCAAGATCACTGACGAGGTCGCTGTTGCCTCACAAAACCTGTGAAGTAACAGCGATCTCACTAGCGATCTCACTATGTGTAATGGGGACTTTAGTCATAGCTAAATGAAATACATTTGCATTAAGTTCAAAATAGTAGAAGTTTAAATAAACAAAATGGTTAGTTAATAATTATGAATACAAAAACAGAGACAAAGGCTGGGGGGAGATATATTCATATAAAGTGGTGTCAACATGGATGAAGAGAGGAAAAGCATGAAAAGCTTAATGACTTGTTCAAGTCGATAGGGGTCAGACTTCCAGAGGAGACGATCCATGTTGTCTCCCTTTGACCAACAGCTGCATCAGGTTACCTCCCCTAATCCCTTTCTGGATAAGGTCAATGTCTCCAATTTTTAGGGACCTAGGATCACAATTGTGTCTACCCCTGAAGTGGGAAGGCAATGTCTTCAGGCAAGCAAGATCGCTCACTGTTTTGGCTGTGCCAATGTCCCTCATTTGTTCACATACTCTTACATGTAGCTCTCTTGAGGTCAAACAAACATTAATTTTAGGGAGCCACATGTGGTGCAATACAGGAGCAGGTGATGTAGTGATTGGCTTCAATCTGCCTTCTCAAATACTGTGTTTCAAAGAAGACATGGACAAGCCACAAGGGTAGCATCTCAGAAGTAGGCCCTCTGGATCCTAAACTAATTTTCCAATACAATTTAAATCCTGTGGTTGTTAGTTGCAGCATAGTCTCGAATAAGAAAATTATGAGAAGTTACCGAGGATTTGATATCAGATTAACATATTGCTACGCATATTGTATTGTAATTACATGTGTCACAAATTATGTTGCAAAGCAAAAAGCAACAAGTTCCAACAAAGGTTAAAGTCAGGGTGAGTTTATGGATACATCAAAAACATGGTATTAGAAAGCACAATCGTATTGTTAGTTTATAATACAGTACATAATCAGTGCAAAGGAAAAGATCAGCAATCAACTAACATGCAAAAACATAACAACATGAAAAAAATGCTATACCCAGTTAACATAAATAATAATAGATTTTGAATTGCATTATCAATGCATCAATCATTTAATATCTATGCATTGGATATGAACAACAATCAAGATCATACTAAATAAACATTTCGGAATAACTACAAAAGAATTGTAATGAACAAGAGTTTAAAATCCAAATGCAAGAAAAAAAAAAAATAGACACATGCTTTTATTCATACATACACACTGTAGGGTATCTCACACTGGCATTTAAAATATTTATCCCATTCTCATCCAGAAAAGTTTGATGAGTGTTATGCGTGAGTCATTCTGTATGTCATGCAAATGCTATAGGAGTGTGCAATTAATTTTTGCCTAGCATACGTATGATATCTGTATGCAATGCATTTTTTTTTCTCAGCAGCTATTATCCAACAATCATTTACAGGACCATTTACAGTGTTCTATGATAAGTAAGGCTAGGGTCAGAATTGCGTCTGCCCCTGAGCCTGCGGGATCCAGCAGAAACTTAGTTTCTGGCCGGAGTAGCGTATAGTGGTACCAGCAGGTAATGATTTGCGCCGCCTGTCTATTGATCTCTATGGCTACCGGATGCTTACCGCAGCCTCTGTCTCCACAGAGATCTCCAGGATATGCGCTTTTGCAGAGCGCAAAGGAAAATGCTGAAAACAGCGTTTCCTGTGCGCTCTGCAAAAGTGCATATTCCATTGAGCCGGCAGCAGAGGTACGTGTCCGGTTACCATAGAGATCAATAGACAGGCGGCGCAAACCATTACCTGCTGGTAACACTATATGCTACTCCGGCCATAAACTAATTTTCTGCCGGATCCTGCAGGCTCATGGGCAGACGCAAAACTGACCCTAGCCTAATGGGGATGTATCTGTAAAAATTGCACGAGATACAGATGGGTTCATGTGACATTCTTTTTTTTTTACCGCCACCCAATGACTTACATTGGCGAGTCTTGACCATTTTATGAGACCATGCAGCAGCATACTGCAATGTTTTCCTCAGGTGAAATTCAGGTGAGAAAAAAATTGCAGATCTGCAATGCCTTATTGTATAACATTGGTCTGAGTGCAATATGATTCTTTCTCACATTGTACTTGTCCATTTTATATGCTAGTGTGAGTGTACCCTTAGTGTTTTAGATTAGGGTTACATTTGGGATGTTGCATCCATTTGCCGATGCCTTACAGGATGCGTTTTTATTCCTTGGCATTCACATGACATGTGTGTTCATTTTTGTTGCATGTGTTAACTCATGTGTTAACCATGGTACATGTATGCACCATACGTTAACGGATCCATTTTCCAAAACGGTCCAGAAAATGCTGAAGACTGTGTTATGATGTGCACTACAAAAATGCAAAGCGCCAAACGCATTGCACTTTGGTGATGCGTTTTTTGCATTGGAGTCTAGGGTCCGTTGACTCATCCATTTTTACACATTTGCACATGAAAAAACTCCACCTTTTGGTGGATGCATGGCATAAGTGTGACCCTAGCCATACACGCACACATACGCACATACACACTCAAGCTTGTTTTTTATAGACATAGCGGTATATATTTACAATGACATACAGATGGTTGGTTGGATAGATAGATGTCAAACAATATATAATGTCTCACCCACGTACATATTGTAAGCTTGCACCCTTTAGTGTCATTCAGTAACACTAATGGGTGTTTAGCCTTGTACTTAGCCCAAAAAACAAATAATTAATTTAAAAAAAGACATGTGGTTCCCTACTAATTTTGATAGCCAGCTAGGATAAAGCAGACAGCTGAAGCCTGCAGACCAAGATGGCAGCCTTTCCTTGGCAGGTAATCCAAAATAGAAGTCACCTAATGCTGTTGTTTTTAAGTTATTTATTTATTTACTAAATAAATAATTAAAAAAAATTGTGGGGGCCCCCCAAATTGGATCACCAGCCAAGGTGAAGCTGACAGCTGGGGTCTGGTATTCTCAGGGTGGGGAGGGCCATTAATCCTGATACCTTCCTAGTTTAAGAATATCAGGCCATGGCCGCCCCAGAACTGGATCCACTATTAGTTGTGCACTACTGGCGCTTTGCCCCAGCTCTTCCATTGTGCTTATGCGGTGGCAAAAAGGGTAATGGTTTGGAGTTGATGCCAGCTGTGTAAGGTCAGCTGGAATCAAGCCCAGAGGTTAATAATGTTGAGACTAGAGATGAGCAACCTTTCCCCAAATATGTTTGCCAATTTAAAATTTGGCACGATCATTGCAGATTTTGCTTGGGATCGGAAACACAAGCAATTTCCCAAAAAATTACTGAACGTCACTTTCTTTGGGAAGAAAGTTCGAAATGGCCTTAATCTTTATTGAGAAGGCAATTAGGCGAAGCTTTGTGGAGACGATTACATCGATTGATAAGCTTTAGGTATTATACAGAACGATCGCTGGAGGTTGTAGCGTAACTAATACCATTTATTGAACGATTTAATTTTCATGATTGTTGAACCCAAAGGCTTGCCGAAGCCCTTTATGGGAAACAACTCCTACCTAGATTGAGTGTTCCCGCCATCATGTCTACTGGCTTGTATCAAGCTGTAGAGTTTTTTTGAGCTTTAATTACATTTTTTAAGCTTCCAGGAGTTTGCAGGTGTTTTGACAGCAGCAGGGAGTGAATTTTGGAAACAGTGCCAGATGCGACATCAACTGTGAGGTCCAGGAAGCTTATAATATCCTTAAAACATCTGTTTAAGAGAGTTTAATATTTTTGGTGGAATTTTTTTTTACAAATAATTATCTTATTTTTGTTATTTGTGTATTATTTTTACATTTTTATTTTAGATATTTACATTTTTTTTGGGGGGGGAGAGCAAATCTTTATTATTTCAGAGGATCAGCACTGTGTGAGGCGATCTCTTTTACAGTAGCGCGATACCAATTCTTATAAAAATAGCATATGGCCAATATAGTCTTCACACACATTTATAGGTCTGTTCACAATCATGAAATACTATAGTATGGATGTTGCTTCTTGAAAATGTGTAATCACAATTTATTTCATCTCATACATTTACAAAACACATTTTTGGCATGTGCAAAACTGTGTTATATGTATAATTCATACTAAAGTCTTTCCATTGCTTCAGTGCCCACTAACCTTATTCAGTATTTCAGATGCATTGGTGAACAGGTGACCTAAAGTTATTTTTTTTCATCATTATGTCTTCTATAAATATATAAGGCTTCAATAATCACTGGCACTGCCCCTAACCTCCACTCAGGTGTTACCTTGTGGCATGGAGAATGTTGTAGTGATTAATTGTATCTGACTCAGTCCTGGCACTGGAAGAGGTGGGCCCCAAGGCAAACCAAACGTGTCTCTGCGGAACTCAGATTTTCAGCACCATATTAGCAGCGAGTACAAACAGCTACACTCTGCTACACTGTGCTTACTTGCTACCATGTGTCTGCATTATGCACTTTTGCGATGAATCCCTGCAAGACATGCTTGATCTGGAGGACGAGGAGGTCATGTTCATTACCATCTAAGGAAAAGGGTGGTTCAGCAGAACCAGAATGGAGCAGCATGAAGAAGAGATGGACACATGTGTGACCAGGAGTTCGACCACACTACTCACATTGGGCCTCATCTGCAGCAAGGTGCGGATACAGTGCTAGGCTCTGATGCAAGAGGACGTGAGGCTCTCACAGTCAGGATCTGACCCTTTCCCTATGTCATCCAAGACCGGGAGCACCAGAATTCAGACATCAGAGGAACTTGCAGCTGCTGGCTGTATTGCACCTGCAACTGTTACTGCAGCTACTGGATCACTAATTCCACCAGGATCAGGTACTTGTGGAGGAGGAGGGATAGAAGAGGCAGAAGATCCTGTTTCCTAGCCATGTGTATTACCCCCACCAGAGGCCAAGAACTATCTGACATTGCATGAACCACCTTGTCTGAATCCTGTCTATTTTATTGAGGAGATTCATTTTGCAGATAACCAGGCCCAGATGTGGTTGCATGGGCCCAAGGCCAATCACTTCTGTGACCAGTGTACCCGAGGAAAGGTGGTGGTATTCTTACAGGATAGGGGGTTTGGCTTCCTAGTGGAACAAGGTACTGGGTATTGGTGCTACATCAAATGGTCCAACCTGCTGTGTGATATCTTCAAAAAGATTACACACCATCATTGTCAGGGAGGAGGTCACCTTCATGAAGGTGATTGGCAGAAAGAGGTGGTTCGCAGTTGGCGTAAATCGGGTTGTCACCGCCAACAAATTTAAGAAGTGGCAGGCGGAGGCCAACCCAGGGAGAATGTGGTATTATGTAGAGGACAGGCCTTTCTTAGTTAGCCAGCCAGTTGCACCCAAACCCACGGAGCATGTCAGTGTTCCACAAATTGCACATGTCTGTCCTAGAGGGTGTGTTCATCCCATAGTTCCTCTATTTTCTTCTCTAGCACTGGCTAAGATGGAGAGTACCGGGGGCAGGTAGTCGTGAAGAATTTACCTGCAGGAATAACCTCTGCAATCCCCTGAGACCATCCAAAAGCGGAGTACCAACACAAACAGTGACCTTTAGAATGCTGAAAGACAGTTTTACCGCCAAGTACTGTAGACTTTCCTAAAAAAAGGCATTTTGCTTGGTCGATGACCCATCCCTTTGTTGGCATTTTGTACCGAAAATGACTTTTTTGAGTTGTTGTTTTTTTCAGTTCTTCATTTTAGTGTTACATTTCCCTTCTCTCATTTTGCGCCATTTGTACTTCCTCCTAGTGGATAAGTGGGCATTCGGCAGTCTCTGGGGTATAACCCAACGACCTTATTGGACTCTGTCCCTCATGGACTTTCAACCACTTTAAGAGTCTATGTGCTGCTGATTCCTGTTTGACTTTCATGATATATTTATACTATGTATATGCTTAGGTTTGTGCTTGAGATTTATAGTCTGTGTTAGAGTAAAATGTTTTGAACTTCACTCCTTGTGTGCTGGACTCCATCTGCAAACAAGTGCTATGATACTACCCTACAGAGACTGGTGAACAAGCCGCAAAGCCTCTGGCCTGAAGGAATGAGGTATGGAAATGCAAGACACTACACACACTCTGGTAGAACAGGGCTGGTCAAGTGCAGTCCTCAAGGGCGCAAACAGAGCATGTTTTCAGGATTTCCTTAGCATTGCATAAGGTGCTGCAATCATCTCTGCAAATAATGAAATTAGCACCTGTGCAATGATAAGAAAATCCTTAAAACATGCTCTCTTTTCAGTTCTTGAGGACTGTCGTGGGCCATCCCTGCCCTGGAAGTCTCTGGAAGTAGCCAGGGGGCAAGAGGAATCCTCAAGCCACAACTGTGGCTCTCCCTGAACTCTCTTAAGCTCTGTGACCATGGTGTGTTGTGTGATGCTTTTTTGATGCAGATTTTGAGAAGCTGCATCAAAATCTGCATGTCTATCCTGAGGATAGCAAAGGTTATGACAGGTGCTGTGCCTACATTGCTTTTTTTTCCTTGCACATGTGGTTCAGATTTATTTTTTTCTGCCAAAAATCTGCACCAAATCTGCAAGAAAAAAACACATTGGAACAGCACTTCTGAACTTTCAGACTTCGATGGCTTCAGGGGTCACATTCACAGAAAGCATCCCTCATATGCTGTGAAAACAGAAATGCAGATACTTGTGAGAGTGTGATAAGCAGTGCCATTACAAACATTACTGCACTTCAGATTTGAGGGGACACACAAGGGCTACCTCACAAGTTTTAACTGCGCTGCACTTCCTGACATCACCACTCCTTACACTGTCTCACAATACCGGCGAGATGTATACATTACATCTCACAAGACAGCTAGTGTTACAAGTGCTGACGCCACTGAAATTATCTCAGGTCACACAGTAGAATTCCCTGCTGTATGATACCCACTGTGTAACCTGAGATAACCTCAGGAAAGTCATAAAGATGTCTGAGGTTCATGAGTTGGCATGGAATCATGGTGAGTGTGACAGTTGAAACATGCTAAGTAGTAGTGTAGGAAGATGAAGTTTGTGCCAAAACAGCGGGGCTCCACTGAAAAATTGTTTGAGCTCTGTTTGGCAGCTTTTGGGCCCCTTTGAAGGTGTTTTCCAGGCCCTTGATTTTGCCTCCCATAAAATGGGGTTCAGTAGTTCACCAAACTGTTCAGCGAACATATACCCGTTGGGCAAACAGAACTGAATCCGAACTTTAAAAGGTTCACTCATCTCTACTTACAGTCATTAATGGTGATTTAAAGATGTTTTGTGGGGTTTTTACTGCCACTGGGTGCCTTGATTGTGTGCAGGGCATCATTAAATTTGAAGATTGCGAAAGGATTTTGGGTTGAAATGTAATGCCCAGTATCAGAAAGTTCCTACGTCCTAGGTCATGGGTTATGGATCTTCTAGCAGCAAAACCAGTCCAGACATACTTCAAGAAGCCCCCAGAAATGGATAGAGAGAAAGCGCTGGATTGTTCTGAAGTAGGCAGGAATGAGTCTGAATCTAAATCCCATCCCTGTAAAGAGATTTTAAAATTGCTGTTGGAAGAAGGCAGCCCTCAAATAAGAGAGACCTGGATCAGTTTTCAAATGAAGAGTGGTCCAAAATTTCAGTTGAGAGGTATAAGAAATTTGTTCATGGTTATAAGAGGGTGTGCAACCAAATATTAAGTTGATGGTGCCAACAAGTTTCTTCAGCCCATTTTTGGACTGTTGTGTGAAATTATGTCCAATTTGTTTTTTTTCCTCAGTTTTTTCTATTGTTGCGATACACAGAAAGGAAATAAATATGTGTATAACAAAACATATGTAATTGCAATAATCTTCTAGGAAAAAATACATCATTTTCTGGAAAAATTTCCATGTTGCCAACACTTTTGGCCTTGACTGTATGTATTCTTCCCTCACTACATTTTCTTGCTGGCTATAGTGCTATGTTGACCTGTTCCTGGGTATTCCAACCCTTAATCTTAGGAGTTTAGCTCTGAAGAAAACACTAATTGACTATCTATGGTTATTCTACGTATTTTCCTTGCCAGACCTTTACCTTGCATTTTTTTTAACTTCTTTATATTTACTTCACACTGAGCTTCTATTTATTCCTGCACATCTTCTTTTATTTTAGGCAGTGTCTGCAGATTTCCCTCTGGTCCCTCAGGAGGAATAAGAAACCCCTTCACAGCTTTTCATGGAGTCAGGTCCGAAATGGTGCTGTTTGTTGTGCAGCTAGGGTCTAATAGCCTGTTTGGGGACCAGTTGGGTGTCGCCACACCTTCCCCCTTCCATTACCCATGTATGAATATTATATGTTCATAATAGTTATTAGTGCACAGTACAAAAACCGGCATATAAAATGGTATGAGGATGTATTAGTGCCTATGGCTTGGGAAACTTACAGATATTGAAAGTGACTATCTAATGCTGAGCCGACTGTGAGTCAGTGCGGGGGATGTGCTCACTACCTACTGAATGCTGACTGTACCTGCACCAGCACCACACCGATGATTGAAAGCTGGACACTACCGGGAGGAATAAAGCTCATTTCCTCCTGACAGCAGGTCTCTCTGTGCAAATGCTGTGCAGGTTCAGAATACTGTTACCCTGCATATTAAAGGGAACCAACCACCCCCAATGACCCCCCCGGACTATTAATATGGCTCCCTACACCCAGCACATTCATGTGCTGCAATGTTTTTTGCTAAAAAAACAGCTTTTAAAAGTGAAGATAATGCTTTATAAAGTATTTAACGAAGGGACGGGTGGGCATTACTTACATGGGGCTAAAGCCGGGTTGCAGCTGCCACTCATCATCCTGTGTCCCCTCGCAGCAGTAACGGCCAGCCCTTTCTTGTCGTCACAGCCTGGTGCACGGGCTCGCATGCCCGTGCACACGTCATCAGCTACAGCCGGGTAGCAAGCGCGCGCTCTGACTTCCACAGCCGAGCGCAGGAAGTCAGAGCGCGCGCTCGCTACCCGGCTGTAGCTGATAACGTGTGCACGGGCATGCGAGCCCGTGCACCAGGCTGTGACGACAAGAAAGGGCTGGCCGTTACTGCTGCGAGGGGACACAGGATGATGAGTGGCAGCTGCAACCCGGCTTTAGCCCCATGTAAGTAACACCCACCCGTTCCTTCGTTAAATACTTTATAAAGCATTATCTTCACTTTTAAAAAGCTGTTTTTTTAGCAAAAAACATTGCAGCACATGTATGTGCTGGGTGTAGGGAGCCATATTAATAGTCCGGGGGGTCATTGGGGGTGGTTGGTTCCCTTTAACTCCATATCTGCAGGCAGATAACATTTTTTTACATGACAGGTGCCTTTAAAGCTTCCATATTGACTTTGAGAACTGCTATTTCCAGAAGGTGGCACTATAGTTGTTGTCCTTTTTTGTCTCTGAAGAGACTATTTGTAGGGATTCTTTTGGTAGTAGGTTTCCATTTTTCCTTACTCAGCTTATTGAATATATATGTGCCTGGTGCGATTTCATTACCTAATTTGCAAGCAAAATAACATACGAAACATCTCTCATATACCTTCAGTATGGAACATCATCTATAAATAGACAAAAATCATGTAATATTAGCTGTTTATTTTTATACCATATTACGTATCCTAACGTTTTGCATACAAGCAGATTTGCAAGATGATGCATGAATCACATTTTGCCTTAAAAAAATCTCAGCATATGGCTATATCAGATTCCAAAAATCTATTTTAATACAAATCTATTTCTTATAAATCCTGGCACCTTTTTGGATAAGTGGAACCCATCACGTAAGCACCACAGAAGCACGGCATTGTGAATAAAAATGCCAACTTTCAACTGTTTATTCTGGAAATGTTCTTTTGGCACTGAAAACATATTCTGGCAAGCTCTGGTTATGTGAAGAGATTATGCAGGCTTTTTATTTTCCGCCAATTCCAGAAGTACTATTGAAAGCTGGGACTAGAGAACATCTTGTTAGGGCTTCAGTAAGTAAAGAGTAAAAATATCTGTGCATCTTCAATGATCCAAATATTAAGTTAATTTGCATCTGCAAATTAAGAATTTTTTTTTTTTAAATAAGACTAGATTTTACTTTCCTACAGCTTTTAGCATAAGGTACAATGCTGGAATTTTTGTAGATGCTTATGTATATCGTTTCGTTACCATTACAATACAACAAGGAAAATCCAATACACATTAACATCGTATTATTTACCAGAATGACAAAATCTTAGATGAGCGAATCGCATTAGTGTTAGATTTTCAAAAATTCACTGGACCCAGCAAATTTGAACAATTTGCGATTAGAATTGTGTGAATTGTCAAAAATGCCAGTTGCTGTTTTACACAATGAAGAACAGTGATATGGACTGTGTTAGGCTGGTTTCACACCACAGTTTTTCCATGATCAGGTTCGATCAGGTTTGTTTGTCAAAACCAGGAGTGTCTCCAAAACTCAGAACAGGTGTCAATCTTTTTTCTCTGCAAGTTCCTCTCCTGGTTCCTCTCCTGGTTTTGACACACAAAACCTGATCGAACCTGATCAGGATAAAACGGTGGTGTGAAACCGGCCTAACCTGGACCCACGCTGCTTCACAAATGAGACGGTCAAGAGGTGTTCATCACAAGTGGTTTCTTTATTTTCCGACGCATTTTGGAGTCGGGTCTAACTCCGAAATGCGTCGGAAAATAAAGAAACCACTTGTGATGAACATCTCTTGACCATCTCCTTTGTGAAGCAGCACGGGTCCGGGTAACACAATCCGTATCACATTTCCATACCACGTTGACCGTTGATGTGTGGGCTCTGCAGCAGCCATTTTTGCACATATGCTGGTTGTGTGCTACACAGTCCTCCCTCCGGCTTCTTCCGGCTTCCTCCTCTGGTGCACAGACAATGACGTCATTGCCTGCGCCCACCAGAGGAGGAAGCCGGAATAAGCAGGATGAAGCCGGAGGAACGCGATGCAGAGCGGGGACGGCGGCGACAGGACAGTGATAAGTATAATGATCTTACTTTAGAGGTTTGCGGCAGCAAGGGGGGCCCTGGATACTGATGGGGGGGCGCCTGTATACTGATGGGGGTGGCAGGCGGGTGGCCTGCCGTATGACTCGCGTATAAGTTGAGGGGGGGACTTTTCAGCCCAATTTTTGGGCTGAAAAACTCGGCTTATACGCGAGTATATACGGTATGTCTTTTCAGGGCAATTGGACAACCTCTGATTCACCAAAAATATATTTACTACAAATCAAATTTTTGGTAAAAATTTTCAGAAACTAGTGATTTTGAATTAAAAATAAAAATTATATGTTCATTGCTCCCGGTACATTTATGAATGTATGTTGAAAATATTCTTTGACCAAGCAATTACATTAAAACGCAGTATTTCATTTTCTATATGTATTAAATAGAAAAACATCCATTTGCTCACTGCAGTGAACATAACTTCTATAAAGTCATTAACTCTACACCTTTTTCATTTATTTTCTACAGAATGATTTCCAGTATTTTTAAAGGTGGCTAATCTGGCCACTTCAGCACATTTAATGTTTTTTCATTTAAAACACATAATTCCCTATTATATTCAGTCTATGTTATCCTTAGTTTACCTTTGCAGCTGTATTAACTCAGGTATTAATAAAATTTGCTGTTATTCCTTAACCTTGGTACAATTTCAACAGTTTTTCTTTCTCGTAATTTCGGCAAATGCCTCTGCAGACATGATGTCCCCCTGCAATAGTTTACTACATGTTTGGAGACATCTGAAATTGAAGAAAGGTCAAGAAGTGTTAACATTTCTCATTAGATTCTAAAAAGGAAAAGAATGTTTGTACCGTGTTAGCCAGTAAATAGCACAGTATTAAAATCTGTGAGTCCTCAGTTGTTCATTCCATTAGCCTGATGAAGAGGCCGTAGAGTCTCAAAAATGTGCTATTTATTACTATCTTTTCGGTTAGACATTAAAAGGTATCAACCACTGAGGATTTAAATACTGTACATTACATTCTAGTATTGTTTACTTTAACGCTATATCTAACCAGAAAAACATTCTCAGGCTGAACATGAGGGTCCTACAACTAGATCCCATCCAATGAGCTGTTGACTAGTCTAGATTAGTGAAGTGCAGTCAAGTGAAGCATACACGGTGCCCAGGAGTGGATTATAATGAAGGCAATCTTGGCTACAGCTCTCAGTATAATAGTTTCATGGTGTTTATAACAGGGAAACAAGCCTTCCTCTAGCTCTGTCCATTTGGCTTCTCTAGGACTCTTTCAGCATGTATGTACACGCCAGTGACAAGAAGAAGGAATTAGAGCTATGGGGGATCCCGTCGAGAGATAAGTAGGTATTTTCTTCTTTAAAGTGAATAAATTGGTGGTGGTGGGGGAGAGAAGACATTACATTCTTATAAACTGAATGAATTGGGGAAACATGTAAACATGTAATTATAATGAACTTGGGGAAAACATAATTATAATGAATTGGAGGTAAGTAATTATAATGACTTGAGGGGAAACTTAATTATAATCAATTGGTCCAGCATGTTATTGTAATGATTTTGGGGGACATAATTCAAATGAATTGGGGGCACATGTGATTATAATAAATTGGTAGAAGAGAACATGTAATTATAATGTATTGGGGGATGGATATGTAATCATAATAAAATGGGGGAGTTTTAAATTATAATGATTGGAAAAGAATGTGTGATTATAATGAATTG
The DNA here is from genome assembly GCA_033576535.1 of Allobates femoralis. NCBI lineage: Eukaryota > Metazoa > Chordata > Amphibia > Anura > Aromobatidae > Allobates > Allobates femoralis. The sequence goes on from JARQOC010000002.1 coordinate 479,796,697, forward strand.
GGAAGAAATGTAATTATTATGAATTAGGGGAGCATATACTGTTAATGGAGCGGTGGGACAACACTAAATAATAATGACGGCCCTGTCTTCCCTCATGGGTACCAAACTTGCTAGGCAACTTGAGTCTTTATTTTTGAGACCCCGCCATCTTGCTTTGCTGTGGTACAGTGAAGATATATAACCTCCACTAATCCGGTGTTTTATGTGCTGTTTGTGTGAGGCATAATTTTGGATCCGGTATCCGGTCTTTGTGCTTCTCTGGGGTGAGTCTCAGGGGACTCGGTCTCCCAGGTGTGTTCCTCTCTGCTCTGTCTCCTTTTCCTCAGACCCTAGCTTAGCCTGGAACTGGACAGTGGACCGTGGGGTGAGCCTAACACAGCTGTTTTACACCCAGGTCCATTTCCTCAGTCCTCTCAGGAACTGAACTAACTGCCACTTCCTCTCCACCCAGAATATATAGGGAAGCAGCTTTAGCTCCCCCTTCTGGCCTGGAGGTGCTAGTGTGGTGTTGTAGGTTGTGTGGGGAGTTAACCCTTTGTGGTGTTACTGTGGCACATGAACCCTGGGGTGCCACAAAGGTCATCTGTCCATTCTTACATAATATCCTCTATTGTTATGTATTATGTATTGGACTGTATATAAGAAAGAAAAATTGTGCAGCACCACTCTGTCTTCTAACTTCTCCAGATGTGCTCCAATCACCTGTGTGTTCATCACATGAACTCTTCAAGCATATCACATGATACATTAGGTGCAGGGGGCAGGAGGGCTTGGTTGTCCTTAGTCTGCCCCTGATAGTGCCCATTAAAATTGGTTAGGCTGAAATCTGTATATAGGCTATATAATTTTAAAGAAAAATGACAAGCTATTTGGTAATTTAATATTTTGAAAAGGCATCTAAATGATGTGTTAGACATTTAAAACTATAAAATTAGGCATATTCACCTGCTCTTACCTCAATGAAGACTGCATGAGCTGCTCAAGTGGTTGTATTTGGTCAGGAAGTAAAGACATTCTAATCTTAGGACATCTCACTGGTGATGACTGAATGGCTATTGTGGTCAAATAGCTCCAACAAATCATCAACAAAAGCACATTTTATAATTTTCAATCAATGGGATCCATTATGTAATACAGTTAGGTCCATAAATATTTGGAAACTGATGACATTTTTTTTCCTGTCTACTGATACATATTCAAGTTATAATTATATAATAGACATGGACATAATGTCCATACTTTTAGCTTTCATTTGAGGGTATCCACATTAAAATTGGATAAGGGTTTCGGAGTTTCAGCTCCTTTACAGGTAGAGAAAAAAAAAAAACAACAAAAAGAGCAAGGCAGGTTACTCGAGGAGAGCCCCTTGTGCCACTCTGTTTTTAAAGAGACCAAAATTAATTGGACAATTGATTTAAAGGCTGTTTCATGGGCGGGTGTGGGCAATTTCTTCATTAATTCATTCTCAATTAAGCACATAAAATACCTGGAGTTGTTTTGAGGTGTGGTGCTTGCATTTTGAAGATTTTGCCGAAGAGTAAACATGTGGTAAAAGGAGCTCTCCATGCTGGTAAAACAAGCCATCCTTTATCTGTGAAAACTGAATAAACCCATCCGAGAAATTGCTACAATATTAGGAACATCAAAATCTACAATTTGGTACATCCTGAGAAAGAAAGAAAGCTATGGTGACCTCAACAATGCAAAAAGACCTGGACACCCATGGAAGATAACAGTGGTGGATGATTGCAGAATAATTACCAGAGAAACCAATCCACAACAGCCAACCAAGTGAACAACACTCTCCAGGATGTAGGCTTATTAATATCCACACAGTGCAAGCCACTTATAAGCCTTAAGAATAAGAAGGCTAGATTGGACTTTGCTAAAAAGAAATCTTTAAAAATCAACACACTGCTGGAAGGACATTTTTTGGACAAATGAAACCAAGATTAACCTCTACCAGAATGATGGAAATAAAAAAGTGTGGTGAAGGCATGGTACACCTCATGATCCAAAGCATAACACATCATCTGATAAGCACAGCAGAGGCAGCATGATGTCCAGGCATGGATGGCTGCCAGTGCCAGTGGTACTGGGTCCCTAGTACTTATTGATGATATAACACAGGACAGAAGCAGCCAAACAAATTCTGGGGCCTTCAGAGACATATTGTGTGCTCAAATCCAACCAAATGGAGCCAGACTGTTTGGTCAGCATTTCATAATACAGATGGACAATGACACAAAACATAAAACCAAAACCCAGGATTTTAATAAATTAAAAAAGTTGAACATTCTTTATTGGTCAAGTCAGTCACCTGATCTCAACCCAATAAAGCCGCATTTCACTTCTTAAAGACTAAACTTCAGGTAGAAAGGCCCACAGAAAAACAGCAATTGAAAACTGCTGCAGAAAAAGTCTGTAAAAGCATTAAAAAGGAGGAATCACAGCATCTGGTTATGTCCATGAGTTCAAGACTTCAGGCAGTCATTGTCAACAAAGGGTTTTCAACCAAGTATTAGAAATGAACATTATATTTTACAATTATTTACTTTGTAAAATTACTTTTGAGCCCCTGAAATGAAGTGATTGAGCTTAAAAAATGCTTTATTTCCTCACATTTTTATACAATCATTTTGTTCAACCCACTGAATTAAAGCTGAAAGTCTGAACTTAAAATGCATCTGATTTGTTTTGTTCAAAATCCATTGTGGTAATGTACAGAACAAAAATTAGAAAAATGTCAAAATATATATGGACTTAACTGTAGATCTGTTGCTACATTGAGTTCTATTACTTTGTTCGTAAAGGGAATCTGTCATTGGGATAAACCCTCCTAAACCATATAAGCTATATTGGCATGCAGGTCATAGGAAGTTGAATAAAATGATACATTGATATTTGCAATCTGATGTATTATTCCAGAGAAATCTATGCTTTTCTTGTATGTAAATTACATCTTCCAGGCTACAGAGAGGATGTTGCCTGGAAGATATTTGGCCTCCAGAGCTTGTTTTAAATAGAATGAGGAGTTACCAGTTACCGTTACACTGTTCAATTTAGTGAACGATGTTGTTAGAGATCTCATGCATGCGCGATCGCTAACAACATCGTTCAGATCGCTGGTGAGCTGTCACATAGGCACTCACCAGCGATCCGGACCAGTGAGAACGCTGGTATCCAAGGTACACATTGGGTTACTAAGTGCCGCGCAGCGCTTAGTAACCCAATATGTACCATGGTTACCATCTCCCAGCATAGGCTGTGCCGCTGGGAGATGGTTCTGCACTTCACACAGATCGAAACAGCAGGTTGTGTGAGTTGAAGTTGACAGGTTTATCAACATGGTTGATAAACCTGTCAACTCCGACTTGAAAAACGATCGTTGATGAATCGTTCGTTTACACACAATGACTCAATAACAATGTCGTTTCAACATCCTTCAAAACGTCACTTTTGAACGATGTTGATAACAAAGTCGGCCTGTGTAATGGTACCTTTATACATTTAAGAAACAGAGAACAGGAAATCAACTTTGGCTAGGGTCACGTCTGCGCTTGTAATTTTGAAACCTGATCAGGTTTTGAGCTTTCAAAAAGCTCAAAACCGGATCAGGAACCGCTCCGCATAGGAGCCCATTATGGTAACCGGATTGCACTACATGCAATCCGGTTACAAGCTCTGGATCTGCAGCCTGTGCTAAAAATCATGCACACTGCAGTTTTTAGAGCGGTTCTGTGACCTGCAATGCGGTAAACGCATTGCTCAGGATGTGTAATCCAGAGCAATGCGGTTACCGTCTACTTTGCTCATCCCTGCTGCCCACTCCTGTGCGGCATGTCAGGGGTTAATAACCCATTTACAGTATAGCAGGCTTTTGTCGGCTTTGTACAATTTTATCAATGAAGCTGCGGCTCCTGTCAGTTGCGCAGATACTGTGCGTAATGTACGTATAGTATCTGCCGCTGTTCGAGGTCCTGACACCTTTAACATTAGGTCTATGGTGGTGCGCACCCCATAGACCTAATGTTAAAGGTATCAGGACCTTGGACAACGGCAGATACTATACGTACATTACGTACAGTATCTGCGCAACTGTCAGGAGCTGCGGCTTCATTGATAAAATTGTACAAAGCCGACAAAAGCGGACTATACTGTAAACTGGTTATTAACCCCTGACATGATGAGAGGAGTGGGCAGCATGTTTCTAGGGGGGGTGGGCCCCCCCTAGAGACATGTTGCCCACAGCTAATATTAATATTTAATGTTTTGCAGCAGGGATGAACAAAGTATACGGTAACCGCATTGCTCCGGATTACACATCCTAAGCAATCCGGTTACTGCATTGCGGGTCACAGCACACATTTGTCTACAAAAATGTGTGTGAAGGCAATTGTGTTCACCGCATCCGGATCTGGATGCGGTGAATGCAATTGCCTGGTCAAATGTGACACCAGCCTTTGTCTTCTTACAAACACATTTTTTGCAGTTCGCTGAGCTATTCTGTATTGCAATAGTATTGCACCCTGTCTGCTTGTGAGATGGAATCTGAAACACTCGGAGGAACCAGCAGATGTGTTAGTTATAGCCACATACCACAAGTGAAATCAGGAGAGCAAGAGCAGCCATTATACTGATAACCCCCTCTTCTATTTAAAACAAGCTCTTGGGGCGGAGTTATATTCCAGGCAACATCCGCCGCATAGCCTGGAACAGATCATTTGCATAAATTGATAAAACATGATTTAACAACAACAAGGCATCTAATATGAAGTTACAGATGTGCCTTTTTTCATCATCCTCTAATCTGTGTGTCCATATTAATAGATTAGATAGGTTAGATTAGATAGGTAATTTATCGTGACAGATTCCCTTTAAGGTATCATTGAGACATCAGTTTTTCTTGTACATGTTCTATTATTTTTTTAATAAGTAAAAATCACTGATGAAACACAGATGATAAAAACTGACACTGATGCAACTCACAAGAAAAATTCTTATGTCACTTGGATTATTTTGTGCATACATAAAAAATTGATTGATTAGGACAGAACATATAATACAGATTTCATGACACTGGTGTGCACCCAATCCTGCCTTTATGACAAAGTAAAACAAGGCACAAGTTAGATACAAATTTGCTGCTTCAAGGCTCATCCTGCCAATGGATTAAAACTCATAAGGATTTAAAGTAATTTGGATTTAATAATTTACAGAGATTGGTATCTTCATGGCAATAGAGTAAAATGATATAATTTTGGCAGCATGCATCATTTGCTAGCAAATCTTTGAAGATAAATGTACTTATAATAAATATTTAAAGGGAATCTGTTATCATTTTGCTACATAATCTGGGAGCAATTAGACAGAAAATATCCATAAATGCATGCTGAAGTTTAAACCAGCACGTATAGTGACAAATGTCACCCAGTTATGGCTACCATAAAGACCGCTCCATATGAAGTAATTATAGGCAGGAGGAGGACCATAAGACGTTTAGGTCATAGAAATAGAAACTTTATTTTAAACAAATACAGCAATTTGAACAAACAAATCTCATACAAAAATAAACATACAAAGAAGGTTGTGGGAAATGAGAAGCTTATCAGCACAGGCATATAACAGTTGAACGCAGTAAGGTACATCATTTCATCATAATCTTTATATATGCATAGTAAGGACCATTTGTCTGTTTTAGTAAATAGTGGAAAATAGTTGTTCAATTCATACCAGTAACGTGCCTTGTGCATTGTTAGCAGAGGTGAAAACCCTTAAAATTACCCCGATGTGCGTTTCATGTTCACTGGTTACTGCTTAATCATGGGGAATGTTGTACCTTAATGTTTGTCATGTTTATATGTCTGTGCTTATAAGCAGCTCATGCACCACAGACTTTTCTGTATGTTTGTCTTTGTATCTGTTCATGAGATTTCTTTGTTAAAATCCTTTTAGAATTTGTTTATAATAAAGTTTCTATTTTTGGGACCTAAACTCCTTTTTGTCCTCCTCCAATTTATAATCTGAGAATAAGGGGCAAGTAGCCATATAGAGGTAAAGGGGTCGTGGTCTACACAGTGTGGAAGCTCCTGACTGCAGCTGATGAGGTGACAATGTATCAAATTACTTCAGGCTACAGCACAGTTGGTAAGAATGTCAGAATGTCAGGATCAGTGCAGATTCCTCTTTCCTTGGCACAAGCTTCTGATCTGTCATCTGGCTCCACACAACGCAGTCACAATCTTTGTTAACCCCTTCTATGCTGTAACATTGCCACTTCTCTCCTATCTGCTGCTGATAACGCCCATACAGCCATAAAATGCAGTTTTTAAAAGAGCACAGAAAAATGTGAGAAAATAAGTCATATGGCACAAAAAGCATTATCTTAGCTGCTATGTGACCCATCATTAAAAACTCAGTTAAGTATTGTGTTTTTTTCAATGAAATGATATTACACTTTATCTGCATGAAATTGGAGCTAGAGCATCTCCATAGCATAATGCCTTCAATGCTGATTTAATGGTGATGTGGAGTGTTAGGTTTTTGCAACACATAGCGTTTTGCTTTTATCCCAAAAAGTTCTACTTTGTCTCATGTGACCTGAGAACCTTTTCCACATGGTAGCAGTGTCCCCTACTAGGCATGTGGAACATGGTGCACAGGTCAGATGACAGCAAATTAAAACTTTTTGGCTAAATGCAAAATGAAACATGTGGCAGAACACTAACACTATATATCACTCTGAAAACAACATTCCCACAGTCAAACATGGTGACATCATCATGCTGTGGGGAGGATTTTTGTCAGCACGGACAAAGAAGCAGGTCAGCTAGGTTTATGGGAAGACAGATGAAGCTAAACACAAGACAATCCTCGAGGAAAACCATGTAGTGGGCACAGCATGTGGAAAAAGGTGTTCTGGTCAGATGATAGCAAAGTAGATTTTTTTTATACTGTATACAAAACGCTATGTGTCATAGAAAACTAACACTACACATTACAATGAAAACACCATCCCCACCATCTAAGGGCCCTTTCACATCAGCGTTTTTTCAAATCGCGGCAGATGCGGTGAAAAAACCACATCTGCCGTGATTATGCATACCGGCTGCATTGCGGCACGGTTGCGGTAAAACGCCATACAAGGTATAGTGCGGACTTGCGGAGGTGCGGCAAGTGGCGGTTTTGCACTTGCGGCAGGTGCCGGCCGCGAAAAAAAACGCGGCTAACGCGGATTTTTCGACGGCCGCACCTTGCCGCAAGTGCAAAAACCGCACTTGTCGCCCCCATGCCGCAAGTCCGCCTATACGTGTATGGCGTTTACCGCAACCACGCCGCAACAGTGCCGCAAGTGCAGCCGGTTTATGCGGTAATCTCGGCAAATGCGTTTTTTTTTTCACCGCATATGCCGCGATTTGAAAATAACGCTGATGTGAAAGAGCCCTTAGGCTGCTTTCACATCAGCGGTTTTCGCTGATCGCGGCAGTTGCGGTGAAAAAAACGCAACTGCCGCGATTACAGCATAACGGCCGCACTTGCGGTTCACTTGCGGCAAGCCCCATACAATGTCTATGGGGCTTGCGGTTAGTGTGCGGCAGGTGCGGGAAGTGCGTTTTTTTTGCGGCGCACCTGCCGCAAGTGCCAATACCGCACTTGCCGCACCATAGACATTGTATGGGGCTTGCCGCAAGTGAACCGCAAGTTCGGCCGTTATGCAGTAATCGCGGCAGTTTGTTTTTTTCACCGCAACTGCCGCGATCAGCGAAAACCGTTGATGTGAAAGGGGCCTAAAATGGTAATGATATATGAATTATATGAATACTTTTTCAAGACACTGTAAGTATGTAAAACAAACTCTGCCTACTACAGAGCAATAGTTTATGAATTATTTTAACTTTATATACTGAAAACCTAAAAACTTAATGTAAAACAAAAATCTGTCTTTCATATGCCATTAGTTCCTAAAAATATATAATTTGCATAACTATAAATGTAATGGCTTTATAAATGTCTATAAGTAACTATCTAGGAACACTTAAAATCCGAATGACAAATTAATGAGTCAATAAGACAGTTTATGACAGCTTATTTATAAATACAGGTGATACAAAATAATAGAAATACATTTATTGTCTGTTAAAAACAAGAATGGTAATAATAGGAAAATTTTAGAAATTTGGTTCTACAATTCATTATAATCGAATTATTACACCTGCAGAAAAAAGAGCCCAAATAGAGATGAGCAAACTTTCCCTGAAAATGTTCGCCAATTTCAAATTCGGAGGAACATTGCAGATTTGGTTTGTGATCCTGAGCAATTTACTAAAAAAATGGCGAATGCAGCTTTATTTTTTGACTGATTTAATAAATGAACGGGGGTGAGCTGAAGCCCCACTGTGTAGTGGAACCCTTTTTATTTTACTTTTTATTTTATTTTGCACTTGTACTGAACTTTCTACTGTTTTTCTGCTGTAACAAGGTGCAAGAATGAGAAACTTATTGCTGTTTTATATGCACTGCCCCTTTGCACTGTTCCAGGTCCTTACCAAGAGGGACCGGAGACACCTTTTGTACTTAAAAAGGTTTTATGGACTTGAATTTTATATGCTGTATTTTATGCTATACAGGTAAAAGATCTGCTGTGACCTGGAGCCACTTAAAACAGGCAGTGCAACGCAGAAACATATGGTATGTCTGTGTGTCTCAAAGCTGGATTCTGGGACGATAGCGTTGAGCAGGGAATGGTTTGGGGCTGTAATCTACAATAACACTGATCTTAAAAGTTAAAACATCTATGCTATTGTTATGTGATTGTTATTTAAAAATGCTTTATTGTAAATCTTGTTTTCCAAGTTTGTGCAGTCTGGGGACATACTGTCTTTAACTAGGGGGAAGTGGCACGCCTGTGTCTGCTCACTACAGAATTGTATTGCTATAACATCATGTAATGCCATGTCTGATGGGATTTGGAGTCCTTCTGCGGAATGTCTGAAGACAACTCACACACTGTTTCACCTCTACCCAGGAAACTGAGCACTGAAGGCCTGGGTTGGGCTGTGACTCAGCCTCTGGTTGGAGGGATGTAGTAGTTAAGGTGTATAGGGTAAGAGTAGGTGAAGGAGAGTTCCAGTTCTACTCTGAAGAGACCAGCTGTAGTCAGGGAACCAGTCCCTAGGTCATCCAGGCTTAGAGGGCCCAGTGGCAGAACTAGATGCTGGTGAGTTTTAAACTACTGGGGTATCAGTAGAATATATAATAATGGAACTGCTATAGGCACGGATACCTGCAGGATCCACACTACCAGCCTGACAGGAAGTAACCCACTGCAACCTAGAGAGAGTACTGGAAGCTCAAGGCATCAAGTAACCTAAAGCTTAAGAAAACTCAGCAAGAAGGCCAGGTTTCTCCCCATTCAGAGCAAACAACAATTCTCATCAGACTGGTAGGACCACCTGCCTGGTGGTGGATGTGTACCCTGCACCTGCTAAAGAAACCTGCAGTAAAAATATAAAGCAAAATCTGACTCCTGTTGCTTACTTTCGCCACTGCACCCACCACTCATCATCTCCCTGTCATGTAGGCTTCCAACTCTGCTCTCACTGAGGAGTCTGATGTGCAGCCTTAAGCCTTTCTGTTGCTCTGGCTGAGTTAGGGCATCGGCGGTTGTTTCTTCACTGATATTCAGCTTTGCAGGAGTTAACCTTTTGACTAGTGTCAATTGAAGGTTGAGGCTTCTGGAACGCCTTCACCCTTTAAGTATAGCTCAGAACATTTCTGGATGCCAACTATAGCATTTTCGTGGCTCTGGAATACTGGTCCTGTGTTGGAGTTGTGGAGATGCGTCCCTTCCCTTCACTATGGAGGTGGATGCTTCTGAGGTAGGGGTAGGGGCGGTGTTGTTTCAAGGCCTGTCTCTTGGTAAATTGTGTCCTTATGCTTTTTTCTCGAAAAAGGTGTCACCAGTAGAAAACAATTATGACATAGGTAACAGGGAATTGCTAGCCATCAAGTTGGCTTTTGAGGAATGGCAACACTTCTTGGACGGGGCCACTCATCCTGTTACGGTGATTATGGACCACCTCTTGTATCTGGAGTCAGCTAAACATCTTTCTCCTAGTCAGGCTCACTGGTCACTATTCTTTAACAGTTTCAATTTCTTTGTTACTTACTGGCTGGGTTCTAAAAACACTAAGGCTGATTTATTGTTCAGATATTTTCCTGGTGGAGAATCATGTGAGCAGCCGGTTCCCATCCTCCAGAAAGGTGTTGTAGTTTCAGCTCTCAGTACTGAGGTGGAAGCTGAGCTAACTGAGGCTTAGGAGGAGGTACTGCCGGATCTCCCGGTTAACAGGTCTTTTGTTCCTCTGCACCTTCGTTTTAAGGTGTTGGGGGAGCATCATGATTCGGTCCTGACTGGTCACCCGGGGATTAAGGGTACGTTGGAACTTCTGTCATGTCGGTTTTCGTGGCCCAAAATCTGGAAGGATGTGGTCTTCTATGTATCAGCCTGTTCCACTTTTGAGTGTTCTAATTCTTTGCACTCTCATTCATCTAGTACTCTCTTTCCACTTAGTGTGCTTAGCAAATCATGGACAGATATTTCCATGAACTGTATTACGGATTTAAATTATTCTGCTGTTAACATTGTTATATTAGTTGTGGTCGATCGGTTTTCAAAAATGACACATTTTGTTACGTTACTATCCTTACTCAATGCTAAGACCCTTGCTCAGATATTCATATGTGAAGTGGTCAGACTTCATGGGGATCCATCTGACATTGTATCTGATAGGGGTACTCAGTTTATTGCTGATTTCTGGAAAACTTTCTGTTCTCGCTTGTGGATTAAGTTATCTCACTCATTGGCTTTCCATCCTCAATCTATTGAATAAACAGTGGTCATGAATCAGCATCTAGAATAATATTTGTACTACTTTGTCTCCGACAACAAGGAGGAGTGGTTGGCTTTCCTTCCTCTCGCAGAGTTCACCATTAATAATCATTTTCATGAGTCCTCTGGGGATTCCCCCTTTTTCTGTGTCTATGATCAACATTCTGTCACATCGCCATTGGACTCGGTGGCTGGTGTTCCTGCCTCGGCCACTGGGAGGGGCCGGATTCCTTCGGCTGATGGCGTCAGTGATAGGAGGGCCTTGTCCTCATATGGACCTGCTCCTGCGACGTCTGCCTCTGTCGCTGAGCGCCGCCATGTTTCTCTTTTGGGTGGTATTGGTAGCAGAGGAGCGGGCCCTGCAGAGCTGTCTGTTAGGCGCAGCCTTCGTTCTGCTGTCAGAAGTGGGGTGGGCTGAGCCAGTCGTGCATCACCATCTGGCCTGGTTCTAGGGGCGGTCCGGATGAGATCATCAGGCTGTGGGCTCCAGCCTATGGGAGGTAGCCGCGCCCTTCAAGTACATTCGAGCCTGGCTTGCAGGCCGCCAGATATAGTTTTGTTTACCCAGTGATAGTGTGTGTTTAGTTTCGTGTCTGACCTTGCCTGGATTTCTGACTCTGCCTCTGCCTATTGATTTTGTACCTCAGCTCCCTCTTGGTTTTGCCCTTGACCTTTGCCTGGATTTTTGACTCTGCTACTGCCTGACGATTTTGTACCTTAGCTGCCCTCTCGGTTTTGACTCAGACTTGTGACTTCGTTTTTCGGGTCTTGATTTTCCCCTGGCGACCTCCCCGGCTCTGTTGCTCATATAGGCAGCTACCCCTGGGCTCCGCTGTAATTCCAGATCCCTGTATAGGGGTTAAGGGTCTCGGGGTTTCTCGGGGTGCTGCCTACCAGCAGCTCGGCCTCACAGTTGATGGTCGTCACACATTCTCAGTTCAGTACTTTTCATCAAGCGTATTCTTCCGTGGTCCCTGAAGAGGATCGGGTGGGTGCGGCCTTATCATCTACATGGCGGAAAGTTAAGCAGCATTTACTTAGTATGGGTGTAAGGTACAAGCATGTGGCTGACTGCAGACGTGTGCCCGGTCTGGACCTGAATGTGGGTGAGTTGGTGGGGTTATCCACTAGGAACCTCAATCTCAATTTACCTTCACTAAAGTTAGGTGTCCGCTTTATCGGTCCATTCAGAATTTTGGCCGTCATCAACCCGCTGGCCTTCTGGTTGGAATTACATGCCGTATACAGGATTCATAATGTTTTCCATAAGACTCTTTTGAAGAAGTTTGTGGGTTCACTGGACTCCATTTCAGCTCCTCCACCACCAGTCTTAGTGGATGGATTTTTAGAGTTTGAGGTATCCAGGATTGTGAACTCTCGTATCGTTCGTCATTTGGTACAGTATCTGGTGCATTAGCTAGGTTTTGGCCCCGAGGAGAGGACTTGTGCGCCTACGACAGAGCTGATTGGCTAGTTGCTGATTTTTATCAGCAAAACCCTGACAAACCAGGCCTGCGGCATCCTGAGGACCCTGAAGTCCTTCGTAGAGGACGGGGTACTGTCATGCCAGCTCCAGACTCTGTTCACACTGGGGAGACTGATGTATAGCCTTAAGCCTCTTTTTTGCTCTGGCTGAGTTAGGGCATCAGCGGTGGTTTGCTCACTGATGTTCAGCTTTGTAGGAGTTAACTTTTTGGTTAGTGTTACCGTATATACTCGCGTATAAGCCGAGTTTTTCAGCCCAAAAATTGGGCTGAAAAGTCCCCCCCTCGGCTTATACGCGAGTCACTGTATACTGTATACAATGTATACAGTATACAGTGCCCCCATCTATATACAGCCCCCCGCCGCAATCCTGTAAAGGAATAGGTTAGTATACTTATCCATCCGCTGCAGCTGTCCCGCCGCCATCGCGATTCAGCATCTTCCGACTTCCAGCGTCTCGCGTCTCCTTCCGATGGTCGCAGGCAATGACGTCATTGCCTGTGCGACCGGGGAGGAAACCGGAAGAAGACGCGAGACGCTGAAGTCGGAAGATGCTGAATCGCGATGGCGGCGGGTCAGCTGCAGCGGATGGATAAGTATACTAACCTATTCCTTTACAGGATTGCGGCGGGGGGGCTGTATATAGATGAGGGGGCACTGTATATACCTCTGGGGCATATATATGTGGGGCTGCTCTATAGTACCACTGGGGCTATATTTACCTGTGGGGCTGCTGTATACTACCACTGGGGCTATATTTACCTGTGGGGCTGCTGTATACTACCACTGGGGCTATATTTACCTGTGGGGCTGCTGTATACTACCACTGGGGCTGTATATACCTGTGGGGCTGCTGTATACTACCACTGGGGCTGTATATACCTGTGGGGCTGCTGTATACTACCACTGGGGCTATATTTACCTGTGGGGCTGCTGTATACTACCACTGGGGCTGTATTTACCTGTGGGGCTGCTGTATACTACCACTGGGGCTGTATATACCTGTGGGGCTGCTGTATACTACCACTGGGGCTGTATATACCTGTGGGGCTGCTGTATACTACCACTGGGGCTGTATATACCTCTGGGGCTGCTGTATACACCACTGGGGCTGTATATACCTCTGGGGCTGCTGTATACTACACTGGGGCTGTATATACCTGTGGGGCTGCTGTATACTACCACTGGGGCTGTATATACCTCTGGGGCTGCTGTATACTACACTGTTGAGGGCTGTATACCTGTGCTGGGGTCCACCCTCGGCTTATACACGAGTCAATAGGTTTTTCCAGATTTTTGGGGCAAAAGTAGGGGGGTCGGCTTATACACGGGTCGGCTTATACACGAGTATATACGGTAATTGAAGGTTGAGACTGCTGGAATGCCTTCACCCTTTAAGTATGATTCAGAACATTCTTGAATGGCGACTATAGCATTTGCGTGCATCTTGCAAACAGGTCCTGTGTTGGAGTTGCTTTTGAAACTCTAATCTTTGCTTGGTGTCTGGTGAAGAATACCTTGTGGTTTTTTCATCCTCTATTTGTATTTGGGTTCTCCCTACACACATATTTATCTTACTGATTGTCTGCTGTGTGGTGGTGTGGTGCTGTTTACTTTATACCTGTCTGTCTTTATCTGTGGGTTCCATTACGGTTCACCTCCTGGGGTGGGGGTTGGGGGTTTTAGCTCAGGGCTGGACAGGAGAAAGGACAGGTCAGAGACTCAGGCCTCTCTACCATCAAGGGTACTCCTGAGTTAAAGAAAGTTAGAGTTTCCCTAGCCTGAGGGCAATTCAGGGGCCCAGGTTCCTTTCCTTCTTCTCTCCCAAAACTCCCCATAACACTCCCTGGGAGCTAGCCCTAGTTGCAAAGGGTTAAACATCTATGCTGCTACTATTATCTATCTCCCAGAGATCTCCTGCAGTGCCAGCCTAATCTGGCTGATTATCCCAAGTGGCATCACAAACAAACTTTTTCCCTACTATTACCACCTTTATATGTGCGGTTAAGACCACAGATGTGTGCAACCTTAGGGTTGCAGAGCATAAAATATACTGGAGTGGTTGCATGAATTATGAGGGCCCCCTGGCCAAAGGGCCTATATGTATAAATAAACCAGCTGACTAATTCTCTCGGTAGTACTCCATCAAACTGGTATTTTTGCCAACTATAAGTGGCAGAGCATAAAATTTACTGGAGCGGTTGCATGACTTATCAAGACCCCTTGTCCAATAGGCCTATACATGTGACTGACCATGCTGACTAATTGTTCCGGTAGTATTCAGTGAAACTGATATTTGTGCCACTTGAGGGAGGTGGAGCACAAAAATTATTGGAGCGGTTGCATGACTCACAAGCGTCCCCTGCCCAATAGGCTATACATGTGACTGACTCAGCTGACTAATTCTTTCGACTCAATGAAATTGATATTTGTGCCATGTAAGGGTGGCGGAGCATAAAATTTACTGGAAAGGTTGCATGACTTATAAGGGCACCCAGCCTAATAGGCCTATACATATGGCAGACCCACCTAGCTAATTCTTTCTATAGTATTCTATGAAATTGATTTTTGTGCCACCTGAGGGTGGCGGAGCATAAAATTTACTGGAAAGGTTGCAAGACTTATGAGGGCACCCTGCCCAATAGGCCTATACATAGGACAGACCCACCTAGCTAATTCTTTCTATAATATTCTATGAAATTGATTTTTTTGCCACCTGAGGGTGGCGGAGCATAAAATTTACTGGAAAGGTTGCAAGACTTATGAGGGTCCCCTGCCCAATAGACCTATACATTTGACTGACCTAGCTGACTAATTCTTGAAGTAGTACTCCATGAAATTGATATTTGTGCCACTTGAGGGTGGCAGAGCATCAAATTGACTGAAGCTGTTGCCTGACTTATGAGGACCCCCTGTCCAATAGGCCTATACATGTTACTAACCCATCTGACTAATTTTTCCATTAATACTCCATATATTTGTACTTCTGATATTTGTACACCTGAGGATGGCTGAGCATAACATTTATTGGAGTGGTTGTATTAGATGTGAGTGCCCCCTGCCAAATAGGCCTACACATATCATTTATCCCCCTGTTCTTGATCAATGTTTTATCTTCAAATGATAGGCCAGGCTCTGTTCCAGATCCTGTGCCATGCATGCAGGCTACACCATTTTACAATTTTTATTCTGGGTTAATTGATGCAAGTTTGGTTGTATCTGGTCCCAATTTTTGGAAAGGTGGAGACTCATCTTGTTGTGTGTTTTGTGAATTTAGCAGGGATCTCTGAGCGCCAAGCCTACACCTGTCACTCAGATTCCTATTCCTGATCAATGTTGAAACTTGAAATACAGTGCCAGGCCTTCTACCATGCATCCATTATGTGTAATGATGAAAATGTTGACTCTGGGAAATAGAGCACCTTTCCTGGTGTCTGTCCCTATATTGTGCTGCTATCGCTGCTTTTGTGCTCCTTTGAAGCTGTTTTCTAGACCCTTGATTTTACCTTCCATTGATTTGAATGGGGTTTGGAATCTGCTGAACTGCTCACCATTCTAATTGGCGAACATATCCTCTTTCAACAAACCGGACCTAACCCGAACTTCAAAAGGTTCGCTCATCTCTAATCTAATCATTAGGGATGGGCGAATCTACTCGCTAGGACTCGTTACTCGGCGAGTAGTAAGGGACTCGCAGGACTCGGTACTCTGCGAGTTTACCAGCGTTTACTCGCACAAGTCCAATGCAAATCAATGGCAAACACTGACAAAACTAGGATTGCCATTGTCTTGCATTAGACTCGGCTACTGTGCCAGTGATAGCAGGGAAACTCGCAAAGTAACTGCTGTTATGGTCCCATCACACGGCACGACCTGGCCAGCGATGTCGGAAGCGATGTGCGGGTGCCCGCTCGGTTCCGACATCGCTGGCCAGCTGTCACACAGAATCGCTGCGGCCGGTGACACCGCAGCGATGCGGGCGGTGACATCGCTCGCTGGGCTGGGCTTAGCCCAGCGAGCGATCCGCAGCAACGCTGCGGTATAGGCTGGATCGCCACCGACATCGCTCTGGCGATGTCACACGGTGCGATCCAGCCTTATCGCAGGTCGCAGGTTGACAGGTTTACGGTTCTTCCCGTAAACCTGTCAACCTGCGACCGGCGATAAAACGTGGTCGCGCCGCGCGTTTACACAGCGCGACGTCGCTAGCGACATCGCTGATACGTCACTTTTTCGGCGATGTCGCTAGTGACGTCGCCAGGTGTGAAGCCACCTTTAGTTTGCGAGCGGAGTCCAGCTGTCTGCTCTGTGTGCTGGCTGCCGCAGCTCCAGGGTCCTGGAGCCCGCCTGCTCACAGAGATGATGTAGCAGTGCTGAGATTGTTCTCAGTCTGCTCATTCCCTGTGCATAGACATCTATATCTATGCACAGGGGATGTAGCAGAGAGGACATCGCGTTTTGGACTGTGTCGGACAGAAAAGGATTTTTTTAATTAAAGATGGAGTCCCTAATGGCTTTTTTTTTTTATTTCAAATAAAAAATTTTCTCTGTGTTGTGTTTTTTTAACCCTTTATTGGAGATTCTTAGTGGCTGGGTCAAACGTGGCCAGACATTAAGAATCTCGGGCTTAATACCAGCTTGTATAACAAAGCTGGTATTAACCCCTTTATTACCCAGCGTGCCACCGCCACCAGGGCCGCTGGAAGAGCGAGGTTCAGCGCCAGAGGATGGCGCTTCAATGAACGCGCCATCTTCTGGGGCGGCTGCGGGCTGCAATTTGCAGTGGGGGGTGCCCAGAAAGCTTGGGCCTCCCTGCGCTGCGGATTCCAGCCCCCAGCTGCTTAGCTGTACCTGGCTAGACATAGAGATTGCGCGGAGCCCCACGCATTTTTTTTAAATTATTTCATGAAATTCATGAAATAATAAAAAAAGAGGGCTCGCCTATATTCTTGTGTCCGGCCAGGTACAATAGGCACCTGGGGGTTGGGGGCAGCCCGTCACTGCCTGCTGGATCCGGCTGGTTCCAGAAATACGGCGAAGCTCACGTGAAATTTTTTTCTGACAAATCCATAAAACAATGTAAATAAAAGGGACTGCATCTTTATTAACCCCTGGACCATGGGCGAGGGGTTAATAAAGATTCGCCCATCACTACTAATCATAAATTTCTTTATCATCCTTTCCAAGCTGAGGTCTGCATCATCACCACAGTATATATTCTTTACTAGTGATGAGCAGACTTGTTCATATTCAGGTTTGCCAAATCCGAATGGACTAAAGAAAAAAATCAGATTTTGTAACCGAACGTAACCCGAACTCCAAACCACATACAAGTCAATGGGGACCCGTTTTTTAGTGCTAACAAATGGCTGTAAAATGGTCATAGTAAGGCTACCGGCTCAAATGGAGTGGGGAGTGGTGTAATAGGTGTAAGAGCAGGTCGATTGCCAGGTAAACAAATGTGTATAGTGAAATTTCTTAAAGATGTTCTGTCACCACATCAATTCTGGTTGCATAGCAAATAATTGAGGAAACAAAATTTTGGCAGTCAACTCAGAGACAGATTTCATAGGTTCCCCATAAAGCAGCAATGTAAGTAAAAGCCATCTACAAAATCTGCTTTCACAGTTGACCCATAAAGACAAGATTGGCAAATTGCCACCCAGAGCACTCAATATTGACAATGGACTTGTAAAATCCTCTTTACCAAAGTTCATTCCCACATCCAAGATCGCCCGAGATCCAATATAGAGCACCCATTTTTGACATTGAGGCTGTCACAGTCTCTTTATCACAGTTCATCCTCACAGCGAAGATTGCCTGAGATCCAACACAAAGCACCAAATTTTGACAAAAAGGCTGTAACAGCCTCTTTACCACAGTTCACCCTTACAGCCCAGCCAAAATTGCTTAAGATTTAACACTCTTCCACACTGCTGCATACAGATGGCTTTAACATCTTTGCAACACTGCTGCAATGCAGTTACAGCTTTGGGGCAGATTAAGCCCGGAATACCAGGTGCACAGTGACTACTGTTTTAATATTTTTTTAAATAAAGCCACAGACCCAGCTGCACACTGGCAAGAGGTAACATTTTGTTAGAAACAAAGGTCACAGACCCTGCTGATCAGTGGCAAGAGGTTGACTGTTGACTTGCTACTGAAGGTCTCACCCCTTTTGACTTTGTGCACCTTCCCGGAGCTTTTCCAAAAAATATCCACGGAACCCGAAGCATTTCTTATGAAAAAATTATTGTTCAAAACAGCCAGCTTTGTCTGAATATGACAGTTATGAATAATGGAATAGTGATTCATTGTAACTGTTTCTTGTTGTTAATGGTGCCATGATTAAAAGTCGACCAGGTGCAAAACAAATTGTCTGAACCATAACTACATGGAGAAGACTCATCACTCAGTATGTTCACATATATCCTTCACAGAGCACCCAGTTTTTACAAAGACCCTTCCACATCCTGTTACACAGTTCACACACAGACAAGATTGCTTGGCCACTATAAAGCCCCTTTACCAGGCTGCACAATGGCAGGAAGTACCCTTTTGGGGAAAATTCTCCTCCTGCTGCTCCTATGCCTCCTGTCCCCTGCCTCCATCCCAACCCCTGCTGCAACTCCTCCTCTCAGGTGCTGTTGCCCCCCGCCACCTCTCACTCCCACTGAATCCTATACCCCCATGCAATGTTTTCCCTTCTCTTCACACTCACTCCTATTTCTATCCTACTCCACTTCCTACAACCCCCCTCTGTCCCTCCTCCTGACAACACAATAATACTCTCCCCCTCCATCCTACCTAGCCATCTCACCCATTGCTCTGAACTCTTTCTCCACACCCAAGCCTTTATATCCAAACATGTCCGCCCACCATGCAAGCTCTCATGCCCCCATCTCCTGACCCTCCTCCAACTACTTGCTGGCAACATCTCCCCTAATCCCGGTCCCCCCAACACATCCCCACAATCACCCCTATCCCACGCCCACTCCCCACCTTTAACATCCGCAACCACTGCAACCTTACACCCATCCCCCAAGCCACCCCACCCCCATTTCCACTCTCTGGCACACTCTGAAATGCCCGCTCAGTATGCAATAAACTCACCTTCATCCACGACCCCTTCATCACCAAAAAACTCTCTTTCCTTGGCATCACCGAAACATGGCTCACCCCCTCTGACACAACCTCCCCTCCATCCTCTCCTATGGCAGACTCACCCTATCCCACACTCCCCGCCCCAGCAACTCCCGCGGCGGAGGTGTTTCCTACTCCTGGCCAACAGCTGCTCATTCACCCCAATTACACCACCCCCTCTGCTGTCTTCCACCACCCTCCAGGATCCTCTCCACCTTCTTCGACCACTTCACAACCTGGCTTCTCCACCTCCTCTCCTCCGACATCCCCCCATCATCATGGGCGCCTTCAACATCCCCATTGATAAACCCCACGCTGCTGCCTCAAGACTCCTCTCTCTATCCTCCTCCTTCGGCCTCTCCCAATGGTCCTCCTCAGCTACACAAATAACGGTCACACACTAGACCTCGTCTTCACCCGCCTCTGTTCCCTCACTGACCTCGCAAACTCAACCCCCCTCCTATCCGACCACAACCTGCTAACCTTCCCTGCCCTCTCCCCCCCCCGCCACACTCCCCCCTCTCCAGAAACTCCCCACCCCCGAAGAAACCTCAAGCTCATTAACTTCCACTCACTCGCCGAGTCCCTCCTCCCTCTCTCTGACTTAGCCTTCTCTCATGAGGCTGCCGCTGCTGCCACCCTCTACAACACCACTCTGGCAACAGTCCCTCGACCAGGCCGCCCCTCTCTCATACAACAAAACCCGTGCACACAGACAACCGTGGCTCACCGCCAGCACCAAAAAACTTCGACGGACGTCCAGGGTAGCTGAACGGAGATGGAAGAAATCCAACTCCGCAACGCACCTCTCTTTGTACAAGCAGTCCCTCATTGACTTCAAGACAGCACTGATTACCGCAAAACAAGCTTTCTTCTCGTCTCTCATTAGTTCCCTCTCCCACAATCCCAAGCAACTTTTCATAACCTTTAATGCCCTACTCCGTCCCCCCACACCCCCTCCCTCTCCCCTCATCACCGCTGACGACTTTGCCAGCTTCTTTAAACAGAAGATCGACAAAATCAGAGAAAGCTTCAATTCCCAATCCACTCGGTCCCCCCTCTCTATCACCCAACCCCCCTCGACCAAAAGTAACTTCCCCTCCATGACTGAAGTGCGTCACTTCTCTCTTCTAGCATGATCACACCTCACCATTTGTGCCCTCGACCCTCTCCCCTCCCATCTCATCCCTAACCTCACCACTGTCCTTATCTCCGCCCTAACCCATCTCTTCAACATATCACTTACCACCGGCGTCTTCCCCTCATCCTTCAAACATGCCCTCATCATACCCATCCTCAAAAAACCCTCCCTCGACCTGCAACAGTCTCCAACTACCGTCCCATATCTCTCCTCCCTTCGCCTCAAAACTGCTTGAGCAACATGTCTACTCCGAACTGTCCTCCTATCTCTCCTCATGCTCCCTCTTTGACCGCCTGCAATTCGGTTTCTGAGCCCACCACTCCATCGAAACAGCCCTAACCAAAGCCACCAACAACCTACTGACCGCCAAGAGCAAACGACACTACTCCATCCTTCTCCTCCTTGACCTCTCTTCTGCCGTTTGACACAGTCAACCACTCCCTCCTGCTTCAAATTCTAGAATCCCTTGGCATCACTGACCTAGCCCTCTCCTGGATCTCCTCGTACCTAACAGACCGGACCTTCAGCATCACCCACTCCCAAACCTCCTCCTTGCCCCACTCCCTATCTGTTGGAGTTCCCCAAGGCTCAGTCCTGGGACCCTTATTCTTCTCCATATACAGCCTAGGCCAACTCATCGAGTCCCACGGTCTCCAATACCACTTCTACGCCGACGACACCTAGCTCTACCTCTCCGGCCCTGACATCATCTCCCTGCTATCCAAAATCCCACACTGCCTGTCCGCCATCTTATCCTTCTTCTCTGCTTGTTTCCTCAAACTCAACATGGATAAAACAGAGTTCATCGTCTTCCCCCCAAGTCGCTCTTCCCCCCTACCCAGCTAACCATCACTGTCAACAACTGCACATTCTCACCCGTTCTCCACGCCAAGTGCCTGATGTAATTCTCGACTCTGCCCTCTCCTTCAAGCCACACATCCAGGCCCTCGCCACCTCCTGCCACCTCCAGCTTAAAAACATCTCACGGATCTGCTTCTTCCTTGACCATGACACTGCCAAAATGCTTGTCCACAGCCGCATTATTCCCGCCTCGACTACTGCAACCTCCTGTTCACCGGCCTCTCCGCTTCCTCCCTTGCACCCCTCCAAACCATCCTCAATTCCGCTGCCCGACTCATCCACCTGTCGCCCCGTTGCTCCCCCATCTCATGCCTCTGCCACTGGCTCCCTACGTCCCAGAGATCCAAGTTCAAATTCCTAACCATGACAAACAAGGCCATCCACAACCTGTCCCCTCCATACATCTCCGACTTGGTCTCCCGATACCACCCCTCACGCAATCTGCGCTCCTCTCAAGAACACCTTCTCTTCTCCCCCTGCATCTCCACCTCCCACAACCGCCATACTCTGGAACTTTTCTTCCACACCACATCAGACACTCCCCTACCCTGGGAACCTTCAAGAAAAACCTGAAGACCCACCTCTTCCGTCAAGCCTATAGCCCACACTGAGACTAATCCGCTGCAGCATCTCACCTCTCCCCCTCCTACTGTCTCCGACCCATCCCCTATAGACTGTGAGCCCTTGTGGACAGTATCTCTGCCCTAATGTACCTGTATGATTTAGTCGTCGTAATTTATGTTCTCGTCCTTGTTCTGCCCTTACATATGTAAAGCGCCATGGAACCAATAGCGCTATATAAATAAATAATAATAAAATTAAGTGGAAAGATGCTGGTACACAGTGGCTACAGCTTCAATTTTTGGGGGTGTAAAGAAACCACAGACCTGGCTGCCTGGCTGCAAAGTGGCAGAATTTAGCTAATAACAAAGGCCACAGACAGTAGTGATAAGTGGCAAAAGGTTGTTTTTTCAAAAGAAAAAAGTTCCAGGGCACTAAGCGGCATCAACAATCATGTTCCGGGAAATCATCCCTGGCGGGTACCCTCCGGCGGTGCACATCCAAAGCACCAGAACGTAATACAGCAATTTAAAGAATGAGGCAGCACTCACCGGTATATGCAGGGTGGTCTTTTAATCCAGATTGTCAAGGATAGACAGGGTGCAGGGAGGTGACCATGGAGGGCCGGTGGACAACTACACCGTTTCGCAAACGATGTTGCTTCTACGGGTCCAGGTATGCGCAAGTGAGTGGGCCTCCATGTTAAATACATGTGGTCACAAACCTCACTTCCGCCGGCCAACTTCCTGTTTGAATGGGCCAACTTTAACAAAAGTATCAATACACCTTGTAAAAGTAACAAAACAGTGAAAATAAAAACAGATTTATATCATACATACCAAAGGCACTTAGAGCAGAGCTCCGCACACGAACTTTATCAAGTACTCTTATGGCAACTGTTATTGTGGCTGCGGCAGTGAACGATGCGCTTGATGACCTCGGCACTCCGCTGCTTAAGGCTGGATGGAGTCATAGATTGGAGACTTATTCTTCGCCTGAGAGGCTCCTACAGCACCACAGAGCCAAGGACTACGACTCCTCTCATCCACTTCGCTGCCTTGAGGTAAAAGCTCCGCCTGTGGGGAGCTGTACTACCTCTTCTGCACCACACCATCACCTCAGCGCCGGGCTGCAGTGCTGGTAACCACTTACCAGACACCACAGGTGGCGTCATGCGTATTTCCTACATCATCATCACCCGCATCAGCTATTGAGTGCCCAGGGCACGGAACGGGAATCGACCAGCCGTGATTCCCTCCCCCGCCATCCCAGTTCTGAGTAACCCCCTTCCCGTCCAGCCTGACTCAAAATTTTGGCGTTACGAACAGGATCCCATGCCCGGTAAAAATGGGTACTGTGTGCCTTGCATTGGACTTTTATTGACTGAACTTTATTTCACTGCGTAGGCCCAAAATGGTGGGCCTAGAGATGTGACAGAAATGTGCTGGTCCAGGGGCGTGCCTCGGCCCTTCATCAAGGAAGGGCCATGCAAGAGGTGCTAAACTGGCTCCCGCCCCCCTTGCCATCAAACAACCAAGGGGGCAGTTTGGCAACTGGATCGCACCAGCTCGGGACTATAAAAAGGAAACAGGGTGCGGCCGGAGGGCAGAAAGAGAGACCCTGGCTGTTACCGGACCTGTTACCTGTCAGCTGCCTGTTCACAATGTCGGTACCAACGATCTCCGACTTGATCAGAGAAGTCGAGGAGGATGTGAGAGCTGATAGTGCTGCCCCGGGGTGCCCACCCTGGAAACTGAGGGGTGGACATTAACTTCTGGGGGGCAGCCTTGTGAGATCTGCGAGCCCGACTCCAGGAGACCATGAAGAGGACCATCCAGCATTGGAGTGCCAAGATGGTCATACAGCTGAGCACAAGATGAACAACAACAGGGGCTCACGCTAGACCCGGAACCGGAAGTGTTGGTGGAGCTAGAAACCGAGCACTCAGTAGCCAGAGATGCCACCCCACAGAGCCACTGCAAGTTGCTACAGCCGGAGCAGAGGCAATGACCAGAATCCCATTCTGGATGGTCCCGAGCCAGAGCCAGAGGACGACACTGCCAACGCGAAGCTTGATGAGGAGGAGACCGCTGAACTGGGAGACCAGATCTGGTTCTCTAAGGAGCAACCAGTCGGCGGCGCAGAGGCATCTGGGCCCCGCGAGCTATGGTGGGCCGATCTCCTGGAGCAACCAACCTGCCAGGTCGGAATGGAGATAAGGTGATTCAGAGGCCAATCTTCATCCCTGGCTCCACACTACTGGCAACCCGTTGGGAGACCACAGTTCCAGGATGACGAGGCGGAACAGCAGAGGCGACGAGAAGCATGATGGGCTAACGAAATGGAGACCTGCCAGGCCCGCGCCGTTGCCAGGTCCCAACCACTGATACCCCTGGATAAAAGAAGGAAAGGTACTGTGACGGCGTTTAATCTTGTCTTGTACAGATTTGTCCGGGAGATAGGCCTCTATGAATAGGTCTTTGTGGGGAGGAGAGAGGTCGAACCCCATATCTCGAAAGCCCGCCCAGATCGAGACCTGTACCGGGGTGACAAGATCTCCTATGAACGCCATGCTGGACCCCGGGGTTGGTTTGCTATACGGGTCAATAAGGAATAACTTGTTACTGTTTATAGTTAAGTGTGCAATTTCCTCTGTTGAACCTACCAAGATTCACATGGACTTGAATGTGAACTTTTGGTGTCAGAGCCTGATTGAATAAAGTTCAGAGACTGAATACCCATCCCCCGTTGGGCCGATGTGGACTAAATATATGTTGTTTGCAACGTTTGAAGCCCAGTGCCTCCCGCAAGGGAAGAAGACAAAGTAGTCATATTGTTTTTGTTCTTGTTATGTTTAGTCGCAACCCGGTTTATATGTTACTAAAAAGTTAAGCTCAAACCCAATTTGGCTGTGACACTCGCGGACAAGTGTATTTAACAAAGGGGGTGTGTGGCGCCCCTTTGGTGGGATGCCACAGGGAGGTACTGCACCCCAAACAGAAGGTGTAGTATCTCTGTAGTCGTGGATGAGGAGGAAAATACAGAGTCTGCACAAAAACATGCTCACAGGACACCTTAGTACAGGGGACTGGTATTCAGTAGGTCCCAGGGGGGTGGAGCCTAGAAGAGCGGGAAGACGTGAGTGACAGTTACTGAGTAGTCAGTCAGACGGTGACAGAAGAGCAGAGAGGACGGACGCAGGGGACCCTGCGGTCGTGACAGGAGGGCATCTCTAAGGAGAGAGGTGACCCAGACAAAGAGGGAGACACTCCAGGACTAGTTGGAGCCAGCTGAAGAGTCCAGGTCATCACCAGTATTCTGGAGCCAAGGCAGTTTGATAGGTTTATCCCAAACTGCAGACCAGCACATTGTGGGCCCTCATAAGTGAGCCACGACACCCTCCAAAAGCCTAACCGCAGTTTCATAGCTAGGTCCACCTGTGGGGAGCTGTACTACCTCTGCTGCACCATACCATCACCTCAGCTCCTGGCTGCAGCGCTGGTAACCGCTTACCAGACACTACAGGTGGTGTCACACGTAATTCCCCCATCATCATCACCCCCATCAGCCATTGAGTGCCCAGGGCACGGAACCGGGAACCGGTGACAGAAGAGCAGAGAGGATGGACGCAGGGGACCCTGCGTTCGTGACAGGAGGGCATCTGCCGCGATGGCAAAAACCGCTGATGTGAAAGGGGCCTTATATGATTAAGCGCAATGGCGTCTTTTTATAGATTCTTCAGAAAAAAGTCTCAAAGCAGTTTTACTCCACAATGGTGGTTTTTCTGCTTTCATCCCTGTAGGTCATTCCATACACCCCAAGGAATCTTGCGAGAATGTAGAATTGGTTGTTTAAAAACTTAAATATGAAGACCATGGTTGACAAGTGTGCAGGGATTTGAAAGTCTTGTGCATGCTGCTCGGGTAACAAGCTGCATATACCAAATACCCTTGTTTTCTGTGTCTATGGGACAGTCAAGACTGACAAAATCACTGTACCAAGAAGAGTTGGTAGCCGAGAGTACTCACAATTAGTGAAAAAAGTACCCTCACATAAACCTTGGTACCTCCCCATAAAAATCTTCTACTACCTCTCCACATAAAATTGGGATTAATGAAACAATTCATAAAATCACATCAAAGAGATGGAGAATGCTTCAAATACTTGGTCACCAAGTTTCCAGGCCTCTCGGAGGCAAAATTGAAGAAAGGTGTGTTCATCAGACCAGAAGTTAGAAGGCTTATAGCTGATCAACAGTTTACCAATACCATGACGGATGCTCAAAAAGAAAGGTGGATTGAATTTAAAGAGGTTGTAAAAAAATATTTAGGCAATAACAAAGATATGACTACAAAAAGATAGTCAGACGAATCCTGAAAGCATTTCAAGCTTTAGGTTGCCTGATAAGTTTGAAACTGCATTTCCTCCTTTCTCAACTTGACAACTGTCCTGAAAATTTGGGAGTTGTGAGTGAAGAGCAAAATACCAGGGAATATGGAGCATTGCAATGATGGCAGATTACTGTTGAGCGCTTAAAGAGGCCATCACACACGTCAACATTGCTTGCAACATCGCTGAAAAGTCACGTGTTCAACGATGTTCATAAACCTGGCAATTTGGCCCCAGCGATTAGGCTGTATCAGCCTATTCCACACCATTGCTGTGGATCGCTCGCTGGGTTGTTCCCAGCCCAGCGAGCGATGGCTGCGCCCACATCGCAGTGGCGTCGCCGGCAACAATCTTGCCATGTGACAGCCAAGGGCTGCGATGTCAGAAGCGAGCGCGCTCCCACGGCATCGCTTCCGACATCGCAGCCTAAATTGCTGTGTGTGACGGCCCCTTTAGAGAGACATTCCAGATGCAACTCACAAGCATAAATGTAGCATGAGGAGCTTCACAGGGAAGAAGAATTGAAATTAGTGTGTGTTAGTGAGCTCATTCCAGTTAAGAACAATGATTTTCATGAATGAATAAAAAATAATTTTATAAGTGTATTTTCATTTATTTTGAAGTAATACCTTTTTTAAACCCATAGTTACCTAAATTGTCAGAAAATTTGATGTCCTATGACAAAACCGAGGTCGTTTTTGGATTTATCGTGCCCAAAAACATGAAGATTACATGGAATAACCAAAACAGCTCTTAATTTTTTTTTTTTTGCAGACCTGTGATTATTAAACTAGTCTGAATGCAATTGTTTTTGAGCACTATGCAAACATGTGTGAGCCTGGCAAATTAAGTCCACAACACCTGGTGCACAGTGACTACTGATTAAATTTTTTTTAATAAAGCCACAGACTTGGCTGCACAGTGGTAAGAGGTGTTATTTTGTTAAAAACGAAATGCCACTGACCCTACTGATAAGTGGCGAGAGGTTGAGTGCAGTCTTGCTATTAACAGTCTCATTTTCTTTGCCTTTGTGCAACTTCCCAGTGTTGTTCTCAAAAATATCCATGGGATTCAAAAGCACTTCTTTTGAAAAAATTATTATTGACAGCATCCAACCTTGTCTGAAACAACAGCTATGAATAATAAATGGCACTATGGTCTCATCGTTTGTTGTCGGTAATGGGACCATGCGTAGCAGTTGAACAGGTGAAAGCAAACTTCCTGAACCATAACTACATGGGACAGACACATCACTCAGTGCTTTTACATATATCTCCCCATAGAGCACCCAATTTTAATATGGGCCTGTAACAGCTTCTTTACCGAGTTCACCCTCATAACCAAGATTGCCTGAGATCCAACACAGAGCAACCAATTTTACAGAAGGCACTACAAAGCCTCTTTACCAGGTTGAGCCTCACAGCTAAGATTGCCCAATATCCAGCATTGAGCACCCAATTTTTCTAAAGGTTTTTGAAAACCTCTTCTACCCCAAATTTACAGCTCCAGTAGCGGACATTATGGTTGCTGCATTTAAAACACTTGTAGCTGGATTGTATGATGGAGAGCTGAATACTTCCATGGAATGATCTGGAGATAGTAGGTCATGTAGGTGGTGGTAGTGTTGCTAGCAAATTATGCGCTTGTGAGGAAGGAAGTGGCCCTACAAATATCATAAGGGCTATGGAAAAAAGGGAACCCGGATACCTTATCTGCCTCTCAATCTAGAGTCTCCTGTACAGCCCTGAAACCGATTTCCACTTGTCCTTCCCCCAGAGCTGGGAAGCAAAGAAACCCACAGATAATGACAGACAGGGAAAAACCAAAATTGAATCTCACAGCACTGCACACCAGGGAGATTACAATATGTGACAACGGAGAAAGAAAAGAAGTACAAACAATATAAAAATGCAACAAAGAAATTTCCACCAAACACCAAACTAGTAGCAACTGTTATCAAATAACTGGAACACCAAGCACAACACCAGTATTGCTGGATCAAGCTAAAGCTATAATCGGCAAAGGGGACTGGGCTCTACCTTACTTGAAGAGTGGAGACACCCGTGATAGGACAGAAGCAACCAAAAAACTCTAGCAACAAATTACCAACCATCAGAAAGTTAACTCCTACTAGACTGATGGCTAAGCGAACACAAAACAGCCAATGCATTAACTCTGGCTGAGCAACAAAGAAACACAAGGTAGCATATCAGTCTCTATAGTGTGAACAGAGTCAGAAGATGCCATGACACCAAGTGAGCGCAGTGCGGAACAGTAGATGACACAAAGTGATGAAGCTACAGCCTGTGGTCTATGTGCACCATAGGAATGTATTTTATATTCATGCATAGCAGGCACATGGATAATTTAACCAACAATACTGTTGCACACTGCTGGAAGACAGATGGTTGTTAGAGCTCTGAAACACTGTGATTGGTGCCCCGTGACTAATACTTCATTTTTTGGGAAGAACTAAAGCATCCATCTCCCCCAGATGGTTTTTAGAGCCGCACAACAGTGTGCCTGCTGCAGCACAGTTAAAGGTTTGACACTGATTAAGCTGACCATACCTGATTTACAGTGACATTTTTTAGTGGAGCTGATGCCCCAGACCTGGCTGCCCTTTGTCAAGAGGCTGAATTTTAATTCAAACTAAGGGCCACAGACCCTGCTGATAAGTAGCAATAGACAGATTGTTTATTGAAAATGAAGACCACAGGCCTGGCTTCACAGTGGTGAGAGTTACTTTTTGGGGGCAAAATTTCAGGGACACATCCTGGTGTACAGTTGCTACAGTTTACATTTTTTTGTGCTAAAGAATAGCAATTTTTTCATGCTTTTTTGTTTTAGGGAGAGGGAATAACTTTTTCACTGATGAACTGAAGAAACAAGGATGTGACAGTGTTAGTCAAATAGGCATTAACCAGCTGTTATTTTTTGTTACTTTATTTTTTTTCTACTTTATTTATGAATTTGACTTACAGAAAGCTCTAATTCCCCCCCATCCAAAGCAAAGAAGAGAATCCGGAGGAGGAGAAGGTGGTGGAAA
Organism: Allobates femoralis; assembly: GCA_033576535.1. NCBI lineage: Eukaryota > Metazoa > Chordata > Amphibia > Anura > Aromobatidae > Allobates > Allobates femoralis. The sequence goes on from JARQOC010000002.1 coordinate 479,826,217, forward strand.
GGAGTAGCTTCTGGTGGACATGGCGGTGTCAGTCTAAGTGGCGAGAAAGGAGGAGACGCAGAAAGCCAACTATTTATTTTGTGTTTAATCAATTATTTTTATTTTCTGAGGTTACTGTATATTGAGATTTTCTAAAACTTTGGGCATGCAAAATAGAGTATACCAATGTCTGTTTGTAGGTGGTCTAGTTATCTACTTTGGTCAAAGGGACTGACAAGTCTGGGGTAATCTGTTCAGGGTGCAAAAAATAAGACCTCACATGGCACCAGATAAAAAATGAAAATGTCAGAATATGGCAAAAAAAAGTAATTGATAAAATGTTTTTACAAATTTACAAGTATTTTTTTCACCACCTAAAAATAAAAAAACAAATAGATACGTGGTATGACATGAAGACACATAGTGCCATGTCATTTTCAACATATGTTGAGTTTAGTAAATTTAAAATAAAACAAAAAATTGTAAAATTGCACTTTTTTGCTGCATATCTCAGTCCAGCATCGCGGCACTCTGATAATGGTGACCGCCCCGTAACTGACACTCCCCCAGCCTACTGTATCCCCACCCGCCACTTGTAGACTGTGAGCCCCTCCCCTCCTATACCTATTTGTCCTGATTGTCTAGAGTTATTGTAATTGTGCTTGTCTCCCCTATACTCATATAAAGCGCCATGGAGCCTAATGGCGCTATATAAATAAATAATAATAATAATAATGAAAGCAGTGAAGGAGAGAATGCCGCGATGCTGAACTGTGATGTGTGGTGAAACTCACTCAGGGAGACTGGGTCTTGCCTCAATGATGCTGGGTTATCTTCTAATTTTGGGAGTTGAAGTGATATCACCGGATCTCATCAGAGATCACTGCAGCCAGATGTCATGTGATGGGGATGAGCAGACAGCTATAATGCTGCTCCCCGGCAGAATTCACAACACAAGGTGTTTCGGAGAATACTTATTTCAGTACTTTAAAGCAATGTGGTAACAACACAGTGAACCACATCTTGAAAGCAAAGAAATTACATTCTGTGATTACAAAAATGAAGCCAAGATGATATCAACAGACCAAGGGGATCTGCCAGTATGGAGGGCAAATTGCACATTACAATTACCAATGGCTTCCTCCATGGCCTCCATCAGCATTTAATTACAAATGTACCGTATATACTCGCGTATAAGCCGACTTTTTCAGCCCAAAATTTGGGCTGAAAAGTCCCCCCTCGGCTTATACGCGAGTATATGTATATATATACAGCCGCAGCCCCGGAGGTATACAGGCCCCCCCCCATCAAGCTCCAGGGCCCCCCCCTTGAGCGGCGTCCTGTAAAGGAATATCATACTTGCCAGTCTCCTGTCGCGCCGTCCGCAGCTGCCGACACGCGATCCCGGGCTTCATTCAGTGAGAGGTGTACTGAGAAGACCTGTGGTGACGTCAGAGGGGGGGCGTTCCCGGGGCGTTCCCAGCGCTGATTGGCTGTTCGCGGTCATGTGATATGTATCACATGACCGCGAGTGCCCGGGAACGCCCCTCTGACATCACCACAGGTCCTGTCAGAAGAGATCTCACTTGGAACTGGGGATCGCACAGCGGCAGAAGGCGTCGGACAGGTGAAGTATTGATTCTTTTTTATTTTTCAGACCTCAAGGGGGGGGCCCTGGAGCTTGATGGGGGCGGCCTGTATACCTCCGGGGCTGCGGCTGTATACAGCCCTGGGGCTGCGGCTGTATACAGCCCTGGGGCTGCGTCTGTATACAGCCCTGGGGCTGCGGCTGTATACAGCCCTGGGGCTGCTGCTGTATACAGCCCTGGGGCTTCTGCTGTATACAGCCCTGGGGCTTCTGTTGTATACAGCCCTGGGGCTTCTGCTGTATACAGCCCTGGGGCTTCTGCTGTATACAGCCCTGGGGCTTCTGCTGTATACAGCCCTGGGGCTTCTGCTGTATACAGCCCTGGGGCTTCTGCTGTATACAGCCCTGGGGCTGCTGCTGTATACAGCACTGGGGCTGCTGTATACTACCTAAGGGCTGCTGTATACTACCACTGGGGCTGCTGTATACACCTCTAGGGCTGCTGTATATACCTCTGGGGCTGCATATACCTCTGGGGCTGCATATACCTCTGGGGCTGCATATGGGGCTGCATATACCTCTGGGGCTGCATATACCCCTGGGGCTGCATATGGGGCTGCATATACATATGGGGTTGCATATACATATGGGGCTACATATGGGGCTGCATATACCTCTGGGGCTGCATATGGGGCTGCATATACCTCTGGGGCTGCATATGGGGCTGCATATACCTCTGGGGCTGCATATGGGGCTGCATATACCTCTGGGGCTGCATATGGGGCTGCATATACCTCTGGGGCTGCATATACCTCTGGGCTGTATATACCTCTGGGGCTGCTGTATACTACCACTGGGGCTGCTGCTGTATACTACCACTGGGGAGGCTGCTGTATACCTCACTGCTGGGGGTTGTATACCTGTGCTGGAGTCCACCCTCGGCTTATACGCGAGTCAATAAGTTTTCCCAGTTTTTGGGGGCAAAAGTAGGGGGGTCGGCTTATACACGGGTCGGCTTATACACGAGTATATTTGGTTAGTCATCTGTATTAGAATCAAGGTAACACAATTTACGGGATGGATAGATCTGTTATATTACAGACTATGGTATATTGGAAAAAGACTGGACTGTTGACATATACTTAAGTCCATCTTGTTCTGTTAGCGTGTCCAATATAGTCCTGGGAGAAGTTATCCCAATAAACTTTTCGAACCTGATATAAAGCATCCTACCAGAGGTTCCAATGCAAATACGAGCCTGAACACATATTTAACTTGTTTAGTAGAGCAATTAGTTTCTAGTAAACATCACCTTTGAGCTATGTTTTGGAGCTACTGTATGTTGTAAGAAACGAGATTAGGTACCTTGTCCTTATCATTACAAAGTATCCTGTTACCTTTACCTTGTTTTGCATATTTGTATAATCTACAGAATGGGAACAAACACGTTACTTAAAATGCATAATGAATAGACCCAACACGCTAACATTCAACAGTAATCTTTTTTTTCTTTAATTATAAAGCTTTTATTCTGTTTATTTGCCCTTTTCTTCAGTTGTTTCAGTTTTCAACTCTGCATATTTGCATATTGTATAGACTATTTTTTACTGTAATCAAGGACACCATTATACCACTCTCTGCAAATATTATTTTATATGAAAATATTCTTTTCCCAGTTGGAATGACATTTTCTTCTAGTTAATATCAACAATCGTATAATGTTTATTCAGTTTCTCTTCATGCCGAATACTTTCACAGCCAAGCATTCTCTTTTATGTTCTTACCCAAGTCAAAGTTTTGTAGTGAATTCTAATAAATCCCTTTTGGCAAAAAAATAGAAAGAATAAAAATAACGCTAGCCACAAAACTGTAAGGTTAACTTACTAACTTCTATTATTAGGTCAAAATGAAAGTATTAGAAATTGAATTGCTAAGGTTCTATGGCATTGTTATACTAATATAAGCTTACATTAACATTTACTAACTAAGCACTACTGGGATTTCAAGTTTAAGCCAAAACGTTCTTTCTACTTTTGCGCAGTTTAGGTAATATGCTAAATATGTGACTTAATAGCCAAAACAAACAAAAAATAAATCAAATCATGAATTAGCATTGCATTGTTTTTAGTCAGTTATTTGATATAACAAATGAAATCACTTCCTGTCAAAAGATATTAAAGGCACATTTTGGTGTGGGAGGTCTTCCTTCAAATACAGTATAGTCATGGGTGAAAGTGTTGTCACCATTAAAATTGTTACAAAAAATTAAGTATTTTTTCCAGAAAATGATTGCAATTACAAATGCTTTTTTCATACACATGTCTATTTCCTCTGAGTGTATTGGATCAACTCAAAGAAAACTGAGTACGGCTATGTGTAGCATAAATACTGCGTTTTTTTACGCTGCACTTTTCCCAAAAAATGCATCTGCGCCTGCGTTCCCCGGCAAAGTGAATGGACTTTCACTTTTGCCGTTCAGACACGGTGCTTTTTCCGGCCGCATTTTTAGGATAGAAAAAGAATCAACATATTAATCATTTGTGCTTAATAGTGTACGCCTTCTCCCTTAGGGCCCTTTCACATCAGCGTTTTTTGAAATTCGCAGCAGATGCGGTGAAAAAACCGCATCTGCCGCGTTTGCCGCATAACCGTTACACTTGCGGCGCGGTTGCGGTAATCCCCATAGAAAGTATAGGGGGACTTGCGGCAGGTGCGGCAAGTGCGGTTTTTTTCGCGGCTGCACTTGCCGCAAGTGCAAAACCGCACTTGCTGCACCTGCCGCAAGTCCCCCTATACTTTCTATGGGGATTACCGCAACCGCGCCGCAAGTGTAACGGTTATGCGGCAAACGCGGCAGATGCGGTTTTTTTCACCGCATCTGCCGCGAATTTCAAAAAACGCTGATGTGAAAGGGCCCTTAGGCACCGTTATAAATAAGCGCTGGAATATGCAGGATGTGATGTCACACAGGGAGGGACTTATCCTGTGTTCCTCTCCCCGTGTGACATGTTGAGGCTGTAGTTTTGCTTTCGCAGTGTATCTACATACACTATCTACACACACTGCGAAAGTGAAATAAAAGTGAACAAAAGGTATTAAAACTAAAAAAAGAAACTACTCACCTCTCCATCGGCTGTACCAGGACCCAAGGGGAAGACGTCTGATTCACTGCAAGGATCTGAATCATCTGATTGGCCAGTAGTGATCAGCTGATGTGTCATGAGATATCATCAGCTGAGAGTTTAAACCACCCGCCAAAACTGATCAGTTTTGGCAGGCAGTTTAAACCAGTCAGCTGATGTGTCACCTGAAAGCATCAGCTGAAAGTTTAAACCGCCCGCCAAAACAGATCGGGTTTGGAGGGCAGTTTAAGCTCTCAGATGATTGCTACTGTTCAATCAGATGATTCAGGTCCTTGCAGTGATCGACGCCTTCCTATCATGTCCCAGGACAGCCGGCGGAGAGGTGAGTATTTTATTTTTTTATTTTTAAAACCTTTTGTTCACTTTTATTTTGCTTTTGCCGTGTATGTAGATACACTGTGAAAGCAAAACTACAGCCCCAACATGTCACATGGGGGTAGGTACACAGGATTCTTCCTCAAGCCGTGTTACATCACTTCCTCCTGTGCTTTTGGGGGAAACATGAGACCATAAAAAAAAAGCAGTGTGTGAACACACCGTATTTTTTTACTGGCACTATGATATAAAGCGCAGCCGCAAAACGTGGGAATATACGTCCGCGTGAAAAAAAGCCGCAAAAATGTGGTGTGTGAACATAGCCTAAAAAGGCAAATTGGACATAATTTCACACAAAACTCCAAAAATGGACCGGACAGAATTATTGGCACCATCAACTTAATATTTGTTGCACTCTCTTTGGAATAAATAACTGCAATGAATTACTTCCTATAACCATCAATAATCTTCTTACACCTCTTAACTGGAATTTTAGACCATTCTTCATTTGCAAATTGCTCCATGTCTCTCATATTTGAAGGGTGCCTTCTCCCAACAGAAAATTTAAGATTTTCACTGGTGTTCAATGGCATTTACATGCTAACCCATTTTTAGGCACTTCAGAACTTTCCAGTGTTTTGTTTCCATCCATATCTCAGTACCTCTTGAAGCATGCTTGGGGTAATTGTCCTGCTAGAAGACCGATGACCTGACCTAGGACACAAACCAAGCTTTTTTACACTGGGTACTACATTGTGACCTAAAATTCTTTGGTAATCTTCAGACTTCATGAGACCTTGCAAACAGTCAAAGCACCAAGTGGCAGTGGTACCAAAACAACCTAAATAAAAATCTTTGTAGACTTCATTTCCCTTCAACAAACAGTACAATAATGTGCTTTACCAAAACTACTTTGGTCTCATCTGTCCAGAAGATACTTTCCAGAACAATTTTGGCTTACGTACAATTTGGCATATAGCAGTATAGGATTTTTATGTCTTAGCAGTTGGGTCCTCCTGGGCCTGCTGCCATAGAGTTTTATTCCATGTCGACAGATAGTTTGTTTGGCACCCCAGGGTACGGTTGCCACAGATACACCTGGGGCAGAGAAGGATCTCCCCATCAGTTAAGCCCACAAACAACACCTTCCACTCTAGACCTGAAGTGGGAGCTTGGCAAGCCGAGTTCAGGTGAGGTCCCCTATATGGAGGCGGAGTCAGCAGTTCAGTTCCAGAGAGGACTGTCAAGACGTCCTTATGACAGAGCTATGCTAAGCCCGTACCAGTGCGAGCCGTTAGCCAAAGGAAATGGCACGCGCCAGTGATTTCCGCTTCCCCCCCAATTTACGTCTTGTGCATGGAATCTCTGGCTACAGCGCTTAGGAAAAACTCATCTCTACATGGAGTCAGGACTCATGCGGGAGATCCCAAACTTGCTCTCTTCGCAGACGATCTACTCCTTTTTATAACAAACCCCCTCATTTGCATCCCTAACATCTTCTCAGAATTGCTCAGATTCGGTCGCTTTAGTAATTTCAAATCGGAAATGCTCAATATACCATAGATCATGGTCGACCTGCTTAGGTCCAGCTTCCAATTTTAGTGGAAAATGAGTCCCTAAACTATTTTGGAATCAAGCTGACGCAGGATTTCTCTCATTTATACATAGCTAACTTCTCAAATGTTCTTAGCCAAATAGACTCGGATCTCTCCAAGTGGCATAAGCTGTCCAGAACTTGGTTGGGTAGAGTGAACACCATTAGAATGGATCTCCTCCCTCACATACTGTATTTCTTCTAAGTGGGTCCTTCCTCCTACCAGCCTCATTTTTCTCTAAGCTAAAGAGCATGATACTAAAATTTATATGGTCACATGGCAGATCAAGACTCTCTTATTGCCTACTAAGCAGGCGGGTAAAGAGGGGTGGGGTTGGATTACCAGAGCTCCAACTATACCACTCCACGACTCAAGGCAAATGCTTACTAGACCTCTTTCAACTAGAAAGGCGGAATAAATTTGTGGAAATAGAGACCCTTAATGCTATCATTAACCCCTTGGCCATAATCTGGTCCCCTGGTCCGGTCTTAGAGAAGAACTTTCCATTTATCACAAGACACCTAAAAATGTTTCCCAAATGCCAAAACAAGTCCCTTCACTTGACAACCATTCCAGGCCCTCTAACTCCTATCTATGGGAACCACATTTTCCCAGTTGATCCAGGCAGATCCTCATTCTTGAACATCTCAAAGTCATCATATCCCACTATATACAACTACATCTCACACACAGGGATTAAGGACATTCTGGTCTTCTACCCCAATATGGACGTTCCCTTGCACTCCTGGTTCTTTTATACCAGATTAAGAAGTTATGTCAAGTCCTTACATTCTTCAGATATTTTACGCCCATTGACAACATTTGAGCAGAGATGCATGGCAAAAAGGTCTCTAGACCACGTGATTTCAGTTTTATACAACATTTTCCAGGAAGACATAGACATAATCCCAAACCACTCTCCCATGTTTCAGATATGGAGGCTCCTATTTACACATCTGGTGGGATTGCCCACCTATCCATATATTTTGGAAAGATGTGGGTGATTTGTACCACAGGATTACCTCGGAGCAAATAGATCTAATGGCAGAGCTGGCTCTTTTGAAACTCAATGACATGCCTCTATCTAAATTCAAAAGAAGTCTACTCCAGCATTTTTTGACGCCTGCAAGGAGACTGATCCCTAGAAACTGGAAGCAGACTAACGACCCTTCTCACGGAGAGCTAATTGCCAAGATCGATGATATTTGCAGAATGGAAGAACTCACAAGTTACAGCATGCCAGATAATAATAGTGCCAGCAGACACTGTAGGATGTAGGCTCCTTGGATTATGTATAGAGAATCCCATGACCTTGAGGCTATGCTTTCCCATGCATAGTCTTTGCTATCTAATAAATCATTTAGATTGCCCACTCAGACATCCTCTCCCATGAACTCACTCCCCTCACATCATGGCTCCCCTTAAATTTACCAGATACAATAATTTCATCTCCCGCTTATTTCTCCCGCCCGCGCTCCCTCTCCTCTTTCTTTCTCTCTCATTTCTTTCTGTTCCTTTTTGTTCCATTTTTCTTCTCACTAATTTCACGGTTTACCAGTTTTTAGACTGTTGTTAGCTTACAAGTTACTATCACTGTTAAGCATAATTCAAATCTCCTATATTGCGGAAGATCAACAGTTCTAGACATTGCAATTTTCTCTCTTCTGCTGAATGGCAGATTCCATTTTGAATAGGGCTTCCTAGTCTTATTCTTCCTTTCCAAATGGGAAGTCATAATTTAATCATTATTTGACTTTCTGACTTGTCTATGATTCTTTTGACTGCGATATCTATGTCACTTTGCTTATGCTCAAATTGATAATGTTTTGGTTAAATAAAAACTGATTTAACGAAAAATTGTGGTGCTGATGTTAAGTAGACAAATGGCAAACATTATTTATTAACTATTTTATATGACCTAACTCTCTGGTTTATGAGCATAAAAATAAAAAATTTAAAAATTGTGAAATTTTTAATATTTTTTGCTAAATCTCAGATTTTTACCCAAATAAACACAAAAATATCATCCTAAAATTACCACTAATATAAAGTACAGTATGGCACAAAAAACATTCTCAGAATCACTGGGATCCATTGAAGTGTTAAAGAGTTATAGATCGGGGTTCCACTTGCAAGAGTGATGTGAGGGACTCGGACGTTTCTCACATTGCATCCCCAGGCATGGCTGACCGCTCTCCGGACAGAAGCGTGGAGCTGCATGTATCTCTATGCAGCTCCACACACCTGTCTGGAGAGTAAGCAGCTGTGTTGGATGATGTGATGAGAGACACGTGTGAGTCTCTCACAAGTGGAGCCTTAAGGCCACTTTACACACACAGATATCTGTGACCAACTTCTGAACAGATCTCTGGTTGCAGTGAAATCATGGACACATTGTTACATTTGTACACAGCCACAAAATGGAGCAATGTGTCCATGATTTCACTGCAACCAGAGATCTGTTCAGAAGTTGGTCACAGATATCTGTGTGTGTAAAGTGGAATTTAGCCATAACCTCATAAACTGACACTGGTCAGATTTCTAAAATTTGGCCTTGTCATTAAGTTCAAAATTGTCTCCATCACTAAGGGGTTGATATGCATTTCCCCATCCAGGGCCGGTTTTAGACAAAGTGGGGCCCTGGACAAAAGTGAAAAGTGGGGCCCCAACAGTGAACATATTGCACCATCACACACAAACATTTAAGTTGTATTTACAGGAGCCGATTTTAGACCCTTAATGAGCGCCATCAACTATAGTAATTTCACTCAGCGCTCGTGTATCAGCTCCTTACATAGGCTGACAAAGAACGGACACCATGTCGCGTATGGAGAGCCCCTGTGTGCCTAAACATTGGAGCTCCCCCACAAGTGACCCCATTTTGGAAACTACACCCCGCAAGGAACGCATCTAGATGCATAGTGAGCACTTTGAACCCCCAGGTGCTTCACAAATTGATCCGTAAAAATGAAAAAATAATTTTTTTGTGGAAACAAAGTACTTTTTCATTTTTACGGATCAATTTGTGAAGCACTTGGGGGTTCAAAGTGCTCACTATGCATCTAAATAAGTTCCTTGGGGGGGTCTAGTTTCCAAAATGTGGTCACTTGTGGGGGAGCTCCAATGTTTAGGCACACAGGGGCTCTCCAAACTTGACATGGTGTCCGCTAACAATTTGAATGGAAAATCAGCTCAAATTGTTAGCGGACACCATGTCACGTTTGGAGAGCCCCTGTGTACCTAAACATTGGAGCTCCCCTACATTTGACCCAATTTTGGAAACTAGACCCCCCAGGGAACTTATCTAGATGGGTGGTGAGCATTTTGAACATCCCAGTGCTTCACAAATTAATCTGTAGAAATGAAAAAAGAAAAGTTTTGTGGAAATAAAAGTACTTTTTCATTTTTACGGATGAATTTGTGAAGCACCTGGGGGTTCAAAATGCTCACCACCCATCTAGATAAGTTCCCTGGGGGCTCTAGTTTCCAAAATGGGGTCACTTGTGGGGGAGCTTTAATGTTTAGGCACACAGGGGCTCTCCAAACGCGACATGGTGTCCGCTAACAATTTGAATGGAAAATCAGCTCAAATTGTTAGCGGACACCATGTCATGTTTGGAGAGCCCCTGTGTGCCTAAACATTGGAGCTCCCCTACAAGTTACCCCATTTTGTAAACTAGACCCCCCAGGGAACTTATCTATATGAGTAGTGAGCATATTGAACCCCCAGGTGCTTCACAAATTAATGAAAAAAAAATATTTTGTGGAAAAAAAGTACTTTTTCATTTTTACGGATCAAATTGTGAAGCACCTGGGGGTTCAAAGTGCTCACTATACATATAAATACGTTCCCTGGGGGTCTAGTTTCCAAAATTGGGTCACTTGTGGGGGAGCTCCAATGTTTAGGCACAGAGGGGCTCTCCAAACGCGACATGGTGTCCGTTAACAATTTGAATGGAAATCAGCTCAAATTGTTAGCGGACATCATGTCACGTTTGGAGAGCCCCTGTGTGCCTAAACATTCGAGCTCCCCTACAAGTGACCCCATTTTGGAAACTAGACCCCCCAGGGAACTTATCTAGATGGGTGGTGAGCATTTTGAGCACCCCAGTGCTTCACAAATTAATCTGTAAAAATGAAAAAAGAAAATTTTTGTGGAAATAAAAGTACTTTTTCATTTTTACGGATGAATTTGTGAAGCACCTGGGGGATCAAAGTGCTCACTATGCATCTAGATACGTTCCCTTGGGGGTCTAGTTTCCAAAATGGGGTCACTTGTGGGGGAGCCCTAATGTTTAAGCACACAGGGGCTCACCAAACGCAACATGGTGACAGCTAACAATTTGAGCTGATTTTTATTCAAATTGTTAGCGGACACCATGTCGCGTTTGGAGAGCTCCTGTGCGTCTCCACATTAGAGCTCCCCCACAAGTGACCACATTTTGGAAACTAGACCCCCCAGGGAACATATCTGGATGGGTAGTGAGCATATTGAAGCCTCAGGTGCTTCACAAATTAATTAAAAAAAAAGATTTTTGCGGAAAAAAAGTACTTTTTCATTTTTACAGATTAATTTGTGAAGCACCTGGGGGTTGAAAGTGCTCACTATGCATCTAGATACGTTCCTTTGGGGGTCTAGTTTCCAAAATGGGGTCACTTGTGGAGGAGCTCTTATGTGGAGACGCACAGAGGCTCTCCAAACGCAACATGGTGTCCGCTAACAATTTGAGCTCATTTTGCATTCAAATTGTTAGCGGACACCATGTCGCGTTTGGAGAGCCCCTGTGTGCCTAAACATTGGAGCTCCCCCACAAGTGACCCCATTTTGGAAACTAGACCCCCCAGGGAAAATATCTTGATGGGTAGTGACTAATGTAATTCTCTTTTAATTGGCCTCACCCGCACTAGACTCTCCCCTCTTCAGACCATCCTTAATGCAGCAGCCAGGATCACCTATCTAGCTAACCATTACTGGAACGCTTCTGCTCTATGCCAATCATTGAACTGGCTGCCTATACACTATAGGATCCAATTCAAACTGCTCTTCACAGTGCAGCATCTCCCTACATCTCCTCTCTCATCTCTGTCTGTCACCTCACCCGTTCTCTTGGCTCTGGAAGTGACTTTAGACTTACTTCTGCATTAATTCGAACCTCCCACTCCCGACTCCAAGACTTCTCCCGAGCTGCACCAATTCTCTGGAATGCTCTACTACAAGAAATTAGGTGTATCCACAACTTACAAAGCTTCAGGTGATCCCTAAAACACATCTTTTTAGGGTGGCCTATCATGATCCCTAGTCAAAGTCATCTAGACATAGCCTATCTGTTCCACCAGCCTCAAGTGGATCACAAATAATGGTTGGTGGCCACTTATGCTGCTCCTATCTGTTCCCCATCTCCTCAAGTTGACTATACCATCATTGTAAATAAGCAGCTGTACTTTGTGTCACCCCCACTTCATTGTTAGATTGTAAGCTCTTATGAGCAGGGCTGTCATTATTTTGCTCTAATTATTGTATTGTATAATGCTTTGTATTGTTTTGTATTTGTTTTTGTATTGTATTGTATTTTCTGATAACTGTTTCTTATGATTGTTTATATATGAACCTCTGTATTGTGAAGCGCTGCGGAATATGTTGGCGCTATATAAATTACGATTATTATTACCAAGTACAGTCTCTAGGATTTGCAGCAAGAGAGCAGTATGACTGAGACCAATCTGATTTCCAACACTGCAACAAGATAGAATGCAACGCTGAAATTGTTGGAGCATCTGTTCAAGCAACATAAAATGATGAAGTGGTGGATTTTATTATGCAGCAGAGAAACTGTAAATTCTGATACCTTCAGATCCACCATTGGCAGATGACGAGGACAGATGATGATTACTGAGACTCTTCCTAAGGCACTCCAACATTTATACCAAACTGTGGAAGCAGCAATGGAATTTGCCTCTTAAGTATATTAGAACAACTCTGATAAGGATGCAACAAGGGCTGGAGAAAAAGAGCAACTTCCAACCTTAACCTGACTTACTTGATCTATTGGGTCTCCAAGGTGCCCCTATTGCTTTTTAACCCCTTCATGACCCGGGAATTTTTCGTTTTTCATTTTAGTTTTTTGCTCCCCTTCTTCCAAGAGCCATTACTTTTTTATTTTTCCGTCAATATAGACATATGACGGCTTGTTTTTTTGCAGGACGAGTTGTACTTTCATATGCAATTCTTTATTTACCATATAGTGTACAGGGAAATTGCAAAAAAAGTGCAATGCCACGTTAGTTTTTTGGGTATTTTAGTCGCCATGTTCACTATATGGTAAAAGCGACGTGACAGGGTGATGCCTCGGACAGGTACGAGTTCGTAGACTCCCAACATGTATACCTTTAAGTCCGCTTTACACAGCACGATATCATAGCCCAACTACGATAAAAAGTCACGTGGTTCTTTCTTTCATGTTTTACTCAGTATCTTCTAGTTTGTCAACTCACATTTGAGTTACAGTTTCTGTTCCGTTCACTCCTCTGGACTGATCTAGTTATATAGTGGTCAGTAATGGCTTCATCGTCATTGATACAGCCCTGAATTTTGTATTTCCCCATATTTCATGCCTACCGACTAAACATGTTAACAATATTTCAATATAATGCTTGTATTCTGTCTTTGTGCACTACTAGGTACAATATGATGTTCTCTGTGTTATTTATAGTGTTAATAAAAGTTATATTCATAAAAAAAATACCTAGACTATTTTTTCAATTTGTTTCTCCACTCTCAATTTCTAGTGTAGTCACAGAAGTATTCAATCTCTTCATGATAAGCATTTAGAGCACATCTGGCTGATATGACCTGCTGCAAACGTGATGCATGGCAAGACAACAGTTTTTGGCAGCATTCTTGAGGAACCTTAGACTATTCTTCAAGGGCAATGTGCTCTTCTTCACACAATTCTTGGTTTCTCAAAAAACTAATCAAAAAATTTAACAAAGGCATTACATTTTCTTATAGATACAGTTGGAACCATAATTTGCAAGTTCAAAATTAATTGCACCCTGGTTACACTACCAGTAAGTGGCAAAAAGTGTAAGCTATAAGTGGTTACAAACCTGTGAGTGACTGCAAAAGATCTGCAGCAAGATTGGATGAGGTTTTAGTTTGCACAATAGAAACATATAGTAACCATTGTAGTTCTCTATGCCTGACATCAAAAACTTACATTTCTGCTTACACAAAAGCACACTAAAAGTTGGCTTCAAAGTGTTCAAAACTCTACAAAATTAGCAAATCAAGTTTTCAAACTCAGTTCTATGAAGCAATAAAACAAAAGTAACATTTTCTTGGCCTATGAAATAGCTTTACTGTATGTCCATTGAAACACCCTACTTACAGTGAGGGATGGTGAAAGCTTATGATATTTTGGGGTTGCTTGTCTTCCTCTATCACTGTAAACTTGTAGCATATGAAAGGTAAAATGGATTAATTCAAGCATTAGGAAATGCAACGAGAAGAATGTCATGTCTTCAGAGAGGAAAGTGTGAGGTTGTCATTGGATCTAACAGCAAGGCAATATTTACAAATATACTTCACAGTTCACAAAGACTTGGTTCCAGAATAATATCAGGAAGATTCTTTAGTGGTCATAATAGTCTCTTTACTTTTAAACTCCATAAACAATGTTTGATGGAAATTAAAGAATGCAGTTAAAGAACACAAACTCAAAAAATTATCTTAGACTCATTAAGATTAGAGATGTGCAAACTTGACTTTGAAGTTCAGAGTTCATCCTGACACAGCCTTTAAACATTTTTCAGTGCTCGGGTTCTGAGTTTGGGTGCTTTACGTACACATATCAGTGGCACGACCATCACTGTGCTCGTGTACACTTGGTGCTTAGCTGTAACGCCCTTGGAAGAGAGTGTGTAGCGAGTAGACCCACTGGATCATAGAAGATTTGTGGAAGTTGACAACTAGGACAGGAACAGGCCAGAAAATGACTTCAGTAAAATATTCGGTCTTTATTGTACTACAGGGAAAAAGTAGCGAGGAAGGGTGTATGAGAAAGGTCCCCCTGCGCCAAGACACCAAACTCCCCTGGCAGAGCAACCAGTGTGCAAACACTGTAAAGGGATCCTGTCACCTCCAAAACGCCTCCTAAGCTATCAAAACATGCCCCTGCACCATCCTATCACTAATCTCACATTCCTTTTGTCTCATAAAAGCATCCTGTGAAAGTGTATAAAAATGTTTTAATACTCACTCATTAGTGATTATAATTAGCAGTGACTATATTCTTTAGTCCCCAGGGGGTGTTGGTTTGCACCCTGAATGATCCAGCCTCTCTCTGTCTGTGCTGCTGTGAAACTGAAACTGAAGGCAGGACTAATGATTTGCATTCTGTGAGTGATAGAGAGGGGGAGGGCAATGCCTGCACATCACAGCAGAACACAGAGACAGGGTGGATCCTGGAGCTGCAAAACAGCCCGCCTTGGTGACTAAAGAATATAGTCACTGCTAATTATAATCACTAACGAGTGAGTATTAAAACGTTTTTATACACTTTCACACTTTTAGGAGACAAAAGGATTGTGAGATTAGTGATGGGATGCTGCAGGGACATGTTTTGCTAGCTTAGGAGGCGTTTTGGAGGTGACAGGATCCCTTTAAAGGGATTGACTTTGCACAACTCAACATGTCACCACTTCCAGGACCAGAGGGGCGACTTGTATGGAAAGTAGTTTCTGTAAATAAGGATATGCTAACTGTACTGTGGGATAGGATGCCTGGAACCAAGAGCTGGAAAAGCCCATAGCGGGAATGGAGTCACCTAGTGCTGTCTGAGGTAGATGGAACAGACTGCAACAGAGATGACATCACACAGTGATGTTTGAGGTAGCTGGTACAGTCTGCAGCAGAGATGTGGACACTTTGTGGAGAGACACAGTGTCACGGGTGGCACGGATGACAGGGTAGAGACCACGCGCAAACGATCCCAGCGTTTGGCCAATCAGCCATAATGTTTGAGGACGGTCCGTCTTTCAGGGGCTTTTACCTTCTGTGTAGATAGAGAGAAGGTATGATAAGATCTCCCTATCATGGGGAGACGGCTGGGAAGGTCTTGTGCTCGGTCTGGTTTCTACACCAGTATTCTGGGTCACTAGGACCCAGCAGGTTCTTCCCACCTTTATAAGGAGTTTCATTGCCCTCCCTCGGTGCAGGTGATATTTCCTTGGACACTCATTATCCTTGCTCCAGCAGAAGCTGAGGTTGTGGAGGTTGCTGTGCTCTGCTGCAAGATAAGTGTTTTCTTTCCCCATTGTCTGTTTTTCCTTGTGTTTGTCTTTAGTTGTTAGTGGAGGGGTCTAGTGAACCTCTCCATCTGATCCTTAGATAAGGTAGTGCTAGGATCAGAGAGGGACGAGGTTCGTGGTCGGCGACAGTTGAGGAAACTGTATAGGGACGTCAGGGCAGACAGGGTCAGCCCCAGGAAGACTAGGGGTCACCCTCTCCCTCTTGTGCCCATAGCTTTAGGGACTCCTTATTCCCCCCCCCGTCGTTGTCCTACGCTGAGTGTCTCTCCCGCTCCCAGCGTGACATTATCACCTGCCAATACTGTAACTGAAGGACAGGGGAGGAACCGATTTTTCTTCCTTTCCTTATGGATCCTGTGTCTGCTTTGGCCCAGCAGCTGCAGTCCCTGTCTTTGGAGGTTGCGGACCTTCGGTCGGCTTTACAGGGCCCGCAGCCGCAAAATGGTGTCTTGGGGAATCAAGCATTGGGTCAGGCCAGACCTGAACCTAAGGTTGCCCTCCCTGACAGGTTTTCAGGAGGTAGAGATAAGTTTACTGTGTTCAAAGAAGCCTGTAAATTATATTTTAGGCTTAGGCCTTATTCCACTGGTGATGAGCAGCAGCGTGTAGGAATTATTATGTCGCTACTGCAGGGAGATCCCCAGTCCTGGGCTTTCTCTCTGCCACAGGACTCTACTTGTCTCCGCTCTGTGGATGAATTTTTCGACGCACTGGGCCTCATATATGATGACCCTGACCGTGTCTCTTTGGCTGAATCCAGGTTACGCCATCTCCGCCAGGGGACTCGGTCGGCGGAATCGTATTGTTCTGAGTTCCGCAGGTGGGCTACGGACACGAAGTGGAACGATCCGGCGCTCAGGAGTCACTTTTGTCAGGGTCTTTCAGAGAGGCTGAAGGATGCTCTGGCGGTTTATGAGACCCCTCCGTCCCTGGAGGCGGCTATGTCGTTAGCTATTCGTATGGATAGACGCCTCCAGGAGCGGAGGAGTAGACCTCCTGTTACTGGGAGCCATTCTCGTGGTGGTTCCTGGTTACCGGGAGGTCACGCGGAGGGTGAGTCGTTCCTCCCGAGTGCGGAGGAACCTATGCAGCTAGGAGGAGCGGCGGCCTCGAGGTTCTCCTCCGGTACCTCCCGGGGCAAGGGGAAGGGGGTCTGTTTCTTCTGTGGGAAAGGGGACCATTTCATTGGGGCCTGTCCCTACACTCCTAAACGGACTGGGGTGCCTGGACCTTATGTGACTATGGGGGGTGTGGAGGTGGTCGAACGGGAGGTGTGTGTATCCTCCATTTGTACTTCCTGTTTCCTCCTAAGTGCGGAGGTGGCGCTGGAGGGCAAAACGGAGGGTATTTCTGTGTTTGTGGATAGTGGTGTGGGGGTCAGCATGGTGGATGCTCATTTTGTAGACGCTCATGGGCTTAACTGCTGTTTATTGTCTCGCCCCATCCGTATCTATGCCATCGACTCAGCACCTCTTGCTCAGGGTAGTCTCACACATATCGTACATGACATTAAGTTGACGGTTGGATCCCAACATCAAGAGACGATATCTTGCTATGTTCTAGACGGTCTCCCCGCTCCCATTGTCCTGGGCTTGCCATGGTTGATTAAACATAATCCCGTAGTAGATTGGCAGTCCCGGGACATTGTGGAATGGAGTGATTTTTGTTCTGAGAATTGTTTGGTTACCTCATTTTCGGTGGTGTCTGCTGTATCTCTGCCCCCGTTCCTATCGGAGTATGAGGATGTGTTCTCAGAGAAGGGGTGCCAAGACCTGCCTCCTCATCGGGCATATGATTGCCCAATCAACCTTGTTCCCGGAGCTAAACTGCCCAAAGCTAGGATGTTTACTATATCGGGTCCGGAAAGACAGGCGATGAAGGATTTCATTTCCGAGAGTCTGCAGACGGGTCACATCAGGCCCTCAACTTCGCCTGTTGCGGCTGGTTTCTTTTTTGTTAAGAAAAAGGATGGGGGCCTCCGTCCTTGCTTGGATTTCCGGGAGTTGAATCGGATTACTGTCCGTGATCCGTACCCCCTCCCTCTGATCCCTGATTTATTCAGTCAGGTAGTGGGTGCTAAATGGTTCTCCAAGTTGGATTTGAGGGGGGCCTACAACCTGATTAGGGTCAGAGAGGGGGATGAATGGAAGACGGCCTTTAATACCCCGGACGGCCATTTTGAAAGTCTCGTAATGCCGTTCGGGCTCACTAATGCCCCTGCGGTTTCCCAACACTTTGTCAATGACATATTCCATCATTTGGTGGGTAGATTTGTGGTTGTTTACTTAGATGATATCTTGATATATTCCCCCGATATGGAGACGCATCAGTCCCATGTCAAGCAGGTGTTACAGGTCTTACGGGACAATAAGCTGTATGCTAAACTCGAGAAATGTGTCTTCGCCGTTCAGGAGGTACGTTTTTTGGGGTACCTCCTGTCGCCGTTGGGTTTTCGGATGGATCCGGAAAAAGTCCGGGCGGTGCTGGACTGGGAACAACCGGACAATCTACGGGCATTGCAACGTTTTTTGGGGTTTACCAACTTTTACCGTAAATTTATTAGGAACTATTCGGTGCTGGTGACGCCTCTTACGGACATGACTAGGAAGGGGACAGATTTTTCCGAGTGGTCGGAGTCTGCTCGCCAGGCTTTCTCCTCCCTAAAGCGTTGTTTTGTTTCCGCACCTATTCTCCGTCAGCCCGATCTTTCTCAGCCCTTCGTTGTGGAGGTGGATGCGTCTGAGGTGGGGGTGGGGGCTGTATTGTCGCAAGGCCCTTCGCCTGGGAAATGGGTGCCCTGCGCGTTCTTCTCCAAGAAGTTGTCGTTGGCCGAGAAGAATTATGATGTTGGTAATAGGGAGCTGTTGGCTATTAAATTGGCTTTTGAGGAATGGCGTCACTGGCTGGAAGGGGCTGTCCATCCCATCACGGTTATTACCGACCACAAGAACCTGTCTTACCTTGAGTCCGCCAAGCGTCTCAATCCCCGGCAGGCCCGGTGGTCCTTGTTTTTCACGAGATTTAATTTTACCGTCACTTACCGTCCAGGGGTGGAGAACGTGAAGGCTGATGCATTGTCGCGTAGTTTCCCGGGTGGTAGTGCTCATGAAAGTCCCGTTCCCATCTTACAGGAGGGGGTGGTTGTTTCTGCTCTTTGCCCTGATCTGGAGGGGGAGGTGTTGAAGGTCCAGGGGGGCGCCCCTGCCTCCTGTCCTTCTGGGAGACTGTTTGTGCCATCAACTTTGCGTCTCAGAGTGCTGTCAGAGCATCACGACTCCGTATTGGCAGGGCATCCCGGCAGTAGGGCCACCTTCGATCTTTTATCTCGTCGCTTTTGGTGGCCGGGGTTGAGGAAGGACGTAGCGGAATTCGTATCTGCCTGTAGTGTGTGTGCACGGGCTAAGGTTCCGCATACCCGTCCGGCTGGTTCTCTCTTGCCATTGTCTATTCCTGAGAGGCCATGGACACATGTGTCAATGGATTTTCCGGCGTCTGCAGGCAAGACGGTAGTGCTGGTAGTGGTTGATAGATTCAGTAAGATGGTTCGCTTTGTGGCACTGCCCGCGCTTCCTAATGCTCGGACACTGGCACAGGTGTTTGTAAGTGAGATCGTGAAGCTTCATGGAGTTCCCTCCGAGGTGGTTTCTGATCGTGGTACTCAGTTTGTCTCCAAGTTTTGGAAAGCTTTTTGTGCACGTTTAGGAATTGCCTTGTCCTTCTCTTCTGCTTTTCATCCTCAGTCTAATGGGCAGACCGAACGTATGAATCAGAATTTGGAGACTTATCTGAGGTGTTTTGTCTCTGACAATCAGGAGACTTGGGCGAGTTATTTGCCCTTGGCCGAGTTTGCCCTTAATAATCGTCTTCAGGAGTCCACTGGCAAGTCACCGTTCTTCGGTGCATATGGGTTTCATCCTCAGTTTGGCACTTTCAGTGGTACTAGTCCTTCCGGAGTTCCTGAGGAGGACCGATTTACCTCATCCCTCTCCTCGGTTTGGCGGAGGGTACAGAGTAGCTTGAAGCTCTTAGGCGACAGGTACAAACGTATGGCTGACAGGAAGCGTGCGCCAGGTCCGGACCTGTGTGTGAATGACTACGTGTGGTTGTCTACCAAGAATGTGAAGTTGAAGGTGCCCTCTTGGAAGTTGGGGCCCAGGTTTATTGGCCCTTATCAGATAACCGCCGTTATCAATCCCGTGGCGTTTCGTCTTGCGTTGCCTCCCGCTCTTAAGATCCACAATGTATTTCATAGGTCGCTCCTCAAACCGTATGTGCCGTCGTCTAACCCGTCTCCTTTGCCCCCAGAGCCCATCTGCGTAGCGGGGAATTTGGAATTTGAGATCTCAAAGGTGGTTGATTCTCGCAGGGTGCGCCGTTCTCTTCAGTATTTGGTGCACTGGAGGGGATACGGTCCGGAGGAACGGATGTGGGTGCCGGCGTCGGAAGTCTCCGCCGCTAGGCTGGTCCGCGCTTTTCACCGTTCCCATCCGGATAAGCCTGGTCCTGAGTGTCCGGGGGCCACTCGTGGACGGGGGGGTACTGTCACGGGTGGCACGGATGACAGGGTAGAGACCACGCGCAGACGATCCCAGCGTTTGGCCAATCAGCCATAATGTTTGAGGACGGTCCGTCTTTCAGGGGCTTTTACCTTCTGTGTAGATAGAGAGAAGGTATGATAAGATCTCCCTATCATGGGGAGACGGCTGGGAAGGTCTTGTGCTCGGTCTGGTTTCTACACCAGTATTCTGGGTCACTAGGACCCAGCAGGTTCTTCCCACCTTTATAAGGAGTTTCATTGCCCTCCCTCGGTGCAGGTGATATTTCCTTGGACACTCATTATCCTTGCTCCAGCAGAAGCTGAGGTTGTGGAGGTTGCTGTGCTCTGCTGCAAGATAAGTGTTTTCTTTCCCCATTGTCTGTTTTTCCTTGTGTTTGTCTTTAGTTGTTAGTGGAGGGGTCTAGTGAACCTCTCCATCTGATCCTTAGATAAGGTAGTGCTAGGATCAGAGAGGGACGAGGTTCGTGGTCGGCGACAGTTGAGGAAACTGTATAGGGACGTCAGGGCAGACAGGGTCAGCCCCAGGAAGACTAGGGGTCACCCTCTCCCTCTTGTGCCCATAGCTTTAGGGACTCCTTATTCCCCCCCCCGTCGTTGTCCTACGCTGAGTGTCTCTCCCGCTCCCAGCGTGACACACAGTAAGTAAATTTGCAAAAGCAAACTACAAAAGCAAAGTTACAGGAGCGAGACACTGGGACAGAGGGGATCTGAATACAGCAACATTCCAAGAATGGCAAAACATTGCCCAGACACCTCCCATAAAAGAAGGTTCCTTAAATATCTGGCCCATCACAGCCATAGGCTGAGAGCTAGTTACGTGTTAGTGCACACTGTCTCTTTAAGCTTCATGACCGCGTGGTGCATACTTCCTAAGCATGCTTCCCAGAGACCTGAGAGGAACCTGGAAGTCAGAGGATGCAGGGGAAAAATGTGGGGACTGCACAGCCCCGAAACAAACAGAGGACACATGGGGAGAGCAGGCAGAAAGCACAGGGTCACAGACAGGGTGAGTATACTTCAGGGGACACACAACAGAATTATGGGCAGATGGGTGGATGCTGCTGTAAAATCAGAGTTATTGGATGTAAATTATACTAATAAAAAAATATAAGACAAAATATTGCCCTCCCACCACTAGAAATGTTTTGCTTATGGCTGGCTGTATGTGAGAAGAGATTAGTGACTTCTAATAAGGTTTGGGTCAGGTTTGATCATGAATAGAACTTTAGAAAAAGTCTGGCTGAACCCCCAGAACCTGAACTCCTATGGGTCCAGACAATCTCTGGTCAGGATTGCTGCCAGAACCCGATATTTGGCTATGCATCATTTTTGCAGCAGATCATAACAGCCAATAGATGTTTTTCCATGTACTAAAGATTCTTGTCTGGAAGGCTTTGGATCATTCTGAGAATCATTACATTTTTTATGACATTTTGTGATGAATTTGGTTAATTTTCTTGTTATTTTGTATGTACCAAGGTATTTATGTTGTTCTTGTTTTATTAATTATAAAAAGTATGAAGTTTGTTAACTTTGCTAATAAATCTTTTTTGTAAGGGGGTTGAACATTTTTTATTGCAACTGTACATTGGTGGTCTGCAAGCTGTGACTTATGAAACTACTAAAATCATGAGAGCTGTAGATTGTGAAAGTATGCTGAGACTTGTAGTTTAGCAAGATTTGTAGTTTTACAAGTTACAGGTCACTGATGTAAATTTATGAGGTCAACCTATAAAAATGAAATCTATAAATAACATAAACTGTAAATGATATATGTGAGCATAAAAAGCTCAGTGACCTTCCTGGCAACTATGCATGTTAGGCAAGGACTTGTCTTTTTACAGAAGTCATTAGAATGTGCAAAATATAAAAAGGTTGTTGTGTTTGCATTTTTTTAAATAAGCTATTTATTAGAATCATACTTATTATTCTAGGTACGAGAAAACCACTGTGGGTCTGTATGTGTAGCTATACACTTTTCCTCTCTATATGGAACTGAAAGTTTTCCTTGTGCTTAGATTCATAAAGAGTTCCAGCTACCATATTGTACATCACCCTGTCCATGCACCTAACGAAGCAACATAGGGTTGTGATTTGTCTTCCGATACTGTTGTGCCAGTGTAAGTAAAGGGTACAATTATCTACTTCATCTCAGACATGCAGACCCCCCTTTTTCACTGACATAGATAAATACCAACCCACACCAATACACTGACAGAATTGTTTTTGGAAGATTAGAACAAAAAGTGCTGAAATACTATACATTAGAAAAATAGTCATCTGAAACCACAAATTTTTGTAGACTTGGCCAACTGTTGAATGTATATGGGATTACAGGTGTTTTGAGTCTAATCTCCTAATCTTTTTGCGTTACAGGCAATTAAGTTACTACCTGATGAGTCTAGCAGAGGATAAATCCCCCACACATTTTGATAAGGTAAGGCCCCTTTCACATCAGCAGCAATCGCTGATCGTGGCAGCTGCGATGAAAAAAATGCAACTGCTGCGATTACCGCATAATGGCCGCACTTGCGGTTCACTTGCGGCAAGCCCCATGCAGTGTCTATGGGGCTTGAGGTAAGTTTGCGGCAGGTGCCGCAAGTGCGGTTTCGGTACTTGCGGCAGATGCGGCCACGAAAATACCGCGGCTGACCGCGTTTTTTTTTTGTGGCCACATCTGTCGCAAGTGCTGAAACCGCAATTATACCGCACCTGCCGCAAGCCCCGTAGACATTGCATGGGGCTCGCCGCAGGTGAACCGCAAGTGCGGCTGTTATGCGGTAATCGCGTCAGGTGTGTTTTTTTCACCGCAACTGTTGCGATCAGCAATTACCGCTGATGTGAAAGGGGCCTAAAAAATTTTTGTACCGTGTTAGCCAGTAGATAGAGAAATATTAGAATCTGAGAGTCCTCAGTGGTTGATACTAGTGATGGGCGAACCTGCCAATGTTTGGGTTTGGCAAACTCACCCAGACTTTTTTTTTTAAGTACTGGTTCGGGCCAAAAGTGGCTCAAACTTGAGTCTGAACCCTGAACTCAGACTGTAATGTTATAGAATGGGGGCTAGGAGGCTGTAAAAGAAAGAAGAGAGTTATTAAACAGCATTATACTTTCCATCATCCACCCACTTGTACTTCTGCGGTTGCTCAAAAACTTCCCAGATATTCACTGCAGAGGGACCCAACAGCCAATCACAGACGCTTCACAGAGAATACGTGCACCAAAATCATGATGTGGTTTTTGCCATGGATTTCATGCTCTTTTGGTGTACATTTGGCACAGAAATGCATGATTTCTGTACAATTTGTTCATCTGCATCTCCTGGCCAAAAAAAGCACCAAAACTGCTATATGGTTTTTGCTGCGGATTTCATGATTTTTTTGGTGCATTGTGTTCAATGTGTTCATTTGAATCTCTTGGTTCTCCAGAACCGCAGCAAAGTTGAGCCCTTTTTATAAATTATTCCTTGAAATAATTTTTAAAAAATAACGTGGGGTTTCACCATATTTATCTATGCTAGCCAGGTACAGCAGGCAGGTACGGGCTGCCCCCTACCTCTAGCTGCCTATTTTTACCTGACTGGAAAACAAAAATATAGTTTTGCCCTTTCTTTTAATTATTTCATGAATTTCATGAAACAATTGTAAAAAATTACATGGGGCTTCGGCGTATTTCTGGCTTCAAGACAAGTACAACTAGGCAGCTGGGGCTTGAATCCTCAGCATAGGGTGGCCCAATCTTTCTGTCCCCCCCCATGAATTGAAGCCCGAATCTTCCCCAGAAAATGGCAAATTCATAGAAGCGCCTTTTTCTGGCGCTCTGTACCTCAACTTTTCCAGCGGCCCTGGTGGTGGTGACACAATGGGTGATAAAAGGGTTAATGCCAGTTTTGTATTGCCAGTTAGCACTAAGCCTGAAATTCATAGTTTGAGGGCATAGTGTCAGGCCAATATTAGACCCACCCCGTATGAATTTCTAGTAAGCGGTAGAAAATCACAACACTAAAAAAAATATTTAGAAATAATTACAAGACAACCCTGTTTCTCATCTTTAACAATAAAACTCTCTCTACAACATAATCCACAGGGAGCATCTTCAGCTCTGCTGCATATCTCTGTGAGCAGATGCCCATTCTCTGTGATAACGTCTGTGATTGGCTGTTGGGCCCCTCTGCAGTGAATATGTAGGAAGTTAATGAGC
This sequence comes from Allobates femoralis, assembly GCA_033576535.1. NCBI lineage: Eukaryota > Metazoa > Chordata > Amphibia > Anura > Aromobatidae > Allobates > Allobates femoralis. Next base: position 479,850,904 of record JARQOC010000002.1, read on the forward strand.
AGTACCAGAAGTAGATGCAGCGGGGCGATGGAACGCGTTAAGTATAATACTGTTTAATTACTATTTTCTTTATTTTTACAGCTTCCTGGCACGGAACCCAAACCCAAACTGTAACACGGACTTTCTAGTAAAGTCTGTGTTCGGGATCTGTGCCCGAACACTAGGTGTTGGGTACAGACCCTGAACTTTACAGTTCGGGTTTGCCCATCACTAGTTGATACCTTTTAATGGCTAACTGAACAGATGGTAAGGACAAGCAAAGGAAGCTTTCAAGACACTATGGCCTCTTCATCAGGCTATAATGACACAAATTCTGAAAACACACACGTATATACATATGCTGGGTAGGATAATGCAATAAATATGACAGGTGACGTTAAGCAGAAAATAATAGTCAGTCTTGGGAGGGGGAGAGAAGCTGGTGAGGTAAAATCAAAGTTCTGAGATAAGAGTCACAGATTGTATTATTGTTCTATGATTAGTGGTTGGTCGAGACCTGAAAATTCCTCAGTGAATGTAGAAAACCACACATCTTGGTTAACTGTTGTCAGAATGATTGTTGGCCAGCAGCCAGTCCTATGAGAGTCACACCTGGGGGCAGCCTAAAGTGTGCCTGCCATCTATTTTTTTTGCATATTGGCTGCATTACCCCCAAAAAGGCACTATATACAGTATTTTAGATGGTTGTATTAAAGTCCCCAAGTCGATCTGTATAATGTAAAAAAACTGCTTTCATTATACTTATAGCACTAATGGATGTCGCTTGTCTTGGTCTGGCGCATTCTCTCTTCTTTTGAATGCTGTCCTTCTTTTCTGCTTCTACTGGGTAATGCATCCTACATCACTCACACACAGTTTCCTTCATTGTGCTCCTGTGCACCCAAACTTCTCCCTGCACTGCAGAGGGCAGAGCAAATTAGTGTAATGCACAGGCGAGGGGAAAGGTCAAAGAACGTCCACACATTACAGTACTTTGCTGTGCTCTCAGCAGGGCAGTGGGAAGTTTGCATGCACAGGCGCGCAATGGAGGAAACTGTGCGTGATGTAGGATGCATCACTAACTAGAAGCAATCGGGAGAATAGCATTCACAAAAAGAAAGGAGGAGCTGGACCAAGGTTAGCGACACCTATCTGACAAGACCACCCCTCCAGGTAAGTATAATAAAAGCTGTTTTTTTTCCATTATGCAGATTGGCCTGAGGACTTCTATATAGCATTCCAAAATGCTTCATATAAGAACATGCTGCTGGTGTCTGCAGCTTATATGCAAATAAAACTGGTGACAGGTGCACTTTAACTATGGGAGAACAAAAAGATCAGCAATCCAGAAGACAGGTTATGAATATTTTTACCTCGTGGAGTTTTAGCTTGGTTGTTGTCGGCAGTGTGCGCGGGACAAGAAGCACCGTCCATTTGGGATCATTACTGCAGCCACAGCGATTGTGTGGAGTGTGGGTGCAGCAGCAACTGCAACACGTGCATACACCGGTTGTGGCTTTCACAACCTTACAAAGGTGAGCAGCGATATTAGTTTTCCTTGCTCACTATACTAAAATGATAAGTCGCTATTTGCACTTTTTATTCCCCCTCTTTTTAGTTCTGATATCACATCAATAGCACTGCAACAAATCAATGAGCTTGGAGGATTTTCCATTCTACACGGAATGCCTTTTCAGAACTGCTGAGCTCCCTAATTGGATGATTCACTTTGGACATAACGTAAGCACCAAAGGCAATGCCAAACAATGAGTATAGTGAGGGAGATACAGTTGTGGCCAAAAGTATTGACACCCCTGCAATTCTGTCAGATAATACTCAGTTTCTTCCTGTAAATGATTGCAATCACAAATTCTTAGTTATTATTATCTTCATTTAATTTGTCTTCAATAAAAAAACATAAAAGAGAATGAAGCAAAAAGCAAAACATTGATCATTTCACACAAAACTCCAAAAATGGGTTAGACAAAAGTATTGGCACCCTCAGCCTAATACTTGGTTGCACAACCTTTAGCCAAAATAACTGCGATCAACCGCTTCCGGTAACCATCAATGAGTTTCTTACAATGCTCTGCTGGAATTTTAGACCATTCTTCTTTGGCAAACTGCTCCAGGTCCCTGATATTTGAAGGGTGCCTTCTCCAAACTTCCATTTTTAGATCTCTCCACAGGTGTTCTATGGGATTCAGGTCTGGACTCATTGCTGGAAACCTTAGAAGTCTCCAGTGCTTTCTCTCAAACCATTTTCTAGTGCTTTTTGAAGTGTGTTTTGGGTCATTGTCCTGCTGGAAGACCCATGACCTCTGAGGGAGACCCAGCTTTCTCACACTGGCCCTACATTATGCTGCAAAATTTGTTGGTACTCTTCAGACTTAATAATGCCATGCACACGGTCAAGCAGTCCAGTGCCAGAGGCAGCAAAGCAACCCCAAAACATCAGGGAACCTCCGCCATGTTTGACTGTAGGGACCGTGTTCTTTTCTTTGAATGCCTCTTTTTTTCTCCTGTAAACTCTATGCTGATGCCTTTGCCCAAAAAGCTCTACTTTTGTCTCATCTGACCAGAGAACATTCTTCCAAAACGTTTTAGGCTTTCTCAGGTAAGTTTTGGCAAACTCCAGCCTGGCTATTTTATGTCTTGGGGTAAGAAGTGGGGTCTTCCTGGGTATCCTACCATACAGTCCCTTTTCATTCAGATGCCGATGGATAGTACGGGTTGACACTGTTGTACCCTCGGACTGCAGGGCAGCTTGAACTTGTTTGGATGTTAGTCGAGGTTCTTTATCCACCCTCCGCACAATCTTGTGTTGAAATCTCTCATCAAATTTTCTTTTCCGTTCACATCTAGGGAGGTTAGCCACAGTGCCATGGGCTTTAAACTTCTTCATGACATGGTAGACACAGGAACATTCAGGTCTTTGAAGATGGACTTGTAGCCTTGAGATTGCTCATGCTTCCTCACAATTTGGTTTCTCAAGTCCTCAGACAGTTCTTTGTTCTTTTTTGTTTTCTCCATGCTCTATGTGATACACACAAAGACACAGGACAGAGGTTGAGTCAATTTTAATCGATGTCAAGTGGCTGCAAGTGTGATTTAGTTATTGCCAACACCTGTTAGGTGCCACAGGTAAGTTACAGTTGCTGTTAAGTACACAAATTAGAGAAGCATCACATGATTTTTCTAACAGTGCCAATTAGGGATGAGCGAGTCCTAAATTACTCGGAATCGCTAGACCCGCACGAGTCCGAGCCCAGGACTCGCTACTCGTTGCGAGTCTAGCGAGTCCAATGTTAATGAATAGGGAACCGAGTAATAACGAATAATGCTATTTCCAAATCGCTGATGTGTCTCTGAAAGTGTGCGAGTCCAAACTCGCAGGTTTTTCTCTTATTTGGAGCCGATGATGGGAGGGGGAAGCGATTCTCGGGCACACACCATGCTGTAAAAGCAAACATTTTATAATTTCTGGTGGCTTTCTGGGGGCTTGTAAAACAAGTAGCAGGTACTATTTCGTGAAAGGTACACACTAGAGGCTTAGGGCCCTTTCACATCTGCGTTTTTCGTAATTCGCGGCAGATGCGGTGAAAAAACCGCATCTGCCGCGTTTACCGCATAACCGTTCCACTTGCGGCGCGGTTGCGGTTTTTTCTATGCAAAGTATAGGCATATTTGCGGCAGGTGCGGCAAGTGCGGTTTTGCACTTGCGGCAGGTGCGGCCGCGAAAAAAACCGCAGTAAGCCGCGGTTTTTTTCGCGGCCGCACCTGCCGCAAGTGCAAAACCGCACTTGCCGCACCTGCCGCAAGTATGCCTATACTTTGCATAGAAAAAACCGCAACCGCGCCGCAAGTGGAACGGTTATGCGGTAAACGCGGCAGATGCGGTTTTTTCACCGCATCTGCCGCGAATTACGAAAAACGCAGATGTGAAAGCACCCTGCGATATTTTAAGACAGATGGAAGGTACCGTGCGAGCTGCAGGCAGGACACCGTACAGCAACGCACTGGCACAGGAAAAAATTGTTTAGTACGCAGAACCAGGCACTGTTAGGCTGCGGTGCTGGCTGCGTGCAAGTTTACAAGTACCGTGCGAGCTGCAGGCAGGACACCGTACAGCAACGCACTGGCACAGGAAAAAATTGCTTAGTACGCAGAACCAGGCACTATTAGGCTGCGGTGCTGGCTGCGTAAAATGTTACAAGTACCGTGCGAGCTGCAGGCAGGACACCGTACAGCAACGCACTGGCACAGGAAAAAATTGTTTAGTACGCAGAACCAGGCACTATTAGGCTGCGGTGCTGGCTGCGTAAAATGTTACAAGTACCGTGCGAGCTGCAGGCAGGACACCGTACAGCAACGCACTGGCACAGGAAATTTTTTGTGGAAAAATGGCACCAAAATTATTTGGTAGACTAGTGCCAAAAATAAGAAAAAGCTTAGGATTACAGCTCTGCGGAAAGCTGGGTGAACTAAGCTCTGAGGATGGTGCTGGATTCACTGTAAGGCTGCTCCTATCTCCCTTCCTTACAGTCCTGTACAGCAATCCTCCGTCCTGGTAGTTCTGAAAAGAACTTTTGGGTTATGTGTGACTCCTACACTGCCTAACTGTCCCTAGATCTGCTCCAAGTCTCCCTGCACTAGGTCAGCTCTTCTCAGGAATGTGCCCAAAATGGCGGGGGCAAGCCTTATATACTGCCTTGCCTGTCATAGATGACATAGGCATCACGATGGACAGCAGCCAATCATAGTCCTGACACAACCAAGCTGCTATGGCATTACTGACTATGATTGGCTAAGATGCTTGTCCTTCTTCACAAGTTTTCTGACCTAACACGCAATGCTGACTAGTAACATAAAAGATTCTGGATTCGCGAGTCCCGAATAGAGAATACAGGACTCGGAATCGCAGACTCGCTAGGATTCGGACTCGTAGACTCGCTCAGACTCGCTGCTGTTTGGGGAGATTCAAGCTATATAGCGATGTGATAGAGCGAGTCTAGCGAGTCTAGCGAGTGAGATAAAGTAAACTCTGACAAAACTAAGATTGCCATTGACTTGCATTGGACTCGTTACTGAGCGAGTATTCGCTAAAAGACTCGCCGATTACCGAGTCCAGCGAGTCCCTTAAGAATCGCCGAGTAACGAGTCCTAGCGAGTAGACTCGCTCATCCCTAGTGCCAATACTTTTGTCCACCCCCTTTTTTATGTTTGGTGTGGAATTAGATCCAATTTGGCTTTAGGACAATTCTTTTTGTGTTTTTTCATTGAAGACAAATTAAATGAAGATAATAATACCAAGAATTTGTGATTGCAATCATTTTCAGGGAGAAACTGAGTATTATCTGACAGAATTGCAGGGGTGTCAATACTTTTGGCCACAACTGTACCTTAGTGGGAACAGTAGGGAAGATTCACCAATGGACCCAGGAAAGCGGGAAAATAGTTCCTTTTTTTCTTTATAATAACCTGTAGTGGAGAACATTCAATAACTGAAAGGGAAAAAACCTTTTAAGTTATTTCCTAATGAAATAAATCAAACATAAATTGCTTTTAATATCCTTGGTAGATTAATTGAACTTTTTTATTTTACTTGTCTACAGTTATGAAACTGTAATCATGATTCTTGATGTTAATTATGAAACAAAACAAAGTAAATACCATGATTCTTAGTTGAGCAATTAATCTCTAGGGACTCATTTTTAAAATAGAGGTGAGCTATTGTTTAAAACTCCTGTTTTTATTGATTCTCCAGAAAATGTTACAGATCAGTTTGGTGCTACTGTTGAATATTAGGGTTAGCTTCTGGGCAGTTTAAACAACAATTTCCTTTTTATGAAGGATTCATAGAGGTTAGTTATTATAAGCAAATTGTCATGTGTAAAACTTTCAGATAAAAAACTCCTTCTAATTAGCAATCTTTCTGTGTTTGCGAAGATAAAAGTTATAATTCCATACACTGACATTAAGGTGAGTTCATATCTACACTAGCGATCAAAATTAGAGAACAACACACAATTTCCTTAATGTTAAGGTCATTGTCCTATGTGAAAATATCCTATCATTAGTAAAATAGCAGTATTTTAAGCTTATTTCATAAACGGAATATATTCTAAAGCACAGAATAAAAATGTAAATGATATAAATGAAAAAGAACACTGATCAAAATTAGAGAACACTTTCGGATACCTTCAAGTTACTGGTGTTATTCTGGCACCTGGTGCTAGTTTCCTTAATTATCTGAAAAACCCTATTTAACTGGCAGCCTAACTTTCCAGTTTGCGCTCACTTTGCAAAAATGGTCTGCCATTCCAAAGTGACTGAAACCATCAGGCAGCAGGTTGTCCAGATAAAAGCCAAAGAGGTCACACTATCAGCCATAGCAGCAGAAGTTGGATGTTCCAAGACTGTGATTTCTAGAATATTGCATATTTACAACATCGTAAACAGTTTCATGTCTCCCAAGAAGCCTGGTCGCACTCGAATTGCAAATGCAGAAGACCTCTGAAAAGGGTAAGGATCTGTCTTATCATACAGTGTCACAATGATTAAGAGCATTTGGACTGAAAGCCCACTCTGTGGTTATGAAACCTCTCATTAGCAGAAAAAATCAAAAGGCTACACTCGCTTTTGGTCAGGAAAATGCTGTGTGGACGAAGAAGGGGTCCACAGTTCATTTTAGTTGGGTCTGATGGAAAACATTATATTCATTGACAAACTGGGTAAACACAGGACCTAAAGTGTATAAAGAAGCCAGTGAAAGGTGGTAGAGGAAGTGAAATGATTTGTGGGAATGTTTTCTGCTGCAGGGGTTGGATCTCTCATACAGCTTCATGGCAGAGTGAATCCAAGTGTGTATCTGAACCTTCTTCAACAACACTCCTTATTAGTGATGTCCTATGGCCACACATGCTGAAGTCATTCAAAGCAAAGGCCTGTACACTTTCCACTGATTGGTGACTGTTGTAACCTTCATAAAATTTAGTTTAAATCTTTCTCTGTGCTATAATCATTGATGTGCTGCAATTATGATCATCACTCTCTTTCTATCTCCCCCACCACCCAGACCCCAGTGCCCAGAGGTCGGACTTCCTTGGATCATCACATTTTAAAATATGTGTAAAATAAATGTTTTAAGTTAATACATTTTGACTATTTTGGAAAACACTGCTCTAGTGGCATAATGTACCCCGTACACAAAAAGCTTCAAATGTTGATCAATGTATATTACATTCTGCCTGAAAAAATCAAGTGATCGTAGATTGATCTCTAATTTTGATTTCCAGTGTATATACTAGTGCATGTGGACAAGCAATACAGAACAAAACAAAAACAGGACTACAGCTTGAATTTCTAGTAAGAGAAAAGGTGTATTTTAGACATCCTTAGGGTATCTACACAAGGCACCGTTTAGACTCTAAGGCCGGAATCACACTGGATATACGACTAAGTTGGACATGTCATGGATGAGTAAGGCTAGGGTCACATATGGAAGGCACATTGCGATTACCGCATCCGACCCCTACTGCACCCCACCACTCGGCCACAAGCCCTCTGTGCCCCTCCCCGACATACTTTTCATCTCCGCGGGCTGCACACATAGCTGCCACCTACCATGTTCCCCTTCCTGTTCACCCTCACCCCCATTCTACTCCACTTCCTACTGACCCCCCTCTTCCCTCCACCTACTAAGGAACTGGTCATCTCCCCCTCCATCCTGCCCGCCCACCTCGCCCCCTCCTCTGAGCTGTTCCTCCACACACAGTCCTTTGCCTTCAAGCACGTATGCCATCCACGTAAACTGTCCTGCTCCCACCTTCTATCCTTCTCGCTGCTTCTGCTACTCGGAGGGGACATATCCCCAACCCCGGTTCCCCCTGCTACACCTCACCACTCGGTTCTAACTCACACCTATTCCCCAGCACAAACTCTCGCAACCCTCACAACCTTATACCCATTCACCCAACCCCCACCCCCCCACTACCCCTATCCGGTGCGCTCTGGAACGCTTGCTCGGTATGCAATAAACTCTCATTCACCCACGACATCTTCATCTCCTGCAAACTCTCATTCCTCGGCATCACCGAAACATGGCTTACCCCCTCCGACACAGCCTCCTCCGCTGCACTCTCCTATGGCGGACTCAATCTGTCCCACACACCTCGCCCAGCAACACCCATGGCGGAGGTGTCAGAACACTCCTGTCTGACTGCTGCTCCTTCACCCTAATTACACCACCGCCCTCCTCCTCCTTTCCCTCCTTCGAGGTGCACTTCATCCGCATCTTCTTCCCCTGCCATCTTCAACTGGCTGTCATCTACCACCCCCCAGGATCCACCCTCACCTTTCTCGAGCACTTCACCACTTGGCTCCTCCACTTCCTTTCTTCCGACATCCCCACCATCATCATGGGCGATTTCAACAACCCCATCGACACCCCTGACCCCGCTGCCTCCTGACTCCTATCTCTGACCTCCTCTTTTGGCCTCTCCCAGTGGTCCTGCTCAGCCACCCACAAGGAAGGCCACACGCTTGACCTTATCTTCACCAGACTCTGCTCCCCCACTAACCTCTCAAACTCACCCCTCCTTCTATCAGACCATAACCTCCTGACCTTCTCCCTCTCCCCCCAACCACATCCCCACCTCTCCAGGCACTTAGTCAACCCCACAGAAACCTTAACCTCATCGATTTCCACTCACTCTCCGAGTCCCTTCTTCCCCTCAAAGGCTTATCTTCCTCACTCGACGTTGACACTGATACCATCCTCTAAAAACACCACACTAACCACAGCCATCGATCGGGCCGCTCCCTCACACACACTAAAACCCACACACACACAGGCAACCCTGGATCACCACCCTCACCAAAGAACTATGTCGGGCGTCTACAGTGACTGAGCAGAGATGGAAGAAATCCCACTCTGCTGAGCACTTCGCCTCTTACAAGCAATCCCTCTCCAAATTCAAGAACGCACTCACCACCGCTAAACAAACCTACTTCTCTTCTCTAATGTACTGTTCTGCAACCCCAAACAACTATTCAAAACTTTCAACTCCCTACTCCGTCCCCCTGCACCCGCCCTCCCCCTCATCTCTGCTGACAACTTTGCTGCCTTCTTCAAACAGAAGATCAACAAAATCAGAGACAACTTTGACCCACAGTCTCCCCAGCCCCCCCATATCACTGCTCACCTTCCTTTATCCAAAGGAAGCTTTTCAATCATGACAGAAGATCAACTCACCACTCCTCTGTCACGATCACACACCTCACCACCTGCGCCCTTCACCCACTCCCCTCCCACCTCATCCTAGCCTCACCACTGTGCTCATTCCTGCCCTAACCCATCTCTTTAATTTATCACTCACTACTAGCGTCTTCCCCTCATCTTTCAAACATGCCCTGATCTCACCCATCCTCAAAAAAGCCTCCCTCGACCCATTTTCTGTCTCTAACTAACGCCCCATATCTCTTCTCCCCTTCGCCTCAAAACTCCTCGAACAGCATGTCCTCTCACCTCTCCTCTTCCCTCTGCAACCGCCTACAATCCGGCTTGCAACCTCACCACTCCACTAAAACGACCCTGACCAAGGTCACCAATGACATGCTGACCGCTAAGTGCAAGCGACATTACTCCATCCTTCTCCTCCTTGACCTTTCTGCTGCCTTTGACACTGTTGACCATTCCTTCCTACTCCAGGTCCTGAAATCTCTTGGCTTCCCTGACCTAGTCCTCTCCTGGATCTCCTCCTATCTAACAGACTGGACTTTTAGCGTCACCCACTCTAACTCCTCCTCCTCGCCCTACCCCCTATCTGTCGGCGTCCCCCAGGGCTCGGTCCTGGGACCACTACTCTTCTCTATCTACACTCTCAGCCTTGGACAACTCATTGAGTCCCATGGCCTTCAGTACCATCTCTATGCTGACGACACCCAGATCTACCTCTCTGAACCCGACATCACCTCCATGCTATCCAAATTTCCCCAGTGCCTCTCTGCCATCTCATCCTTCTTCTCTTCTTGTTTTCTCAAGCTGAACCATGGACAAAACCGAGTTCATCGTCTTCCCCCCAAATCGCTCTCCCCCTCTACCTGACCTCTCCATCACTGTCAATGGCTGCTCACTCTCCCCTGTCCCATGCGCTAAGTGCCTCTGGGTTACTTTTGACTCCTTCCTCTCCATCAGACCTCACATCGAAGCACTCACCACCTCCTGCCGACTCCAGCTCAAAAACATCTCCCGGATCCGCTCCTTCCTTGACCATGACACAGCTAAAACCCTTGTTCAAGCTCTCATTATCTCCCGCCTTGACTACTGCAATATCCTACTCACTGGCCTTCCTGCCTCCTCCCTGGCACCTTTCCAATCTATCTTAAACTCCGCTGCCCGACTAATCCATCTGTCTACTCGTTATTCCCCTGTCACCCCCCTTTGCCAAGCCCTCCACTGGCTCCCCATCCGTCAGAGATCCCAGTTTAAAACCCTAACCATGACATACAAAGCCATCCATCACCTTTCCCCCATACATCTCCAACATAGTCTCCCGTTACCTGCCCACACACAACCTACAATGCTCCGAAGAGCTCCTTCTCCGCTCCCCCCTCATCTCATCCTCCCACAACCGTATCCAAGACTTCTCCCGTGCAGCTACTATACTCTGGAACTCTCTCCCCCACCACATTAGATACTCGCCTACCCTTGGTAACTTCAAAAGAAACCTGAAGACCCACCTCGTCCGTCATTTCTCCAATCAGACCTGACCGCTGCACCGCTACATTATCGGCGCATCCCCCTCCTATTGTCTCCCTGCCCACCCTTGTATATTGTGAGCTCTCATGGACAGGTTCCTCACTCCTCCTGTATCTGTAAAACTTGACAGTCTATGTTCTGTATTTGTCCATGTTATTCTCTCCCTATGTAAAGCGCCATGGAATCCAATGGCACTATATAAATAAATAATGATGATGATGATAATCGCTTGTGCCTTCAGACACATTTTGGCTTCAAAATGTGTCCCTAAACCCGGATCTGGTAACCGGATTGCTCATAATGTGCAATCCGGTTCACGTATGCTTTGTTCATACCTGCTGCTGTGGGGATGAACAAAGGGTTAATGTTAATATTATATGTGGGCAACATGTCTCCAGGGAGTGTCCACCCTCCCTAGAGACATGTTGGCCATATAAAGCAGCATGTAAGGGGTTAAATCTCTTTATTACAGTTTTGCCGGGTTTTATCAGCTTTTACAGTTTGATCAATGACAGCCGGCGGCTACTCGCTGTAAGGAGGAGATACAGTACGTAATGTGCGTACTGTACATGCTGCTATCCATGGTGCTGAAAGCTTTAACATTAGGTCTATGGGCAGCACTCCGCCACAGAACTAATGCTCAAAACCGGATCAAGATCTGCAAACACAACCGCAAATGTAACCCTAGCCTAACTTGGAAAGGCTCTCCCGTTTCTGGATGGGAGCGTCAGCTGCTTGTTTTTCTAAGCAGCTCCACACTCCTATATCAGACGAACAGTGATTCCAGCCTAATGTAGCCACTTCTACTAGTTCTCCTAGTCGAAGCTGCTTCAGGTGAAAGGCAATGGTTTATCACTCTACACTGTGAAATATAGGGTGTGGTTGAATTCCAAGCAGAAGGCACAAGAAGAGTGAGCATGTCACTTTTTTTAATTGGCTCAGAAGTTATAAACCCTGAAGTTGTAAAAAGAAGTGACATGAGAGAGAATATGTGAACAGCAATGTAGTTTTGACATTGCTGTGCACTATTTTTATTTTATAAGGAATATTATTGTTGCTTTTTCAAGTTGAAATCAGGCGGTGTCTGCCTGAAACAGACCCTGTGTGCGCATATAATAATCTTATTTTCTGACTTAAAGATGGCAGCATACAGAAAAAGAAACATTTCATTAGCAAAGATATTTAAAGTAAGAGGAATGGTATAAGCTCATTTTTTTATCCTGTTTCTCATTCACTTCTGTCCCGATGTCCTCCTATCACGCGCTGGCAGCAGCCACATTTGCACCTCCAAGTGATGGGTGTGCAAATATGGTGCCCGCTGACAGTACTGGCTCCTTCCACAGTACCACCAGCGGTGCCACCAACCTCTGCAACCGATGCCAGGAAACGCCGTTAGCAGTCTGCTGCTCACTGCACCTCACCTCCGAATAAAATGCAATCTGAGTAAGTTTGCATGCGCGCACCCAGCGCCCATGTCCACTTATTAAGGTGGCCACCATCTTTGGACACATGGGTAACTTTGCATGCGTGCACCGGGTACGCACATACACACTTACTAATTCCGCTGTCATCATTAAACACCCAGGTGTCCAAAGATGGCAGCAGCATGATTCACAGGGGGGATAGTCAAAGCACAAAGTGGGCATAGGAGTGGAACAGAGTGCACATGGGGTGCACAAGAGTGCATGTGGGGAAACAGAGAGCACACAGGGGGCACAACGTGCGCACAGGGAGTGCATAAAGGGCACAGAGAGCACAGAAAGAGGCACATAAAACACACAGGGTCACACACAATGCAATGAGAGGTATATAAAGCACACAGGGTGGACACAGAGTGCACAGGGGGTCACAGAGAGCACACAGAATGGGCACAGAGAGTGCATATGGGTACAAAGAGTGCACAAAGAGCACAGAGAGCACACAGGGGGTGGCACAGAGAGTGCACACGGGAGCACAGAGAGCACACAAAGGGGCACAGAGAGCACATAGTGGGGCTGCTCAGGGGGCACAAAAAGCACACAGGGGGCACACAGAATGCACAGGATGGTAACAGAGAGCACGTGGGGGGGAAAGATAGCACACAGAAAGGTATAGAGAGCACTTAGAGAATATGGGCAGAGAGTGCACAAGGAAGAAAACAGAGCACACAAGGGGCAAAGAGAGTGCACTAGGTGGCAGAGAGTTATGGGTGTGGAAACATGGTTCCTACTGGCAGTACTAGAAAAAAAAGAAAAAACAGGTTTTCTACCATGCCTTATGCTCTATTCACACTTTAATTAGCTCTACACATAGTCTTGCCATTAGCATTTATTAGCCAGTATGCTATTTCACAATTTTCTTGTGTCAGTATGCAGCAGATTTTCCCCTTTTTTCTTGATATTTTTTCTAGCTGGCACCTTTCACATAGAGGTGTTACCGATCATTATGTATTGCTAATATGATTATATTTTTGACTGTGCACCCTCCCCTCCCTGTAGCCTTGTTGAAACTCTACATCTTATTGTAACTTTGGTCCTAGGCATGCCCTTACAGACTGGCTTTTAATTGCATTTGGTGGTATGAACACCTGTACACACAATTCCACACGGTAGGCAGAGGCAGTAGGTTAGTACGTAGTAGGATGAGACACTATGACGCTGGTTACCGGGCACACATGCTCTGGCCATCACATCAGCTAAGTTCTCTTTGTTTTCTATGTACTCTGAAGTAGTTTTCTACTATGCCTTATGCCCTTTTCACAATTTAATTAGCTCTACACATAGTATTGCCATTAGCATTCATTAGCCAGTATGCTATTTCACAATTTTCTTGTGTCAGTGTGCAGCAGATTTCCCCATTTTTCATATATATCTTTTCTTGCTAGCACCTTTCACATAGAGGTGTTGCCGGTCATTATTTATTGTTTCTACTGACAGTATTGGCACATTGCACAGTACCACCAGCAGTGCTGCATCTGCTCACAACAACCACCACCAGAAACCGCTATCTGCAGCAGCCACCACTGACACTCTACCGCCTGAGTACGTGCGCATGCATATACACAGTGCACATGCGCACTTACTCAGGCAAACGCTATCTTTGGACATCTGAGTATACAAAAACGCCAGCAGCATGACCTGGTGTGTGCATGAGCACTTACTCGCATCACTGCCATCTTTGACACCACAGGAGAGAGAGCACAAGAGGGTGAGACAAACCACAGGGGTGTGAGTGCACGGGGAGCAGAGAGTGCATGGGGCAGAGAGAGCGCACATTGGCACAGAGAGTGCCCAGTGGTGCAGAGAGAGCGCAAAGGGGGAGAGAGAGTGCATGTTGGGCAGAGAAAGTGCACAAGGGGGCAAAGAGTGCACAGGGGAAGTGAGTGCATAGGGGGAGGAGCAAGTGCACAGGGGGAGAGAGAGCACACAGGAGGTAGAGAAAGAGCGCACATGCGGAAGACAGTTCAAAGGAGAAAGCACAGAGGGGATAAAACAGCACAGGGGGAGAGAGACTGCATAAAGGGGAGAGAGAACAGAGGCGAGAATACAGCACTAGGAGGAGAGAGACCACATACAGAGGGGAGAGCACACAGGGAAAGACAGCTCAAAGGAAAGTGCACATGAGGGGAGAAGACAGCACAGAGGGCTGAAGTCAGAACACATGGGGGAGAGCGGATGGGCTGATAGCACACAGGGGTATACAGGTCAAAGGGGAGAGCACAGAGTAGAGAAGACAGCAGAGAGAGAGAGAGTCGACAGGGGGATGAGACAGCAGTCATGCCCAGCACCACCGAATCCACCACAATAGTGATGTCACCGCTCTCCCGATGAGATAGGGCCCCCATCTAGTAATTAATATAACATCAGAGATAGCTTTCTTACTCTGAATAATTTTGTAATTTGTGTAAAATATGATTTTTGGGCATTATAAAAGTGCCCAGTGACTAAGGGTACATATGGCTTTTTAACCAATGCAGTGTAATTTTTGGGTAAGTGCAGGAAAGGAAAAAAATGGAGACCTGCATTTATCTGACCTGAGACCTCTCTCCCCTCCCTTCTCACCCGCTAACTTAAACACTGAAACTCTGATAAGTGCAAAGGCACTAATGCTTTTTGTCATCCGAACAATTACCAAACAAATCCCGAATTTCCGACTTTTCAGCAAAACGTTCGCTTTGAGGGGCCGAACGAATATCGCCAAATCAGGTCCGGATTTGAAATTGGCAAACATGTTAGGTCAAAATTCACTCATCTCTCTGATTGAGATTGGTGCATCATACACTAAAATACCCTTTATTAAGACTGGTGTTCACAACGCCATTTTTAATGACTCGGGCTGGTAATATGTAAAGCCTATATGAAAAAGTAGAAATCCATTGACTAACCTGATTTGTTATAAACAACTTCGAAATTATAGTAATCACCAAATGTCTATAGTGGGTCAACTGTGACTGTAAAAAGAAAAGAGCACTGCACCATATATGGCAACCTGAACTAATATCTCAATACTGATATCTAAATTATCTTACATATAAGATTTCTCTATAATTAGGTTTTTTTGCGCATTAATGTCAATGCATATAAAGGGTTCCACAAGTGATAAGATTTATCCTAAATCTAGTGAGTAATCAGTGCAGTAACACAAAAACTACACGTTTAACCTTCACTGTAACATGCTGTTGCTTTTTAGTTAAGGTCACGATGGGAAACTAAATATTTTTCTACTGCGATTCAGGAAATGGTGGTCTGGCTGAAGAATGCTGTGGTGTTGGGCATGTGTACACTACTGGTACAGTGGCCATCGGAACTGTTAGTAGCTTAAACATAGAAACCTCCACTGTATCCACAAAAAAGACTAAGGCATGAGTGCTGTGAGAAGAATCTAAACTAGGTTTTCAGTATCAAGTCAAAAAATTCCCAAATGCAGAATGCTTGAATGAAGGAACGGGGCTGTTCGTATAATAATCTTATTTTTTTTTACTTTTTAGTATCTTAAAAGACAACACAAATAAACAAGTATAGGTACCTAAACATAAAAGGTATTTCCTTTTCTACATGTGAAGGCTGTCTTTGTTCTCTCACTTGGGATGCTGGCACTTTCACTTCTGGCAAGATCTACAGGGCATTGTTTTACAAAAAGCAAGACATTCTGAGCAAATGTACTCTTTCATATTGAAACTGTCAGTGCTTGTAAGGTAATAATAATGATAGGAGGTGTCGCCTGAGAGAAGAATAAAAACTTGAGTAGACTGACAGTGGCTGGATATATTCTGTTCTATATTTGCTATTAAAGATTCTACTTGTTCATATAGGCTTTCCACAGTATATGTTTTGCATAAAATCTACATTTCATATGTTACAATATTTCAAAATAGAGTGCATAGATACTTAAGATACATTGTAAGTGAGTAAGGTTTGGTTCTACAACAAGTGTATGTGCGTAGATAGATAGATAGATAGATAGATAGAGATAGAAAGATAGAAATAGATAGATAGACAGACAGACAGACAGACAGACAGATAGATAGATAGATAGATAGATAGATAAACAGATAGATAGATAGATAGATAGATAGATAGATAGATAGATAGATAGATAGATAGATAGATATTTTTTTCAATATAAATATTCAAACATCCAGGCGCTATAATGAGGGCAATGTGGGACACTGCGCTAACCATGCTTGAAACTGCCCTGTACCCAAGGCCAGATTGCCCTCAACGTAGATTTTTTTGACTAATATTAGCAGTGCATGTTTCTAGGCAAGGAAGCATTCCTGTAATCTTGCTGGTGAAAATATAGTATTGCCTCTAAAGTAAAAAGAAAAAGAAACCTCACCATGGTGTTAGTGTTAAAGAGGACCTGTCACCCCCCTGCTGCGTGGCAATCTAAATGCAGCACTGAATGCAGCATGTCTGCTGCATTCAGGGAAGGGGTCCCCCATGTGTCTGTGTGCTATGTACCCCAAGATATAGCCTTTGTAAAACTTAGGGTACCTTTACACACGGCTACATTTCTTGGGTGGCTACAGGTAACTTACTGGTTGCAGTGAAATCATGGAGACAAGGTTCTATCTTGTTGCTGTGTACAAATGGAATAATCTCTCCATGATTTCACTGCAACCAGTAAGTTACCTGTAGCCACCCAAGAAATGTAGCCGTGTGTAAAGGGGCCCTTACAGTTAGAAGCCATGGAGGATGTCACTGGGGCTGGAGAAAGCTTCATTGACTGTGGCCATTCCATCCCCCACTGCCTGTCTGTGTGCCGTCTCCTGCTGTGCTGTTTATGCTTTGTCAGGGAAGGAATCTAGAGCTGATGTCAGGACACATGATTTGCATGCTGTGAGTGACAGAGAGGAGGAGAGGAGGAAAGCATAAACAGCACAGCAGAAGGTGGCACACAGAGGCAGAGGGGGAGGGAATGGCCACCGTCAATCAAGCTCCCTCCAGCCACAGTGATTGCCTCAATGGCTTTTAGCTGTGTTTTACAAAGGCTATATCTCGGGGTATACAGCACACAAATACATGGGGGACCCCTGCCCTGAATGCAGCTTCCCTTAGGAACTCGGGGCCTTCGGTTCAACAGTGCTGGTCTATAGCATCCGCACCGTGTTCAGGGCCAGTTACCTGTGTCATCCACCAGTCCCTCTGTACTTTTGTCAGATATGGGTATATGGGGATCTATGTCTCATTCCATACCCCAAGGGCTCCACAATTCCTCCACACCTGTCGGTCTTTCCCCCCCGGGGTAGGGAGGGAAAGGGTCGTGCTCCAGCCCAAGGGAGTCAACACCACTCCGCTCCTTCACTCCCGACCTCTACTTCTCCACCTCTTCCACACACTAACTCTCTTTTATCCTCCTGGATACACCTGGGTCCTCCCTCTGGATCCACCCACCATCCCGGGGTCCTAAGTGTTGTGAGTGTGTGTGTGAAGCTCAATTGCACCATCCCAGTACCTGGAGAGTAGAGGCACAACTCTCCCTCGAATAGAGGAGCAGTACCTGTGGTGGCGGTCTACCCGGTGGTGCGCCATAATATACATATATAGTTACTTGACAATTCAATAGAGGATTGTTGGGTCATTCTCAGTTTTGTATTCAATATCATAAATGTCCCTTTGTTATAACTAAATAAACGCATGACTGCCATGACTTGGGTAAAAATTGCCACAGCAGCCTTTATAAAATATATACACAAACCTAGGGGGCGCCCACCACAATGGCGACCCCACCACCACATAATCAGTGTAAATATCAACAAGCAATAAACAGCTGATAGATCCGGTCCAGAGGTAAACCCCACAACATTACAAGATGGCCTTAGGGAGAAGGGGTATTAACACCATACTGTTAATACCCCTAACCTTAACGGGATCTTTATCAAAAAATTACATTACTGTAACCGGAGTCCCCATAGTGGCTTCCCCGAAGCAAATGACCAATTATCCAGCCTCTGAACCACACCTATCCCCCGCTGCTGTGACAAAGGTTACACATACAAAGTACATTGATATAAAACATACATATGCATAAATATATATACACTAGCACATACTTCCAACTATATATCCCACCACCATCTCATCAACACATGCTCATAATATCAACATAACATCATCGCTTCGCCCACATGTTTCATGTGACTCGAGGAAACCGTACAGTCATGAACCATAATCCTGACCAATACATGCCAATTAATGATTCTCCATGAAAGTTGCCTTGCCCTTAAGGGCTCACATTCTACAAATTTATACCCACATTACCAATGTACCAGCACATATCTTAATCAAAAAAGAGGGAGAGTGGGTGGTCTGTCACTTCTTGATCCAGAAAGAGAGAGCACTCCCTCCCATCTCCTTTATTCCCTCCATACTCCTGCCCACTTTTCCTCCCCACCAATCCCAGACCCTGCCGGTCTCCTTTCCTGCCCTGCTTGCACACCCCCATTTTACATAGCCTCATTAACTTCTTCCACTATAAATTGTTATATTGCCTGTCTGCCTATGGGGCTCCCTGGCTTTCTATACCACCAATGAATATATACATATATACAGCCACTGTACCACCAATGATTATATACATATATATAACCACTGTACTACCATTGATTATATATATACTAGATGGTGGCCCGATTCTAATGCATCAGGTATTCTAGAAAATGTATGTAGTTGACATGCTGTGACTGACAGAACTTGTTCAGTCAATGTGAATGTATTTTTCGCTATATAAGACGCACCCGATTATAAGACGCACCCCCAAATTTGGTGAAGGAAAAGAGAAAAAAAATAATTTTTAATGCTAAATGGGGTCCATGTTATAATGCCAGTGTCCGTCTTACAAATCATATATATGTCAATACTGGTATATATATCCCCCATGCTGGCACAGTAGCCTCCCATTGCAGGCACAATAGCCCCCACTGCAGGCACAGTAGCCCCCCATTTGCAGGCACAGTAGCCCCCCATTGCAGGCACAGTAGCCCCCCATTGAAGGCACAGTAGCCCCCTTTGCAGGCACAGTAGCCCCCTTTGCAAACACAGTAGCCCCCTTTGCAAACACAGTAGCCCCCTTTGCAAACACTGTAGCCCCCTTTGCAGGCACAGAAGCCCCCTTTGCAAACACAGTAGCCCCCTTTGCAGGCACAGTAGCCCCCTTTGCAAACACAGTAGCCCCCTTTGCAGGCACAGTAGCCCCCTTTGCAGGCACAGTAGCCCCCTTTGCAAACACAGTAGCCCCTTTGCAAACACAGTAGCCCCCTTTGCAAACACAGTAGCCCCCATTGCAGGCATTGTAGCCCCCATTGCAGGCATAGCAGTCCCCATTGCAGCTCCAGCCCTCTTTTGGCCCCCACCTTTGTGGTGATACTCACCTAGCTTCACCAATGCGTGCTGACCGCGATATCCCCGCTATCTGTGCTGTGCCGGCATCCGGGTGCTGAGAGCGGCGCTCGGTGATGACGTCATTCGCAGCGACGCTACAGCACCCGGATGCCGGCAGAGCACCGACAGCGGGGATATCACGGTCAGCAGGCAGCGGGGAAGCTAGGTGAGTATTACATCCATGGTATAGTCAGTGCTTTCCACGCAATGCAAGCATGGAAATCACTGACTATACAGACAGGCTGCAGCTGCGGACCCGGCTCCTGTAATATGGGCTGCTCCCGCTGGTGATTGACAGCGGGATGCAGTGCATATTACAGGAGATAATGAGTGGCCCCACGTGACCAGAGCCCACAGCTGGAGCGCGCTCCTGGCCCCATCCAGCCCCCGGCCACCGCTCCTGAGCCGCCTTCCCCCCCCCCTTCCCTAAAGCACAACTTTTACTTTCGCTTTGTAAGACGCATCCCCCACTTTCCCCCAAAAGTTGGGGGACTAAAAGTGCGTCTTATAAAGCGAACAATACAGTATATATATATAGCAGTGCTATGGTATAAGGCGGTACATTACATTACATGTATAGCAACGCTATGGTTTATGGCGGTTCATTACATTACATGTATA
Organism: Allobates femoralis; assembly: GCA_033576535.1. Taxonomy (NCBI): domain Eukaryota; kingdom Metazoa; phylum Chordata; class Amphibia; order Anura; family Aromobatidae; genus Allobates; species Allobates femoralis. The sequence continues at coordinate 479,871,127 of JARQOC010000002.1, forward strand.
GCAGCGCTATGGTATATGGCGCTACATTACAGTACATGTATAGCAGTGCTATGGTGTGTGGCGGTACATTACAGTACATGTATAGTAGCACTATAGTATATGGCGGTACATTACAGTACATGTATATCAGCACTATAGTATATGGCGGTACATTACAGTACATGTATAGCAGTGCTATGGTATATGGCGGTACATTACAGTGCATGTATAGCAGCACTATAGTATATGGCGGTACATTACAATACATGTATAGCAGTGTTATGGTATATGGCGGTACATTACAGTGCATGTATAGCAGCATTATGGTATATGGCGATACTCTGCTCCCCGTGGCCCCCGCTCCTCCACAGTAAAAGTAGAAAAAATCCTCAGTGGGCAGGATGGAGCAAGCGGGGCAGAATGGAGCCGGGGGGGGGCAGGATGGAGTCGGGCGGGGCAGGATGGAGCGGGGGGGCGGGACAGGATGGAGGCAGAGGGGAGGCAGGATGGAGGTGGAGGAGGGCAGGATGGAGGCGGAGGGGGACAGGATGGAGGCGGAGGGGGGGCAGGATGGAGGCAGAGGGGGGGCAGGATGCAGGAGGGGGGTCATGATGGAGGTGGGGGGCAGGATGGAGGCGGGGAAGCAAAAACAGAGGGGGGCAGGATGGAGGCAGGGGCAGGATGGAGTGACCGGGGCAGGATGGAGGGAGTAGGGCAGGATGGAGTCAGGGGAGCAGGATGGAGGCAGAGGAGCAGGATGGAGCCGGTAGAGCAGGATGGAGCCGGAGGAGCAGGATGGTGGCTGGGGGGGATGGGGCAGGATGGTGGCTGGGGGGGCAGGATGATGGAGAACGGGGAAGGATGGAGCGAGTGGGGCAGGATGGAGCGAGCAGGGCAGGATGGTGGTGGCGGGGCAAGATGGAGCCAGCGGGGCAGGATGGTGGCGAGCGGGGCAGGATGGTGGTGAGCGGGCAGGATGGCGGCGAGCGGGGCAGGATGGAGCCGGAGGAGCAGGATGGTGGTGGGGGGGGGCAGAATGGTGTGAGCGGGGTAGGATGGAGCGAGCGGGGCAGGATGGTGGCAGGGGGCAGGATGGTGTTGGGGGGCAGGATGGAGTCGGTGGGGCAGGATGGAGCAAACGGGGCAGGATGGAGCCGGAGGAGCAGGATGGAGCCAGAATAGCAGGATGGTGGCTGGGGGGGGGGCAGGATGGTGGCTGGGGGAGGCAGGATGGTGAGGGGGCAGGATGGTGGCGGGGCAGGATGGAGCCAGCGGGGCAGGATGGTGGGAGCGGGGTAGGATGGAGCCGGAGGAGCAGGATGGAGCCGGAGGAGCAGGATGGTAGTGGGGGGGGGGGGGCAGGATGGTGGCGAGCTGGGCTGGATGGAGTGAGACTACAGCTAGTTGATTAACCTTGGCTAATTATCCAAAACAGCAATCACCCCAAGCTATTTTATCAAATTATTTATTTATAGATAATAAAATTATTAAAAAAAAACAGCATAGGATTCCCCTCAGCTTGGATTACCAGCAAGGTAAAGCCGACAGCTGGGGACAGGTATTCTCAGGGTGGGCAGGGCATTTTTTCATGGGCCTTCACCACCCTAAAAGTAGGAGGCCACAGCCACTCCAGTGGCATCTCCATAACCTGAGCCAATCCTGTCAGATAATTGAAGAGGTTGATAACAGATGATTATTGTCTGCTGTAGTCAACCACTGAATTAGTAACGTTGAGACATCTATGATACCCTTACATTGCCAAAAAACACGGATGCAGACAAAAATCCTTTATTACAAATAAAACACAAGAAAATTCCTTTTATGGAATTATGCTGTCACCTATTTATTAAGCCAAAACATACCCTCTAACAATAATCCACAGTGATGTCCAGGCATGGCAACATGAAGTTAGTGGAGTCCATTACAGTGACTGCACACTGCAGCAGCTCCCTCTCATTTAAAGCCAGCTGTGAGCGGTGATGTCAGACATTTCATCCACGTTCACAGCTGAGTTAACATTGTAACTGTGACAGTTGTTACCAAAGTGAACTCAGATGAACTGTTTGATGTCACTGCTCACAGTCATGGTTCAGTGTGAAACTGGAGTCACACTAGGCAACAGACATGCGAGACTCGCTTGAATTTATCATGTATCACCCTGTACAGCTGCCCGCTCTCTTGACATAAGATGGCAGCCCCATAGAAATACATTCAGCTGCACGCTTCTGATATAGCAGTGTGAGCATGCCACGTGTGTTTTGGTGTATGTATCGTGCTCTGTAGATTACTGTAAGTGCTGGGTGTGTTTGTGCTTAATAAATGGGTGAAAGTGGGTTTTCTGTGTGTTTTATTTCTAATAAGGAATTTTTCTCTGCATCTCTGTTTTTTAAAGGGAATCTGTCAGGTCAAAAATCTATATGTAACTGGTATCATTTTCTAATTCCTTTCTCTAATCTTTCTCTATTGATGTATTTCTTTTATTTATATTTCCCTCCTATGATGCACTTAGTTTCTGCTGTCCACTCCCCATATGATGAATATTTATGTCACATATTCACATCACATCACTGCTCAGGAGATTATTGGGGGAAGCTGTATCTTCCTCTCTGCTCTCTGTGTTTGCAGCCAAGCAAAACATCATATACAACACAGAATCTGTTACAGCACAGCAGGTATACCTGCTTAGAGAAAAAAATGGAGTATATACTTTATCAAGATCAGGTAAGGCAGATCTGCAAAAGCTCTCTCCCTTGGTGTCCTCAACAGAGCTCCTAAAACTGAAACCTAACACAGAGCAAAGGGAGAAAGGAGGAAGGAGAAGGTAGGAGGAGGGAGGAGAGAGCTACAGAGAAAGAGTGCATAATAAATGAACAGTTTAACACAGCCGGACTATTCCTCTATCAATATCATGGAGAGGACTAACACAGCAGCTCCCTGTAGGGTGTGAAGATGCTTATAACAAGACAACTACAAATGGTACAATAATGATTTTACATGTTTTTAAAAGGTCTGCCCAGGCACAAATCAAGGCTATCATTAATATCATACTGAACAATGACCTGACAGTGTCCTTTTAACTATTTAATCACTGGAATGGTAATGTGGGGGTATCATAAATAGAGGGGGAAACATTGAGATTCATAAGCGGGTCCGGAAGTAGGGTTACAGTGGCACTAAATCTTGGTAAGTGATACTCTAGAAAGATAATGGCTGTGATCTGATCAAGTCACATGAGTAGTTAATTAGTTAATAGCACTGGTCAGATCAGTGATCCGATTAGTGCTGTTAACCCTTTAAATTGCGCAATAAATCACTGACCGCATAATGCAATGCACCATGAGGGGATCATGCTGTTACCTGCCGACATCAGTGGCCCATGTAGCCATCACGGGGCCCCTATGCATTGCTATGACAGCCCAGGTTCAGTTGATGATCCTGGAAGCTGTCATGAATCACTTCCTGCTGGCAACCCCTGAATTCCGTTGCTGGCACAAAGTGATTATTTGTGTGCTGAATCCTCTCTCTGAATAGCGGTGCTGAGACGCCCTTAGGGGCTATGTTAAATCAAGTAAAAATGTTTAAAAAAATTTAAAAAGTATGAAAAAAATAAAAAACACAAAAGTTTAAATCACCCCAATTTTTCCTCACTGAAAATAAAACTATTATAAAAAAATACACATATTTGGTATTGCTGCAGTCAGAAATGCCTGATCTATCAAAATATAAAATCAATTACCGTATATACTCGCGTTTAAGCCGAGTTTTTCAGCCCAAAAATTGGGCTGATAAGTCCCCCCTCGGCTTATACGCGAGTCACTGTATACTGTATACAATGTATACAGTATACAGTATACAGTGCCCCCCCATATCAGTATACAGGCCCCCCCTTGGGTAGTAATCCTGTAAATGAAGAGATTAGTATACTTATCCCTCCGCTGTCCCGCTGCCGCTGTCCCGCTGCCGCCATCGCCCTCTTCCGTCTTCATCCAGCGTCTTCCGTCTTCTTCCGGCTTCCTCCGATGGTCGCAGGCAATGACGTCATTGCCTGCGCGACAGAGGAGGAAGCCGAAAGAAGACGGAAGACGCTGGATGAAGATGGAGCAGTGTGATGGCGGCGGCGGCGGGACAGCGGCAGTGGGACAGTGGAGGGATAAGTATACTAATCTCTTCCTTTACAGGATTACTACCCAAGGGGGGCCTGTATACTGATATGGGGGGGCTGCTTTATATACCTCTGGGGCTGCATATACCTCTGGGGCTGCATATACCTCTGGGGCTGTATATACCTTTGGGGCTACATATACCTCTGGGGCTGCATATACCTCTGGGGCTGCATATACCTCTGGGGCTGTATATACCTCTGGGGCTGCATATACCTCTGGGGCTGCATATGGGGCTGCATATACCTCTGGGGCTGCATATACCTCTGGGGCTGTATATACCTCTGGGCCTGCATATACCTCTGGGGCTGCATATACCTCTGGGGCTGTATATACCTCTGGGGCTGCTGTATACAACCACTGGGGCTGCTGCTGTATATACCACTGTGGCTGCTGCTGTATACTACCACTGGGGAGGCGGCTGTATACCTTACTGCTGGGGGTTGTATACCTGTGCTGGAGTCCACCCTCGGCTTATACGCGAGTCAATAAGTTTTCCCAGTTTTTGGGGGCAAAAGTAGGGGAGTCGGCTTATACATGGGTCGGCTTATACACGAGTATATACGGTAATCTGATCTGTAAACTGCATAATGGAAAAAAGTCTAAACGCCAAAATTATGTTTGTTTGGTTGCCGAAACATTGCAATAAAATCTAATAATAGGCGAGCAAAACAACATATTTACCCAAAAATGTTATTAGAAATGTCAACTCAAGCCGCAAAAAAATGAGCCTTCATGCAGCCCCAGATTCCAAAACATGAGAACGCTATGGGTCACAGAAAATTACACTAAAGTTGCAATTCTTTTTCTTTAAAAACTTCAGATTTTTTTACCACTTAGATACACGGTAAGTAAAAGTATATACGCTTGGTATCTACAAACTCATGCCAACCCAAGACATCATAGCAACATATCAGTTTTACCATATAGGGAACATGATGAATATAAAACCCAAAAATCAATTATGTAATTGCACTTTTTTGCAATTTCACCACACTTGGCATTTGTTTTCTCTTTTCCACTACACTATATAGCAAAATATATGATTTCATTCAAAAGTACAACTCGTCCTGCAAAAAAACAAATCCTCATATATCTATATTGATGGAAAAATAAAAAAATGATGGCTCTTGGAAGAAGGGGAAAAATAAAGGAAAAAAACCAAAAAATGGAAAACAAAACATCGCCCAGAGGTGAAGGGATTAATATGTATGGGAAGCAACTACTAACATTTGGCATGAAAACCTAGGGCAGTGTTAGCTCGCATTGCAAATGCAGTATATATGGGCATGATCTGCTCACAGGGCCTGACTGGGACCAAAACTCAGCCCTGGAAAACAAACCCCACCAGCCCACACATTATATCACCCATCAGCCCTGATCAGTGAATTTTGCTTTTACGTTGTCATGACCTCATCACTTTCTTAAACGAGTAATCTGAAGAGCCACATGTGAATGGTGCTGCAGAGGAAATAATCACCCAGCGCTCCATTTACATGGTGCTCTTCAAAGCTATGTTTCTCAGGATTGTGGGGTCCCAACGATCAGATCCACAGCAAAGGACAAGTCAGCACCTATACAGAAGAGAAGTGATGACTTCCATATTCGGGATAAACAATTTAAACAACAGTTAAATGCTGAAAATCAAAGTCCAATACCACCTCTGACAACAGGACAGGAGAAGTGGTACTGTGCAGTGTATATATACAGAATAATACAGACACTGAGGATTACACACAGTATACAGGACAGGAGAAGTGGTACTGTGCAGTGTATATATACAGAATAATACAGATACTGAGGATTACACCCAGTATACAGGACAGGAGAAGTGGTACTGTGCAGTGTATAAACAGAATAATAAAGATACTGAGGATTACACCCAGCATACAGGACAGGAGTAGTGGTACTGTGCAGTGTATATATACAGAATAATACAGATACTGAGGATTACACCCAGTACACAGGACAGAAGTGATACTGTACAGTGTATATATACAGAATAATACAGATACTGAGGATTACACCCAGCATACAGGACAGGAGAAGTGGTACTGTGCAGTGTATATATACAAAATAATACAGATACTGAGGATTACACCAAGTATACAGGACAGGAGAAGTGGTACTGTGCAGTGTATATATACAGAATAATACAGATACTGAGGATTACACCCAGTATACAGGACAGGAGAAGTGGTACTGTGCAGTGTATATATACAGAATAATACAGATACTGAGGATTACACCCAGAGAAAAACAAGATGCCAGCACAGCCGGAAATTGCAAAAAAATATATATGTGTATACCTGTTAATGCCATACTACACAAAAATAGAGACATTTAGCAGGAGATGGCAGCATTGAATCTCCTGAGCTACTCCTCCAAGCATCAAGGAATGTCTACGTTGGAGTAGTCCTAACTCTACGTATTTTTATAATTCTGATGTGTCCTGTAGACAGCATAATACATTGTAAAGAGGACGATTTAAAGCAAACACTCACCCATACATGTGAGACATAGCTTCCCATGCTGCCAGGAGGTCCAGTGGATGAAGAGCAACTGAGGCCCACACACCTGCAGCTTGCACCATAGGTGTCTGGGCTATTTCGCAGTTTAACTCCCACCAGACCATCCCAACCTTATGGGTAAAGCATGTCAAGTCTGGGTGAATGAAGCTGATATGAAAAAAACCTCAAGGCTGGAGGAGGCAGCTGCATGTGAACAGCTACCAAAAATAATGTAGTCAAATGCAGATGGCCACAGACAATTTCTAGCGTGCACGGCGAGTGGTGGTTAGCCACTTAAACCAAACCAGAGAAAAACAAGATGCCAGCACAGCCGGAAATTGCAAAAAAATATATATGTGTATCTACACCTGTTAATGCCATACTGCACAAAAAAAGAGACATTTAGCAGGAGATTTTTATTTCTGTATTACTGTATTTCTAACTTATTCTATTATAGTCTCTCAAAAGGAGAGAGTTCATTGTTTGGAAAGGGACTATATTTTTGTCCAAATGCACCCCACTATTGTTTGAAACTTGTTTTTGGATATCAATGAATTCAGTAGAAAACGTCTGCCTCAAAGAAATTTCCTTGTAAAACAGAAATTGGATGTTGAAAGCAAACCCACTCCTATTGCAACCAAGGATTTTAATTAATCCCTGATGGCTGTAATTGGTTGATCCAGATCCACAACATATATTTACAGGAGAAAACAAGAGTTTTTGTGCATATGTAGAAAAACTTTATTTAATCGTATCAAAATTGACATAAAACACGACATTTTCTATATTTAAAAAGTGTGACTACATCCACAAAAACACCAATGACATGGACTCTTGACCACAAAAATTCCATGGAACCTATTGCTCATAATGATGAAAAAATACTGTTCTGTGGATACATTAAAATTGGAAAAACCAAAGTACAGGGGAAAAATTTCTTTACAAATAAGCTGTTGTTATGTGATGAAATAGTAATGATTAACATCCCCATAGGTTTTATTCCAGTGATGTAGGACTATATGCTGTTAACAGATCCACAACATGTTTGCCGGTAGTGGGAAATCTAATATTTACCCTCTACACCAGGGGTCCCCAACCTGTAGCTCAGGAACCACGTGTGGCTCACGGACCCAAGGCTCACGACTGTTTTCCACCTTTGTGCATAAGCACCAGGTCTTGCAGGTGGCTATTAAAAGCAGGTTTCCAAATGGTGACTTTTGTGAGTAGCCCCACATAGAAGAGCAGATCTGAATGGGGGTAAGGAGCCCCTGGATCTTGGTATACTGCCTCGGTATAATTGCTGTATAAAAGCTTTGTCTGTCATAATACTGTTAATGGGGGCTCTGGGTGTCACTACTGTTAGAGGATGGTAGCTGGATGTAGCTTGTGAGCTTCTTTTAGTGTTGATGTAGGTCTCAAGGTCTGAAAGATTGAGGACCTCTGCTCTACACAATAGAGGAAGCCACCTTGACACATTTTACCATCTTATTTTAAAATAAATTAGGCCTTGTTCACACATACCAATGCGTTTTTTTCAAGCTTTAAAAAAAGCATGCGTTTTTTTTTTGTGTTATTATGGTCAAATTTAGCCATTGTGGGCCATTGTGTGCATTTTTAAAAACGCATGCATTAACGCATGGTGCCTAATAGTACATGCGTTAACGCATGCGTTTTTGCCCAGTTTTTTTGAAGAAGTTGTTTTGAGAATTGATTAATGATTGATTAATGATTAATTTAGCCACACCCCTCAACCAATAAAAAGGGCTGGTTACTTGGGGTGTGTGAGCACCTTCCTTCTGGAGACAGTTCCTGTCGCTGTGTGTTGCCATGGATCTGCTCTCTCTTGAACTTGATGTTTTGTTGCTGCAGATGAGATATGTGGCTGCCCGCCGTTGTCATTTGCGTCAGTGTCGCTGGCCATGTTTGTGGGTGCATGAAGTGAACCTGCTGCGGCCTCAACATGGGGTGTACCATGTCTTGTACCCGCAACTTTGTCGTTTTGCACCAAAGTTCAAGAGGTATCTATGCATGTCAATTTCAGCCTTTGACCATCTTCTTGAACTTGTGGGCCCCGACCTCACACGGCAAGACACCCATTGGCGGCTGGCCATATCCCCTGAGGAAAGACTGGTTGTCACGCTCAGGTAATTATTGTCCATGTTGTCTGTTTGGCTGCGCACATACTACACATGTGTTTCGGTGCTGCCATTTTGTACGTCTTGATGGATCCTGATGTGTTTTTTTAGGATGTGTCTTTGCCCGCTGTGCATACTGCTTTTACAGTGTTTGGTAGTTTTGCACCTTTATAATGCAATTAGTAGCATTAATATTTACATGCGTTGCCAAATTTGCCCATGTAGGTTGGTGTACTTGAGTGTTGTAAAGTGTTGTTGGATGCTGATATATGTGTACATAAATAATATTTTTAAAAGGCATGGCCTCTACTTGTCTGTGCCATGTTCGCGCTACTTCATGTCTTGCCCTCCTCATTGCCATGTTCGGCCGGTTGACTTTCAGGCTGTGAATATTTTGCAGGCATTGCTCTGTTGTTGTCTGTCAATGAATGTGTCACCGACTAATTTTAAAATTTTCTTTCTACAAACAGATTTTTGGCTACAGGGGAGTCGTATGTGTCCCTCCATTTCCCATTCCGGATGGGTGTTCCAACAAACATGTGATGTTCTGTGGAGCAAGCTTCAGCCGATAGTGATGCCCTCCCCTACCAGCCAAATCTGGCAAGAGTCTGCAGCTGGTTTCCTGAGGATTATCCACTTCCCCAACTGTGTTGGAGCCATTGATGGAAAACACATCGCCATCAAAAAAACTTCATAACAGTGCTTCGCTCTTTTACAATTACAAACACTATCATTCCATCGTGCTGATGGCCATTGCGGACTCCCGGGCGTGCTTTCTAGCTGTAGATATTGGTGCCTATAGCAGAACCAATGACTCCCGTGTCTTCAAGGACAGGGCCATGGGGCTGACACTGTACCGCGCTGCTTTTAACCTTCCACCACCACGGGCATTGCCTGGGACAACATCTCCCCTACTACCACATGTCCTTGTAGAGGATGAGGCCTTCCAACTACACAATAATGTAATGAAGCCATATGCCATATGTACACTGACACTTGCCCGCCGTATCTTCAACCTGCGCTTAAGCCGTGCCAGGCAATATATCAAGTGTACGTTTGGCATGTTGGCTTCAAGGTGGCGGGTATTATTGACCACTATTCAACTAAAACCCAGCAATGTCGACCATGTAATTAAAACAACAGTCTGCCTCCACAATTATGTGGCCACTTAAGAGCACACCGATGTTGATCCAGTGGATTGGTTCTCCCCTTTGCTCAGCCTCCAACCTCACAATGTATGAGTACCACTTGGTGCCATTCAAGTGTGTGACCAATATTGTAATTATTTTGACAGTCATGTTGGTGGGCAACATTTTCAAAAACTCCTCTTCCTTTATTCACCATGTGTATTTAGGTAATCAATCATTACTCATGTGGAGTCTTCTTTCTTTGTTGGATCCTAAGTTGACCCATTGTTTTTTTTGTTTTTGTAAATAAATATAATGTTGATTGTAATTGTATGACGTGTGTGCTCTCCTTTTGGAATTTTTGGGTTTAAAAATGGTTGCAAACACCTCGGCTACAAGGCGCCAAACACGAAGGTATGGTCAGTTGTGTTTTTTCACCACAATGAATTGGGACACTTGTCTGTCAAATGGGGGTCCCAGTTATGTTCCTCAAAGTTAGCCACATGCGCTTTCCCATGGTTTATGGCCCACATAAAGAATTGAGTCCAAAGTCAGACATGGTATATAACCCATTTTAATAACAGAAAAAACACAATATGTGTGTATGTAACAAACAAAAAAATATCTAATCAGCTAAACGTGCTGATGACAACACTATTCCCCTGGGGTGGAGTCATCATCCGCAACAATAGTAATATCAAGGGGTATGGGTACACAATATTTTGTGAAAATGTTGTGTAACTCCCCCATGAGTGCATAGCGGTTCCTAGTGCACAATTTATCTAGGTCACCAACATAGGTTTGGAAGAAATGCATCCAGTCACTTTCCTGCCTATCCTGTTCCCGGCTTCCTTGGGCCTGCAGCCTTTGTTCTAAGAGTAATCTCTGTGCCACCAAACCTTCCTGTAGGCGCTCAAGCCGATTTATGATAATGCTGTCTGCCTCATCTCTCATATTACGCCTCCTTGGCCGTGCCACTCTTGGTGCTGCAGTGGCTGGTGGGTTTTGAGCAGGTGCTGCAGTGGTAGCAGGTGGGGCAGGAGCTGCTTGGGTTGCTGTAGGGTGCCTTAGTTCAATAACAACTTCTTCGGCCTCAACTTCCTGTTCGTCAACACTTGTCTCACCAAGTTCCAGGACTGTGTTGCTGTGTGTCCTGTGGTAAAAAATATTATTTTTAATATCAACATTCAAGATCTATTTACACACATTTCAATCATCTAAGACACTTACTGTCTCGAATTGAATATCCTTTCAAGGAACCTCAGCTGGTCTGCGTACTTGTATTTTATGGGAGGTTTGGCAGCTGCACCACTCATATATTTGGCCAGGTCCCGTGCACCACGGCGAATGCGGTCCTTCATGGATCGCCAACGCATATGGATCTTGTCCTCTACATAATACATGTTTTTTTTTAAAAAAAGGACAATTAATGAAACACAAAGTCACATACCAACCATATCCCCCCTATGTGCATACCATGATCAATGACACTTACCAATCGCTTGCCGTAACTTGGGGGGCATCGATTCAAAGTCTGAGTACAATCTGTGGTATATTCTGTCCCAATAATCCCGAATGAGTGAGGCATTGTTGTGATCCTCATGGCCCTGGTCCCAATTAGGCACGAAATCTTCTATAATCCTTATTAAAGCATCATTATCAATGATGATTTTGGCCAATTGAACTGCTACTCCTCCATGCCTGGACATCAAAAAGAAAAACTGCAAATGTAATTCTCATGGGTCCACAAGGCCATTTTCATACCTGACCTAAACACAAACATTTCAGGATTGGAACATATTGTTTAAAAAATGTTAAAGACAACATGTTGAAAAGCAGGCACAAACAAGAATGTTGAAAGTGCCACCAATCACTAGCGCATTATGGTAATGGAGCACTCACCCCTGATGACGCACCAGTGGCCTTGCGAGAGGCAATTTTTTTTTTCATCTGGCTTACTTTCCCAGGTTGTTTGCCCTGTGTGAAATAAAGCATGATAGTTCATTGGAGGGCAAGGTTAAAAAATCAAGACAACACTAACACACAACAAACACCCCACTACATTGTGTAGGCAACACGGTGCAATGTGCCAACACACAATATTACATTTTTGGCCAGATGATTGCAGCACAACAACAGCATTGATGACCAACCAGTTTGGCAACCATGAGACACACAATTGTCAGCCTGCATTTGTGTGTCTTGAATTAAATTTCTAGGGCTTGATATAAGGGAAAAAGCAAGGGCAATATATGGAAATGGCCCTCCCCCATCATCCTGGCCCAATTTTACAAATGGTCTACAGCTCCGACACAGCTTGGGCGTTAAAAATACAGACATAGGCCAATTGGCCTACAACATTCTTTAAATTCCCACCAGTCACACAATGTGGCTTGTTAAAACATAATAACATTAGGCCCTGCCTACAAGGATTCCTTACCTTCGTGCGTGATCCCGATTGGTCATCCTTGCACCTTCGGGTTTTCGAGTGCTTCCCTTTAGAGCGATGCTTCCTTTTCTTCCGCTGCAAGGTGAAAGTGAAGAATGTTTGTAAAATAAGAATGTAAAACAATAAGAACACACACATGCATGGTGTCAGAAACATGTGTCCAAGGCTTATTAATGTGTTGGCACTATACTCTCCCTGTACTCTCCCCGGACCGGAGCATTATTCCAAACATAATTACATGATGTGAGCTTGAGTCTGTGCTCTGTGAGCTTGACGCAGACTCCTGTGAAAATAAAAAATAGTCAAAAATATGGCCCATACATGCTGTCATATGGCCATGATAACCTAAAAATTCTGGATGAATGGAGTGTGTTAGGTGCTTGTTGTTTAGTTTTAAAAAAATCTGTGAGACAACACAATAAAGTATCTGCACGGCCATGAATGCCACATTTCTGTAAGATGTGGACAATCCACCAATGAGCCTTACTTTAAAAACCACAATGGACATAAACCTAACAAAGGCCCATGCATGTACAGCATGGCCAATGCAGAGGCCATGCAGAGGAAAGTGGGCATGTGTCTGAAGTTGAATGTGAGCAGTGGCCAAAACATTACACACACAAAAAATAGGGTCAGTACAACAACTCTCAGCCAGGGTGAAAGGGTCAAAAAGGCCACAATGATTTGGACACCATAAACACGAGAATAGCATGATGAAAATCATGGGTCAAATCTTTTGCGCCTACGAAAATAAATTGGTACACCAAAACACCACACATGTGGGTGGCATCTGCATCATAGACCATAACAATTGTGTAACCAAATTTGGACGGCACACATGTGGGTCAGATGTGTCACTGGCAGGTGTGAACATGTATTCCACACAACAACATGTAACATGACACACATGTCCACACATACAACAAGACACAGATTACAATGCTACACTGTATGGCGTGATTCACACGCACACATGCATGCTAAGAACATGGGACACACATGTGTAGTTACCTTGGTGATAGACTTCCACAAACGACCACTAATATGAAGTAGGCTGGCCACACTTCCTGGTTGCAACCCACCCCCTTTTTATTGGCTGCTGGAGGTCAAATGACAGGCCCACATTATAATTCTGGTGTTCTTGGACACTAATGACAATAGCGAAAGGTATCAGAGAGAGAGAAGGGTCTCAGAAGGAAACCTGGCTGCAGAAGGTTAAGTGACTGACTGGAGTTACCCGTGTAAAAGGGCTATACTGTGAATTGTTTGCACTGAGGAAGTACGTACAAGTAAAACACGGTGAACCCTGCTAAAGTCTCCCGTGTGAGATTCCTTGCATACAGAACTGTTATAGACATCTTTACATCCTGTCAGGAGTTGCCCAACCCACGGCAGGCTCATCCATCTAGCTGCAGCACCATCCATTCTCCTGGCAGAAGTAAGCAGCAGCAGTGGTTCCCTCACTGACCACAACCCGTGGGTGGCGTCACGACAATCCCTGTAAATAACCCCTTTTACTTGTGGGCTCGGGACACGATCTGGACCAAGACCACCGTGATAACCCCAGTGATGCCCCGGTCCGGTACTGAGTACCCCGTCACAGTGGGCTCTACAACTGGCTGGTAACCATGGAACACATCGGGTGCATAACTGTAACGCTATGCGTTTCTGGAAAATATTCTAAGTTGGAAAATATTTTTAGTATTAAGCGCATGCCGTTAAAATCAGCTATTAATGGCAGCCTGATCCTAGGCAATGGGTGCATTAATGCATGTGTTTGGCCTTGTTTCTTTGTGTAATTGCAACAGAAAAAATGTATTGCAGTCAAACGCAGCAAAAACGTGATGTGAAAAGGCCCTAAGCTTCATGTATTTCTATAAACCTGACATTTTCAGATCAGAAAAGCCAGTGGCCATTTAGGGCAGAGCTATGTGATCCTCGCACAAGACATATGGAAGTGTGACTCCAGCTTTACAATGTAAATCTACACTGTGTTCCAAATTATTATGCAAACAATATTTCCTCATATTTTTACTAAATTACCTATATGAATTGCAGTCATTGTTATTTTCCAGTCATCTACTATTCTAGTATGATTGGAATTTTTTTGAAAAAAATGCCTGTGAAAACAGTATATTTTTAAAAATAATAAACACTCAAAATGCATGTTCCAAATTATTATACACAGCAGAGTTTTCAACCTTTTTATTTTTATTCTGAACAAAAAAATGGTCAATTGTGAAATTATAAGCATTATCAGCTTATTACAAAATGAAATCAAACAGTTTTCAAGTCAAAACTTTATTCTAGGTGATGTTACATTTGCACATAGGACCCCTTGTTCGAAAGAAGCTTCTGAACTCTCTCGTCCATTGAATTTGTCAGTTTTTGGATGGTTTGTGCTTCAATTGTTTTGCATGTGGACAGAATACTCTCTCAGAGCTGTTGCTTAGATGTGAACTGCCTCCCGCGATCATAGACACTCCTTTTGGTGATGCTCCAGAGGTTCTCTATGGAGTTGAGGTCAGGGGAAGATAGTGGCCACACCATAAGTTTGTCCTCTTTTATGCCCATAGCAGCCAGAGATGCAGATGTGTTATTTGCAGCATGAGACGGTGCATTATCATGCATGAAAATGATCTTGCTGCGGAAAGCACGGTTCTTCCTCTTGAACCATGGCAGGAAGTGCTGTTTTAGAAACTCCACATAGATTATGGAGTTCGTCTTTACCCCTTCATGGATCCTAAAGGGGCCGACAATCTCTCTCCCCATGATTCCAGCCCAAAACATTACTCCACTTCCTCATTGTTGGCGCTTTAGCCATGTTTTCATGAGATGTCCATCAACCAGCCATCCTGCACTCCATCCATCTGGACCATCGAGCTTTGCACAGCACTCATCCGTGAACAAAACAGTTTGGAAGTCAGTCTTCATGTATCGTTTGGCCCACTGGAGCCGTTTCTGCTTGTGTGCAGTGGATAGAGGTGGTCGACAGGATGGCTTACGCACAGCTGCAAACCTCTGAAGGACCCTGCATCTTGTTGTTCGGGGGACGTTGGAGGCACCAGCAGCTTAAAAAACTTGTCTGCTGCTATGACAAGGCATTTTTACAGCTGCTCTTTTAACCTGACACAATTGCCTGTTGGAATTTTTCCATATCAGCACGCATACGTGTGTGCTGGGAATCAGCTTCATACTTCTTGATTGTGCGATGATCATGATGAAGTGTCTTGGCAATGTTGATTGTAGTCATGCCTTGACCTAAATACTCCACAATTTGTTGCTTCTCAGCAGCTGACACATGCTTTTTCTTTCCTGTTTTGGAAATGTTGGCTGCTTAGGCTAGTTTCACACTGCAGTTTTTTCCCTGATCAGGTTCGATCAGGTTTGGGTGCCAAAACCAGGAGAGGAACCAGGAGAGGAACTTTCAGAGAAAAAGTATAAATGAAAGATTGACACCTGTTCTGAGTTTTGGAGACACTCCTGGTTTTAACACACAAACCTGATCGAACCTGATCAGGGAAAAAACTGCAGTGTGAAGCCAGCCTTAATAATGTGGAACAGCCTTCTTAAGTAGTCTTGCCTTTATTTGGACACACCTGCCAAACTAATTTGCACAGGTATCTGCAATTGCTTTCAGTGATATAAAGAGCCCTGACACACATCACCATCAATGAGTTTAAATGACAAACAAAAAAATTCTAACCTTATCACTCCTAAACTCTTTTTGCATAATAATTTGGAACACAGTGTATGCTCCATAGGCTTACATTGCAATATCAATCTCCAGTTCACACATAAAGTACGTGTTATCCGAATAATCAGAATCGCGGTATCAAGACTGTGACAAGGACTAGAGCGATTCTCGAAACGTGATGAAGGAAATCTTTGAGTGTGTGAATACACTTACACTACATGGAAGTTCTCATTTTATAGGGAATTATTGATTGAGTACTGAGCAGTATAAAGCCTCATTCAGATATCTATGATGCGTGGACAGCAAAATCAGGCATCACTGGTGTGCCCTACAAGAAGCATTAGAAGAGATGACTTTAAAGGCCCTGTTACATAGCATGACATTGTGAATGACATTGCTTAAAAGTCACAGTTTGAACTACGTTGAAACGACATCGTAAGTGCGTCATTGCGTGTAACAGCACGATACGACAGAGATAAATCGTTGGATCGGAGTTGACAGGTTTATCAACATGTTGTAAAACCTGATGATATCAACTCTATCAATCTGCCGTATCATTGTGTGTGACACCGCGATAACGATGTCGTTTACGAATTCGTCCATTCACAGCAATGAGCAGGTATAGTTCGCTGGGTTGTACGAACGATACCTGCTCACAACATCGTTGGTGAGTTGTCCACGATATCTAGATGTGTAACATGTCAAAATGATGTTAGAAACGACTGCGCACCCACGAGATCTTCGCCAACATTATTCCAACATCGTGCCATGTAACGGTACCTTAACACTGACAACTACACTCTGTATATTTTATTTGAATGTGCAAAATACTTTAACCAATAATATAATTGTGGTCTCATGAGGTTTGCAAATGGAGCAATAAAGTTTCTTTCAGATGTCTTTACATTATTGACATCTGAATAAGGCTTTAGACTGGCCAGGGTCACATCTGCGTTTTGTTTTATAAATCCTGATCCGGTTTGGAGCTTTCAAAAAGCTCCAAACCGGACCAGGAAACGCTCCTCATAGGAGCCTATGCAAAACACCGGATGGCTTCACAAGCCATCCGGTGGCCGGATCCGGCACTGCTGCCTGCGTTTTAAATCATGCAGGCAGCAGTTTTCGCAGCGTTTCTGGGACCGCACTGCGGTAACCGGATGGCTCAGGATGTGTAATCCTGAGCCATCCGGTAACTGCATAGTTTGCGGATCCCGGCTATTGCCGGGATCAGCAAACTGTCCTCTGCCTATTCAAGAGTTAAATGTAGTAAGTAAAGTACTGTTTGAGGTCTGTAGGGGGGGCTAAGACCCCCTACAGACCAGCCGCCCACTCCGGTGGGCTTCTACTACAATTTCCTATGGCTCGGGGCTCGGATGAGCCCCGTGCATGTCTCCAAACCTCCCGCCCCCCCGTATCACTATACAGGGGTGCCTGCACCCCTCTTGTATAGCGATTCCTGCATGTGGCCCTAAAGTTAGAATACAGAACACATGTAAGATCATACTTACATGTCATCGTCGGCAGTGTAGTGTGAAATCCCTGGGCGGGGCTGTTTGCTGCAGCCTCCGCCCCCTCATTCCTTATGGCCGCCCCCTCTGTGCCTCATCCAGTGATGTGAGGGCGGCCACGTCATGAAAGGGGCGGGGCTAAATATGTGACGCGGTTAGCCCCGCCCCTTTCATGACGTGGCCGCCCTCACATCACTGGATGAGGCACAGAGGGGGCGGCCATAAGGAATGAGGGGGCGGAGGCTGCAGCAAACAGCCCCGCCCAGGGATTTCACACTACACTGCCGACGATGACATGTAAGTATGATCTTACATGTGTTCTGTATTCTAACTTTAGGGCCACATGCAGGAATCGCTATACAAGAGGGGTGCAGGCACCCCTGTATAGTGATACGGGGGGGCGGGAGGTTTGGAGACATGCACGGGGCTCATCCGAGCCCCGAGCCATAGGAAATTGTAGTAGAAGCCCACCGGAGTGGGCGGCTGGTCTGTAGGGGGGTCTTAGCCCCCCCTACAGACCTCAAACAGTACTTTACTTACTACATTTAACTCTTGAATAGGCAGAGGACAGTTTGCTGATCCCGGCAATAGCTGGGATCCGCAAACTATGCAGTTACCGGATGGCTCAGGATTACACATCCTGAGCCATCCGGTTACCGCAGTGCGGTATTCTGCACACATTTTTGACAAAAAATGTGTGTGACCGGAATTGCATTCACCGCATCCGGATCCGGATGCGGTGAATGCAATTCATGTTTGCAATGTGACCCTACCCACTGTCTGATGTTTAGTGTTCACAGCACAGCAGCATGATGATTTCACTGCTTTGCTCTGAACACTGTGGCAGTGAGCACAACAAATGTGCTAATATTGCCAGGGTATTTGCTACTAGTACCAGGTTACCCACCTGTTCTCATTGCTGGAAGACATTACTGTCACAGTCCTGCTCTCATCTCTGTATTAGGCTGTGGTCACAGTACCATTTTTCACATGCATTTTTGGAGACCTGCGTTTTCAAAAATGCATGTAAAAAACGCACCCATAGGCCCCCATGTTAAAAAACGCATGCCCTAATAGCCAAAAAGCATGTGTGACTGTCCCATGCGTTTTTGGAGCATATCCAAAAACGCATGCGTTTTTTAATAAGGGGCCTTATGGAAAATGCATACAAAAACGCATGTACAATTAGTGCCATTCAAAAACGCATGCGTTTCCTATAGGAGACCATGTTAAAAAAACGCATGCGTTTCCGGAAACGCATGAGTTTTTTTTAACATGGGCTCCTATGGGAAACGCATGCGTTTTTGAATGGCACTAAAAGGTACTAATTGTACAGGCGTTTTTGCATGCGTTTCCCATAGGAACCCATGTTATAAAAATGCATGCGTTTTCTACAAAAACGCATGCGTTTTTCAAAACGCTCAAAAAAAATACTACAAGCACTATTTTTATGTGCAGATTCAAAAACGCAGCCAAAAACACAGGGAGCCATCAGAGACCTTAAAAAACTCATGCTGACATGAAAAACGCATGTAAAAAAGCATGCGTTTTTAAAAGGCACCAAAAAAACTGTGACCACAGCCTAAGTGCACAAATGCTGCAGTAACTTCTTCTGAAGGGCAGAACAGCTTTGAAACATTGCTATGCGATCTTTGATTGCTGCTGTCCTCTCACCAACAATGCTCCAATGCCTGGAACTCTTTTCACTACCCTGGCTCTGATATCTGAACCTCCTTTCACCACCATTGTTGTTGACTTCCTATCACTGCTTGCTGCTAAACACTGCAAGAATGGCTAGAGTCAGACTTGCGTCTGCTCCTAACCTGCAGGATCTGCTAGTTTCTGGCAGGAGCAGTGCATACCGTCAATGGCATGTAATGCTATGCGCTGCCTGCTCTATGTATCTCTATTGGTACCTTCACACGCCGCTACTGGATGGTGGCAACAACCGGGTACTTCACGTGCACAAGCATGCACAAACGGTTGCAAACGGTAATCGCACCACCTTTACACGCCGCAACAAGGTGCGCTACAGTAGGTTACATCTATCTCTAGATACACCGCCGGGTGTCTCAAGTTACCTTCTGCCGAGCACCTTACCTCATTTACACACCGCTACAACAAGCTAATATGGGCGGACCTGGTGCAGCAGGGACAACACATAGGCGTGCCACAATTGTGGATTACGAGACGTCCGTACGCTGATAGGACAAAGCAATAACATCATGATTGGCCAGGCAGCTCAGGAGGCTGATTAATACATGACGCTCGAGCAATTGTGTAGTGTGACTGGTCAGTTTCTTAAATATGCCGCCCTATGCAGCAATAACCAATCGTAACGCAGGAGCTTCCTCCAATGATCGCTGAAGGGGGGTGGTTTCCCGGAGGCTGTGTCACGCCCCAGGTACATACCAGGTACATAGCATGGTGTAGAAACAACCCTTCTGTTCCTTCTTTACACGCCGATACAGGTCGCTACAATCGCCTGGGTAGCCACCTGTTTTAGGGCAGTGCTCAGAAACAGGTGCCGCTACTGCCGGGTGGCTACAACCGTCTTCACACGCCGCTACCACGGGTTGAATTGGCGGTGCAAGATACATTTCTCTCATGTACCCGGTTGTTGCCACCATCCAGTAGCGGCGTGTAAAGGTACCATATGGTAACCGGATGCTTACCACAGCCGCTAGCTCCACAGAGAATCTCCGGATATGCGCTATTGAAGAGCGCACAGGAAATGCGGTTTGCAGCATTTTCGTGTGCGCTCTGCACAAGAGCATATCCGGGGACTGTCTGTGGAGCCGACGACTGCGGTAAGCATCCGATTGCCATAGCAATCCATAGCCAGGCGGCACATAGCGTTACCTGATGGTAACGCTATGTGCTGCTCCAGCCAGAAACTACTGACAGATTAGCTAGGCTCAGGGCAGACGCCAGTCTGACCCTAGCCTATCGGTGAGCAATGACAGAGGTAGATTTCAGCTCAGCATATAGAGCTGGAATAAAGCAACATGGTGCCTAGTTCCCCTGCAACTGTGAACGAGGCTTACCAGAGGGCATGTACAGTTCACAGCTGAAGCAGCCACACTGAAGAAAATACAGTTGGACACTGACTGCCTTATCCTATTGCTTGATGTTTGCTTATTTGCAGTGTGTAAGGCTAGGGTCACTCTTGAGCCTGTCGCCAGCGCTAAATTCTTTGAAAAGCAGCCACAGCGCATAGTGTTATGGCCACTTTACACGTCCCGATATCGGCGTCCAACTCCGACAAAAAGTCACGTGGTTCGTGCGTTGGCCCCGATATCGTTCGTGTGTTGTATGGTTTAAATGTCTAATGCGACACAAGAATGATGCAAAACCGATATCTCGGATCAAATGAGCCTGCTCTCCAACGGCCCGATATTGGATGGCCAATCTGGGCGGATCGTGCTGTGTGAAAACCCAACCCCGACTTGGAGACCAACTTCCCCTATTCTCTCCCATGTTAAATGGTCGTTCTTGGGTCGGCCGCACAAGGGGGCGTATACATCGCAGTTGCGTTGCCTGGCGATATCGCGCTGTGTAACAGCTCCTATGCGATCTGAGATTTCTGCCAAAAAAGTGCGCGCTCCCGCGCCGTTGTATCCAACATCGGCCCGATGTTGGGACGTGTAAAGTGGCCTTTAATGCTATATGCTGCCAGTGAACCGGAGCCCCATAGCAACCCGGTGTTTATCTTAGCAGCGGTCACACACCAAGCTGCATGACGTGCACTTTAGCTGAGAGCACAGGAAAATGCTGCAGCTGCTTTTCAAAGCCTCAAGTGTGACAATAGCCTAAGTGTAGTGCTCAAATATTTGCACCCCAAAGCGTAAAATTGGCAGTTACCAAAGGCTTATGTAAAAAAAAAACCAGTGTGTTAAACAGTATATTTTATTTTGTTTTAAAATAAATGATTATATAATTATTAATATAAAAATAAAACTTTTGACACATTCCATTTCATGATACCATTGAGCTAAGTAAGGCTAGCGTCAGACTAGTCTCATCCTTGTGGCTGACGAATCTGTTAAAAACTTAGAATTCTGCAGCCTGAGCGTATAGCGTTAACGTGGTGTAACGCTGTGCTCAGGCTGCCTATACATCCCTATGGTTACCGGTCTCCAAGCGCAGCCGGCCGCCTGACACAGAAGTACCGGTTATGCACTAATTCTGAGCGCACATGGAAACGAAGTTTGCAACGTTTCCCTGTGCGCTCAGGAATAGCGCATATCTGGTCCTTCTGTGTCAAGCGGCCGGCTGTGCTGGGAGACTGGTAACCATAGGGATGTATAGGCAGCCTGAGCACAGCGTTACACCACGTTAACGCTATACGTTATTCTAAGCCAAAAGGCTGACGCTAGTCTAACTCTAGCCTACATGCTTTAGCTGAGGACAGGAGTCCATTAAATACTCAGTAGTTGCATTGCCATTGACCATTTAAATCACCTGTAACTTTTTTAATTTTTGTACATAAGGGTAAATCTCTCACTCCAAGTACAACAGAGAACAATGTTCTTTCCTGTGTTCCTTGAAGTCTTTAAAACAAACATTCCAGCTTTCTTACCTTACTTTTCTTCATAAACAAATTGGGAGAGTACTATTATAGAGAAAGAGATGAGGGGTCAAGTGCTGATTTTGTAAAGTCTGAAATGTAAAAATGTTATAATGTAAAAGTGAAAATGTACTCGCTCACTTAGACTTAAACTGTGTGAAATTTAAAACTTCTTTAGCAACTCAAAGATAGATATATTCCAAGAAGTTGAACAGTGCTCACAAAACCTAACTACCTTTATCCCATCTTATGATACATTCAAAACATTCTCATGATAGTGATCTAAAGAGATCAGAATGCCATATCCATGTCTGAAATATTCCCACAGAATTGAAAAAACAAAAACACTTTTGATTGCAATTTAGCAGAAATGTTTAGTTATCAGACTCAGGGTGCAATAGAGTCACTGGTCAGCTTTTTGGGGTTAATACTATGTACGGTAGGCATATTAGTATGGGATAACTGCAGAGACAGGGACACTCAAAAGAGCAGGATCTTAAAGGTGGAAACACACTGGCGTGAAAACAAACGGTCCGATTCTTATCCAAGAGAGTTGGATGAGTGACATCCGTTTTTTGATCCGTGTGGCATCCGTGTGCTGTCCGTGTGCAATCCGTTTTTTTCTCAGCAGCTATTCACTGTATAATTATCTACAGGAACATTTTACAGTTGTCTGAACTACAGAGTGAAAATGTATCCGTGAAAAAAACTGATGGCACTAGGATGGTTCATGTGCTGTCCGTGATTTTGTCGGACCCATTGACTTACATTGGCGAGTCACAGCCGTGACTCACATACTGTACTATCGCAGCATGTTGCAACTTTTTTGTCACCCAGATTCTGGATGAGAAAAAAACGTCCAACACACGCAAATTTTCTTGCATTACACTCGTCCGTATTTCATGCCAGTGTGTCGGTACCCTAATAGTGAAATAAGTGTACTGAAGAAAATACAGAATTTTTTGAAGATCAAGCTCCTAGTTGTTTAGTGATCAGAGTTAAGGCCCCGTTACACTGCACGACATCGTTAACGATGCCGCTGATGCGTCACGGGTTTGGAGTCGTTCCAGCGACTTCGTTAGGACGTCGTTGCGTGTAACACCAAGATTCAACTACAATAAGTAGTTGGATCGCTGATCGCAGGATTGAGAACATTTTCTCAAATCACACGACAACGATCAGCCAACCTGCTATATGGTTGTGTGTGACACCGCGATACCAATCTCGTTTACAACTTCCCTCATTCACAGCAATGAGCATGGATCGTTCGCTGGGTTGTGTGAACGATACCTGCTCACAACATCGTTGGTGAGTCGTCCACGATATCTAGACATGTGACATCTCACCACGATGCCAAACGATGTCTGAAATGACCGTGTTCCCACGAGATCATTGCCAACATCGATTCAACGTCATGCCGTGTAATGGTACCTTTAGCTGGAGTCTTGAATACTTCAAAAGTAAGGTTGGAATTATTTTTTTTTCTTGAATACAATAAACTAATGAACTTTGTTAACTATTTTATTAGAAAATATTCTGCTACTTTCTCGTCTATGACTGATATTCATTATCAAAATTCTTAATTCACAGGTAAAATCTGTCTTCAAAAAAGACACATTTTCCCATGACTGAGATAAAAGATGAAAGTTGGAACTTTTAAAGATTCAGACAGAACTCTCGTATTTTGTGTTTCAAGAGAACTTGCAACAGAATGGCTATGTTTGTATCAATCTTCTCCCTCTTCCTCCTCTCTATCCTCTCCCTGTATTTTAAGAAACACTAAAGGCCACGTTACACACACAGATATCTGTTCAGATATTGGTCACAGATCTCTGCGCCCGCGGTCCTGACTTATCAGCAGCGGGAACTGCGTGCGCTGCACACCGGACCGGAGGGCATATTAGCCCCCCAGTCCTGTGTGCTGGTCCGGTCCGCGGTTGTAAGGGGCATCCCGGACAGCCCCGGACCGGATCACGCCGCAGTGTGAAGCCGGCCTAAAGTGCATTGGAATATGATGGTTTTAGGCTGGTTTCACACCATAGTTTTTTCCCTGATCAGGTTCGATCAGGTTTGTGTGCCAAAACCAGGAGAGGAACCAGGAGAGGAACTTGCAGAGAAAAACTATAATTGAAAGATTGACACCTGTTTTGAGTTTTGGAGACACTCCTGGTTTTGACACACAAACCTGATCGAACTTGATCAGGGAAAAACTGCAGTGTGAAACCAGCCTAAAGCTGCTTTCACATTGCGTTTTAGTTAAATCCGATGCTGTCCGATGAAAATCAGACAGCATTGGATCCTATCAGCCCCCATGTTATCCAATGGAGATTGGATCGGAGCATAATTGCCATCCGATTTTCCTCCGATCCGATTCTGTCTGATTTTTTGCAGGAGCCAAAATCGTAGACTGCTGCGATTTTGGCTCCTGAAAAAAATCAGAGAGAATCAGATCGGAGGCAAATCGTATGGCAATTATGCCAAATCCGATCCGATTCAATGACTTTAACATGGGGCCCTATGGAGCAGGGTCCGAGGAAACATCTGATGTCTCCTCGGACCCAATTTTAGTGTACTGAACATGCTCAGTACATGCTCAGTACACTAAAACTATTGTGTGCCGCCTAATTTCACTTCCGCAATGTATATACATACATTGCGGAAGTGAAATATAACTAAAATCAAGTGTTTAAAATAGAAAAATCTTTATTCTCACCTGCCAGCGCTCCCTCAGCGTTTCCATCAGCTTCCCGCTTGGTAACAGGACCTGGGATGATGTCACAACCCGATCAGCTGATCGCGTCACATGAGTGGTTACAGCGATGATGCTTCTGACATCATCGCAGGTCCTGTCACACCGTTCGGGAGCTCTATGGACACGCCGGGGGAGCGCTGGTAGGTGAGAATAAAGATTTTTTTATGTTGGAATGACAGGAGGCATGGGGAGAAGAGGAGAGGAGAGGGGAGAACAGGAGGACAGCAGGGGGAAAACACCAGGGCAAAACAGGGGGACAGCAGGGACACCAGGGCAAAATAGGGGGAAAACAGGGGGACAGCAAGGGACAACAGGAGGACAGCAGGGGACAACAGGGGGACAGCAGGAGACACCAGGGGACAATGAGATGACAAGAGGCAGAGAGGAGGGGGAGCGAGGTGACAGGAGACCAAGCTGATCCTGCAAAATGTCGGAATCGGATGCCTATTTGGCATCCGATTGCAGGGATCAGTTTGGATCCGATGCTGTCTGATTTTCATCGGACAGCATCGGATTTAACTAAAACGCAATGTGAAACCAGCCTAAGAGAATAAATAAATAATTTTTTATTACACATATACAGTCTGTGCATACATAATAATTTTGTATATAACCCCTCCTCCAGACAATTTAAATGCACACCGAATTGTCAATAATTTTTTCAAGACATCTCCTAAAAAATCAGTTCCAACAACAATCCACCAAATGCCAACCCTGGATCAAGACCAAATTTTTCTGTTAATGTTTTACTGTAGAATAGTGAAAAGCGAGCTCTGAAATGCTTGAGTGCTTGATACGTAATTCAAGCAGGTAGGATGCTCAGACCAACTTGATTTGAGTAACAAGTATAATGGAAGATCCTACCAAGAGGGCAGGAAAAAGAACTGAAATAGATGAAAACAGCGCTCAAATGGAATGGGAACAGAATAAGGCTAGGGTCACACTTGGAAGTGCAATTGCGGTTACCGCATCCACATCCGGATGCAGTAATCGCAATTACATTCACACACAATTTGGACACATTTTGTGTCCCTAAACCGGAATCCGGCAACCGGATTGCTTTGAATGTGCAATCCGGTTGCCAGATACTGGGTAGGGTCACATTGAAAACCTAAATTGCATTCACCGCATCCGGATCCGGATGCGGTGAACGCAATGGCGGGCACACACATTTTTTTTCAAAAATGTGTGCTGAATCCCGCACTGCGGTCACCGGATGGCTCAGGATGTGTAATCCTGAGCCATCCGGTAACTGCAGAGTTTGCGGATCCCGGCTATTGCCGGGATCAGCAAACCTAGTAAAGAGTTAAATTGATTGCTAAATGACTGTTAGAGGTCTGTAGGGGGGCTTAGACCCCCCTACAGACCGGCCGCCCACTTCGGTGGCCTCCTACTACAATATCCCCGATGGCACGGGCTCATCCGAGCCCGTGCAAGTCCCCACACCCCCAGCCCTCCGAATTACTATACCGGGGTGCCTGCACCCCTCTGGTATAGTTATTCCTGTATGTGTGGTAAATGATATATTAAAGTATTGCAGTTCATACCTACGTGTCTTCTCCTGCCGTGTTTAGCGAAATCCATGGGCGGGGCTGTTTGCAGCAGCCTCCGCCCCCTCATTTCTCATGGCCGCCCCCTCTTTGCCTCATCCATTGATGTGAGGCCGGACGCGTCATGAAAGGGGCGGGGCGCACGGTGTGACGCGTTTCGCCCCGCCCCTTTCATGACGCGTCCGGCCTCACATCAATGGATGAGGCAAAGAGGGGGCGGCCATGAGAAATGAGGGGGCGGAGGCTGCCGCAAACAGCCCCGCCCATGGATTTCGCTAAACACGGCAGGAGAAGACACGTAGATATGAACTGCAATACTTTAATATATCATTTACCACACATACAGGAATAACTATACCAGAGGGGTGCAGGCACCCCGGTATAGTAATTCGGAGGGCTGGGGGTGTGGGGACTTGCACGGGCTCGGATGAGCCCGTGCCATCGGGGATATTGTAGTAGGAGGCCACCGAAGTGGGCGGCCGGTCTGTAGGGGGGTCTAAGCCCCCCTACAGACCTCTAACAGTCATTTAGCAATCAATTTAACTCTTTACTAGGTTTGCTGATCCCGGCAATAGCCGGGATCCGCAAACTCTGCAGTTACCGGATGGCTCAGGATTACACATCCTGAGCCATCCGGTGACCGCAGTGCGGTCCCGGCAAACGCTGCGAAAACTGCTGCCTGCATGATTTTAAACGCAGGCAGCAGTGCCGGATCCGGCCACCGGATGGCTTGTGAAGCCATCCGGTGTTTTGCATAGGCTTCCATCAGGAGCCTTTCCTGGTCCGGTTTTGAGCTTTTTTAAAGCTCAAAACCGGATCAGGATTTAAAACAAAAAACGCCAATGTGACCCTACCCACTTTGTTCATCCCTGCTGCCACAGGGATGAGCAAAGGGTTGAATAATAAGAATCCATGTGGGCAATATGTCACCGGTAAATGAAATTTTAACATTTTACTACCTTAGGCTAGAAACACACTATCCTAGTTACATGCAAGTCTCTCGGACAAGACTCGGAGGAGGCTGGAGCAGTGACCCTGAATGACTTCTCCCTGTCTGGATGGGACTGTCAGCTGATTGTGGTTTTGTGCAACTCCACACTCCCCATCCAGAGAGGGAGAGGCCGTTCAGGGTCACTGCTCCAGCCTCTTACGAGTCTCGTCCAAGAGACTCGCATGTAACTAGGAGAGTGTGTCCGAGCCCTTAGGCTGGTTTCACACTGCAGTTTTTTCCCTAATCAGGTTTGATCAGGTTTGGGTGTCAAAACCAGAATTGTCTCCAAAACTCAGAACAGGGTTCAATCTGTCAATTATAGTTTTTCTCTGCATGTTCCTCTCCTGGTTCCTCTCCTGGTTTTGGCTTACAAAACTGATCGAACCTGATCAGGGAAAAAACTGCAGTGTGAAACCAGCTTTACAAGGAAAAGAGGCTCTAAAACAATTTGTATTTGACATGATAGAGGGCCTCATACACATTCTGTTAACATTGTTAGGTAGTGAGACTCCTAGACTCATAAAGCCTATGCAATAAGTGCAATGGTTGCCAAAAATTAGAACGAGTGACTGTTAACACCGTCAAAGACCTGTAGAAGACACAAGGAGGGACTCTTTAAATACTTTTTCCCATTTTTAAGGAGTGTGACTCTGGTAAAGCCTCTGCACTTATTGCATTGGCTGATAACAGTTACCTGGGTGGAGGAGGTATACATAGATATTTTTATAGAATTGTAGAGGTAGACCTTATACACATCATGAAAAAATTATGACAGGGGGATTCATACACTCCCTGGAAAAAATAAGGCCTGAGAGTTGCCTGATGAACCGCTAAAGAATTTGAACAATGGCCACCTGGGAACCCTGAAAATATTTAAGTGAGGACTACCTCATGACCATGAAAGGATTTTAAGCAATGGTGAGGGTGGTGTGTGGGTGTTTCTCCCTCTGGCCACCCCACTGCCTCTTCCTGCCTGTTGCAATGCTTCAGATCCCTCTCTCTCTGCACTGCTGTGCTCGCTCTGCATGGAACCTTTCCAGGTTGGGTCAGTGACTTCAACATCCACCATCTTGTCTCCTACTTCTGCACCCTGCTCAAATATTTGATCATCCATCAAACACAATCTCGTCATGTCCTACTTGTATGTGCAGCAGGGCCAGAGGCCAGACTCAATTTATGAAAATAGAAAGAGATCCTCGGAGTGTCAAAGTTGGGAATCACTTGTCTGCTGGGACACACCATGGTGGGAGGAAGAACGATCAGGGTGAGGATTACATGGTTCAGACCCTTGACTAGTGAGACTGGACCGTGGGGAAGGCAGGATGGTGATGGGAAAAATACTGGAAGCATTATCAACCATTCAACCAACCACTTGTTTGTACTGTTCTGGCTTCAAGAGTGGTGGCCTACGCCCCCCTGTAAAGGGTTACAGGAGGGTAGGTCTAGTGGATGAGCATGTTTGTTGTGCTCCCCCAGTAGGTACAGTTTCATCTAACCCATAGTTTAAAGGCCCCGTTACACATAGCGATATCGCTAACGATATCACCGCAACATTACAGGTTTTGTGACATTGCGGCGACCTCACCAGTAAAATCGCTGCATGTGACACATAGCAGCGAGTGGCCTCCCGACTGTGAGATCGCTGATCGCTATGGAAGGGCCTGGACTGTCGGGGGTTGCCGCTAGAGATGAGCGATGTTCGACTCGAATAGTTCGCCAATCTCAAATTCGAGTCAATTTGGCGCTATTCGAGTCATTCGCCGAATTCGAACAATTTGGTTCCAATTTGGCGAATTTCGAACATGTTCGATTTTGGTTGGAAAATGCGGCAGATGCGGTCAGAAAACCGCATCTGCCGCATTTTGAGCCAAAATAAACATTACCTAGAAGAAAGAAAGTGTTAAAAATAAAAAAATAATGTATGCTTACCTGTCCGCGGTCCACCGAAGCCTCCGGTATGGTCCTGTGTCTTCCAGGACCTGTGATGACGTCAGTTCTCGCGGGAACTCCGGTCACATGACCGGAGTTCCGCGAGAACATGACGTCACCACAGGTCCTGGAAGCACCGGACCTTGCCGGAAAGCTTAAAATAGATATTTTTATGATTCGGACCCTTTCTTTAAGTAAAAGTTACTTAAAGAAAGGGTCCGAAACATAAAAATATCTATTTTAAGCTTTCCGGTAAGGTCCTGTGCTTATAGGACCTGTGGTGACGTCATGTTCTCGCGGGAACTCCGGTCACGTGACCGGAGTTCCCGCGAGAACATGACGTCACCACAGGTCCTATTATCAATAGGACCTTGCCGGAAAGCTTAAAATAGATATTTTTATGATTCGGACCCTTTCTTTAAGTAAAAGAAAGGGTCCAAATCATAAAAATATCTATTTTACGCTTTCCGGCAAGGTCCTATTGATAATAGGACCTGTGGTGACGTCATGTTCTCGCGGGAACATGACGTCACCACAGGTCCTATAAGCACAGGACCTTGCCGGAAAGCGTAAAATAGATATTTTTATGTTTTGGACCCCTTCTTTAACTAACTTTTACTTAAAGAAAGGGTCCGAATCATAAAAATATCTATTTTAAGCTTTCCGGCAAGGTCCTGTGCTTATAGGACCTGTGGTGACGTCATGTTCTCGCGGAACTCCGGTCATATGACCGGAGTTCCCGTGAGAACTGACGTCACCACAGGTCCTGGAAGACACAGCACCATACCGGAGGCTTCGGTGGACCGCGGACAGGTGAGCATACATTATTTTTTTGTTTTTAACACTTTATTTGACTTTATTTCACTTCCACAATGTATGTATATACATTGTGGAAGTGAAAAAGCCCCACAAGCCCGGATTGTTCGTTTTCCGGGGTGTTCGACAGTGTTCGTTGAGCATTCGACGAACATTCGTCGAACACCCCGTCGATTCGACGAATCGAATCGAATTCGAACACCGGGGTGGTGGCTCATCTCTAGTTGCCGCATCGGTGAGTAGATCTGCCTGTGTGGCATTTAACCAGCGACCACTTAGCAACATTCCAACCATCCCTGCCAGATCGTATCATTGTCGGGATCGCTGGAATGTCGCTAGGTGTAACGGGGCCTTAAGGCTCTGCATGCACCAATTAGTAGCACTTCAACTCCCCCATAATTAATTGAACGCAAAGCACATTTTAAATTAGGTAGATACTATATATGCCAGCATATTTCCAGTATTGATAGGGAAAAGAAAATATGTAGTCTTGAAAATTACATTTGTTTTTACCTTGCAGCAGCAATATAAGTATACAATGACTATAAGGCAATGGAATCTCCACCATCTATCCCTACACTGCAAGCTGGTAACAACAGTTTTACTATAGAAAGGGCAGTATATAGCAATGAAAAGAACTTTTGGTTTCAGGTTGCAGCAGCAGTATACCCAGTATACCTATAGAAGGACTGTGTGGTAATAACCCCTGCCTATAAGTCTCTAATCCAAAACTATCCCTCTTCCACCAGCTATTTCTACAGTCATGGCCAAAAGTTTCGAGAATGACACCAAAATTATATTTTCACATGATCTGCTGCCCTCTGGTTTTTATTTGTGCTTGTCTGATGTTTATATCACATACAGAAATATAATTGGAATCATATTATGAGTACCAAAAGGTTATATTGACAGTTAGAACGAGTTAATGCAGCAAGTCAATATTTGCAGTGTTGACCCTTCTTCTTCAGGACCTCTGCAATTCTCCCTGGCAAGCTCTCAATCAACTTCTGGACCAAATCCTGACTGATAGCAGTCCATTCTTGCATAATCAATGCTTGCATTTTGCCAGAATTTGTCGGTTTTTGTTTGTCCACCCGTCTCTTGATGATTAACCACACGTTCTCAATGGGATTAAGATCTGGGGAGTTTCCAGGCCATGAACCTAAAATCTCTATGTTTTGTTCCTTGAGCCATTTAGTTATCACCTTTGCTTTATGGCAAGGTGCTCCATAATGCTGGAAAAGGCATTGTTGGGCGCCAAACTGCTCTTGGACGGTTGGGAGAAGTTGCTCTTGGAGGACATTCTGGTACCATTCTTTATTCATGGCTGTGTTTTTAGGCAAGACTGTGAGTGAGCCAATTCCCTTGGCTGAGAAGCAACCCCACACATGAATGGTTTCAGGATGCTTTACAGTTGGCATGAGACAAGACTGGTGGTAGCGCTCACCTCTTCTTCTCCGAATAAGCTGTTTTCCAGATGTTCCAAACAATCGAAAAGGGGATTCATCAGAGAAAATGACTTTTCCCCAGTCCTCAGCAGTCCACTCCTGTACCTTTTGCAGAAAATCAGTCGGTCCCTGATGTTTTTTCAGGAGAGAAGTGGCTTCTTTGCTGCCTTCCTTGAAACCAGGCCTTGCTCAAACAGTCTCCGCCTCACAGCGTGTACAGAAGCACTCACACCAGCCTGCTGCCATTCCTAAGCAAGCTCGGCACTGTTGGTAGTCCGATCCCGCAGCTGAAACAGTTTTAACATACGGTCCTGGCGCTTGCTGGTCTTTCTTGGGCGCCCTGGAGCTTTTTTGACAACAATGGAAGCTCTCTCCTTGAAGTTCTTAATGATGCGATAGATTGTTGACTGAGGTGCAATCTTTCTAGCTGCGATACTCTTCCCTGTTAGGCCATTTTTGTACAGTGCAATGATGGCTGCACGTGTTTCTTTAGAGATAACCATGGTTCACTGAAGGGAAACAGTGATAACAAGCACCAGCCTCCTTTTAAAGTGTCCAGTGGTGTCATTCTTACTTAATCATGACTGATTGATCGCCTGCCCTGTCCTCATCAACACCCACACCTGTGTTAATGGAACAATCACTAAAACAATGTTAGCTGCTCCTTTTAAGGCAGGACTGCAATGATGTTGAAATGTGTTTTGGGGGCTAAAGTTCACTTTCTACGCAAATATTGACTTTGCAAGTAATTGCTGTTAAGCTGATCACTCTTTATGACATTCTGGAGTGTATGCAAATTGCCATTAGAAAAACTGAAGCAGTAGACTTTGTAAAAATTAATATTTGTATCATTCTCAAAACTTTTGGCCATGACTGTAGTCATCCCCGCAGAAATCTTAACCTCATTGATTTCCACTCACTCTCCGAGTCCCTTCTTCCCCTCACAGGCTTATCTTCCTCACTCGACGTTGACACTGCTAACCACCCTCTACAAACACCACACTAACCACAGCCATTGATCGGGCCGCTCCCTCAAACACACTAAAACCCGCACACACAGGCAACACTGGATCACCACCCTTACCAAAGAACTACGTCGGGCGTCTACAGTGACTGAGCGGAGATGTAAGAAATCCCACTCTGCTGAGCACTTCGCCTCCTACAAGCAATCCCTCTCCAAATTCAAGAACGCACTCACCACCACTAAACAAACCTACTTCTCTTCTCTAATTAACACACTGTACACTGATTGCAGGTAACAGCGGTTTACAAGAGAAAGGACAGAATGTAGCCATGAAAAAGACTATTGTTTTTAGGATGCAGCAGCAGTATACCTATAGAAAGACTTAACCCCTTCCCGACCCTTGGCCCTACGTTTGGGCCATGAAAACAAAGTGCTTCCCGACCCTTGGCCCTAGGGGTGGGCCATGGAATGATCGGGCTCCTGCGGCCCGTGTGAGGGGGGTGACTCAGGTGTCACTGTAGCTAATGCACAGTGACAACCTGTAGTTCACCCCACGGGGGGTGGATTAACCCCCCCGTGCCTAGGGCCCCTCTGATTGGCAGTGAAAATCTGTCACTGCCATTCAGAATCAATGGAATATTTCACCAATGAAAATTGGTGGAATATTCTGGATTTGGGATGGCCTGATGCATATAGCATCAGGCATTGGCTGGGGGGTATGTGTGTCCCCCCCCCTGGATCTGATTGGGGCTAGTGTCCATGTGACGCTAGCCCTCCAATCGGCTATCCAGGGGATTATTTACAATGGTGGACCACGCTTCCCTGGTCCATTCCGTCCCTGGATGCCAAGGAGCGTGGTCCATCTGCCGCCGACCGACACCGATCCGCCGCACCGAGACCGATCCGCCGCACCGAGACCGATCCGCAGCCGCAGCCGCAGCCACAGCCGCCGCCGCCGCAGCCGCCGCCGCAGCCGCAGCCGCCGGTAACCTCTTTCCCTGTCTCTGTACTCCCTCTGTGCGCCGCCTGTCCCTGTCTTCTCTTTCCCTCTCTCTTGTTGTTCCTCCGTTCTCCCCCTCCCTCCTGCACATCCCCCCTCTCCCCCTCTCCCCCGCACATCCCCCCATCTCCCCCCCTCCATCCCCCATCTCCCCCTCTCCATCCCCCATCTCCTCCCCTCCATCCCCCTCCTCTTCTGTACTGTGCACTGACCGGCTGGTTCTGCCACTCGTTCTGCCAGCCGGTGTAAAGTGATTACAGGCAGCAGTTGCACCTGTGATCACCCATCCCCCCCCCCTGTCCCAGTGATCACCCACCCTGCTACTGCCCCCCTCATTCATCTCCCCCCCCCCCTGCTGCTGGCTCCTTAGCTCCCTCTTGCACCTGCACGCTTGACCGCCTGCTCTCCTGCGCCCCGTCCGCCTGAGCGCTCCCCGTCCGCCCGAGCGCTCCCCGTCCGCCCGAGCGCTCCCCGTCCGCCCGAGCGCACCCCGTCCGCCCGAGCGCTCCCCGTCCAGCCCTCGCTGTCCGCCAGAGCGCTCGCTGTCCGCCCTCGCCATCCGGCCTAGCCCTCGCCGTCCGCCCTAGCTCTCGCCGTCCGCCCTAGCTCTCGCCGTTAGCCCTCGCCGTCTGCCCGAGCGCTCGCCTTTCTGCCTGAGCGCTCGCCGTCCGCCCTTCCCGTCCGCCCTAGCCCTCGCCGTCCGCCCTAGCCCTCGCCGTCCGCCCTAGCCCTCGCCGTCCGCCCTAGCCCTCGCCGTCCGCCCTAGCCCTCGCCGTCCGCCCTAGCCCTCGCCGTCTGCCCAGGCGCTCGGCGTCCGCCATCGCCATCTGCCCAGGCGCTCGGCGTCCGCCCTAGCCCTCGCCGTCTGCCCAGGCGCTCGGCGTCCGCCCTCGCCGTCTGCCCAGGCGCTTGGCGTCTGCCCTAGCCCTCGCCGTCTGCCAAGGCGCTCGGCGTCCGCCTTCGCCCTAGCCCTCGCCGTCTGCCCGGGCGCTCGCCTTTCTGCCCGAGCACTCGGCGTCTGCCCCAGCCCTCGCCTTTCTGCCCGAGCACTCGGCGTCCTCCCTAGCCCTCGCCTTCCGCCCTAGCCCTCGCCGTCCGCCCTAGCCCTCGCCGTCTGCCCAGGCGCTCGGCGTCCGCCTTCGCCCTAGCCCTCGCCTTCCGCCCTAGCCCTCGGCGTCCGCCTTCGCCCTAGCCCTCGCCTTCCGCCCTAGCCCTCGGCGTCCGCCCTAGCCCTCGCCGTCTGCCCAGGCGCTCGGCGTCCGCCTTCGCCCTAGCCCTCGCCGTCTGCCCAGGCGCTCGGCGTCCGCCTTCGCCCTAGCCCTCGCCGTCTGCCCGAGCTCTCGCCTTTCTGCCTGAGCGCTCGGCGTCTGCCCCAGCCCTCGCCGTCCGCCCTAGCCCTCGCCTTCCGCCCTAGCCCTCGCCGTCCGCCCTAGCCCTCGCCGTCTGCCCAGGCGCTCGGCGTCCGCCTTCGCCCTAGCCCTCGCCGTCTGCCCAGGCGCTCGGCGTCCGCCTTCGCCCTAGCCCTCGCCGTCTGCCCGAGCTCTCGCCTTTCTGCCTGAGCGCTCGGCGTCTGCCTGAGCTCTCGCCTTTCTGCCCGAGCACTCGGCGTCTGCCCCAGCCCTCGCCGTCCGCCCTAGCCCTCGCCGTCCGCCCTAGCCCTCGCCGTCCGCCCTAGCCCTCGCCGTCTGCCCAGGCGCTCGGCGTCCGCCCTCGCCATCTGCCCAGGCGCTCGGCGTCCGCCCTCGCCCTAGCCCTCGCCGTCTGCCCAGGCGCTCGGCGTCCGCCCTAGCCCTCGCCGTCTGCCCAGGCGCTCGGCGTCCGCCCTAGCCCTCGCCGTCTGCCAAGGCGCTCGGCGTCCGCCTTCGCCCTAGCCCTCGCCGTCTGCCCGAGCTCTCGCCTTTCTGCCTGAGCGCTCGGCGTCTGCCCAAGCTCTCGCCTTTCTGCCCGAGCACTCGGCGTCTGCCCCAGCCCTCGCCGTCCGCCCTAGCCCTCGCCTTCCGCCCTAGCCCTCGCCGTCCGCCCTAGCCCTCGCCGTCTGCCCAGGCGCTCGGCGTCCGCCCTCGCCATCTGCCCAGGCGCTCGGCGTCCGCCCTCGCCCTAGCCCTCGCCGTCTGCCCAGGCGCTCGGCGTCCGCCCTAGCCGTCTGCCTGACAGACCCCTCCGCCCGACAGACCCCTCCGCCCGACAGACCCCTCCGCCCGACTGACCCCACACATCAAAGTTACACCATGCACCCGCATACACACGTACACTCACACTACCGTACAATAAATTGTAGATTTTTTTTTTTACACACGCACACAAAACACAGCACACAATGTCCCGCCCGTCCCGTTCGTCACAGTCATCAAGGTCAGAAAGGGCGTACTCGGCTGAGGAGGCATATGCTATACTTGCCTCCGATGCTGACAGTGAGGGAGAGGACCCCACGTTCCTCTATTCCTCACATTCTTCCTCCTCCAGTGACACCAACTCGCCTCCAAGACAACGTCGCAGGACAAGACATCGTCCGGGGGCCGTAGAAGAAGAGCCGCAGCCTGGAGAAGAGCCGCAGCCTGGAGAAGAGCCTGAGCCTGGAGAAGAGCCGCAGCCTGGAGAAGAGCCGCAGCCTGGAGAAGAGCCGCAGCCTGGAGAAGAGCCGCAGCCTGGAGAAGAGGAGCCGGAGGCCATCGACCCACAGCCGTCTGTGAGTAACCCTCAACCTGGTGCTAGTCACGCCCAAGCTAGCACCAGGGCCCCCATGTGGACCCCCGTCCCTGAACAATACACTCCACAGATTCCTGATTTCCTTCCCCAATCAGGAATCCAGCTTGAGACCACAAACTTCAGGGAAATTGACTTTTTCAAAGTCTTTTTCTCTGAGGACATTGTGAGTCTCATGGTGGACCAGACCAACATTTACGCCCAACAATTTCTGGTCCAAAACCCAAATTCCATATTTTCTTCTTGGAGTCCCGTGGACTCTGGAGAAATGTTGAAGTATTGGGGATTGGTACTTCACATGGGGATTGTGAAGAAACCAGAAATCCGCCAATACTGGAGTACAGATATTTTCTATCACACTCCAGTGGTCGGCGCGGTGATGGCCCGAAAGCGATTCGAGGTCATTCACAAATTTTTACATTTCAGGGACAATGCGGACAGCCTTCCCCGTGATGACCCGAATTTCGACAGATTGTTCAAAATTCGGCCGGTCATCGAACACTTCAGCAACAAGTTTGCTGAAGTGTACGTTCCAGAACGGGAAATTTGTGTGGATGAATCCCTCGTCCACTTCAAAGGTAGGCTTGCATTCCGGCAATACCTCCCCAGCAAGAGGGCGAGGTACGGAATCAAACTCTACAAGCTGTGTGAGAGTACCTCAGGGTACACTTACAGCTTTAGAGTGTACCAAGGAAAGGATTCCAGGATCCAGCCCCCAGAGTGTCCACCTGCTCTGGGGGTAAGCGGGAAAATAGTGTGGGATCTGATCCACCCACTACTTGATAAAGGTTATCATCTGTACGTTGATAACTTTTATACAAGTATCCAACTATTTAATTCCCTTTCTGCCAGAACTACCGCCGCTTGCGGTACTGTGCGCAGAAACCAAAAGGGTCTCCCTCTGACGCTGGTTGAGCAGCCTCTCCCAAGAGGTGAGAGCCGAGCTCAATGTAGCAGCAACATGCTTGTGGTCAAGTTCAAAGACCGAAGGGATGTCTTTTTCTTGACCACAATTCATGGTCCCGGCACCACGGCCACCACCACCAGACGTACCCCAGGACAGGTCCACAAACCGGACTGCGCCCTGGGATACAACAAGCACATGGGGGGGGTTGATCTGTCTGATCAAGTCCTCCAGCCCTACAGTGCCATGCGGAAGGCGAAGGTTTGGTACAAAAAACTGGCCGTGCACATTGTTCAAATGGCAATGTATAATGCATACGTGCTATCACGATGTGCAGGCCAGACCACCAACACCTTCCTCCAGTTCCAGGAGAAGGTGATCAAGGCCCTGATGTTTAGAAGAGGAGGAGAAGAAGAAGAAGAAGCACGCCCCAGCACTCCTGGAACTAGAGGCTCCCGTGTGGTACCAGGGCAACATTTTCCCCGTGAGGTCGCAAATTCAGAAAGAAAAAGGTGCCGGGTCTGCTATCAAAGAGGGAGACAACAGAAAACACGTTTCATATGTGAAACGTGTCCAGACAAACCAGGACTGTGTTTGAATGATTGCTTCAAAATTCATCACCAGTCCCCGGACTGATATACTGACCTTTCCTACACAACTCACCCACACCAGCATGACATACACAACATCACACACACACACGCACAACACCCGAACATTGGACCTTGCACTGATAAGAGCACCCTTAGTCTTTACCATAGCTTTGGGGTCTCATTCCGGTGCTAAATCAAATCCCTTCCTGCAGAACGGCCAGGTTACAAGTTGACCTGTCCTTCTGGAAGGCTGGGTACAGATGTGTAATTATGCTCTATATGTGGATGGGGTCACTTGTGGGGGAGCTCCAATGTTTAGGCACACAGGGGCTCTCCATACGCAACCTGGTGTTTGCTAACAATTGGAATTGTTAGCGGACACCATGTCACGTATGGAGAACCCCTGTGTGCCTAAACATTGGAGCTCCCCCACAAGTGACCCCATTTTGGAAACTAGACCCCCCAGGGAACATATCTAGATGCATAGTGAGCACTTTGAACGCTCAGGTGCTTCACAAATTGATCCGTAATATGGAAAAAATACTTTATTTTCACACAATTTTCTTTTTTAATTTTTACGGATCAATTTGTGAAGCACCTGGGGGTTGAAAGTGCTCACTATGCATCTAGATACGTTCTCTGGGGGGTCTAGTTTCCAAAATGGGGTCACTTGTGGGGGAGCCCCAATGTTTAGGCACACAGGGGCTCACCAAACGCAACATGGTGACAGCTAACAATTTGAGCTGATTTTTATTCAAATTGTTAGCGGACACCATGTCGCGTTTGGAGAGCCCCTGTGTGCCTAAATATTGGAGCTCCCCCACAAGTGACCCCATTTTGGAAACTAGACCCCCCAGGGAACATATCTAGATGGGTAGTGAGCATATTGAACCCCAGGTACTTCACAAATTAATGGAAAAAAAAGATTTTTGCAGAAAAAAAGTACTTTTTCACTTTTACAGATCAATTTGTGAAGCACCTGGGGGTTGAAAGTGCTCACTATGCATCTAGATACGTTCCTTTGGGGGTCTAGTTTCCAAAATGGGGTCACTTGTGGGGGAGCCCCAATGTTTAGGCACACAGGGGCTCACCAAACGCAACATGGTGACAGCTAACAATTTGAGCTGATTTTTATTCAAATTGTTAGCGGACACCATGTCGCGTTTGGAGAGCCCCTGTGTGCCTAAATATTGGAGCTCCCCCACAAGTGACCCCATTTTGGAAACTAGACCCCCCAGGGAACATATCTAGATGGGTAGTGAGCATATTGAACCCCCAGGTGCTTCACAAATTAATGGAAAAAAAAGATTTTTGCAGAAAAAAAGTACTTTTTCACTTTTACAGATCAATTTGTGAAGCACCTGGGGGTTGAAAGTGCTCACTATGCATCTAGATACGTTCCTTTGGGGGTCTAGTTTCCAAAATGGGGTCACTTGTGGGGGAGCTCCAATGTGGAGACACACAGGGACACTCCAAACGCAACATGGTGTCCGCTAACAATTTGAGCTCATTTTGCATTCAAATTGTTAGCGGACACCATGTTGCGTTTGGAGAGCCCCTGTGCGTCTCCACATTGGAGCTCCCCCACAAGTGACCCCATTTCTGAAACTAGACCCCCAAAGGAACGTATCTAGATGCATAGTGAGCACTTTGAACCCCCAGGTGCTTCACAAATGGATCCATAATAATGAAAAAAGAAAATGTTTGTGGAAAAAAAAGTGCTTTTTCATTTTTATGGATGAATTTGTGAAGCACCTGGGGTTGAAAGTGCTCACTATGCATCTAGATACGTTCCCTGGGGGGTCTAGTTTCCAAAATGGGGTCACTTGTGGGGGAGCCCCAATGTTTAGGCACACAGGGGCTCACCAAACGCAACATGGTGACAGCTAACAATTTGAGCTGATTTTTATTCAAATTGTTAGCGGACACCATGTCGCGTTTGGAGAGCCCCTGTGTGCCTAAATATTGGAGCTCCCCCACAAGTGACCCCATTTTGGAAACTAGACCCCCCAGGGAACATATCTAGATGGGTAGTGAGCATATTGAACCCCCAGGTGCTTCACAAATTAATGGAAAAAAAAGATTTTTGCAGAAAAAAAGTACTTTTTCACTTTTACAGATCAATTTGTGAAGCACCTGGGGTTGAAAGTGCTCACTATGCATCTAGATACGTTCCTTTGGGGTCTAGTTTCCAAAATGGGGTCACTTGTGGGGGAGCTCCAATGTGGAGACACACAGGGACACTCCAAACGCAACATGGTGTCCGCTAACAATTTGAGCTCATTTTGCATTCAAATTGTTAGCGGACACCATGTTGCGTTTGGAGAGCCCCTGTGCGTCTCCACATTGGAGCTCCCCCACAAGTGACCCCATTTCTGAAACTAGACCCCCAAAGGAACGTATCTAGATGCATAGTGAGCACTTTGAACCCCCAGGTGCTTCACAAATGGATCCAT
The DNA here is from genome assembly GCA_033576535.1 of Allobates femoralis. NCBI lineage: Eukaryota > Metazoa > Chordata > Amphibia > Anura > Aromobatidae > Allobates > Allobates femoralis. The sequence goes on from JARQOC010000002.1 coordinate 479,911,368, forward strand.
AATAATGAAAAAAGAAAATGTTTGTGGAAAAAAAAAGTGCTTTTTCATTTTTATGGATGAATTTGTGAAGCACCTGGGGTTGAAAGTGCTCACTATGCATCTAGATACGTTCCCTGGGGGGTCTAGTTTCCAAAATGGGGTCACTTGTGGGGGAGCCCCAATGTTTAGGCACACAGGGGCTCACCAAACGCAACATGGTGACAGCTAACAATTTGAGCTGATTTTTATTCAAATTGTTAGCGGACACCATGTCGCGTTTGGAGAGCCCCTGTGTGCCTAAATATTGGAGCTCCCCCACAAGTGACCCCATTTTGGAAACTAGACCCCCCAGGGAACATATCTAGATGGGTAGTGAGCATATTGAACCCCCAGGTGCTTCACAAATTAATGGAAAAAAAAGATCTTTGCAGAAAAAAAGTACTTTTTCACTTTTACAGATCAATTTGTGAAGCACCTGGGGGTTGAAAGTGCTCACTATGCATCTAGATACGTTCCTTTGGGGGTCTAGTTTCCAAAATGGGGTCACTTGTGGGGGAGCTCCAATGTGGAGACGCACAGGGGCTCTCCAAACGCAACATGGTGTCCGCTAACAATTTGAGCTCATTTTGCATTCAAATTGTTAGCGGACACCATGTTGCGTTTGGAGAGCCCCTGTGCGTCTCCACATTGGAGCTCCCCCACAAGTGACCCCATTTCTGAAACTAGACCCCCAAAGGAACGTATCTAGATGCATAGTGAGCACTTTGAACCCCCAGGTGCTTCACAAATGGATCCATAATAATGAAAAAAGAAAATGTTTGTGGAAAAAAAAGTGCTTTTTCATTTTTATGGATGAATTTGTGAAGCACCTGGGGGTTGAAAGTGCTCACTATGCATCTAGATACGTTCCCTGGGGGGTCTAGTTTCCAAAATGGGGTCACTTGTGGGGAGCCCCAATGTTTAGGCACACAGGGGCTCACCAAACGCAACATGGTGACAGCTAACAATTTGAGCTGATTTTTATTCAAATTGTTAGCGGACACCATGTCGCGTTTGGAGAGCCCCTGTGTGCCTAAATATTGGAGCTCCCCCACAAGTGACCCCATTTTGGAAACTAGACCCCCCAGGGAACATATCTAGATGGGTAGTGAGCATATTGAACCCCCAGGTGCTTTACAAATTGATCTGTGAAAATGAAATAGTCCTTTTTTTTTCACAAAAATTTTCTTTTAGCCTAAATTTGTTCGTTTTCACATGGCAACAGCATAAAATTCATCCTAAAATTTGTTGGGCAATTTGTCCTGAGTACATCGATACCTCATATGTGGTCATAAACCACTGTTTGGGCGCACGGCAGGGCTCAGAAGGGAAGGAGCGCAATTTCAGTTTTTGAATGTAAAATTAGCTCCAAAATTCAAATTGCGCTCCTTCACTTCTGAGCCCTGCCGTGCGCCCAAACAATGGTTTATGACCACATATGAGGTATCGATATACTCGGGAGAATTTGCACAACACATTTTAAGATCCATTTTATCTTGTTGCCCATGTGAAAATGAAAGAATTGAGGCGAAAAGAACATTTTTGATAAAAAAATTAAAATATCCATTTTTTGTTTCCATTTTGCCTTAGTTCCTGTGAAGCACCTGAAGGGTTAATAATCTTCTTGAATGTAGTTTTGAGTAGCTTGAGGGGTGCAGTTTTTGGAATGGTGTCACTTTTGGGTGTTTTCTGCCATGTACACCCCTCAAAAGGACTTCAAATGTGATGTGGTCACTAAAAAAAATGGTTTTGTAAATTTTGGTTGAAAAATGAAAAATTGCTCATGAACTTTGAACCCTTATAACGTCCTAACGAAAAAAAATTTTTTTTCCAAAATTGTGCTGATGTAAAGTAGACATGTGGGAAATATTATTTAATAACTTTTTTCTGTCACATATCTCTCTTGTTTATCAGAAAAAAAAATAAAAAATGTGAAAATTGTGAAATTTTCAAAATTTTTGCCATATTTTTGATTTTTTCACAAATAAACGCAAAAATTATCGACTTAAATTTAATACTAGCATGAAGCCCAATATGTCACGAAAAAACAATCTCGGAACCGCTAGGATCGGTTGAAGCGTTTCCGAGTTATAACCTCATAAAGGGACACTGGTCAGAATTGCAAAAAAGGCCAAGGTCTTTAGGGTCAAAATAGGCTGGGTCCTGAAGGGGTTAAAGACAATAAACCCTGCCTATATGTCTCTAATTCAAAATTATCCCCTCTCACCAGCTATCTTTACACTGAATGCAGGTAACAGTTGTTTTACTAGAGAAAAGACAGTATGTAGCCTTTAAAAGAACTTTTTTCTTAGGTTACAGCAGCATTATACCTATTGAAGGACTGTAAGATAATAAACCCTACCTACTGTATATGTCTCTAGTCCAAAACTATCCCCCCTCCACTATCTATCCTTACACTGAATGCAGGAAAAAGCAGTTTTACTAGAGAAATGGCAATATATAGCCATAAAAAGGACTTTTGTTGTTAGATTGCAGCAGTAGTATACATATGGAAGGACTGTAAGGCTGTAAACCCTTTCTATATGCCTCCAATACAAAACATTCTCTCCTCCACCAGCTATTACTACATTGAATGCAGGTAACAGTGATTTTACAAGAGAAAATACAGTTTTACTAGAGAAAGGAAGTACCAACAGGAGTAAAGTATTTATAGAACCCAAAAGGTCACTGGATAGACAAATAAATAAATAAATAAATAAAACACCTGTTAACCTTCAAGACCAAGGCAAGGATAACAGATACTAAACACCCAGAGCAAAGGTGCTTCTGCTGTGGCTCAGTGGACAGAGAAGCCAACCACAAAGCACAGCTGATGCATGACAGAGATGTCACAGCTACTGGCTAAATATCACATTAATACAATAAAATAGCAATAACAGATACAGCATCATGATACATAGATAATGTACACAGTTATGTCATAGACCAGGAACAAAAAAAAAAATAGTGATATCACAGCCAAAAAGCCATATTATGTTACAACACAGGCATATGAACATGGTGGCTCAGTGATTAGCACTGCACCTGACGCGGCCTAGGGTATGGTAACTCAGGTGCCCGGGCCCTCTGTTGCGGTTGGGGATGTCACTGATGGCCAGCCCAGACACATGGCCCTGGCGGTCTGCTTTAAAAAAAGGGGTAGTTGTGATGGGAATAAAGTTCAAAGTTCACATGATGCCACCCACAGATTCTGGTGATTAAGCACCAGCGCCAATTCAGACCTCCGGAGGGCGATGGTACAGCAGCCGAGATGGTACAGCTTCTTGCAGGTGGAGCTGGCCCTCCGGGGCAGGGATGCACCTATAATTATGGAAGTGCTGATGATGGAGATAAACTAGTTGCAGTGCAGCAGGGAAATAAGCACATGGAGACTCTGTCACTCTACCCGGGTACTTTACTGAAATAATGCTGGTGGTGGTACAGTTCACAGAGGACAACAGTTGTTAAGTAAAAGTAGTCACAGTGGGCTGCAAGGTCTCTCGGAGTCTCCTGTGGTATACCTTCCTAGCTCTGACCCATGTCCTGCTGCTGCTGCCTGTCCTGGAGCAGCATGCTTAGTACCAGGCCCTATTGGGGTGCTTTCTGAGTGTCCCGGCTTCCCGATCTCCTCTCTCCTGCACTGGAACTCGACCCCGGTGGGTTATCCTGGCGTGACTGATTCCTTTCTGACAGGGTGTCGGGTCAGTAGACGGACCCGCGACGTCCGGTGTTAAGACTCAGGGGCTGAACTCCCTGTGCCGCGTTGTCGGAACCAGCACTCCGGTAAATGGTCCGGGGCTCTCGTATGGACGCTCTAATCTGGGGGTTCCCCTCCTTCAGTCTGGGCTTCGTATTCTCTATCTCCTGGCCCCCTCTCTTGGAGTCCCCTTCTCTCTCTCAGGGCTCCCGTGCTTCTTTGTCCCTCGAGGCAAACTTAGATTCCCTCGTTTTTCTACCTCCCTCCTTCCCTAACTCCCCCCCAGGGACTAGTCTCCAACCGTTTTTCTAGGTGGATGTGTGGGAGTGCTGGGATGGGAGCCTCCTACAAACCCTGCATTGCCATTGTGACAGGGGTAACCGCACACTCATTTATGGGTGCAGTACCCCAATTATGATGCCTCACCAGTGGAACACCACACAGCCTTGCAGTGCTGGGGTCCTGAATTCAAATCCCACCAAGGACAATATCTGCAAGGAGTTTGTATGTTCTCCCTGTGTTTGTGTGGGTTTCCTACGGGTACTCCAGTTTCCTGCATCACTCCAAAGACATACTGATAGGATGTTTAGACTGTGAGCCCCAATGGGGATAGTATTGCTGATGTATGTAAAGCACTGTGGAGTTAATACCACTATATAAATGAATGAATATTATTACTATATATAGAATCATAATAAATGAATAATATAACAGCATCAAGTGAAAGGATAATTAATACAGATATATCATATCCAACACATAAAAAACATGAAGCTAACAGGCAGAACGGTAAACCAGGCCGTTATATTCCCGTTCAGAGAATAAACATTGGTATTACTTTTTGTAGTAAAGTGCCCTTTTCCAAGCATATATGAGTACTCTCCAATTCACATCCTTTGGATGTAGACTACAACTGCAAGACACTCATTGTGTTTTAAAGCATGATTACAATGATGGATTACTACATTTACCGAACTCTAGAGCCGAATGCTTCCTTACAAAGTGGTGGGATTCAATCTCAGAGTTACATTGTGTTCTTGAATTTAAGCAGTTCAAACACCAAAAAATTAAGACGGCGTCTCCGATATTCAATTTTTAAATGTGTTACTGTTTGTATTATTCTCACTCTAATATCAAAAGGTAACTGGAAAAGGCGATGTCTTCTCAAGCCGTGCCTTCATGTTTGTGCTGTTTGCTGTTGTCAGTTGATATCAGGTGATAATGTCAAAGCATTTTAAATGTTTTATTGAATGTACACATTGCCAACAGGGTGGAAGGGTTAAAGAGCTGTGAGTTACTTAATCTGTGATCTGTCTTTTGTATGCAGCTTCTGTACTGAACCTTTAAACAGCTGCACTACACAATACTGAGGAAGCATGCTGTGCAATTTCATGTAGCGTGTAGATGGAGCTATGACCTCAGGTTGGGCTTATAAAACACAATAACGTGAGGGGACTGCATGCTGTGCTACTACTTCCATTTTCTCCATGATCATACATACTACTGCAAAGAGGAGATGCACAATAAATGCTCCAAAAACAAGAGCAGGGCCATTAAATATGGTAGAAACAATATAAACAGATCACTGCATCTGAATAGAGTGTCTAGAAGAGTTGAATCATTGGTCCTATTACTGTATAAAAGAAACTTTCAATTAACAAATTGGTATTTTCTGGCAACATCTCTGCTCAGTCCCAAAGCATATCTGATTAATGAAGGAGAGCTGTAATTAAATATGTATAAAACGTTTTAATTGATGCAATGGATGTCATGTTTACAGATGAACAATTCCAGCTCCCCAAGTCAATGTTTGTGTCACATCCTACTACCACATAACGGCATGATTCTGAAAACATTAATGTGTTTCAAATAAATAAATGACTACCATGTGAATGACTGATAAAATAGTTCATCATAACATATTTTGATGGAATAGTCAAAAAATTTCTGATTGTTTACATATTTGTTATTATAAAGACATCATTAATACAAATTAAACCTTAAAGCGTAAATGTCATTTCATTGAAAAAAAATGCTCCACTGGTTGTGAATGATGGGTCACATAGCAGCTAAGATTATGCTTTTTTGTGCCATATGACTTATTTACTCCCATTTTTCTGTGCATTTTATGGCAGTGTGGGCATGGCCAGCATTCCTCAGTGTCAGCCAGCACTGTGTGTGTATTTCCACAGCTTCTAAGAGCAGGCTGGTAGGGAGCAGTGTGACAGCAGAGAAGGGGTTAACAGAGATCTGAGCTGTGTGGAGCCAGATGACAGATCAGAAGCTTGTGCCAAGGAAACACGAGTTTGCACTGATCGTGAGATTCTGACATTGCTTACAACTGTTCTGTATGCTGAGCTGATCTGATAGATTGTTTCCTAACTAGCTGCAATTAGGAGTGTAGGCTATGTCCCCTTTTCCTTATATGGTTAGATGTCCCATTTTCAGTGTGAAGACGGAGTTGAGTGAGAATGAACATATGTCTGCTTTACACACAGTGTAGTGGGGACACCTTGAGAAAAGTTTATGAATGGTTTTCAACCAAATTTCATTAATAGAGTACATTTGAAAATTTATTATAATCACTTATCATTATTAAATAAACATTCAAACGGTGATTACGCTTTAAAATACTGCAGTATATACAGTAGCTACTGAGTTTTAGGCTGCGTTCACACTGTGCGTAATTTTTGCGTTTTTTTGCGCGCGTATTTCCCCCCAAAGCGGACCTGCGTCTGCGTGTCACAGCAAAGTGAATGCACTTTCACTTTTGCTGTTCACACGCAGCGCAATTTTCGGCCGCGCTTTTATGGGAGAAAGCGCGCGCGTAAAAAGAATGAACATGTTCATTCTTTCCGTCTTTTTACGTGCGCGTTCTCCCATAGGCCCCATTTTAACCCCTGGAATTACGCATCGCCGTTCAGACGATGCGCATTCCAGAGCGGGGCAAGGGGTATGTGCGCAGGAAATGATGTCACACGGGAACAGCCCCAGGGAAAACAGGAAATCCCATCATTTTGGGATTCCTGCTTTCCCGTGGCTGTCCCTGTGTGACCGAGTGCCAGGATACTCACCGCTCCTCAGGATGCACGGGAGAGGCGTCCGGTCCTCCTCGCGGCTTCCAGCATCTGCCGGTGAAGCGATCAGCTGACTGTCAGCTGAGCCGGTCAGCTGACAGATCGCTTCACCGGCACACCGACAGACATGGGGGCATTGCAGAGGACATGGGCCAGCCGAGAGGGAGGTAATTATGTATGTATGCATGTATGTGTGTGTGTGTGTGTATGTGTGTGTGTATGTGGATGTATGTGTGTGTGTGTGTGTGTGTATGTATGTATGTGTTTATGTATGTATGTGTGTGTATGTATGTATGTGTGTGGATGTGTGTGTGGATGTATGTTTATGTGTGTGTGTGTGGATGTATGTGTGTGTGTGGATGTATGGATGTATGTGTGTGTGTGGATGTATGTGTGTGTGTGGATGTATGGATGTATGTGTGTGTGTGGATGTATGTATGTGTGTGTGTGTGTGGATGTATGTATGTGTTTATGTGTGTGTGTATGTATGTATGTGTGTGGATGTATGTGTGTGGATGTATGTGTGTGTGTGTGTGGATGTATGTATGTGTGTGTGTGTGTGTGTATGTGTGTGTGTGTGTGTGTATGTATGTATGTGTGTGTGTGTGTGGATGTATGTATGTGTGTGTGTGGATGTATGTATGTGTGTGTGTGTGTGTGTGGATGTATGTATGTGTGTGTGGATGTATGTATGTGTGTGTGTGTGTGTATGTATGGATGTATGTGTGTGTGTGTGTGTGTGTGTGTGTGGATGTATGTATGTGTTTATGTGTGTATGTGTGTGTATGTATGTATGTGTGTATGTATGTATGTATGTGTGTGGATGTGTGTGTGGATGTATGTGTGTGGATGTATGTATGTGTGTGTGTGTGGATGTATGTATGTGTGTGTGTGTGTGTGTGTGTGTGGATGTGTGTGTGTGTGTGTGGATGTATGTGTGTGTGTGTGTGTGTGTGTGGATGTATGTGTGTGTGTGTGTGTGTGGATGTATGTATGTGTGTGTGTATGCATGTATGTATATGTATGTGTGTATGTGTGGATGTATGTATGTGTTTATGTGCGTGTGGATGTATGTATGTGTTTATGTGTGTGTGGATGTATGTATGTGTTTATGTGTGTGTGGATATATGTATGTGTTTATGTGTGTGTGGATGTATGTATGTGATTATGTGCGTGTGGATGTATGTATGTGTTTATGTGTGTGTGGATGTATGTATGTGTTTATGTGTGTGTGGATGTATGTATGTGTTTATGTGTGTGTGGATGTATGTATGTGTTTATGTGTGTGTGGATGTATGTATGTGTTTATGTGTGTGTGGATATATGTATGTGTTTATGTGTGTGTGGATGTATGTATGTGTTTATGGGTGTGTGGATGTATGTATGTGTGTGTGTGTTGTGTATATGTATGTGTGAGTGTGGATGCGTGCGTGTACATGAGCGTGCATGGATGTGTGCGTACATGAGCGTGTGTGGACGAGTGCGTGCATGGATGAGTGTGTGCATGGATGTGTGCGCAGATGTGTGCGTGCGTGGACATGTGCATGCGTGGACGTGAGCATGCATGTGCGTGTGTAGACGTGTGCGTGCGTAGACGTGTGCATGGATGGATGTGTGCGTGGACGTGTGTGTGGATGTTCGTGCGTGGATGTACGTTCGTGGATGTGTGCGTGCGTGGATGCGTATGTGGATATGCGCGTGCGTGGATGTGTGTGTGTGGATGTCAGCGTGCGTGAATGTGTGCGTGTGTGGATGCATATGTGGAAGTGCATATGTGGATATGTGGATGTGTGTGCGTGGATGTGCGTACGTGGATGTCAGCATGCGTGGATATGCGTGCGTGAATGTCACCATGCGCGGATGAATGTGCATGTACGTGCGTGGATGCGGATGTGCGTGTGTGGATGTGCGTGCGTGGATGCATATGTGGAAGTGCGTATGTGGATATGTGGATGTGTGTGCGTGGATGTGCGTACGTGGATGTCAGCGTGCGTGGATGTGTGTGCGTGAATGTGCATGCGTGGATGTGCATACGTGGATGTCAGCATGCGTGGATGTCAGATTGCATGGATGGATGTCAGCGTGCGTGGATGTGGATGTGCATGCGTGAATGTGTGCATGCGTGGATGATGGGTGCATGGGTGGATGGATGGGTGCAACAAGGGATCAAGTGTCCTCTTGTTGTAGTCTCTGGGATCATAGTCATGGTTCACTGTATGACATATCATTGTGATACAGTGCACCATATCTGTGATCCCAGAGACTGTAGGAAGAGGACACTTGATCCCTTGCTGTAGTCTCTGGATTGAGCAGAGGCGATCAAGCGTCTTGGGACCTTCGTTGTGGACTACGTCGGAGGTGATCAAGCGTCGTGGGACCTTCGTTGTGGACTACGTCGGAGGTGATCGAGCGTCGTGGGACCTTCGTTATGGACTACGTCGGATCTTTATAATAAAGATGGAGTCTGAATTTTGTTTGTGTTTTTTTTTTCAAAATAAAAATATTTTTCTCTGTGTCTATTTTCTGACTATTTACCAGAGATTCCTAATGGCGGGTCTAACATTGGCCCTATATTATGAATCTCGGGCTTAGTGCCAGCTGCCAATAAAAAGCTGGCATTAACCCCTTTATTACCCAGTTTGCCACCGGCACCAGGGCAACTGGAAGAGCATGGGTACAGCGCCAGAAAATGGCGCTTCAATGAATGCGCCTTTTTCTGAGGTGGCTGCGGGCTGCAATTCGCAGCATGGGGGGCCCAGAACGCTTGGGCATTTCCATGGTGAGGATTCCAGCCCCCAGCTGCCTAGTTGTACCTGGCTGGGCCAAAAATATGGCGGAGCCCTACGTCTTTTTTTTTCTAGAATTTGTTCTAGAAATAAAAAAATAAAATGGGCTTCGCTGTATTTTTGGTTGCAGCCAGGTACAACGAGGCAGCTGGGGGTTGCTGGCAGTCTGTAGCTGCCAAGTTGTACCTGGCTGGACCAAAAATATGGCAGAGCCCTACGTCATTTTTTTTCTAGAATTTGTTCTAGAAATAAAAAAAAAAATGGGCTTCGCTGTATTTTTGGTTGCAGCCAGGTGCAACGAGGCAGATGGGGGTTGCTGGCAGTCTGTAGCTGCCAAGTTGTACCTGGCTGGACCAAAAATATGGCGGAGCCCTACGTCATTTTTTTTCTAGAATTTGTTCTAGAAATAAAAAAAAAATGGGCTTCGCTGTATTTTTGGTTGCAGCCAGGTACAACGAGGCAGCTGGGGGTTGCTGGCAGTCTGTAGCTGCCAAGTTGTACCTGGCTGGACCAAAAATATGGCGGAGCCCTACGTCATTTTTTTTTCTAGAATTAGTTCTAGAAATAAAAAAAAAAGTCCTTTGTTGTATTTTTGGTAGCCAGCCAGGTACAACTTGGCAGCTGGCTGACTGGAATCCTCAGCGTGGAGAGACCCAAATGTGGGTCACCCACGCTGCAAATTGCAACTCACAGCCACCCAACAAAATAGTGCATTCATATACAGTGCTAACCACTGAGCCACCATATACAGTGCTAACCACTGAGCCATCATAGAGTGGTAACCACTGAGCCACCATACAATGCTAACCACTGAGGCACCATACAGTGCTAACCACTGAGCCACCATATACTGTGCTAACCACTGAGCCACCATATACAGTGCTAACCACTGAGGCACCATACAGTGCTAACCACTGAGCCACCATATACAGTGCTAACCACTGAGCCACCGTATACAGTGCTAACCACTGAGCCACCATATACAGTGCTAACCACTGAGCCACCATATACAGTGCTAACCACTGAGCCACCATATACAGTGCTAACCACTGAGCCACCATATACAGTGCTAACCACTGAGCCACCATATACAGTGCTAACCACTGAGCTACCGTATACAGTGCTAACCACTGAGCCACCATATACAGTGCTAACCACTGAGCCACCGTATACAGTGCTAACCACTGAGCCACCATATACAGTGCTAACCACTGAGCCACCGTATACAGTGCTAACCACTGAGCCACCATATACAGTGCTAACCACTGAGCCACCATATGCAGTGCTAACCACTGAGCCACCATATACAGTGCTAACCACTGAGCCACCATATACAGTGCTAACCACTGATCCACCGTATACAGTGCTAACCACTGAGCCACTGTACAGTGATTACCACTGAGCCACCATATACAGTGCTAACCACTGAGCCACCATATACAGTGCTAACCACTGAGCCACCATATACAGTGCTAACCACTGAGCCACCATATACAGTGCTAACCACTGAGCCACCATACAGTGCTAACCACTGAGCCACCGTATACAGTGCTAACCACTGAGCCACCATATACAGTGCTAACCACTGAGCCACCATACAGTGCTAACCACTGAGCCACCATATACAGTGCCAACCACTGAGCCACCATACAGTGCTAACCACTGAGCCACCGTATACCACATAGAAAATGCAGCATGTAGATTGTCCATTCTCTAGTACACTTTTCAATGGAGAATGTAATAATGGAAAAGAAAGGAAATGACATCACAAGGCTTTTTTTTTTCTTTTTTTTTTAACAAACTTCATTTCTATGTGTTTGCAGTACACATGCAGAAAAAAACGCGTCCGTAAAAAAACGCATCACAAAACGCATGTGTGTGAACACACATGCGTTTTTTTACGCGCGTAAAAAAACGCGCGTATTTCTTTAGAAAACTGCATGCGTAAAAATACGCGACAAAATACGCACTGTGTGAACGCAGCCTTACATGCGTTTAAACTTTCTGTTTTGCAGAGGTTATTTTTCTATGGTTATCTAAGTATCACCAGAAGTAGGGAAAACAGTAAGACACGTGTTTATTATCAAGATGGATACTGATAAGACAAGAGAATGGGAACAGCTAAAGGCAGCATCATACGTGTCAATATCGCGAGCGACATCGCCGAAAAGTGACGCATCAGCGATGTCGCTAGCGATATCGCAAGTGCGTTGTGCTGTGTGACAGCGCGACGCAACTGTGATTTATCGCTGGTCGCAGGTTGACAGGTTTACGAGGATGAAAGTAAACATGTCAATCTGCAACCAGCGATTAGGCTGGATCACGCCGTCTGACACCGCAATAGTGATATTGGCGGTGATCCAGCATTGCTGCGGATCGCTCGCTGGGTTAATCCCAGCCCAGCGAGCGATGGCTCCGCCTACATCGCTGCAGCATCACCGGCAACATGTTGCCATATGACACCAAGGCTGCGATGTCGGAAGCGAGTGCACACCCGCGCATCGCTTCCGACATCGCAGCCTTGGTTGACACGTGACACCGCCTTTAGATCCTTCCACCTCATGTATCTAACTAAAAGTGAGCTTGCCTACAAAATTCTTCAATTTGCCATCTAAAAGTCTAATTCATATTGCAGTAAAAAAGTTTTGCAAAACAGTTATAAATGGAGCAAAGGCACTTGTAAGATAAGCTGAAAAACTACAGCCTAAACTTAGATCTTAACCTAAAGCAAAATAAAAATTCACTAAATATTTTGTCTTATAAACCAGTGCAATAGCAAATCTCATGGTATTCCTGGTAGATTATATGTCATGTCATATAGGCAAGAAGTGTACTATATCCAAAAGTAGTGAGGCAGCACTCCAAATCTCAAAAAATGTTTTTTTTATTGGTACATACTTTAGCACAATGTTTCAGTCCTCTGGCCTTTCTCAAGTAGTGTTACAACAGTGGACTTTTTAAAGTGCTCCACACAATACAATTAGGGATGAGCGAGTATGCTCGGCGCAACTCGTTACTCGCACGAATATCTCGGTACTCGGGATGCTCGGCGAGCACCGAGTACCGCCGAGATGTTCGGACTCCTCGCTAATAATTAGCAATCTGACACAAATACACAGCTCCCTTCAGTACACACAGTGAACTGGCACCTCACAGAGAGCAGATTGATTGTTAGGATCCTTCTGGGGCACAGCAAGGTGTTGTATGGTGTGGCGATTTAAAAAAAAAACGTCCCGCCCTTTCCCCAAAATACTCGTTTTATAACCGGAAGTCTGTGGGCGGAGCCTGTCACTCATTGACTTACATTGGGCTCGGTGCTCTGGCCGAGTACACGAGTATCTTGGGATGCTCGGCCAGAGCATCGAGCACCCGAGCATTTTAGTGCTCGCTCATCTCTAAATACAATCAATTATCCAAATCATATACAATATTAGTGATTACAGTAAAGGATCCAATGTAAACATCCATTATATTACATAACTACTGTTCACATTCCCTCATACAAAGTTTATGTGCATTGTGCAATCATATAATAAAATACAATGCCAGCCTGTGTATAAAGTGACATAGTGCTATATTATTCCCATAATGATTCACATGTGTCTATAATAATTCTTTACAGTCTTATAGAGGCTCACCCATACACTCATTGGGCTCATAAACACCACTGTCGGCGTCTTCCTCATTGTTCTTGAGCGCTTGCTCGGGGTAATTCTGATGCGCGCATGCGCACTGGGCACCTGCGGCCGTCTTTGTGCTCACTCACTAATGGCTTCATCCTGGTGTAAATTACTGCGTATGGATCTTTTACTGTAATCATTAAAGGGAACCAACCACCCCAAATGACACCCCCGGACTGTTAATATGGGTCCCTACACCCAGCACACACATTTGCTGCAAGCGTTTTTGCTAAAAAAACTGTTTTTTAGAAGTGAAGAAGTAGCTTTGTAAAGTTTATAACATTAGGACGAGTGGGCGTAACTTAGCTTGTTCTACAGCCGAGATTCATCTGCCAGTCATCTTCCTGTCCCCATCGCTGCAGTAAAGCCCAGCCCTTTTTACAATGTCACAGGCTGGTGCACGGGATCTCCGCCTGCATACAGATCACATATGGCAGTGAATGGGTGCACACAGTCATGCGCAGTCAAGCGCAGCACCGTGCACTCCCATTATAAAGATAGGGGCTTGTGGTGCCGCGGTCACATTGCGGCTCCCCCCTGCAGCAACGCTGCGGAGGGGAACTCAAATGTGAAGGCAGCCTAACACCAACATGACCGAAGTTGCCAGTACAACTCTAAGGTCTTCCCGAGTCTGGCTGTTTTTTAAAGAGTCTACTGATAATTCCAAAATGGTCATTTGCACCATTTGCCATGCCAGCATCAGCAGGGGTAGCAAAACTACCAGCCTGACCACCACTAGCATGATAAGGCACATGGCAGCAAAGCACTGGACTTTGTGGGCTGCACCCCAGGGTCCAGTAGCAGTGTCTGCGGGTGACAACACTGCTTCTTTCATTGTTGTACATGCAAGGCAATCCCCTTTTCATAGTGCACGCGAAGATGCCTCCTGTCCTGCACTTGTCGTTGCACAATCAGACATGCCACCATCAGCAACCACTTCCACATACTTGTCCCAGCGCAGCGTTCAGTTGTCCATACCCCAGTCCTTGGAACGCAAGTGCAAATATGCAGCCAACACCCCACAGGCCACACTACTCAATTCACACATTTTGGGACTGCTTGCTCTGGAAATGTTGTCTTTTAGGCTTTTGGAGACGGAATTATTCTGCAACCTGATGGTGGCGGCCGTCCCTCGTTACTCAGTCCCCAGTCGCCACTGTTTCTCCTGGTGTGCCGTCCCCGCATTACACAAGCACGAGTCCCAAAAAATCAGCCATGCCCTTAACAAAGCAGTCCCCAGCAAAGTACACCTAATCACGAACACATGGGCATGTGCTTGTGGGCAGGAATGGTACATCTCGCTGACGACACACGAGGTTAATATAGTGGAAACCGGGACCCAGTCGGACCTTGGGACAGAACACTTCCTCCAGACGCCAAGGATTGTGGGCCCTAACTCAATCAGGGTTTCCCCCACAGTCTACAGCTCCTGCACATCAGCTTCCTCAGTCGCCTCCTCCTCTTCACCCTCCACATCAGTCAGAAGTTGGAAGCACTGCAGCACTGCCTCAGCCAAGCAGCAACAGGCTGTGCTGAAGTTAATATGCATAGGTGACAAAATGCACAATGCTGAAGAGGTGCAGACAGCTCTGAAAGAGCAAGCAAATCTGTGGCTCACACCGCTGAACCTACAGCCAGGCATGGTCATGTATGACAATGGCCGGAACCTAGTGGTGACTCTAAGGCGAGGCAATATTTAGAGGTAAGAATGAAAATAGTATTAAGCAGAGTAGAAAGATATATACTCCTAAAGGGAGAGTAACAATACTTTGTTATTTTTATTAGAAAACAGATAACCGGAGGATAATAGCCACACACCACAGCTATAATTAAAATCCAGAGATACTCCTCTGAAAAGGATAATGGAGAAGAAATAAAGATAGCTAAAATAAAGATTGATTTTTAAATAGTGTTTATGATGCTCATAACCCCAAAAAATGTTAGACAGTATATTCATGTATACCCCACAGAGGTAAATGTTTCAGTCCATACTTGGGCGTGCATGGGCATTACAAGGACAGGAGACCCACTCCATTGTAATGGGAACGTTGTTTTTATGAGGCCCTCCTTCGCATTTCTTAAAAAGGGTACCAGAGTGCCTCACAATTTTTGTCAGCCTGCATAGGGCAACACTATGGAAGACCGACTTCCTATTAATGGGAATATGGCCCTCCTCCATGTGTCTTAAAAGGGGCATCAGAATGCCTCACAATTTTTGGCAGCCCTGCATAGAGCAACACTATAAATCTGTGAAAAGAAGAATGCGCATATAGGGTCTTATCTCAATTATACACTTTCTCTATGCGACGTGGAATTGCTCACCTTTTTCAGTTGTGAAGCTCACAACTGGTAGAAAATCGTTAAAAGCAGCTGCCGCGGGGACCGCACTCCCACCGGTAACCGTGGTTGTGATGCAGATAATCTTGGACGAAGTGCCTCAATGTCCACGCTGCTGCTTCAGGATCAAAGGAACCGAGACACAATTTTCCAAAATAAAGGCTTTAGCTGATCCAGATATCCTCGTGTCTAGGTTCCTTTGATCCTGAAGCAGCAGCGCGGACATTGAGGCACTTCGTCCAAGATTATCTAGAGCAACACTATGGAAGACCCACTTCCTTTCTAATGAGAACATACAATATTTAATGAGGCCCTCCTCAACATCTCTTAAAAGGGGCATCGGAGTGCTTCCCAATTTAAAAAAAAAATCTTTAAATGTAATAAAAAAAATACAATACACCAACACTGTCTCACAAGTGCACAAGTGAGTATGAGCCCTTAACATTTTCCCCAGGAAAATCCATTTTGGTTTTGTTTTTGGACTTTTATTGTGAGTCCGTAAAAGTGGCGTAATACTCTGAAAACATTGTTCACAGCAGAGACCGTGGACTCAGAAATGCTTAAAGGGGTCTTCCCCATGCTGTTCCCATGTCATTTGAGCACTGTTCTTATACATTTGTGATTTTTTTAGGGATTATCCAGGCTGCCGGGGGTGCAGCCAAAAAATACTCGGGTTTCCCATAGGTTAACATTGGGCTCGGTGCTCAAGTCGAGCACCCGAGCATCACGATATGCTCGTATCGAGCACCCGAGCATTTTACTGCTCACTCATCACTACTACTGAATACTAGGTGGAACAACAGCTTACCTAGAATTTAAGTGCACGGACCAAATACTGTATTTTTCGAATTATAAGACGCACTTTTGTTCCCCCAAAATTTGGGGGAAGTGGGGGGTGCGCTTTATAATCCAAATATATGGATTATATACTGCAGGCGAGGTGGGGGCAGCTCTGGAGCCTGTCCGGGGGCTGGTGTGGGCTGGTGCAGACTGTGTGGGGATGTGTGCCAGCAATAGGGATGTGTGCCATCAATAGGGGACATGTGTGCCATCAATGGGGGACATGTGCCATCAATGGGGGATGTGTGCCATCGATGGGGGACGTGTGCCATCAATAGTAGATGTGTGCCAGCACTGGGGGATGTGTGCCAGCACAAAGGGGCAATATCCAATATAAGGGGGCCATATCCAGATTAAGGGGACTAATTCTAGGATGGGGGGCTATATCCCAGGATAAGGGACAATGTACCAGGATGAGGGGGCTATGAGGGACATAGTGATATGATTTATTAGATGGACCCTGGCATTATAAGACGGACCCCATTTAACACCTAAGGACGGTGTAGGGACGGCACCGAAATATGTAGGGAATTAAAGAGCATTTGAAGGAGCCTTTTCTCCCTTGTCTTTCATCCCAATGTGCAATGATGGCTTTTATTTCATACGACATGTTTCAGAGTTATATCCCAACTCCTTCCTCAGGGAGCCAACATAGTACCAATAGCACTATGCTGGCTCCCTCTGGAAGGAGTTGGAATATAACTCCGAATCACGTCGGATGAAATGAAATCCATCATTGTAAATTAAACTGCGTTACCATTTTCTCTATCGTGTGAGTAAATCCTACTTTGGCTTTCAACACTGCCTGAACCTTTCTGGGCTTCCACTTGAACAGATCCAAACATATTTTGACTGAAATCCGAACACAAGTCTCTTCTACTCATTTCCAGTGTTGATGCATACTGGCTGACTCATCTGGATATACATATAACTTTTGTTTCAGTTCTACCCACAAGTATATAATTTGGTTGAGGTCTATGGACGGTTGAGGGCACATCAGTACCTGTACTCCATTGTCAATTAATCATTTATTCGCCAATGTCTATATTTGAATCATTTTTCTGCTGAAATACTATGATGCCTTTTTCATACCCATAGTACTCAAGTATATGAAGTAACTCATCTTGTAGGATACTCACATACAGCTCAGTATTGAGACCACCATCGATCAAGTCAAGTATCCAATTACTTTGGCTGCAAAAGAACCCCATATAATTAGGCTTCCTCAAACAAATTTGACAGTTTCTTAAATTTCTCAATCAGTTAATCCCTTGTTTCTTCCAGACCCATTTGTGCACGTCAGAGCTAAGCCCATTGACTTTCATCCCTTTGCTCCAAATAACATGTTTCCAATCATCTAATGTCTACTTTTTTGCAAACTCAAGCTGATGCTACTTATGACGATATGACTTCTTCACCCTTTTTCAGGACCTCATTCCAGACTTATATGATATGCGTCACACTATGCTTGCATGGACATTTGTGATATTACTATTACAAAGCATATAAGCCACCTCTACTGCCATGTTTATCACACCAGAACTGATAGACCTTGTGATAAGCCAACTTTTTGACTCTGATATTTTGCCTGGACATCCACCTCTTGACTTTTAAATGGATGGACACATTTATTTTGTATTTTTCCAACATTAATAGCCAGGGCCGGTGTCAGCACCCGGCATACCCGGGCAAGTGCCGGAGCCCTTGACAGCTGGGAGGGCCCACTCGCCATCAGGAACAGGCAGTCCTGACAGCGAGTGGCCCATCACAGGACATGCAGTGCTGCAGCGCTCCCAGTCCACATAGCTAATTTGCATCTCATGCAAATTAGCCATGTGCAGGCTCCTGGAGCTGTGGAGATTCCTCCTCCTCAACTGCATCAAAGTGATGAGTAATCACCCTGTGACCTCATCACACTGTGTGCTGCAGCCGTGCAGGAAGGAGGAAGCTCCATAACCCCTGGAGCCTGCTGTAAGGATGGGGACAGCATCTGAGGAGAAGACGGTAGGGGGAGAGCAAGGAAGGTGAGTATAATCGCTTTTTTATACTGTTTGCAGGGAACTGCTGCTGAGGTATATGAAGGCTGCTGCTGGGGTATATGGAGGCTGCTGCAGGGGTATAATAGAGGCTGCTGCTGGGGTATATAGAGGCTGCTGCTGAGGTATATAGAGGCTGCTGGAGAATATGGAGGCTACTGTTGGGGTATATGGAGGCTGCTGCTGAAGTATATGGAGGTTGCTGATGTATATGGAGGCTGCTGCTGAGACCGTATGTATTGTTCTTTCTAATCTGTGTTCATGATATGTTTGGATACAAGTGTAGTCATTCTTGTTATTAGTTCAAACATAGAACTGACAGCAACTTGAGGAATCCTTCTGCCTCAGAGTCTGAGTGAGCACCAAGTTGAAGAACCTGCCGAGTCTGGTGATGAGGGCTTGGGCCCTTCAGTGTCCCATGAAGATCCTGTGGCCTCATGTAGTATTGCTGTCCCGGAGTCGCAGTCATCTGAGGAGCCTTCACAGGGGCCACCATTGACGTCTACCCAAACCCAGCCAACAGGGAAAAAAGTACAAAGTGCCAGAGCCACCTTGGCCAGAGCAAGGTTTCTCCTTTCCTCACCGGTGACACGTCGCTCAAGGCGTTGGAGGTAATTGTCATCTACCAACCTATGGCGCAATGTAGACACGGGGGTCTTACAGTACCACGCAGCCTAAGCAGTTATTTGCAGGAGGTACCACACCCACTGAGGCTGAATGCAAGGGCTGCGATACAAATAGTGCTGGATGCATGTGTGCCACCAAATCATCCATGATTGCTCTTCAACATGCTGGAGCAATGGCAGAACTCACCCGATAACTTACTTGACAGGACCGACACCCAGCACTTAGCAGCACCATCAGCCTCAGGATCCTCACATGCCTCGCATAGTATTGCCAGGCCTCCAAATCCTTGTCCACTATGGCCACCATTTCGAGAAATGCTGCATTTGCAACATGCTACTTAAGTAGGCCTCATGGCACCTGCCCAGCAGGACAACCCTGAACATCCGAGGTCTACATACAACCAATCTGGTGTATGGTCATCCATGAGACAATCACAGGACCAACAAGGTCATTAAACCATGCCAGCCAACACTAATTGATATAGTCTACCACAATATGGGGCAGCATGTCATCAGTCAAGGCAGCTGAACAAGGGTGGACATATTGCCAAGCAGAGGGTGACTTTGTGCGCAAGCCACAAAGTGGGAGACAAGCCACAGAAGTACCTGTAGCCAGACAACTGCAGGACACCATGGGGCACTCATTGCCAAAAAATTGGTAAATGCATGCAGCAAATAGGGGATTATGAGAAGACCTTCACCACGCTCTAGAAATGGTAATTGTGCATGGTAGCCAGGGAAGTGAACAAGACCAACACACAACCAGCGACCAAACAATCTACACCAACATGTAGAGGTGTTATTTGTTAGGTTAGCCTTTTTTACAGGTTCTTAAAGACATACTGTTGCTGCAATTTTTATTCGTATTATTTTACACCTACAAAAATGAAGACATATGAGCCAAATATGTTCCTGTTGTGATGTTTTATGTTTCCTCATAAACATGAGTAAAAAACAAACAAAATGCTTCTCAGTTTTTTCTTTTAACACAATAGATAACTAACGATCAATAATTTTAAAAGTGTAAATGAAATGTTACGAGTCACACAATGCATTCTGTACAGTTAACTAAGCCAACATCAATGAAGCTATATTGATGATGCGGTAAAAAAACTAATAATTACGGCCCAGTGACAAATTCCTCCTGCCACAGCACTGACCCTTCGGGTGAAACAAAATAGTCGGCAAATTGTTAACGCACACGGAGGGCAAATGGGTCATGCCTCCGCCTAGTAACCAATACTACTGGCGGGTACGGATTGGTTGACTGAGGGACAAATGCGGATTCGATCATGCAAGTGAGTGAAATTATGCACGATGACACAGGCTTTAATGACCAAATCAACATGTGTCTCACTTAGTTGAATGGGTAATATCAGTATGCGCCATTTAGAATCCCAAATATGCACTTCACTATTCATCTGGCATGTGTTAACTGATGGTTAAACACATGGCACTGGTAGTCTAATGCACATCTGGGGAAGGGCGCATAACTTCCTGCCTCTATTGGAACACCTCAACATCTATCACCTACTAGCACAAAGGGGGAGGGTCTCCTGAAGAGCCTGGGAGCTGTGTAGATGGTGGTACATTTAGATTTTTATTAATAAGGCGTCTCCCCAAAACGGAGTTACTGAAGATATTGGCATTACCTGTTCGCTCATACGAAGCAACATCCACAGCAATGAACTGATAGCTGCTGTCAACTAAAGCCAGAAGCACAATAGAAAAATAATGCTTATAATTAAAAAAAAGGGTCCCCGAATTGGGTGGCTTCTTGATCAATATATGTTTCCTATCAAGCGCACTAATGGAGTTGAGGAAATTGCAGGTTAGATGGAAGCCATTTGCTATCCTGTATCAATCGGCTTCTGTGGATTCTGGAAGGACAATTGGGTGCAAACGACGCCACATCTCCGCGCAGGTGTTGTGCACTATTTGGCCAATGGTAGACTTGCCCAGCAGAAACTCTACATGTAAGCCCGCAAAGGAAACACCAGTTGACAGGAACCTAAAAACATACAGATAGTATTTACAACTAAACCTAAACCTAAATAAAAAACTAAATAAATAAACCTAATAAATAATAACCCTAATAAATTAAAATTAAATTAAATAATAAACCTAATAAATTAAAAACCTATTTTAAATAAAGTTAATATTAGCCCACAAAAGTGACACAGTCAGTAAATCATGACATGGTTAAGGTGTATGGGAGGCTTTACCACACATGTAGCTACATCCTACTAACATGACTCAACATAACAAATACAAAAAAGAAATACCAACCTCAGTGTCAAGAGAAGTTGTTCCTCAGGTGTAATACTTGTCCACATTTGTGTATTTTGAAATGTGATACCAGGCCGCAGAATCTCTAATGGTACCTTTATACGCCGCCAGAGAGGGTAGCAACAGGTAGGCAACGCACGTGCACGCGCGCATTTTTACCTGTTGCTAACGGTGCCTGATGCCGCATTTAGACGCCGCCACAAAGTGCTCCACGGAAGGTATTTGCATTCCCCAGAAGTGCTGACGGGTGCCGCGGGTTACCCTCTGTGGAGTACCTTCCCTGATTTACACGCTGCCACCACAAGGGAATATGGGCGTACATATTGCGCGCCGTAAGTTCCTAGGCGTGACAGAGTCGTGCATTACGTGATGCTCGTACGGTGATTGGACAATGCAATAGCATCATGATTGGCCAGCCTGCGCAGGAAGGCTGGCTAATACATGACGCTACTGCAAATGTGTAGTGTGACTGGTGAGCTCGTATGGCGCCCTGTGCAGGGACAGCCAATGGATACATAGTAGCCCCCACCAATGATCGCTGATGGGGCGTGTAATCGATGACGCTGTGGCGCGCCCCTGGGAATACGTAGGCGACACAAATACCTTGCCTGTGCCCGATTACACGCCGCCACCATAGGGATTGTGCCTTCCTGTTTTTGAGCACGGCTCAGACACAGGTATCCGAAGGTACTGCAAGACACAGGAGGGAAATGCCTGAATTACATGCCGCCACATCGTGGTGTTTTCATGGCAACAGGCACAATTGTGTCCGATGCCTGGCGGTTTCTACCTTCCTGTGGCGGCGTGTAAAGGTACCATTAGAGTCGGTCAAATGTGGGTATGGTCATCCTGGTATTGCCATAGAATATATCCAGATGACAGCGTAACTGACCATACAGCCTCTGAAAATGGCCACGACAACTATGCAGCAGGAGAAGCGGATGGACCCACCTTCGCCCCCACCTCCTCGGATCGGACACAATTGGGTAGGAAGTCCCATACCGCCGGAAAATGACCTAATGAAATAACACCTGCTCAGTGGTGTTTAGGGTCAGGTTATTCTCCATTCTGTAGGTAGCTGCACATGTACAAAACACTGCTTACTGAGAGGATAGTGGGTCAGCTCAATGCACACATATGTCAATGGAATATAGGCTCCAAAAAGCCCTGATTGGCACACATCATTTAACTCACAATTGGCAAACATTGTAGACAATTTAATGGTTAATTAAACCCAAAAATGTCATTTCAGTGGATTGCACATGGAACACACACGGATTACATTCAGACAACACTCGGATTTGATCGGATAAAATGTTGGACATTCACATAGCAGTTGGATGTAATACGGAGCAAAAACACATTTCACTCATCCGACTCTCTTGGATGAGAATCACACTTTTTTTTACATGCCAATGTGTTTCCACCCTTAGAGATCAAAACCAGGAATCCAATAATTTTAAATAAAAAAACAACATTTATGAACAGATTATTTAATCATTTTAATGTCAATATATATATATTCCATCATATACACATATATATATTTATTAATAACAAAATCTTTATCAGCATGGTAACAATATTAAGCCCTGGTGAATAATTCATGCCTTAGGGTTATATTTGCATAATCTCCAAAATATACATTTATAAAACACGAGAATAACTGGAGTATATTGCAGTAATAAGTGAAATTTTTATTTTGATTTTTTAAAATGCGTGATGCAATAAAGTGGATACAAAGAGGTATGAGGTGCAAATCACCTCTATGGTTACAATAGCTCTCAAAATCCAAAGTGCAAATTATTACAGAAATGCTGGACATATACATATGGTATATAACAAGTACAAAAATGCTGACACTGGTTAGTAAAGTGCAATGTGCATCATAATTTCATATGGGTCATATACAGTACATAGAGAGGAACCAGGTTCTATAGCTGAGCTATACAGCATAAGACTATACATTACACATATGATGTCCAACAAAACAAGTAAAAGTGAATGCAAGGAGAATGAGAGAGACAATCCTAAAGGTTGTTCAAAGCATACTTATATAGAAACCATAAAGGGAGAGCAGAGCTCAAAAGGTAGCGTGGTCCTGTTTGAAATGGCCCCTACATATGTTTCACCAGCGTGGCAGCACGGCTTCTTCAGGGAGGAGTATATGGATGTAGATGACACCAAGCTATAGCTACTACCGTGCTTTTATAGCGCCAGGGAACCCAGGTGCGGTGTTCGGCACTTCCGAGTTCCGCTGACGTCACGCGCATGCGCAGATTCGCAGCTCAACGTCCGGGGGCGGGCGACGGTCTGTGCGTATCTCAAACCCGACGCTTGGTGATGGGACGCGTCACCATCGTTACCAAGCGGAAGGGGAGGAGCCAAGACCCAGCACAACCCTCCATGGGAACCGCGATATCTGTGCAGCATTCCATGTCGCCATGGTAACTAGATCAATGAACATGGAGCGACAGATCAGGGAGATAGGGCACAAAATAACACATTTCATATATAGACTATAATAAATGCCTAATTATAACATTAAAATTCAGTCCTCCTGTTGAAATGGCTGGGCTTTCATTATCTCCATAGTAAGTGCTGTCTCCATTGTTGCATAGTAATAAAGAGGCGATCCTTGGGCAGGGGACTTCAGCGAAGGGCCAAGCATCATGAAAAGTGCTTAAGTGATGTGTAATTGTATAAATCCTACAAAACAAGAACCGGAAAAAATAAGAAAAGAGAAAAGGACGGAAAAGAAGGAATCTGAGGTGGTTAGACAAACAATACATTACAAGTATAAACTAAAGGAGACAGTCTCATTGAGACCATTGGGAGTTAACGTGCCCAACAACGTTATCCACTTTGTTTCTATGCGAGCCAGCAATTTCTTATGATCACCTCCGCGATTGCCACAACGTACCATATCAATCCCCATGACCCTCAAGGAGTCAGGGTTGCTCCCATGAAATTTAAGAAAATGTTTAGGAAGTGTTTTTAAAATTGTGGGATCTTTTGCGGTGCCCGCTGCAATGATGTCTCGGACGTGCTCACGTACCCTCACCCTCAATTCTCGCGACGTTAACCCCACGTAGATCAGGGAGCAGGCACATTGGGCAAAGTATACCACATGAGTAGATGTACATGAAATTCTGTGCCTGATCTCATACCCACGTGAGCCGTCAGCAGAATGAAAGTGAGTAGCACGCTCAACATTGGTGCAAGAAACGTAGTTCCCACAAGGGTAACAACCCAAAATAGGACCCCGAGAGCCAAAGGGATTTGGGATGTACGGTACGTAATGGCTACTAACCAGGATGTCACTAAGACTCCTGGCACGCCGAGGCGTCATAAGAGGTCTTGTCGGCAAGCATTTTTTCAAAATAGGATCAGTCATGAGGACATCCCAATGTCGCTGGAGAATGCTCCTCATGGTGTTCCACTCATGATTATACGTGCTGATGTAGCGTAGTGTTGGTTCGATTTTGGTCATGTTAGACGAAGGTCTAAGAAGACGGTCCCTTGGTGTATGTCTCACCCTCCGGTAGCCCCGCTTTATGCACCTATTAGAATAACCCCGATCTAAGAATCTTTGCTTCAGGTCCACAGACTGACGTTCGAATCCCTCGGTGGTAGAACAGATACGCTTCATCCTCAAGAATTGGCCGGTGGGGATGGCGCGTATGGTGGAGGGGTCATGACCTGACGATGCATGTAATAAGGAGTTCACAGAGGTAGGCTTCCGATGGACGTCTGTCTGTATCAGACTCGAGCAATCCACTTCCATAAAGACATCCAGGAAGTCCAACCTCTTCGGACTCGACTTATAGGTCAATCTAATATTATAATCGTTCAGGTTTAACCCCTTCATGAAATCATCCAGCTGCTCCACTGAGCCTCGCCAAATAAATAGGACGTCGTCTATGTAGCGCATCCCACACGGCACCTGGGCGCAACCCGCTGCGCCTCCGTCGCCAAAAATCTCCCTCTACCAGTAACCAAGGAAGAGGTTGGCGTACGAAGGCGAGCAGGCCGTGCCCATGGCAGTGCCGCGCTCCTGTAAATAGACGACGTCCTTAAATACAAATACATTGTGGGTCAAGACAAAGTGGAGCAGCTGGAGGAGAAACTCACCAAGAGCGCCATCCACACCGCCAGATTCGAGGAAAAAGCGTACCGCATCGAGACCATGTGTATGGTCGATGCATGTATATAGGGACTCGACGTCAGCCGTGACCAAAAGCATATCAGGTTCCACAAAGATGCCATCAACACGGTTCAGGGCCTCCGTAGTGTCCTTGAGATAGGAAGGTAGGGTCTCTACCAATGGTTTAAGGTGGTAATCTATAAACTTACAGATGGATTCGCAGAGACCACCTATCCCGGACACTATCGGACGCCCAGGTGGGTTGAGGGCATCCTTGTGGATCTTTGGCAACAAATAAAACATGGGCAACCGGGGAAACAACACCAAGAGACAGTCAGCCATTTTCTTAGTCAACAGACCTTGATCTAGGGCCCCATCAAGGATAGCTCTAAGATCAGACAAATAAGCAGAGAGGGGATTAGAATGTAAACGACGATAAGTAGTTTTGTCACGAAGCTGCCTTAGTGCCTCTTTCTAATATTGAGCAGCCGGCCAAACTACAACGTTCCCACCCTTGTCTGCCGCCTTGAATACCACGTCTTTCAGATCTTTAAGTTCTTCAATTGCCTGTCTCTGTTTAAGAGTAAGATTATCAAATTTTCGACGGCTTGAGATCTGTTTGAAATCCAGTTCAACAAGACGTATGAACATATCCATAGCTGGGCAGACAGACAAGGGTGGGAACTTTTTTGATTTTGGTAATAGGTTGTTAGGAAACACACCTGGTTTGTGGTGCTGCTCCGATTGGAGGTCATCCAGGTCAGCTAGTGCAGACATCTCCAGTGGGGTCAGAGGATCAGAGATAGGATCTTTGTGATGGAGTTTTTTCAAGATCGCTCTCCTCGCAAACAAACGCAAATCCTTCCCTGCTGAAAAAAAATTAAAAGAATTTGTTGGTGAAAATGTTAGGCCCAAAGAAAGTACTTCAATCTGGGTAGCAGTGAGAGTATATGTGGAAAGATTCACTACCTGGGTCTTTTGTGGTGCGTTTTTGCTAGCTCTCGGGGTTGTTGACGCAATAGTCCCAATCTCCCTAGTACACCCAGACCCAGGTCTCCACTACCCCCTTCTGCTCCAGAACCTGGGCTACCAGTGCGGGATGCGCCTGACTGTAGGGAGGACGATCTTGAATCTGGTGGAACACGTGAGGGACGACGTCCTCTCTTACGAGGGTTTTTCCACCGATAGACTTTGTTTTCTTGTCTATCCTGAGTATCTCGTTTAAATTTCTTGATCTTGAATTCTCTGACCTCTTTCTCCCACCTTGAGATGTCTTTAGAGATATCCCCATTTAATCTGCTCATTGTCTCAGGTGAGGCTTTCTCCTTGATGGAACTTTCCAAAGTCTCCAGCTGTGATTCAATTTCCTCAAGGGTCTTACTGTTAGTATCCACTAGAAGCTCCAGGAATTTTTTGGAGCAAGCGTCTGCAGCTGCTTCCCATTTTGCCTTGAACAGCTCGTCTTCTATTTCAAAGGAGGGGAATACCTGCACGCGTAAACCCCTTGGGATCAGATCACTGCTGACATAATTTGAAAGAAACGCCCTATTCCACCAAACACGTATGCGCTTACGCAGCAAGTTTTTATAATCTACGATAAGAACTGTAAGTGATTGATCATCTACCACCTCAGGACCAGGATCACCATTCTTAAAAACATTATTGACAAGGTCAAGCCAGGCGTTGTCTCTCGCCCTGAAGTCCATAGCCCAAAGATCACCTGTGTAAACCACAGAAAAGAACAGTGTTAATAACAAAATCTTTATCAGCATGGTAACAATATTAAGCCCTGGTGAATAAATCACCCCTTAGGGTTATATTTGCATAATCTCCAAAATATATATTTATAAAACACGAGAATAACTGGAGTATATTGCAGTAATAAGTGAAATTTTTATTTTGATTTTTTAAAATGCGTGATGCAATAAAGTGGATACAAAGAGGTATGAGGTGCAAATCACCTCTATGGTTACAATAGCTCTCAAAATCCAAAGTGCAAATTATTACAGAAATGCTGGACATATACATATGGTATATAACAAGTACAAAAATGCTGACACTGGTTAGTAAAGTGCAATGTGCATCATAATTTCATATGGGTCATATACAGTACATAGAGAGGAGCCAGGTTCTATAGCTGAGCTATACAGCATAAGACTATACATTACACATATGATGTCCAACAAAACAAGTAAAAGTGAATGCAAGGAGAATGAGAGAGACAATCCTAAAGGTTGTTCAAAGCATACCTATATAGAAACCATAAAGGGAGAGCAGAGCTCAAAAGGTAGCGTGGTCCTGTTTGAAATGGCCCCTACATATGTTTCACCAGCGTGGTAGCACGGCTTCTTCAGGGAGGAGTATATGGATGTAGATGACACCAAGCTATAGCTACTACCGTGCTTTTATAGTGCCAGGGAACCCAGGTGCGGTGTTCGGCACTTCCGGGTTCCGCTGACGTCACGCGCATGCGCAGATTCGCAGCTCAACGTCCGGGGGCGGGCGACGGTCTGTGCGTATCTCAACCCGATGCTTGATGATGGGACGCGTCACCATCGTTACCAAGCGGAAGGGGAGGAGCCAAGACCCAGCACAACCCTCCATGGGAACTGCGATATCTGTGCAGCATTCCATGTCACCATGGTAACTAGATCAATGAACATGGAGCGACAGATCAGGGAGATAGGGCACAAAATAACACATTTCATATATAGACTATAATAAATGCCTAATTATAACATTAAAATTCAGTCCTCCTGTTGAAATGGCTGGGCTTTCATTATCTCCATAGTAAGTGCTGTCTCCATTGTTGCGTAGTAATAAAGAGGCGATCCTTGGGCAGGGGACTTCAGCGAAGGGCCGAGCATCATGAAAAGTGCTTAAGTGATGTGTAATTGTATAAATCCTACAAAACAAGAACTGGAAAAAATAAGAAAAGAGAAAAGGACGGAAAAGAAGGAATCTGAGGTGGTTAGACAAACAATACATTACAAGTATGAACTAAAGGAGACAGTCTCATTATATATTGTGAGGTAGCGCCGGTGGTTGTCAATACAAAAGGCGGTGATCCTGGTAATTGTTCCCACAGCACACGGTTTTACTGGTACAGGTCAGGTTGTGCACAAACCTCCGGGTTCCGGGACGCAGCCGGGTACACTTCATACAACCATAATATTGGCACACGGTCCCTTATCACGGGTTTTCTCTGGTCCAAGTCTCACCGAGATCAAGCCTTCCGGGCTAGGCCATGCTGTATCAGCACACAACCTCTGCACTCTCTTGACCTGGCCGCATACTAACCTCATCTGTCTTCCCTCAGACCTAAGCTCCACACAGAGAACCCCACCCAGTATTCTAGCTTAGCTTTTAATCCCGTGCCTCCCTCTGGGGGATCCTCCAAGACCCGGAGTGGAGGGAGTGGTTCATCCCCCTATCCTGCACTACATACCAGGTTCAATACGTTACAGTGCACATTCTGGGGCATACATATCGTCCCTCGCATATGATCCCCCTCACTGCCTCACAATATGTTGTCATCCTCATCGCAACTCTTGTACTATGTGAGACAAGTGCAATAGCGTGGCTGCAAGACCTGAACCAGAGTGACAGCAGTTAATGAGTGTTGGTGTATACATCTGTAAGCTGATTTTATTCTCCTGAGGAAGTGCGCAATATAGCAATATAGTGGAGGTGTAGAAAGAGTTAATGTCCGACTAACAGGACTATAACAGAGTAGGAACTTATAATGATATCAAAAATGTTATTGAAGGAGTTAATGTCCCACAGCCACTCCCACAACAGACTCAGCGCTGTAAATTATATCCAAAATGGTGTTCAAGGGGTTAATGTACCAGTGGCAGTAGTTATAAACACTACCAAATATGCAGTTAATGCTGAACTGGTATATAATGGGTTAATTTCACAGTGTCATTACAACTATACACTGTGTAATAGAAATAACAACAATAATGGAATATAAGGGTTAATGTTCCTACTGGCAGTAGTAATACAGACTACAAAGTATGGAGTTAAGGAAGAAATGGTATATAAGGGGTTAACTTCGCAGTGGCAGTACAACTACACACTGTGTTATAGAAATTACAGATAAAACAGAATGTAAGGGGTTAATGTTGCTACTGTCATGAGTACAATGAGACAAGCACCTCACTGGCCATTGAGATACATGGAGGACTTTGAGTTTGACTTCGAGTAAATTTGAAACTCAAAGTCCTCCATGTATCTCAATGGGAAGTGACGCGCTATTATCATTGGTCGGCGCCAGCACACAGCGACCAATGAGAATAGCGCCTCACTTCCCATTCAGATACATGGAGGACTTTGAGTTTAAAATTTTCCGCTGTAAGTGAGGCGCTATTCTCATTGGTCGCTGTGTGCTGGCGCCGACCAATGAGAATAGCGTCTCACTTACAGCTGTAAATGTGAAACTCAAAGTCCTCCATCTATATCAATGGGAAGTGAGGCGCTATTCTCATTGGTCGTTGTGTGCTGGCGCCGACCAATGAGAATAGCGCCTCACTTACAGCGGTAAATTTGAAACTCAAAGTCCTCCATGTATCTCAATGGGAAGTGAGGCGCTATTCTCATTGGTCGCTGTGTGCTGGCGCCGACCAATGAGAATAGCGCCTCACTTACAGCGGTAAATTTGAAACTCGAAGTCCTCCATGTATCTCAATGTGAAGTGAGGCGCTATTCTCATTGGTCGCTGTGTGCTAGTGCCGACCAATGAGAATAGCGCCTCACTTACAGCGCTAAATTTGAAACTCAAAGTCCTCCATGTATCTCAATGGGAAGTGAGGCGCTATTCTCCTTGGTCGCTGTGTGCTGGTGCCGACCAATGAGAATAGCGCCTCACTTACAGCAGTAAATTTGAAACTCAAAGTCCTACATGTATCTCAATGGTAAGTGAGGCGCTATTCTCATTGATCGCTGTGTGCTGGCGCCGACCAATGAGAATAGCGCCTCACTTACAGCGCTAAATATGAAACTCAAAGTCCTCCATGTATCTCAATGAGAAGTGAGGCGCTATTCTCATTGGTTGCTGTGTGCTGGCGCCGACCAATGAGAATAGCGCCTCACTTCCCATTGAGATACATGGAGGACTTTAAGTTTCAAATTTAGCGCTGTAAGTGAGGCGCTGTTCTCATTGGTTGGCGCCAGCACACAGCGACCAATGAGAATAGCGCCTCACTTACAGTGGCAAATTTGAAACTCAAAGTCCTCCATGTATCTCAATGGTAAGTGAGGCGCTATTCTCATTGGTCGCTGTGTGCTGGCGCCGACCAATGAGAATAGCGCCTCATTTACAGCGCTAAATTTGAAACTCAAAGTCCTCCATGTATCTCAATGGGAAGTGACGCGCTATTCTCATTGGTCGGCGCCAGCACACAGCGACCAATGAGAATAGCGCCTCACTTCCCATTGAGATACATGGAGGACTTTGAGTTTCAAATTTACCGCTATAAATGAGGCGCTATTCTCATTGGTTGGCGCCAGCACACAGCGACCAATGAGAATAGCGCCTCACTTACAGTGGCAAATTTGAAACTCAAAGTCCTCCATCTATATCAATGGGAAGTGAGGCGCTATTCTCATTGGTCGCTGTGTGCTGGCGCCGACCAATGAGAATAGCGCCTCATTTACAGCGGTAAATTTGAAACTCAAAGTCCTCCATGTATCTCAATGGGAAGTGAGGCGCTATTCTCATTGGTCGCTGTGTGCTGGCGCCGACCAATGAGAATAGCACCTCACTTACAGCGGTAAATTTGAAACTCGAAGTCCTCCATGTATCTCAATGTGAAGTGAGGCGCTATTCTCATTGGTCACTGTGTGCTAGTGCCGACAAAGGAGAATAGCGCCTCACTTACAGCGCTAAATTTGAAACTCAAAGTCCTCCATGTATCTCAATGGGAAGTGAGGCGCTATTCTCCTTGGTCGCTGTGTGCTGGTGCCGACCAATGAGAATAGCGCCTCACTTACAGCAGTAAATTTGAAACTCAAAGTCCTACATGTATCCCTATGGTAAGTGAGGCGCTATTCTCATTGGTCGCTGTGTGCTGGCGCCGACCAATGAAAATAGCACCTCACTTACAGCGATAAATATGAAACTCAAAGTCCTCCATGTATCTCAATGAGAAGTGAGGCACTATTCTCATTGGTTGCTGTGTGCTGGCGCCGACCAATGAGAATAGCGCCTCACTTCCCATTGAGATACATGGAGGACTTTAAGTTTCAAATTTAGCGCTGTAAGTGAGGCGCTGTTCTCATTGGTTGGCGCCAGCACACAGCGACCAATGAGAATAGCGCCTCACTTACAGCGGTAAAATTAAAACTCAAAGTCCTCCATGTATCTCAATGGGAAGTGAGGCGCTATTCTCATTGGTCGCTGTGTGCTGGCGCCGACCAATGAGAATAGCGCCTCACTTACAGTGGCAAATTTGAAACTCAAAGTCCTCCATGTATCTCAATGGTAAGTGAGGCGCTATTCTCATTGGTCGCTGTGTGCTGGCGCCGACCAATAAGAATAGCGCCTCACTTACAGCGCTAAATTTGAAACTCAATGTTCTCCATGTATCTCAATGGGAAGTGAGGCGTTATTCTCATTGGTCGCTGTGTGCTGGCGCTGACCAATGAGAATAGCGCCTCACTTACAGTGGCAAATTTGAAACTCAAAGTCCTCCATGTATCTCAATGGTAAGTGAGGCGATATTCTCATTGGTCGCTGTGTGCTGGCGCCGACCAATGAGAATAGCGCCTCATTTACAGCGCTAAATTTGAAACTCAAAGTCCTCCATGTATCTCAATGGGAAGTGAGGCGTTATTCTCATTGGTCGGCGCCAGCACACAGCGACCAATGAGAATAGCGCCTCACTTCCCATTGAGGTACATGGAGGACTTTGAGTTTCAACTTTAGCGCTGTAAGTAAGTCGCTATTCTCATTGGTCGGCGCCAGCAGACAGCGACCAATGAGAATAGCGCCTTACTTACCATTGAGATACATGGAGGACTTTGAGTTTCACATTTACCGCTGTAGGTGAGGCGCTATTCTCATTGGTCGGCGCCAGCACACAGCGACCAATTAGAATAGCGCCTCACTTACCATTGAGATAAAAGGAGGACTTTGAGTTTCAAATTTAGCGCTGCAAGTGAGGTGCTATTCTCATTGGTCGGCGCCAGCACACAGCGACCAATGAGAATAGCGCCTCACTTCACATTGAGATGCATGGAGGACTTTGAGTTTCAAATTTACCGTTGTAAGTGAGGCGCTATTCTCATTGGTCGGCGCCAGCACAAAGCGACCAATGAGAATAGCGCCTCACTTACCATTGAGATACATGGAGGACTTTGAGTTTCACATTTACAGCTGTAAGTGAGGCGCTATTCTCAATGGTCGGCGCCAGCACACAGCGACCAATGAGAATAGCGCCTCACTTACAGCCGAAAATTTGAAACTCAAAGACCTCAATGTATCTCAATGGGAAGTGAGGTGCTATTCTCATTGGTCGCTGTGTGCTGACGCCGACTAATGAGAATAGCGCCTCACTTACAGCGCTAAATTTGAAACTCAAAATCCTCCATGTATCTCAATGGGAAGTGAGGCGCTCTTCTCATTGGTCTCTGTTTGCTGGCGCCGACCAATGAGAATAGCGCCTCACTTACAGCGGTAAATTTGAAACTCGAAGTCCTCCATGTATCTCAATGTGAAGTGAGGCGCTATTCTTATTAGTCGCTGTGTGCTAGTGCCGACCAATGAGAATAGCGCCTCACTTACAGTGCTAAATTTGAAACTCAAAGTCCTCCATGTATCTCAATGAGAAGTGAGGCGCTATTCTCATTGGTTGCTGTGTGCTGGCGCCGACCAATGAGAATAGCGCCTCACTTCCCATTGAGATACATGGAGGACTTTAAGTTTCAAATTTAGCGCTGTAAGTGAGGCGCTGTTCTCATTGGTTGGCGCCAGCACACAGCGACCAATGAGAATAGCGCCTCACTTACAGTGGCAAATTTGAAACTCAAAGTCCTCCATGTATCTCAATGGTAAGTGAGGCGCTATTCTCATTGGTCGCTGTGTGCTGGCGCCGACCAATGAGAATAGCGCCTCATTTACAGCGCTAAATTTGAAACTCAAAGTCCTCCATGTATCTCAATGGGAAGTGACGCGCTATTCTCATTGGTCGGCGCCAGCACACAGCGACCAATGAGAATAGCGCCTCACTTCCCATTGAGATACATGGAGGACTTTGAGTTTCAAATTTACCGCTATAAATGAGGCGCTATTCTCATTGGTTGGCGCCAGCACACAGCGACCAATGAGAATAGCGCCTCACTTACAGTGGCAAATTTGAAACTCAAAGTCCTCCATCTATATCAATGGGAAGTGAGGCGCTATTCTCATTGGTCGCTGTGTGCTGGCGCCGACCAATGAGAATAGCGCCTCATTTACAGCGGTAAATTGAAACTCAAAGTCCTCCATGTATCTCAATGGGAAGTGAGGCGCTATTCTCATTGGTCGCTGTGTGCTGGCGCCGACCAATGAGAATAGCACCTCACTTACAGCGGTAAATTTGAAACTCGAAGTCCTCCATGTATCTCAATGTGAAGTGAGGCGCTATTCTCATTGGTCACTGTGTGCTAGTGCCGACAAAGGAGAATAGCGCCTCACTTACAGCGCTAAATTTGAAACTCAAAGTCCTCCATGTATCTCAATGGGAAGTGAGGCGCTATTCTCCTTGGTCGCTGTGTGCTGGTGCCGACCAATGAGAATAGCGCCTCACTTACAGCAGTAAATTTGAAACTCAAAGTCCTACATGTATCCCTATGGTAAGTGAGGCGCTATTCTCATTGGTCGCTGTGTGCTGGCGCCGACCAATGAAAATAGCACCTCACTTACAGCGATAAATATGAAACTCAAAGTCCTCCATGTATCTCAATGAGAAGTGAGGCACTATTCTCATTGGTTGCTGTGTGCTGGCGCCGACCAATGAGAATAGCGCCTCACTTCCCATTGAGATACATGGAGGACTTTAAGTTTCAAATTTAGCGCTGTAAGTGAGGCGCTGTTCTCATTGGTTGGCGCCAGCACACAGCGACCAATGAGAATAGCGCCTCACTTACAGCGGTAAAATTAAAACTCAAAGTCCTCCATGTATCTCAATGGGAAGTGAGGCGCTATTCTCATTGGTCGCTGTGTGCTGGCGCCGACCAATGAGAATAGCGCCTCACTTACAGTGGCAAATTTGAAACTCAAAGTCCTCCATGTATCTCAATGGTAAGTGAGGCGCTATTCTCATTGGTCGCTGTGTGCTGGCGCCGACCAATAAGAATAGCGCCTCACTTACAGCGCTAAATTTGAAACTCAATGTTCTCCATGTATCTCAATGGGAAGTGAGGCGTTATTCTCATTGGTCGCTGTGTTGCTGGCGCTGACCAATGAGAATAGCGCCTCACTTACAGTGGCAAATTTGAAACTCAAAGTCCTCCATGTATCTCAATGGTAAGTTGAGGCGATATTCTCATTGGTCGCTGTGTGCTGGCGCCGACCAATGAGAATAGCGCCTCATTTACAGCGCTAAATTTGAAACTCAAAGTCCTCCATGTATCTCAATGGGAAGTGAGGCGTTATTCTCATTGGTCGGCGCCAGCACACAGCGACCAATGAGAATAGCGCCTCACTTCCCATTGAGGTACATGGAGGACTTTGAGTTTCAACTTTAGCGCTGTAAGTAAGTCGCTATTCTCATTGGTCGGCGCCAGCAGACAGCGACCAATGAGAATAGCGCCTTACTTACCATTGAGATACATGGAGGACTTTGAGTTTCACATTTACCGCTGTAGGTGAGGCGCTATTCTCATTGGTCGGCGCCAGCACACAGCGACCAATTAGAATAGCGCCTCACTTACCATTGAGATAAAAGGAGGACTTTGAGTTTCAAATTTAGCGCTGCAAGTGAGGTGCTATTCTCATTGGTCGGCGCCAGCACACAGCGACCAATGAGAATAGCGCCTCACTTCACATTGAGATGCATGGAGGACTTTGAGTTTCAAATTTACCGTTGTAAGTGAGGCGCTATTCTCATTGGTCGGCGCCAGCACAAAGCGACCAATGAGAATAGCGCCTCACTTACCATTGAGATACATGGAGGACTTTGAGTTTCACATTTACAGCTGTAAGTGAGGCGCTATTCTCAATGGTCGGCGCCAGCACACAGCGACCAATGAGAATAGCGCCTCACTTACAGCCGAAAATTTGAAACTCAAAGACCTCAATGTATCTCAATGGGAAGTGAGGTGCTATTCTCATTGGTCGCTGTGTGCTGACGCCGACTAATGAGAATAGCGCCTCACTTACAGCGCTAAATTTGAAACTCAAAATCCTCCATGTATCTCAATGGGAAGTGAGGCGCTCTTCTCATTGGTCTCTGTTTGCTGGCGCCGACCAATGAGAATAGCGCCTCACTTACAGCGGTAAATTTGAAACTCGAAGTCCTCCATGTATCTCAATGTGAAGTGAGGCGCTATTCTTATTAGTCGCTGTGTGCTAGTGCCGACCAATGAGAATAGCGCCTCACTTACAGTGCTAAATTTGAAACTCAAAGTCCTCCATGTATCTCAATGAGAAGTGAGGCGCTATTCTCATTGGTTGCTGTGTGCTGGCGCCGACCAATGAGAATAGCGCCTCACTTCCCATTGAGATACATGGAGGACTTTAAGTTTCAAATTTAGAGCTGAAAGTGAGGCGCTGTTCTCATTGGTTGGCGCCAGCACACAGCGACCAATGAGAATAGCGCCTCACTTACAGCGGTAATATTAAAACTCAAAGTCCTCCATGTATCTCAATGGGAAGTGAGGCGCTATTCTCATTGGTCGCTGTGTGCTGGCGCCGACCAATAAGAAGAGCGCCTCACTTACAGCGCTAAATTTGAAACTCAATGTTCACCATGTATCTCAATGGGAAGTGAGGCGTTATTCTCATTGGTCGCTGTGTGCTGGCGCCGACCAATGAGAATAGCGCCTCACTTACAGTGGCAAATTTGAAACTCAAAGTCCTCCATGTATCTCAATGGTAAGTGAGGCGCTATTCTCATTGGTCACTGTGTGCTGGCGCCGACCAATGAGAATAGCGCCTCATTTACAGCGCTATATTTGAAACTCAAAGTCCTCCATGTATCTCAATGGGAAGTGAGGCGTTATTCTCATTGGTCGGCGCCAGCACACAGCGACCAATGAGAATAGCGCCTCACTTCCCATTGAGATACATGGAGGACTTTGAGTTTCAACTTTAGCGCTGTAAGTGAGTCGCTATTCTCATTGGTCGGCGCCAGCACACAGCGACCAATGAGAATAGCGCCTCACTTACCATTGAGATACATGGAGGACTTTGAGTTTCACATTTACCGCTGTAAGTGAGGCGCTATTGTCATTGGTCGGCGCCAGCACACAGCGACCAATGAGAATAGCGCCTCACTTACCATTGAGATACATGGAGGACTTTGAGTTTCACATTTACCGCTGTAAGTGAGGCGCTATTCTCATTGGTCGGCGCCAGCACACAGCGACCAATTAGAATAGCTCCTCACTTCCCATTGAGATACATGGAGGAATTTGAGTTTAAAATTTTCCGCTGTAAGTGAGGCGCTATTCTCATTGGTCGCTGTGTGCTGGCGCCGACCAATGAGAATAGCGCCTCACTTACAGCGGTAAATTTGAAACTCAAAGTCCTCCATGTATCTCAAAGGGAAGTGAGGCGCTATTCTCTTTGGTCGCTGTGTGCTGGCGCCGACCAATGAGAATAGCGCCTCACTTCCCATTGAGATACATGGAGGACTTTGAGTTTAAAATTTTCCGCTGTAAGTGAGGCGCTATTCTCATTGGTCGCTGTTTGCTGGCGCCGACCAATGAGAATAGCGCCTCACTTACAGCTGTAAATGTGAAACTCAAAGTCCTCCCTCTATATCAATGGGAAGTGAGGCGCTATTCTCGTTGGTCGCTGTGTGCTGGTGCCGACCAATGAGAATAGTGCCTCACTTACAGCGGTAAATTTGAAACTCAAAGTCCTCCATGTATCTCAAAGGGAAGTGAGGCGCTGATCTCATTGGTCGCTGTGTGCTGGGGCCGACCAATGAGAATAGCGCCTCACTTACAGCGGTAAATTTGAAACTCGAAGTCCTCCATGTATCTCAATGTGAAGTGAGGCGCTATTCTCATTGGTCGCTGTGTGCTAGTGTCGACCAATGAGAATAGCGCCTCACTTACAGCGCTAAATTTGAAACTCAAAGTCCTCCATGTATCTCAATGGGAAGTGAGGCGCTATTCTCCTTGGTCGCTGTGTGCTGGTGCCGACCAATGAGAATAGCGCCTCACTTACAGCGCTAAATATGAAACTCAAAGTCCTCCATGTATCTCAAAGAGAAGTGAGGCGCTATTCTCATTGGTTGCTGTGTGCTGGCGCCGACCAATGAGAATAGCGCCTCACTTCCCATTGAGATACATGGAGGACTTTAAGTTTCAAATTTAGCGCTGTAAGTGAGGCGCTGTTCTCATTGGTTGGCGCCAGCACACAGCGACCAATGAGAATAGCGCCTCACTTACAGCGGTAAAATTAAAACTCAAAGTCCTCCATGTATCTCAATGGGAAGTTAGGCGCTATTCTCATTGGTCGCTGTGTGCTGTCGCCGACCAATGAGAATAGCGCCTCATTTACAGCGCTAAATTTGAAACTCAAAGTCCTCCATGTATCTCAATGGGAATTGACGCGCTATTCTCATTGGTCGGCGCCAGCACACAGCGACCAATGAGAATAGCGCCTCACTTCCCATTGAGATACATGGAAGACTTTGAGTTTAAAATTTTCCGCTTTAAGTGAGGCGCTATTCTCATTGGTCGCTGTGTGCTGGCGCCGACCAATGAGAATAGCGCCTCACTTACAGCTGTAAATTTGAAACTCAAAGTCCTCCATGTATCTCAATGGGAAGTGAGGCGCTATTCTCATTGGTCGCTGTGTGCTGGCGCCGACCAATGAGAATAGCGCCTCACTTAGAGCGGTAAATTTGAAACTCGAAGTCCTCCATGTATCTCAATGTGAAGTGAGGCGCTATTCTCATTGGTCGCTGTGTGCTAGTGCCGACCAATAGAAATAGCGCCTCACTTACAGTGCTAAATTTGAAACTCAAAGTCCTCCATGTATCTCAATGGGAAGTGAGGCGCTATTCTCCTTGGTCGCTGTGTGCTGGTGCCGACCAATGAGAATAGCTCCTCACTTACAGCAGTAAATTTGAAACTCAAAGTCCTACATGTATCTCAATGGTAAGTGAGGCGCTATTCTCATTGGTCGCTGTGTGCTGGCGCCGACCAATGAGAATAGCGCCTCACTTACAGCGCTAAATATAAAACTCAAAGTCCTCCATGTATCTCAATGAGAAGTGAGGCGCTATTCTCATTGGTTGCTGTGTGCTGGCGCCGACCAATGAGAATAGCGCCTCACTTCCCATTGAGATACATGGAGGACTTTGAGTTTAAAATTTTCCGCTGTAAGTGAGGCGCTATTCTCATTGGTTGCTGTGTGCTGGCGCCGACCAATGAGAATAGCGCCTCACTTCCCATTGAGATACATGGAGGACTTTGAGTTTCAAATTTAGCTCTGTAAGTGAGGCGCTGTTCTCATTGGTTGGTGCCAGCACACAGCGACCAATGAGAATAGCGCCTCACTTACAGCGGTAAAATTAAAACTCAAAGTCCTCCATGTATCTCAATGGGAAGTGAGGCGCTATTCTCATTGGTCGCTGTGTGCTGGCGCCGACCAATAAGAAGAGCGCCTCACTTACAGCGCTAAATTTGAAACTCAATGTTCACCATGTATCTCAATGGGAAGTGAGGCGTTATTCTCATTGGTCGCTGTGTGCTGGCGCCGACCAATGAGAATAGCGCCTCACTTACAGTGGCAAATTTGAAACTCAAAGTCCTCCATGTATCTCAATGGTAAGTGAGGTGCTATTCTCATTGGTCACTGTGTGCTGGCGCCGACCAATGAGAATAGCGCCTCATTTACAGCGCTAAATTTGAAACTCAAAGTCCTCCATGTATCTCAATGGGAAGTGAGGCGCTATTCTCATTGGTCGCTGTGTGCTGCCGCCGACCAATGAGAATAGCGCCTCACTTACAGCGGTAAATTTGAAATTCGAAGTCCTCCATGTATCTCAATGTGAAGTGAGGCGCTATTCTCATTGGTCGCTGTGTGCTAGTGCCGACCAATAAGAATAGCGCCTCACTTACAGTGCTAAATTTGAAACTCAAAGTCCTCCATGTATCTCAATGGGAAGTGAGGCGCTATTCTCCTTGTTCGCTGTGTGCTGGTGCCGACCAATGAGAATAGCGCCTCACTTACAGCAGTAAATTTGAAACTCAAAGTCCTACATGTATCTCAATGTAAGTGAGGCGCTATTCTCATTGGTCGCTGTGTGCTGGCACCGACCAATGAGAATAGCGCCTCACTTACAGCGCTAAATATAAAACTCAAAGTCCTCCATGTATCTCAATGAGAAGTGAGGCGCTATTCTCATTGGTTGCTGTGTGCTGGCGCCGACCAATGAGAATAGCGCCTCACTTCCCATTGAGATACATGGAGGACTTTGAGTTTAAAATTTTCCGCTGTAAGTGAGGCGCTATTCTCATTGGTTGCTGTGTGCTGGCGCCGACCAATGAGAATAGCGCCTCACTTCCCATTGAGATACATGGAGGACTTTAAGTTTCAAATTTAGCGCTGTAAGTGAGGCGCTGTTCTCATTGGTTGGCGCCAGCACACAGCGACCAATGAGAATAGCGCCTCACTTACAGCGGTAAAATTAAAACTCAAAGTCCTCCATGTATCTCAATGGGAAGTAAGGCGCTATTCTCATTGGTCGCTGTGTGCTGGCGCCGACCAATAAGAATAGCGCCTCACTTACAGCGCTAAATTTGAAACTCAATGTTCTCCATGTATCTCAATGGGAAGTGAGGCGTTATTCTCATTGGTCGCTGTGTGCTGGCGCCGACCAATGAGAATAGCGCCTCACTTACAGTGGCAAATTTGAAACTCAAAGTCCTCCATGTATCTCAATGGTAAGTGAGGCGCTATTCTCATTGGTCGCTGTGTGCTGGCGCCGACCAATGAGAATAGCGCCTCATTTACAGCGCTAAATTTGAAACTCAAAGTCCTCCATGTATCTCAATGGGAAGTGACGCGCTATTCTCATTGGTCGGCGCCAGCACACAGCGACCAATGAGAATAGCGCCTCACTTCCCATTGAGATACATGGAGGACTTTGAGTTTAAAATTTTCCGCTGTAAGTGAGGCGCTATTCTCATTGGTCGCTGTGTGCTGGCGCCGACCAATGAGAATAGCGCCTCACTTACAGCTGTAAATGTGAAACTCAAAGTCCTCCATCTATATCAATGGGAAGTGAGGCGCTATTCTCATGGGTCGCTGTGTGCTGGCGCCGACCAATGAGAATAGCGCCTCACTTACAGCTGTAAATTTGAAACTCAAAGTCCTCCATGTATCTCAATGGGAAGTGAGGCGCTATTCTCATTGGTCGCTGTGTGCTGGCGCCGACCAATGAGAATAGCGCCTCACTTACAGCGGTAAATTTGAAACTCGAAGTCCTCCATGTATCTCAATGTGAAGTGAGGCGCTATTCCCATTGGTCACTGTGTGCTAGTGCCGACCAATAAGAATAGCGCCTCACTTACAGTGCTAAATTTGAAACTCAAAGTCCTCCATGTATCTCAATGGGAAGTGAGGCGCTATTCTCCTTGGTCGCTGTGTGCTGGTGCCGACCAATGAGAATAGCGCCTCACTTACAGCAGTAAATTTGAAACTCAAAGTCCTACATGTATCTCAATGGTAAGTGAGGCGCTATTCTCATTGGTCGCTGTGTGCTGGCGCCGACCAATGAGAATAGCGCTTCACTTACAGCGCTAAATATAAAACTCAAAGTCCTCCATGTATCTCAATGAGAAGTGAGGCGCTATTCTCATTGGTTGCTGTGTGCTGGCGCCGACCAATGAGAATAGCGCCTCACTTCCCATTGAGATACATGGAGGACTTTGAGTTTATAATTTTCCGCTGTAAGTGAGGCGCTATTCTCATTGGTTGCTGTGTGCTGGCGCCGACCAATGAGAATAGCGCCTCACTTCCCATTGAGATACATGGAGGACTTTGAGTTTCAAATTTAGCGCTGTAAGTGAGGCGCTGTTCTCATTGGTTGGCGCCAGCACACAGCGACCAATGAGAATAGCGCCTCACTTACAGCAGTAAATTTGAAACTCAAAGTCCTACATATATCTCAATGGTAAGTGAGACGCTATTCTCATTGGTCGCTGTGTGCTGGCGCCGACCAATGAGAATATCGCCTCACTTACAGCGCTAAATATGAAACTCAAAGTCCTCCATGTATCTCAAAGAGAAATGAGGCGCTATTCTCATTGGTTGCTGTGTGCTGGCGCCAACCAATGAGAATAGCGCCTCACTTCCCATTGAGATACATGGAGGACTTTAAGTTTCAAATTTAGCGCTGTAAGTGAGGCGCTGTTCTCACTGGTTGGCGCCAGCACACAGTGACCAATGAGAATAGCGCCTCACTTACAGCGGTAAAATTAAAACTCAAAGTCCTCCATGTATCTCAATGGGAAGTGAGGCGCTATTCTCATTGGTCGCTGTGTGCTGGCGCCGACCAATGAGAATAGCGCCTCACTTACAGTGGCAAATTTGAAACTCAAAGTCCTCCATGTATCTCAATGGTAAGTGAGGCGCTATTCTCATTGGTCGATGTGTGCTGGCGCTGACCAATGAGAATAGCGCCTCATTTACAGCGCTGAATTTGAAACTCAAAGTCCTCCATGTATCTAAATGGGAAGTGACGCGCTATTCTCATTGGTCGGCGCCAGCACACAGCGACCAATGAGAATAGCACCTCACTTCCCATTGAGATACATGCAGGACTTTGAGTTTCAACTTTAGCGCTGTAAGTGAGTCGCTATTCTCATTGGTCGGCGCCAGCACACAGCGACCAATGAGAATAGCGCCTCACTTACAATTGAGATACATGGAGGACTTTGAGTTTCACATTTACCGCTGTAAGTGAGGCGCTATTCTCATTGGTCGGCGCCAGCACACAGCGACCAATTAGAATAGCGCCTCACTTACCATTGAGTTACAAGGAGGACTTTGAGTTTCAAATTTAACGCTGTAAGTGAGGTGCTATTCTCATTGGTCGGCGCCAGCACACAGCGACCAATGAGAATAGCGCCTCACTTCACATTGAGATGCATGGAGGACTTTGAGTTTCAAATTTACCGTTGTAAGTGAGGCGCTATTCTCATTGGTCGGCGCCAGCACACAGCGACCAATGAGAATAGCGCCTCACTTACCATTGAGATACATGGAGGACTTTGAGTTTCACATTTACAGTTGTAAGTGAGGCGCTATTCTCAATGGTCGGCACCAGCACACAGCGACCAATGACAATAGCGCCTCACTTACAGCGGAACATTTGAAATTTAAAGACCTCCATGTATCTCAATGGGAAGTGAGGTGCTATTCTCATTGGTTGCTGTGTGCTGGCGCCGACCAATGAGAATAGCGCCTCACTTACAGCGCTAAATTTGAAACTCAAAGTCCTCCATGTATCTCAATGAGAAGTGAGGCGCTATTCTCATTGGTTGCTGTGTGCTGGCGCCGACCAATGAGAATAGCGCCTCACTTCCCATTGAGATACATGGAGGACTTTGAGTTTAAAATTTTCCGCTGTAAGTGAGGCGCTATTCTCATTGGTTGCTGTGTGCTGGCGCCGACCAATGAGAATAGCGCCTCACTTACAGCTGTAAATGTGAAACTCAAAGTCCTCCATGTATCTCAATGGGAAGTGAGGCGCTATTCTCATTGGTCGCTGTGTGCTGGCGCCGACCAATGAGAATAGCGCCTCACTTACAGTGGCAAATTTGAAACTCAAAGTCCTCCATGTATCTCAATGGTAAGTGAGGCGCTATTCTCATTGGTCGATGTGTGCTGGCGCTGACCAATGAGAATAGCGCCTCATTTACAGCGCTAAATTTGAAACTCAAAGTCCTCCATGTATCTAAATGGGAAGTGACGCGCTATTCTCATTGGTCGGCGCCAGCACACAGCGACCAATGAGAATAGCACCTCACTTCCCATTGAGATACATGGAGG
The DNA here is from genome assembly GCA_033576535.1 of Allobates femoralis. Taxonomy (NCBI): domain Eukaryota; kingdom Metazoa; phylum Chordata; class Amphibia; order Anura; family Aromobatidae; genus Allobates; species Allobates femoralis. The sequence goes on from JARQOC010000002.1 coordinate 479,955,124, forward strand.
ACTTTGAGTTTCAACTTTAGCGCTGTAAGTGAGTCGCTATTCTCATTGGTCGGCGCCAGCACACAGCGACCAATGAGAATAGCGCCTCACTTACAATTGAGATACATGGAGGACTTTGAGTTTCACATTTACCGCTGTAAGTGAGGCGCTATTCTCATTGGTCGGCGCCAGCACACAGCGACCAATTAGAATAGCGCCTCACTTACCATTGAGATACAAGGAGGACTTTGAGTTTCAAATTTAACGCTGTAAGTGAGGTGCTATTCTCATTGGTCGGCGCCAGCACACAGCGACCAATGAGAATAGCGCCTCACTTCACATTGAGATGCATGGAGGACTTTGAGTTTCAAATTTACCGTTGTAAGTGAGGCGCTATTCTCATTGGTCGGCGCCAGCACACAGCGACCAATGAGAATAGCGCCTCACTTACCATTGAGATACATGGAGGACTTTGAGTTTCACATTTACAGCTGTAAGTGAGGCGCTATTCTCAATGGTCGGCGCCAGCACACAGCGACCAATGACAATAGCGCCTCACTTACAGCGGAACATTTGAAATTTAAAGACCTCCATGTATCTCAATGGGAAGTGAGGTGCTATTCTCATTGGTCGCTGTGTGCTGGCGCCGACCAATGAGAATAGCGCCTCACTTACAGCGCTAAATTTGAAACTCAAAGTCCTCCATGTATCTCAATGGGAAGTGAGGCACTCTTCTCATTGGTCTCTGTGTGCTGGCGCCGACCAATGAGAATAGCGCCTCACTTACAGCGGAAAATTTGAAACTCAAAGTCCTCCATGTATCTCAATGGGAAGTGAGGTGCTATTCTCATTGGTCGCTGTGTGCTGGCGCCGACCAATGAGAATAGCACCTCACTTACAGCGCTAAATTTGAAACTCAAAGTCCTACATGTATCTCAATGGCAAGTGAGGCGCTATTCTCTTTGGTCGCTGTGTGCTGGCGCCGACCAATGAGAATAGCGCCTCACTTACAGCGCTAAATTTGAAACTCAAAGTCCTCCATGTATCTCAATGGAAAGCGAGGCGCTATTCTCATTGCTCGCTGTGTGCTGGCGCCGACCAATGAGAATAGCGCCTCACTTACAGCGGTAAATTTGAAACTCAAAGTCCTCCATGTATCTTAATGGGAAGTGAGGCGCTATTCTCATTGGTCGCTGTGTGCTGGCACCGACCAATGAGAATAGCACCTCACTTACAGTGGTAAATTTGAAACTCAAAGTCCTCCATGTATCGCAATGGAGATGAAGTCCATGGAGCCTTGGTTAAGAGTCTACAACATGGACACCAGCCAGTTATTCCACCAGGGAAGGACCTAGCCCAGGGTTTTAGTAGCCCTTAAGTCACTATCCAGCCCTTGCGAGCTTGAAGATATGGCCAGGGGTTTACCATGGACTAGGTATCCAACCACAGACAGCTGTTTCGGGGTTGTTGCCCCTCATCAGTGTGGCGCAGGATTCTGGCTGGGTGGGAGCAATGCTTGATAGACAGACATCACAAAGCACCCACTGACCTTGTGGAGACCAGTGGAGGATAACACTGCGGGCACCAGTTAAAGCACTCAAACACAGTGAAACCCAAGGTGCATTGCTCCCTAGAATTTGAATATGCAGATGAAGTCCATGGAGCCTTGGTTAAGAGTCTACAACATGGACACCAGCCAGTTATCCCACCAGGGAAGGACCTAGCCCAGGGTATTAGTAGCCCTTAAGTCACTTAAGTCACTTAACTGAACACAGCCACGGAGGTGGCAGCGCGCGCCCACGAACAGAGCCACGGAAGTGGCGCCGCGTGCGATGGAAGTCGCTACGGCAATTATATAATAGACACCTACAGCAGTGCCAGTGTTCAGTAGTGTGTGTGCGACGGTGTCTGTGTGCAGCAGTGTCGATGTTCAGTGGTGTTGGAGTTCAGTGGTGTCAGTGTGCAGCAGTGTCAGTGTGTAGCAGTGTTGGTGTACAGCAGTGTTAGAGTTCAGTGGTGTCTGTGTGCATCGGTGTCAGTTTTCAGTGATGTCAGTGTGCGGCAGTGTCTATGTGCAGTGGTGTCAGTGTTCAGTGGTGTCTGTGTGCGGCTGTGTGTGTGTGCGGCAGTTTCTGTGTTCAGTGGTGTCGGTGTGCAGCGGTGTCTGTGTTCAGTGGAGTCTGTGTGCAGCGGTGTCTGTGTACGGCGGTGTCTATGTATGGTGGTGTTTGCATGCGGCGGTGTCTGTGTGAGGCGATGTCAGTGTGCGGCGGTGTCAGTGAGGTTCACAGGTATGTGCTGGAGAGGCAGAGCTCACAGGGATCCAGTGAGAAGAGATCACATAGATCACAGCAGGGGTCCTTGGAGCAGAGATCACTGCAGGGGTGTGGGGTCCTGGAAGCCGATCTGACCAATGCTGCACCTTACATCCACTTGCCTTGGAGGGAGATCCCCGGATCTGTCAGTAGTTGGAGCTTGAGGGAATAAAGTTGCTGAACACATTATGAAAGGAAAGAGCTTAATGGCTATTACATGAAATGCAGGATAGTCTGTGCAGCTAAGAAATGCATATGTGATAAATGAACTCTGTAAATATTGTACTGGAATAAAAGAATTGAGAGACTTAGCTTCATCACTGACGTCACTGCAAAGAGCCCGGTAACTGCGCCAAACTGCTCTTAAACCTACCAGGTCCTACTCTGACACAATGTGCGGTATACATTGCTGGGATGAGGTTTATGTGACTGTGTTCTGCAATTAAAAACCAGCTGTAAGTGGTATGTTTCAGGACCGGGGCTACAGCAAGACGGAGGTGTGGGCGAAGCTACATGGTGGGGGAAGGGAGTACAGTCAAAAAAAGTCAAATTACATTATAAAGGACTGGCATCACCTTAATGTGTAGGTGCAAGCAAAAAATACGTGTATGTACTTAAGGGAATAAAGTTGCTGCAACACTGAACACATTATGAAAGGGAAGCGCTTAATGGCTATTACATGAAATGCAGGATAGTCTGTGAAGCTAAGAAATGCATATGTGATAAATGAACTCAGTAAATACTGTACTGGAATAAAAGAATTGAGAGACTTAGCTTCATCACTGACGTCACTCCTAAGAGCCCGGTAACTGCGCCAATGTGCCCTCAAACTTACTGGGTCCTATTCTGACACTATGTATGGTATACATTGCTGGGATGAGGGTTATGTGCCTGCGTTCTGCAATTTAAAACCAGCTGGAAGTGGTATGTTTCAGGTCCGGGGCTACAGCAAGATGGCACTTGGAGCTTGTTCCAGCTGATCCCTGATCCCCAGGAGTTTGTCTGCTCTCCATCCCAGTGCTGTGGCCCCGGCAGTGGAGCAGGCAGGTACCCCATCCTCTGCTCTGCTCCTCATCTCCTTCCCAAAACACTCAACTCTTCCCATTTGATAGTAAAAAGAATAGAGGGCTTGGTGTAGGAAGTGACAGCGGGACAGTCAAACGGGTGGGGGCCCTAGCTGAGGGGCGTGGCTGATCGGCGACCAATCAGGGCTGAGTGTAGTGAATGACAGCGGGGACAGCCAATTGGATGGGGGCCCTGGCTGGGGGGGTGGCCGCTCGGCAACCAATCAGTGACGCGGGATTTCGGTTACAGAGACAGACAGACACGATAAGGCAATTATATAGTAGATAGAACACTAGAATGCTCGGCTGAATCAACAGTTTTTATGCATTGGGGGAGTCAAAAGAGATAGATGTCTAAGCTGAATGTGAGCCTTTAGAATACAAGGAGTTATGTTAAGAAATATTTTGGGGTTGACTGGGTAAAATTAAAGTTTAAGGAAAGGATATATAAAAATAATAATTTCAGTCATATCTACCTTCACTAGTAGTAACAGAACACCATGGCACTTCAAGCATACTGGTGCCCAAGTATGATCCTATTCCATAAGGCATTGTATATTAAATGTGTCACTCACAGGAATAATTGATTAAATATTTATTAATGACTGCAATCCAAAGTAAGTGATGTTTCGGTCAACAGACTAGGCCATCATCAGTAAATGGATTGTCCAAAAAAAGTATCAGAGAAGTAAATGTCTACCTTGATACTTTTTTCTTCGAGCAATTCGTTTAGTGGTTAAGATCTACAGCGTAGACTAAAATAACTATTATTTTGAAGAGAAAAGCAAGAGTTCCGGGCACTAGTGGCTGTGTATGTTTTGACTTAAAAGACTCCTTCCAGCATGAGAGTTGGGTGTTGCTCAAGTCATGTTGATAGACCATAAATAAACAAAACATGCATAGAAATGACGGCACTCACACAATGATTTCTTCCAAGTACAGTTTTATTCCAGGCTGGAATAAGGGTTACAGGTGTGCAGGGAGGGAGGGAGGTGCGGAGGAGGATGACAGGTGCTCCGTTTCACGAGGGTCAAGCTTCAATGGGTCCAACTTCAGTTGGAAGAAATCGTTATGTGATTGGGGTTATTTCTATGCATATTTCATTTAACTATTATTTTGGATTACAGTCACTAATAAAGATTCAAGCAATTATTCATCTGAGTGCCATGTTTTATATACTATCTACTGACACCAACCTGGATTAAGGGTAAGCAACTCCATTGCCTGCACAAAGAAAGCAAGTGTGATGCCACCATTCTACCAGTTAACAGATTGGTGTGGATTGTGATTGGTGGTAGCATTCAATTGGCATAATAATCAATGCACATGTATCCGGAATTTATGCTTCACTTGAATAGAATTTATTGATATACAGTCAGTGGTAGGAAAAGAGACTTAGCAGATGTTGACATTTTGGCCAATGATTGGCCTTGATCACAGTGTTGCTGGAATAAGATAAAAATATATACAAAGAATTACTTCGAGTGTTACAATATTTACAATATATGCATGTTACAAATGCATGTCAATGGTCATTTGCTAACAAGGAAGTATACTGCAACCATGCTTAGGTCAAGGATACTATGGGATCATCAAGATAAGGCTGGTGAAGGAAGAGCGACAATAGAGAACAGTTCTATAAGGAAAAATGGCTAAAGCGTGTTAGTAACTGTTGTTCTGAGCCCCCTGTTTAGTGTGTAGGCATCCTTGTAAAGCACTTTCGGTATATATCCGTACAGTAACATATACTGTAGGAGAATGGTATGTTTTATCCAGGTGTAACTGTAGCAGCCTTCTATTAGGATAGCATATATGTAATCTGAAAGTTTACCCGGTTAGGAAATGTTACAGTTAGGAAATGGGATGTGGTCTACTTAGACACCGTGGGGTCCTGTCTGTGTTTGTGAACATATGTTGTTAGAGAAACATATCAATCATGTTGTGATGTTAGCATATTGAAAAACCTACCTGTCACGCTGGGTGTAGGGAGACACTCAGTGCAAGACAAAGAGAGGGAAAAGGGAAGGAATCCCTGATGTTAAAAGGCCAAAAAGGGAGATGGTGCCCCTTGATAAACTAGCTCTGCTCCCCTAACATCCCTATACAGTACTGTCACCGAACTGGATACCTGTCCTAGCTGTCCCTGGACTACAAGTACGCGGGGATGAGAGTGGTTGATTACTAATGAGCCCGGCTAGCAACTTAAGAGACACACAATGGAAACAAAGAGGGAAGAGATACACTTAGCTTGAGCAGATCCAAGCAGCAAACCAACAGACTCCAAGAAACACTGTTTTGAGCTAGGATGCAACCAGAAACACCTGAATAGCTATGACCATCAGTGCATCCTGGAGGTATAAGTATGGGCAGCACGGTGGCTCAAGAGGTTAGCACTGAAGTCATGAGATCCTGGGTTCAATTCCCACCAAGGACACTAAGGACAACATCTGCAAGGAATTCGTATGTTCTCTCTGTGTTTGCGTGGGTTTCCTTTGGGCACTCTGGATTCCTCCCACATTGCAAAGACATACTGATAGGATGTTTAGATTTTGAGCCTCAATAGGGATAGCATTACTGATGTATGTAAAGTGCTATGAAATTAATATAAATGAATAAATATTATTATTGTAAGTAGGCAACTGAAGAGAAGATCCGCTGGCTCCTAGTGACCTCCAGCTATCACTAGGACAGAGATGCCTCTTAAAGGGACAGAGACATTATTTAGGATATTGACTGTTTGGCCAAATGCTGAAACCTTCTGCAAGTGACCTCAACAGCCTCATCCGTGCCTCCAGATACACGCCTAACACTACCTCTGTGCCTTGTGGGCCTTAATGGCTTGAGGAACACTCAACACTGGGTACAATAAGTCTAAATCAAAAAAAGGAAACTTAAGATAAAGGCATGTTGGACCCATTACCACCTTCAGCTTGTCTCTAATCTTACCATTGTAGATGAGGGATTTTTAGAGACCTCAATTACGATTATGATTACGATTATCAATGCATCTGAGGAAAAGAACACATCACATTAGCCACTCGATTTCCCTATTCAAACCCTTAGGGCTGAGGGTGTCCAAAGTGTATATCCAAACTGTTCCTGCTGTTTTAAAAGTTTGATGTGATTGACTCCTCTACGTAGTCTAGGGACCCTTTCTATCACTTCGAATCTAAGTTGAGCCATGTTGTGTTTTGCTTCCTTAAAGTGAAAAGGAAGTGGCAACCATGTTTTCTCATATCTTATAGTTGACTTGTGGCTTGCAATTCTGTCCCTTATTTGTTGTGTGGTTTCCCCTACATTCAATAACCCACAGGGACATTTAATCAGTTAGACCACAAAAATATTTAAAAGTGTAGAAGTCCCTGAGTGGATGTCTTGCCAGTCCGTGGGTGAACGACCTTATTGCCCTTGATAAGATTTGAACAGCACATATTACGTAAGCATGAGAATGTGCCAGTCCTTTGATTGCCAATGTCCAGGTCAATGTTTGTTTATGGGATCCTATATCAGCCCTTACTAAAGGTGATAGCATTAAACCATTTGATGATAAGCTGCTCATTCATTTGATCATGCAGCCAATTATGGGTGGAAACTGAATGGGGTCCTCAACACTTCCTGCTTCATTGCAGATCATGGAGTAGCTTGTGCTAAGTCCAGGTGGGTGACAATAGGTTAGTATGATTGGATGTATTGTTTTTTTTACATATCCCATCCTCTGGGAAAAGTTTTCATTTTTAAAATTCACTTTTGAAACATTTTTTAAAGTATTTTAGTAATCCATCTACTGTATACTTAACTATTTCTATTTGACAATTCAGATCTATATTTCAAAGATGTTTCTAGAGCTATACTGCATTTCACACTTTCTACCTTAAGGGTTCTGTGTCACAATTAAAGTTACTGTATCATTACATCTACAAAAACACATTAAGAATAAATTGTCAGGGTTAGTCATGCTCAGGCTAGTCTGATGTTGCTCGCTTTCAAATGAGCCATCATGCTAATTATTAACATCAAATTTAGAAATGCTTCGATTACAAAGTTCCACAAATTAAACAATTTTCAAAAGAGGAAGCTAACTTTTTTCTTTGATTAAGACAGATTAATGCTGCTTGTAACTGAGAAGATTCAGCAAGCTTTTGTGCTATTTCCAATCATGGTTGAAAAAAAAAAGAAAAAGAATAACTATGAATAAAAGAGAACAAAGCTTTTTGTAAAATTAATCACCTGTATTTTAATGAGAAGACACATGTGATAGCTACAATGGATATTCCATTTCATTTTTCTTTGTAGTCCAAAATGTTACAGCTAAGATAAAACCTGACATATAATTGAAAACAAGTATGAGTGATTTTGTCTTTGACCTTTATACTTATGTGTGCATGTTTATTACACCGGCAAAATATCTTGCATTTTATGTCGGTTTATACACCATTTTATAACAGACTAATAAAATAGAGTGGGTATTTTTAAAGAAGTACTCTGGACAAAAATGTTATCCCTTAATCCTTTTTAAATGTGTTAGTAATGCATCTTTGCCAGGATCCAGCAACATTCCAAGTTCTTCTCTGGGTGACATGATATTGAATATGGAAAGGAAGTTACATCTTGAGGCTCCATAGAGTAAAATAGATCAAAGTAACATCGCCAAGCACAACAGTTCTTTTGTAAGCTGGAAAAAGAGTTACCCCAAAGAGGACCTGAGAATCTGGTAAAGACTGCGATCAATAACTATTTAAGTAAAACCTCTCTAAATTTAAGGCAAATTTACAAAGGTTGAAGGAATTCAGTTTATTTAAGGCATACTTCCTATAGAAATGTTACAATACAGCATTGAGTATCGGAAAGTACTTACTGTTTGTGACACTAAAAACGTACAATATATGATTATGTAGAGAAAAATGTTTTAAAAGGAACCAACCATCAGGTTTTAGGGTTATAAAGTGACCAAAGCCTTACAGGCACTGGGATACTGAGTACAATACCTTTACTTCAATGATTCCATGTATGATTGCTGAGAAAATTGTTGTCAAACAACGGGAAATCAGTGCAGCACATTAGCGTAAGTGCAGTACAGCTTCACTTTGTGGGATTGAGTTTCTTTGTATTGCTCGCCTGTTTGCTCTAAGCCAAACCCTCCCCCTTCCTCATTGTTAGTATTTACCAGGCACTTTAGGTATTACATCGTACATTGTGATAGCACAAAGTCAAGCTCCTATGTGCCCATTACGCACTTCCTCCTTTGTTATTGGAATCATTGAGGTAAAGGTATAATTGCACGCAGTATCCCAGAGCTTGCAAGGTACTGGCTTCACTTTATAGCCCTAAATCCTGCTGGTTGGGTCCCTCTAACCCCAAATTGAGGCTTTTCAGGTTCACATTAATCATGGCCTATGTTTATGACATTTTTTGCGCAGGATCCAAGTCTCAGCAGCACTTCTTTTTATCAGTGACCTGAATGTGCCAGTGGGTTTTCCATGCTATTTTTAAGAAAGTTAATCAATATTATATTGTATTGTGCAGGATAAGAAAGTGTCATGAAGCTATGACATATTTGCTCAATGTAATTGAAATGGATCTCAACAAAGTTTAAAGACCCCATGGACTTACACTGGGGTCTATATGTTTTCTCTCTGAATAGCAGTATTTTTAACCACAATAATAGCACAATCTGCAATTTTTATATTAAATATCAGAGCACCAATATTCTAAATACTTAAATTCCAGAGTAGAGCCCTATTGAGATACATAATTTCATCTCTTTGTGGAATGTTGACATAAGAAGTTGAAAACTGTGGTCAGGTTGTATCACATGTATTGACCACTTAAGAGATGAGCAGAGGAATCTGGTGTGAATCAACTGAGTTAAATTTCCTGAAAATCTCAGGGCCTAGCAAAGTCCAACAATTTGTAATTCAATTTGCATAGATCACAAATCAAATTCTAGCACCATTTCACACATTGCTGAAAGAAAAGTAGGCTTATGTGATGTCTGGTGCAGACTGACAGGCTCCCTCATAATGAATTGCAGGTACAACATCCCCATGTCATGTACAGATAATCAAGGGGGACTATCACAGTGACTATAAAAGAAAAGGGCAGATGGAGCCACGACCATTATAGGATTTTACAGTTTATGGATCTTTGCTCCAAGTACTCAGCTTTTCATTAAGGTAGGGATATTAAAACAGGGTGCTAAATTAGTGTATATTAGGTTTTTGGATCTATGAGGATTTGTACAGGGGTAAAGCTTACCTTAAGTAATAGTTATACAGTGGATGAGATTATATGGAACTATGTCTCTACTTACAGTGATGTAAATCAAGGCCTTGACTGTGTAATACTCAGGGCTGGTGCTAGCACAGGGCAAAATGGGCAGTTTCACAGGGCTATCACGCCTTTAGGGGCCCCCAGTGGCTAAAGCAGGAGATAATCTGATAACAGAATTATCAGCGCAACTTCCGATGTGGAGACTACTTGATAAATTTTTGATGACATTACATTCATATAATCGATCATGGGACCGTGTCACCATGATGTCACCACATGTCTTATATTCTGTGGGAATTCAGAACCTTTGGTGACAACATGATCATGTGCTCATGATGTCACCATCAGATAACCCAACATATTTAAATATTAGACAAAGATGACACAAGTAAACACAAAATGTAGTTTTTAATTCAAGGTCCTTATTATTACTGGAAAAAGAAATCCAAACCTACAGGGCCCTATGTGAAAAAGTAATTGCCCTCCCTAGCCACACTCAGGCTTGATCACCATCACGCCTGTTCTCAATCAAGAAATCACTACAAGAGGAATTGCCTGGCAAAATGAAGTAGATCAAAAGATCCTCAAAAGTGATCCCAACAAATTCAGGAATAAATGAAAGACAAAGAAATTGAGATCTATCAGTCTGGAAAAGGTTACACAGTCAGTTCTAAAGCTTTGGTACTCTAGCAAACCACAGTGAGAACCATTATTCACAAATGGTGGAAACATGGAAACTTCCCAGGACTCGTTGGATGACCACAATTACCCCAAGAGCACAGCGACGACTCATCCAAGAGGTCACAAAAGACCTCACAACAACATCCAAAGATCTGCAGGACTCATCTGTCTCAATTAACCCCTTCAGGACCGAGCCTATTTTGACCCTAAAGACCTTGCTATTTTCTGCAATTCTGACCAGTGTCCCTTTATGAGGTAATAACTCTGGAACACTTCAACAGATCCTTGCAATTCTGAGATTGTTTTTTCGTGACAAATTGGGCTTCATGTTAGTGATAAATTTAGGTTGATAATTTTTGAGTTTATTTGTGAAAAAATCAAAAATTTTGCAATTTTCAAATTTTTAATTTTTATTCTGCTAAACCTGAGAGTTATGTGACACAAAATAGTTAATAAATAACATTTCCCTCATGTCTACTTCACATCAGCACAATTTTGTAAAAAAAAATTTTTTGGTAGGAAGTTATAAGCGTTCAAAGTTCATCAGTAATTTCTCATTTTTCCAGCTAAATTTATAAAATCATTTTTTTAGTGATCACACCACATTTGAGGGGCGTACATGACAGAAAACACCCAAAAGTGACACCATTCCAAAAACTACACCCCTCACGCTACTTAAAACTTTATTCAAGAAGATTATTAACCCTTCAGGTGCTTCACAGGAACTAAAGCAAATTGGAAGGAAAACATGGATATTTTAATTTTTCCAGCAAAAATGTTCTTTTAGCCTCAATTCTTTCATTTTCACATGGGCAACAGGATAAAATGGATCCTAAAATTTGTTGGGCAATTTCTCCTGAGTACACCGATACCTCATATGTGGTCATAAACCACTGTTTGGGCGCATGGCAGGACTCAGAAGGGAAGGAGCGCAATTTGACTTTTGGAGCTAATTTTCCATTCAAAAATTCAAATTGCGCTCCTTCCCTTCTGAGCCCTGCCATGCACTCAAACAGTGGTTTATGATCACATATGAGGTATCGGTGCGTTTTATCCTGTTGCCCATGTGAAAATAAAAAAATTGAGGCTAAAAGAAAATTTTAGTGAAAAAAAAAAGACTTTTTCATTTTTAGAGATTAATTTGTGAAGCACCTGGGGGTTCAAAGTGCTCACCACCCATTTATATAAGTTCCTTGGGGGGTCTGGTTTCCAAAATGGTGTCACTTGTGGAAGAGCTCCAATGTTTAGGCACACAGTGGCTCTCCAAGCGCGACATGGTGTCCGCTAACAATTTGAGCCGTTTTTCATTCAAATTGTTAGCGGACACCATGTTGCATTTGGAGATTCCCTGTGTGCCTAAACATTGGAGCTCCCCCACAAGCGACCACATTTTCGAAACTAGACTCCCCAAGGAACTTATCTAGATGCATAGTGAGCACTTTGCACCCCCAGGTGCTTCACAAATTGATCTGTAAAAATGAAAAAGTACTTCTTTTTTTTTCCTCAAAAAATTATTTTTTCATTATTACTAGAGATGAGCGAGTACTAAAATGCTCGGATGCTCGATGCTCTGGCCGAGCATCCCAAGATACTCGTGTACTCGGCCAGAGCACCGAGCCCAATGTAAGTCAATTAGTGACAGGCTCCGCCCACAGACTTCCGGTTATAAAACGAGTGTTTCTGGGAAAGGGCAGGAAGGTGGGCTTTTTCAAATCGCCGCAGCATACAACACCTTGCTGTGCCTCCCAGAGGGACCCTAACAATCAATCTGCTCTCTGTGAGGTGCCAACTCACTGTGTGCACTGAAGGGAGCAGTGTATTTGTGTCAGATCAATAATTATTAGCGAGGAGTCCAAGCATCTATGCGGTACTCGGTGCTCGCCGAGTACCCCGAGTACCGAGATATTTGTGCGAGTAACGAGTAGCGCCGAGCATACTCGCTCATCCCTAATTATTACGGATTAATTTGTGAAGCACCTGGGGGTTCAAAGTGCCCACCACCCATTTAGATAAGTTCCTTGGGGGGTCTAGTTTCCAAAATGGGGCCACTTGTGGGGGAGCTCCAATGTTTTGGCACACAGGGGCTCTCCTAACGCAACATGGTGTCCGCTAACAATTTGAGACGATTTTCCATTCAAATTGTTAGAGGACACCATGTCACGTTTGGAGAGTCCCCGTGTGCCTAAACATTGGAGCTCCCCCACAAGTGACCCCATTTTGGAAACTAGACCCCCCAAGGAACTTATCTAGATGCATAGTAAGCACTTTGAACCCCCAGGTGCTTCACAAATTCATCCAAAACTGAAAAAAGAACATTTTTGTGAAAAAAAAAAGTACTTTTTCATTTTTACAGATCAATTTGTGAAGCACCTGGGGGTTCAAAGTGCTTACTATGCATTTAGATACGTTCCTTAAAAGGTCTAGTTTGCAGAATGGGGTCATTTGTTGGGAAGTTTCAATGTTTAGGCACACAGTGACTCTCCATACACAACATGGTGTCCGCTAACAATTGGAGCTAATTTTCCATTCAACTTGTTAGCGGACACCATATCGCGTATGGAGAGTCCCTGTGTGCCACCAGCACAAGGGCAACTGGAAGAGTTGGGGTACAGCACCAGAAAATGGCGCCTCTAATGAATGCGCTATTTTCTGGGGTGGCTGTGGGTTGCAATTTGCAGTGTGAAGGGCCCATAACGTTTGAGTCTCTTCACGCTGAGTATTCCAGCCCCCCAGCTGCCAAGTTGTACCTGGCTTGCAACCAAAAATATGGCAAAGCTCCATGCCATTCTATTTGTATAAGTAATTTAATGTGGGGCTTCGCCATAATTTTAGTCCAGCCAGGTACAACTTGGCAGCTATGGACTGCCATCAGCCCCCAGCTGCCTCATTGTACCTGGCTGGCAACCAGAAATAAAGTGAAGCCCTTTTTTTTTATTTCTATAACTAATAGTAGAAAAAAAATGACGTGGGGACCACCATATTTTTGGTCCAGCCAGGTACAACTTGGCAGCTATGGACTGCCACCAGCCCCCATCTGCCTCATTGTACCTGGCTGGCAACCAGAAATACAGCGAAACCCAGTTTTTTAATTTCTAGAACTCATTCTAGTAAAACAAAACTACGTGAGGCTCCGCCATATTTTGGTCCAGCCATGTACACCGAGGCAGCTGGGGGCTGGAATCCTCAGCATGGAGAGGCCCAAGTGTTCTGGGCCCCCCATGCTGCGAATTGCAGCCCACAGCCGCCCCAGAAAATGGCGCATTCATTGAAGTGCCATTTTCTGGTGCTGTACCCAGGTTCTTCCAGTTGCCCTGGTGCCGGTGGCAAACAGGGTAATAAAGGGGTTAATGACACCTTTTTTATTGGCAGCTGGCACTAAGCCCAAGATTCATAATATTGGGCCAATGTTAGACCCGGCCATTAGTAATCTCTAGTAAATAGTCAAAAAAATACACCACACAGAGAAAAATCTTTTTATTTGAAAAAAAAAAAACACAAACAAAATTCAGACTCCATCTTTATTATATAAAACCAACGTAGTCCACAACGAAGGTCCCACGACGCTCGATCGCCTCCGACGTAGTCCAAAATGATTGTCCCACGACGCTCAATCGCCTCTGCTACATCTAGAGACTACAGCAAGGGATCAAGTGTCCTCTTCCTACAGTCTCTGGTGTTACACTGATGGTGCACTGTATGGCAATGATCTGTCATACAGTGCACCATGGCTCTGACCCCAGAGACTACAAGAGGACACTTGATCCCTTGTTGTAGTCTCTGGGGTCAGAGTCATGGTGCACTGTATGGCAATAAGCTGATGTACTGTGCATCCTGACTGTGACCCCAGAGACTACAACAAGGGATCAAGTCTCCACTTGTAGTCCCTGGGGTCAGAGTCATGGTGTACGGTACAGCAGATCATTGCCACACAGTGCACCATGACTGACCCCAGTGACTGCAACAAGTTGACAATTGATCCCTTATTGTAGTCTCTGAGGTCAGAGTCATGGTGCACGGTACAGCAGATCATTGCCATACAGTGCACCATGACTGACCCCAGTGACTGCAACATGGAGACACGGGCTGCTGCAGGGGATCTGTCAGTGAGGTGAGTATGGATGGCTGATGGATGAATGGATGGATGGATGGGTGATGGATGGATGGCTGATGGATGGATGGAGGATGGATGATGGATGGATGGATGATGGATGATGGATGGATGGATGGGTAATAGATGGATGGCTGATGGATGGAAGATGGATGGATAGATGATGGATGGATGGCTGATGGATGAATGATGGATGGATGGGTGATGGATGGATGATGGATTGATGGATGGATGATTAATGGGTGGGGTTAGTGCCATGGTGCACGGTACAGCAGATCATTGCCAAACAGTGCACCATGACTGTCTACAGTGACTGCAACAAGTGGACACTTGATCCCTTATTGTAGTCTCTGGGGTCAGAGTCATGGTGCATGGTATGGCAGATCATCCATCCATTCATCCATCAGCCATCCATACTCACCTCACTGACAGATCCCCTGCAGCAGCCCGTGTCCACATGTTGCATTCACTGGGGTCAGTCATGGTGCACTGTATGGCAATGATCTGCCGTACCGTGCACCATCGCTCTGACCCCAGAGACTACAATAAGGGATCAAGTGTCCCGGTGTCTGGCAGCTCCTCCTGTAACAGATCAGCCTTCACACAGGAGGAGCTGCTCAGTGCAGGAGCCCGGCGGTGGAGGACATGGCCGGCTGGGAACGGAGCTATGGGTGCAGCATGGGGGAAGGATGGTGGAGGGGAGGAGGAGGAGGGACAGGACCGGAGCAGGAGCAGGAAGGTGACAGGGGGCGATCAGGGACCGGAGCGTGAGCAGGAACGGTACAGGGGACGATAAGGGACCGGAGCGGGAGCAGGAAGGGGACAGGGGGCAATGAGGGACAGGAGTAGGAAGGCGACAGGGGTTAGCAGGGGACCGGGGCGGGAACAGGAAGAGGACATGGACGAGTATTTAGGAGGAAGGGGGTGGTGAGGAGATCATGAATGGGAGGAAAGAGCAGGGCGCAGGAGCAGGGGGAAGATCTGGAGCAGCGGTAGCGTGCAGCGGGTGCAGGGCGGCTACGGAGCAGCTCTGATGGGGGTGATCATCCCATCAGATCGCTTCCATTTGAGGTGGAGGGGGCACCCCCCTCAAACTCTGATAGAAGCGTTTTGATGGGAGGATCACTCCCATCAGACCCGCTCCATAGCCCCAGCCCCTTCCATAGGTGGCAGTGGATCACGGTGATTGACTGTTCAAACAGTCAATCACTGTCATCCTGGGGACGGGGTGAGGAATCCACCCCCCCTGACCTCAAGCCCCAGTGTTCATTTATAGCGATCACTGAACACCGGGGTCCGATGGCAGTTACCGCGGCAACGGTATCACAGTAACTGCCATGATGTTGTACAACGTCAAAGGTCGGGAAGGCACCGACTTTCATGACGTTGTACAACATCAAAGGTCAGGAAGGGGTTAAGGACAATGTTCATGACTCCATTATAAGAAAGACATTGGACAAAAGTGGCCTGCATGGCAGAGTTCCAAGACAAAAACCACTGCTGAGCAAAAAGAACATAAAGGCTCATCTCAGTTTCGCCAGAAAACAACATGATGATCCACAATACTTTTCTTATCTTGTAACATCAGACCTAGAAATAAAACAGCATTTCAGAAAAAGAACCAATGGGTTTTTATGACAATATGGGGTCTGCTAAAGACCTCCATGTTAGTCATTACAGCTTTCTTTGAAATTAAACCTGCGGCCGTGCTTCAAAGGAGACTATCACTTTTACAATATGAAGTACTGCTGTACATAGCACGAGCAATCAGAAAATTGTAGTTTCGAGCACCCTAAAGGTACCTTCACACATAGCAATATTGCTAGGCAAATTCACTGGCAATTTGCTGGTTGCAGTGAAGTCATGGACACATTGTTACATTTGTACATGGCAACAAAATAGAACAATGTGTCCATGATTTCACTGCAACCAGCAAATTGCTAGTGAAATTGCCTAGCAATATTGCCGCGTGTGAAGGTACCCTTTGGGGACAAAAACAGTAAAAAATAAAAAAAAAAGTCTCAAAAAAAATCTGAAAACAACAAACTAATATTAAGTTACAAATCACCCTCCTTTAGATCCACTAACTAAAGATAATACATTTTTTTTTTTTAAATTAACATACTGGTATGTAGCTTTGCTGATGTCAGAAATGTCTGATATATCAAAATATAAAAGTAATTAATCAGGTTGGTAAACACTATAAACAAAAAAATTTAGGAATGCCAAAATTATATTTTTTTGGTTGCTGTACTGCCATAGAAAATGTACTAACAAGCAATCAAAAAGTCATACCAATCCCAACATGGTATCAATAAAAAAATGTCATTTTGCCCTGTAAAAATATGCTCCATCGACCAAAAACTCATGATTGTATCTTTTTCACAATTATTTCACATCTGGAATTTTTTCACAATTTTCCAGTAAAATGAATGGTACCATCATGTGGCTTCAGGACCTACACTGGCAATCAAAATTAGAGAACAACCCGTATGGTGACTTGATTTTTTTCAGACAGAATGTAATCTACATTGATCAACATTTGAAGGTTTTTGGGTAAGGGCTACACCATGTCACTAGAACAGTGTTTACCAAAATAACCAAAGTTTATCAACTTAAAACCTTTACTTTACACAAAACGTTATGATCATAATTAGAGAACAGGAATGACTGTAGAACAGAGAAAGATGAAAACTAAATTTTCTGAAGGTTACAACAGTCACCAATCAGTAGGAAGTGTACAGGCCTTTGCTTTATTCAGTTTATGCTAAACCTACAATTCCCACATAAATCACCCCCCCAGGATACCAGGTGGTAGATAAAGTGAGTAAAGATCCAGTAGTATATTGATTTTATATGCAAATTTATTTTAAAAAAGCAGGAATAAATACAGTTCTATACAAATTTCAGATGACATAATAAACACCCATGGTGACATACAACTTACTAGCTGTGGTTTACACCACAACTGATGAGCAATGTAAGCCGATATGGCCTGTGCAGAGTGCCTTTTATGGCAACAGATCAATAGACTGGTTGTTAGATCCAAAAAAACATAATTAGGCTGCATTCACACATTGCGTATTTTGCTGCGCTTTTTTACGCGCGCTTTTCAAAATACGCAATGTGCCTTTTGTCTGCTAGCAAAGTGAATGTGAAATTCACTTTGCAGTGCAGACATTGCGCAAAAATACACACTGCGTTTTCAGGGAGAAAGCGCAGCTGCGTAAACAATTGATATGTCAATTATTTACGCAGCTGCTCCTGCGTATTCTCCCAGAGGGGAGGAAGAATCCTGCTTCCTCCTCCCCTCTGTGACAGCTGTGGCCGCCCATTAGATTTCACAGTGTGTTAATATACACTGTGAAATCTTAATTAAACAAAAGCAAGTGAATGAAAAATAAAAAAGAATGAATACTTCACCTGTCCGACGCCTTTTCCGATGTTCGGTCTCCAGTTCCATGTGAGAGGTGTTCTGACAGGACCTGTGGTGACGTCAGAGGGGCGTTCCCGGGCACTCGCGGTCATGTGATACATATCACATGACCGCGAGCAGCCAATCAGCGCTGGGAACGTCCCGGGAACGCCCCTCTGAAGTCACCACAGATCCTGTCAGAGCACATCACACTTGGAACCAGAGACCGAACACCGGAAAAGGCGTCGGAGAGGTGAAGTATTCATTCTTTTTTATTTTTCATTCACTTGCTTATGTTTACCGTATATACTCGTGTATAAGCCGACCCGTGTATAAGCCGACCCCCCTACTTTTGCCCCTAAAACCTGGGAAAACCTATTGACTCATGTATAAGCCGAGGGTGGACCCCAGCACAGGTATACAGCCCCTAGCAGTGTGGTATACAGCAGCCCTAGAGGTATATACAGCAGCCCCAGTGGTAGTATACAGCAGCAGCCCCAGTGGTATATACAGCAGCAGCCCCAGTAGTTAGTATACAGCAGCCCCAGAGGTATATACAGCAGACCCAGTGGTAGTATACAGCAGCCCCGAGGTGTATACAGCAGCCCCAGTGGTAGTAAACAGCAGCCCCAGTGGTATATACAGCCCCAGTGGTAGTATACAACAGCCCCAGAGGTATATACAGCCCCAGTGGTAATATACAGCAGCCTCAGAGGTATATACAGCCCCAGTGGTAGTATACAGCAGCCCCAGTGGTATATACAGCCCCAGTGGTAGTATACAGCAGCCCCAGAGGTATATACAGCCCCAGTGGTAGTATACAGCAGCCCCAGTGGTATATACAGCCCCAGTGGTAGTATACAGCAACCCCAGTGGTAGTATACAGCAGCCCCAGTGGTATATACAGCCCCAGTTGTAGTATACAGCAGCCCCAGTGGTATATACAGCCCAGTGGTAGTATACAGCAGCCCCAGAGGTATATACAACCCCAGTGGTATATACAGCCCCAGTGGTAGTATACAGCAGCCCCAGAGGTATATACAGCCCCAGAGGTATATACAGCCCCAGTGGTATATACAGCCCCAGTGGTAGTATACAGCAGCCCCCAGGGGGTATATAGTAGCCCCCAAATGCTGTCACTCACCCCCTTTGTAAGGGCCCCCCCCCGCTGCTTATCTTACCATCCCGGTCTTCCGCTCAGCGCCGCTCCTCGGTGCTCCGTTCTTCATGCTCCGTCCTCGCTGCATCCGGGATCCCCGGCCGTCGCACGATAACGTCATATGCCTGCGACTGCCGGAGATCCCGGATGTAGCAGGACGGGAGAAACGAGGACGGAGCACCGAGGAGCGGCGCTGTGCAGAAGACCGGGATGGTAAGATACGCAGCGGGGGGGGGGCCCTTACAAAGGGGGCGAGTGCCAGCATACTCGTGTATAAGCCGACCCGTGTATAAGCCGACCCCCATACTTTTGCCCCCAAAACCTGGGAAAACCTATTGACTCGTGTGTAAGCCGAGGGTGGACCCCAGCACAGGTATACAGCCCCTAGCAGTGTGGTATACAGCAGCCCTAGAGGTATATGCAGCAGCCCCAGTGGTAGTATACAGCAGCAGCCCCAGTGGTATATACAGCAGCAGCCCAGTAGTTAGTTAAAACTTTTAGTAAGACAGGGAGTGCCGCACCCACCCCCATTCTGAGCCAGGCACAGAAGCCATCTGCTACTCTGTGTCCATATTGGACTCTGGCCTTTCTTCACCCTGCATCCATGAGGTATACTATACAGGATCAGTATTAACTAAGTACCCTGTTTTTATACTGTTTTTTTACTAGCACTTGCTTTTTATTACTATTTATTATAGCAGAGTACTTCCACACATTTTGTTATACTGTTTTTTTCTGTGATCTATATATTTGGTGTGAGTGAACGTGTCTTACACACCCGTTCACATTGTGCCCTGGCTCAGCTGCAGTTTTCTCATTAAAGCAGGTAATGAGTTGATGAGGAGTGTTTAACTGGTCTGTAGGAGCCAGAACTCCTAATTGTTGGTTAAAATGGGATCAAATGCTTATTTCCTTCACCAGTGGCGTAACTAGCCACCACGGGCCCCGATGCAAGATGGGCCCTGGTGCCCCCCATGTGAGGACCGGGGGGGGGGGTTGTGCTGTCAGAATTTTGTGAGCTTCCATTCCCGTCCATATAAGAACCGGGGGGGAAGGGTGCATTCTGTGAGCCTCCCTGCCCCTCACGTAAGAACCGGGGGGGGGGGTGCTGGCAGTATTTTGTGAGCCTCCGATTCCCCCTAACATAAGAACCGGGGAGGGGCTGGGGGGGGTAGGGGGTTGGTGGTGCTGTCAGTATTCTGTGAGCCTCCCTGCCCCTCACATAAGAACCGGGGGGGGGTGCTGTCAGTATTTTGTGAGCCTCCATTCCAGCCTCCCTGCCTCTCACGTAAGAATCAGGGGGGGAGCGCTGTCACAGATTTTTCAGCCTCACACATACACTCACCACTGCCGCCGTGCGCATCCACAGTCTCGCGGTCCGCAGTGAGGAGGAGAGGAGGGGTGGGCAGATCTGCAGGAAGTGAGGTCTTTCTCACTTCCCGTCCTTCCTCCTCCCCAGCCGGCGCTATCGCGGTCGCGGCGGCCGGCTGTCAGCACGGGACACGGGGCCCCCCCAGGGGGGTGTGGGACACGGGGCCCCCCAGGGGGCGGGCCCGGTCGCGGCCGCGACCGCTGCGACCTCGTTAGTTACGCCACTGTCCTTCACTGTATGTGTCTATATTTATATGCTCTTTGCATGTATACGTCTGTATGAAGGTCCTCTGTTTATACCTTTGTGTCTTCGCTCAGTGCATACATTTGTGTGTGTATACACATATGTATGTAATATGCATTGTGAGTTTCACATACTGGGTATATCTTGCATCCATATTTATGAATTATGGATATACAGATAGCAGTTGATAAATGTAAACATGTCGGCAAAGACTCCATGAAAGAGTAAAATGCTGGTCATTCATCGGGTGATTGGATCGTTTATGGCAGAACAAAAATCATTCCTCTCAGCAGCACATCACCTGGTACAAACTGCAGAAGTGCTGCTAACATTAAACTGTAGGACTTACCATTGATGCCAAAAACAAAAACCAACAATCCACTTGCAGGATGCAGTCAGACCCCACTATGTGAAGCAAGCCCAGGTGCAGGCTAATAAATCACCTCAACCTACAACAAGGTGTGGGAGGCGACTCGCCACGCATACAATGGGCCTGCATAGGACACTATTCATACTGATACATATGGTGCAGAGTGTCTGAAAGCTACCCAACTGCTCTGCTGCCTGAGCAAATGGGCCACACAGTACAATGCTTCTGCACCACTAGATGAATGGAACCCCAATCTCATCAGCTGAGATGTCAGGCTAACAGCACTGATCGGATCCAGGTACCGATTGCTGCTGTTAACTCTTTGGATCCCGCTGTCAATCACTGATCCAAAGGTGCATCGGAGATTCCGTACGAATATCACGGGATCTCCGGCGTTCATATGACCCTAGAAGCTGTCACAAAGCACTTCCGATGAGTGGTTGGAAGGCGCTGCAAACCAATCACCTTCCGCAATTCTGACAGATGCCGATGAGCTGCAGCTCATCAGTATCTGCCAGAAGCGATCGGAAGTTGCAGCAGAGTGTCTCTCTGTGGGGCTGTGTAAAAATAAGAATGAGTTAGTAAAAAAGGTTTTTATAAAAATGTAAAAAAAAAAACTTAAAATCACCCCCCTTTTCCCCCCATTCACAATACAATTAAGAAAAATACACGTTGATATTGCCGGGTTCAGAAATGCCCGATCTGTCAATATATAAAATGAGCTAGTGAGAGCTGTAAACTGCGCAACGGAAATCGGTCCAAACACCAAAATTACGATTTTTTTGGTCACCGCAACATTGCTATAAAATGCAATAACTGGCGATCAAAACAGCACATCCACCCAAAAATGGTATCGGTATAAATGTCAGCTCAAGAAGCAAAAAATAAGCTGTCACACAGATACAGATACAGAAAAATGAGGACGCTACGGGGTGCAGAACATGGCGCAAAAAGTGCGATTTTTTTTTTTTTTCAAACCTCTGAATTTTTTTTCACCACTTAGATACCAATAACGGTATACATGTTTGGTATCTACGAACTCATACCAACCCAAGGCATCCCACTGTCATGTTGGTTTTACCATATAGTTAACATGGCGACTAAAAAAAAACAAAAAAACAACGTATAATTGCACTTGAAATTTTTTTGCAATTTCCCTGTACACTATATGATAAAATAAATGATTGCATATAAAAGTACAACTCGTCCCGCAAAAAACAAGCCGTCATATATCTATATTGATGGAAAAATAAAAAAGTTATGGCTCTTGGAATCAGGGGAGAAAAACAAGAAAATGAAAAACAAAAAATTCCAGGGTCATGAAGGGGTTAATAAAAAGTCCCTTTAAAAGCACCACTCCAGTTGAAGTTGGGGGTGGGTCAGCACTCCAGTGGTGCTTTAAAAGGTCTTTATTTTTTTCCATTTTTAAATTGCACATTTGCAAATATAGGAACACTTTTTATATTTGGGTCATGCATTTGTGTGCAGAATAACGACTGGAATTTATGGTATGGTAGTCTATTAACCTGTTTAACAGATGGCAAGGTATGCTATTCACTTAAAGCTATTTGACTTATGTTTTTCTCTTTGTTGGTACCTTCCATTTCTTCAGCTCAGTGATATACCGTATATATTCTTATTTGCATTTTTATATTAGCTATTTTGGTTTTATTGCATTGCTACATTTCTCAGGAACCTTGTGTTGTATTTTTAGGTATTTTCATGAGTCGTTATTTATTATGCTGATGAGGTCAGATGTAACCTTATTATGAGCACACCTTGGATTTATGTCTCTTGTAGCCCTTTTGTTTTTTCTTAAGAAGTGTAAACCACTTCATGTCCATGTTTTTTTTCATTAATGGCTAATATATATATACAGTGTTGGACAAAAGTATTGACACCCCTGCAATTCTGCCAGATAATACTCAGTTCCTTCCTGAAAATGATTGCAATCACAAATTCTTTGGTATTATTATCTTCATTTAATTTGTCTTCAATGAAAAAAACACAAAAGAGAATGAAGCAAAAGTCAAAACATTGATCATTTCACACAAAACTCCAAAAATGGGCCAGACAAAAGTATTAGCACCCTCAGCCTCATACTTGGTTGCACAACCTTTAGCCAACATAACTGCGATCAACCGCTTCCGGTAACCATGAATGAGTTTCTTACAATGCTCTGCTGGAATTTTAGACCATTCTTCTTTGGCAAACTGCTCCAGGTCCCTGATATTTGAAGGGTGTCTTCTCCAAACTGCCATTTTTAGATCTCTCCACAGGTGTTCTATGGGGTTCAGGTCTGGACTCATTGCTGGCCACCTTAGAAGTCTCCAGTGCTTTCTCTCAAACCATTTTCTAGTGCTTTTTGAAGTGTGTTTTGGGTCATTGACCTGCTGGAAGACCCATGACCTCTGAGGGAGACCCAGCTTTCTCACACTGGGCCCTACATTATGCTGCAAAATTTGTTGGTAGTCTTGAGACTTCATAATGCCATGCACACGGTCAAGCAGTCCAGTGCCAGAGGAAGCAAAGCAACCCCAAAACATCAGGGAACCTCCACCATGTTTGACTGTAGGGACCGTGTTCTTTTCTTTGAACTCCTTCTTTTTTTCTCCTGTAAACGTTATGTTGATGCCTTTGCCCAAAAAGAGAGAACATTCTTCCAAAACGTTGTAGGCTTTCTCATGTAAGTTTTGGCAAACTCCAGCCTGGCTTTTTTATGTCTCGTGGTAAGAAGTGGGATCTTACTGAGTCTCCTACCATACAGTCCCTTTTCATTCAGACGCCGACGGATAGTACGGGTTGACACTGTTGTACCCTCGGACTGCAGGTCAGCTTGAACTTGTTTGAATGTTAGTCAAGGTTCTTTATCCACCATCCGCACAATCTTGCGTTGAAATCTCTTGTCAATTTTTCTTTTCCGTCCACATCTAGTGAAGTTAGCCACAGTGCCATGGGATTTAAACTTCTTGATGACACTGCGCATGGTAGACACATAAACATTCAGGTCTTTGGAGATGGACTTGTAGCCTTGAGATTGCTCATGCTTCCTCACAATTTGGTTTCTCAAGTCCTCAGACAGTTCTTTGCTCGTCTTTCTTTTCTCCATGCTCAATGTGGTACACACAAGAACACAGGACAGAGGTTGAGTCAACTTTAATCCATGTCAACTGGCTGCAAGTGTGATTTAGTTATTGCCAACACCTGTTAGGTGCCACAGGTAAGTTACAGGTGCTGTTAATTGCACAAATTAGAGAAGCATCACATGATTTTTCTAACAGTGTCAATACTTTTCTCCACCCCCTTTTTTATGGTTGGTGTGGAATTATATCCAATTTGGCTTTAGGACAATTCTTTTTGTGTTTTTTCATCGAAGACAAATTAAATGAAGATAATAATACCAAAGAATTTGTGATTGCAATCATTTTCAGGAAGAAACTGAGTATTATCTGACAGAATTGCAGGGGTGGTCAATACTTTTGTCCAACTCTGTATATAATATGGCGATCCTGGTTCCATCGCATACTTTATTTTTGTATGTCATTAAGCCAAAGATTCTTCGCCTTGGTCTTATACTTATCCTCTGGCGTTTTCACCTTTTTTGGCATCACTCTGGTCCTGCGGCACCATCTTCTAACTGGCCATAGTTTTGAAGTTATTATTACTTTTTGTTATAGCGCCATTTATTTCATGGTGCTTTACATGTGAAAAGGAGCATACATAGACAAGTACAATAAACATGAGCAAGTACAGAAGGAGAGGGGACCCTGCCTACAAGGGCTCACAGTCTACAAGAAGTTAAGTCACTAACTTTAAAAATTCCCAATGCAAGTCAATGAGAGCCAGAATGAATACAGAATAAGGCTGTCTAAGACTGCTTTCACATCAGCGTTTTTTTAAATCGCGGCAGATGCGGTGAAAAAAACGCATCTGCCGCGATTAACGCATAACCGCAACACTTGCGGCACAGTTGCGGCAAGCCCCATGCAATGTCTATGAGGCTTGCGGTAAGGGTGCGGCAGGTGCGGCAAGTGCGGTTTCGGCACTTGCGGCAGGGGCGGCCGCGAAAAAAAAAAACGCAGGTGACTACGGTTTTTTTTTTCGCGGCCGCACCTGCTGCAAGTGCCGATACCGCACCTGCCGCACCCTTACCGCAAGCCCCA